>CM016487.1:19386520-20038469 GCA_002890555.2 Lagenaria siceraria
ACCCTAAACCATGTACCTAGTCCACGATTTAGGTTCCACATGACTGTCACGTTCCCTTTTTTGCCAGATATATATGCCACATTTCACGATAAGAAACGTGTACCGAGTACACATGTATGGTAAGGGAGTCGTTAGATCTGCTCTTTACGCAACCTGCTCCTCCATCCTTTCTCTCTAGTTTCTTCTGTCAAGCTGCCGCTAACCGCCCTAGTCTTGGACGCTGCCGCAACCACCAGTGATATCTAAAGGTTTTATTTCTTTTTTTTTCTTTTTCTTTTTTTTTTTTACACTATTTATATTGTAGGTGACAGTTCTATAGATCTAGAATATTTTTTGTATGCAGATCTATAGATCTATCTATAGTGGTGTTTGTATGATCTAAATTTTTTATGAAATTTTTCATAGTTTAGTACTTATTTTAGATTGTTTTTAATCTAGTTAATTTTTGTGTGATATTTATGGATGAACGGATTTTATTTTAGATTATTAAGTCTTATGGTTTGGATTGATAGTTGGAATAATTTTTGGATGGAAAATCTTGGATTGATTTTTGGACTTTTCTTTGAAAATTTGGACATGTTGATATTTGAACTTTTTCTTTAGTTTTTGGACTATTGTTGGATTGGGCTATTATTTGAATTTTTCTTTTTTCTTTTTTTTTTGGTGGGGGGCGGGGGGTGGGATTTCGACTTATCGTGGATTGTTAGTTAGACTTTATTTTTTAATTTGGACTGATCTTGGGCGGTTAAGTAAACCAGTATAAATAAAAAAAAATTATAAATTAAGTTATTATTTTTTTAATTTTGGACATTTATAAATAAATTGGTTAAATATCTCGTGTGTCGTGAAGATTTAGTCATTCTTAAACCTAGAAAGAGTGGAGATGGTGATATTGAGGTAGAAATTGATGAATTATTTGAAAATAAATCAACTACACAAATTAAAAATCTTTTCGCATCTTCATAGATATTCACACATATAGATTGAAAAATTACTAATTCAATTTGTGAAGGAGGGTCAATATTGGAGGGGAACGGGGAAGATGTGTAGAAAATTCTAGTCTAATACAAAAATGGATGTTGTTTGACACAAAAGAAGATCTACAAATGGTTGTTAAAAAAATTTGTGCGCACAATATTATCAGATGTTTGTGGTAGAATCGAACTAAGATATTTGGTATGTGAGATGAAAACAATGGAAGGAGGGTTGAGATTGGAGAGGTTGCGTGTTTTCCGACGTAAAACCTTGAGATTGGAGAGGTTGCGTGTTTTCCGACATAAAACCTATGGGCTACTTGAAATTACTAAACTTGAAAGGAACACTCATATTTGTACTCAAAATTGACACAGATTCCTTCACAACTTGATTCTAATTTTATGAGTACTAAAATTTAAAATATTGTTTGAGCTGATTCTGGTGTTCCTATGGCGATGCTTCAAGTAATAATTAAAAAATAATAATATTGATATAATGTCAATTATATTCGTGTATGGCAGGCAAAGAGAAAAGTATTGGTTAAAGTTTTTGGTGATTGGAAGAAACCATATGCCGAGTTGTCATAATGGTTGAGTGTTGTTGTGCACTACAATCTTAAAACACGAATGGATTGGCATTTTATTTCGTCCGATTTGCTCGGTAAAACTATTTTTGTCAAGTTTTCTTGTCATTTGGTCCTGCAATAAAAAATTTCAAATATTGTAGGCCATTGATTCAAATAGATGGAATTCATCTTGAAAATTGTTGACAACCTTATCTATTGACTCAAATGGGGATATATTTCTACTTGCTTTTGCTATTGTTGAATGATAGAGTACATCTAGTTGGTCTTTATTCCTATTTGCATTGCGAGAATATGTTACCCAACAAGATGATATATGCTTGATTTCTAATAGACATATAGGCATTCTAGCTTCAGTTAGAAATGAGAAAATTAGTTGGAGTGAACCTAGAGCATACCACCATTATTGTCTGCATCATGTTGCTAGTAATTTCAATATAAAATACAAATCGAAGCAACTGAAGAATTTGGTGTATAAAGCTACAAATAAACACCAAAAGCGTAAGTTCATCAGATGCATAAAAGAGAAAAAGTGATTGAACCTTGAGTGTCTTGAATAATTTTCTAATGGACACAGTCACATGACAATGGGTAACGCTATAGGTGGATGACCAAAAATGCAGTTGAATATGAGGTTTTTAAAGAAGCTAGAATGTTACCCATCACATTTTTTGTTAGGCTAACATTCTATCGAACAATTCTATACTTGAACGTTGCAGAGAAAAAAAATCAGCGAAGCACTTGATCGTGAGCATATATATACGGAATACGCTACGCATAAACTTAAAAGGTGGAAAAAACGAGTTGCTTCACATACTGTTGGGTCTAGATTGAGTATCTCTTGGCTACCATCACATTTTACAAAGTTGTCTCCTCATGCTGACGAGATCACCATACAGAAATATGCACAGGCATATATTATGCAACTCATTGGAGGATTTTTATTTGTCGACAAGTCCAACACATTAGTTCACCTAATATTTCTTCCTCTACTGGGCAATTTTAAGGAAGTTGGTAGGTACTCATGGGGTGGTATCAGCTGTATAGGGAATTAAGTCAAGCTAGTCATACACCGAGATTGAAAATAGCAGACCCAATAATACTACTACAAGTATGTGCTTACGATCGATTTATACTATAGTACCACATGTTGAATTAAAGACTCTTGATCAGTTTGTTGGATGTCCACTTAGTGCTATGTATTGTCTTCTTTACATCTTTATTTTATTGTAATTTAAATTTTCTAAAAGAACCAAATTGGAACCCGTGTACGGGATACACGAGTTTTACCTTATATGTGGACCTGTCTTATATAGTGGCTGCCTTTGTGGCAAATGAGTTGGACCAATAGAAATTGTGTACTCGGTACACAATTTCCTTTAGCAACTCCACTATCCCAATTGTCAATAATTTTCAGTTGAACCCTAAATGAGAAATTTGTTTTTTGAACAACATTATTTTCAGGAAAAAAAAAATTTGCTACAACCCTATTTTTGTCATTTTTTTAAAAATACATTATTGTTAGAATTACCCTAAAAATTATACAAACATTATTTTCTAAAAAAAAAAGTTACCAAATATTTTTTTAAATACAAAATTATACATAATGAGCTCATAGGTGTTTAATACTTTTTATGCCTTGTGGTGATTTGACAATAATATATCATTTTGAATATAGAAGGAAGGCCAACAAACTAATGTATTGAAACACTCATAAGAAAATGAAACCAAATATATGTGTTTAAATTATAAAAAAAAAATTATAAAAGGAAAAGATGCTTACAAGAAAATGCATTCTTTAAAAAAATTATTTCACCAACCATTCAAATGGGCCTTAAATTGGAAAGAAAATTAATCATATAAAAAGCATCACACCAAAACTTCGAACAACATGATGCTTGAACTCAAAGGGTTAGTTTTCTTTTTCTTTTTCTTTTTCTTTTTTTTTTTTTTTTTTTTTTTTTTTTGATAAAATATGGGATGAAGGAATCAAATTTCTGACCTCGAGGTCAATACTACTATGTCGGTTGGTTGAGTTACACTCATATTAGCTAGCTAAAAACCATCACAACAATGTGATCATATTTTCTTTCTACAATTATTAGTAAACAATTATAAACAGAACTAATACAGTAGCTTTTTTTTTTCTTTTATTAAATTCAACCATATGAGAGTAAGAAGATTCAAACTTCTAGCACTATATAAATGCAAGTGTTGAAGGCATTAGAGATTTGTTGAATGAATGGGACAACTCTTGTCAAATGTGCTAACATCACATAAAAATTGTATTTTTCACTAATATGAAATTTTTCAATACAAAATTTGAGAATACGGCTCAACACCTCCATTCAATAAGTGAGATAAATGATACCGAATATCGTTTAAAGTTTCACTAGATGCTATCATTGATAGTTGATACTAAGGAATCAGATGTCTAAAATTTATATTATTGGAAAACATTGTGTTTTACATAAGAACGTTATCAAAATTTTACATAAACAAAAAAAGGTTTGAGTTTGTTTCACAAAATTAATACATAGATTTTAGGGAAAGGAAATTAATTTAAGATCCCTGAGTAATTTGCAACTATTTTCGTTTTATTTCAATAAAAAAAAATAACTAGACACAAATAACATTACTATCTATTGATGCCAAAATTTGGACAAGTGAATAGTGTCCAGTCTTCCTGTAGCAACAATCATGAATTTGTAATTCAAGGACGACAATAACCTGCAAGAAAAAGAATCTGCACACCGATGTGGTGCTTGCCACACAGACTCCGATACAAGAAAACTAAGAGGCAAGTATAGAAATTTGCAGGTGAGTAGACTTAAATTCTTGAGGAGGTGTTTGGCCCAAAGAGTTGAGAAGTAGGGGTAGGGAAGCAAGAGTTTGTGAACTCCACTCTTTGTTTGGCCATGGAGTTGGTGGGTCCCACTACTAAAAAACATCAATATTATATCTTATCAACTCCTTATAGTGTGAACTCCAAGAGTTTACAACTCCCTAGACTTCATAACTTTTTGTTCCTCACTATTCCACTCTTTACCCTCAAACACCCCCTTAGAGTTTTTTCCTTCTATTGATAGATTTTTTCTTGACTTAATTTTTTTATTTCTAGGATTTTTAAGCAAGGTTCGAAATATCAGTATCGATGGAAATATCGAGATCCCGATTTTATGGAAATTTCGATATTGATGTAAATTTCGAAAAACTTTGTGGAAATTGATGGAAATTGTTATAATTAGTTAATGAAACTGTAGTTGTAACTGAGTTAGAATATAATTGACCATTTTTAATCATCATTTCTCTAAAGGAAGACAATATTTAAATGTATATTGTAAAATATTTGTGTAAATGTCAATGTGATAGCATAAATTTTAAAAATAAATAGAAAATAATTACAAAATTAAAAAACATGAAATATTTACATATAAAATAATTGATTGTAAATTGTTTATTATAGAATGAAATGGATACAAAAATGAAAAATCATAGCATTAAACTAACATAACATAACACAATAAGGATAGAAAAATCATAACATTAAAATAAAATGATGTAAAAAGCATAACATTAAACAAAACACAATATAATGGAAAAGAAAGAAAAAAAATAAAACTCTGGAAGTAGATAGAGTTTGAAAGAAAATGAGAGGAATATTAAAGAACTCACGTCAATTCAAGTTTGAGGTAAAATGATGTGAAAATTCAATAGAAAAAATTTGAATGAAAATATGTTGTTTCTTGATGGTAAAAGAGAAAAAAAAAACTCATTGAACTAGCATGGCTAATTATTTTTTTCTTTTAAATTTTAAAATTTAAATAAAAACGATGAAAATTTCAAAAAATTGGAAAACATTGAAATTTCGAACCGGTCGAAATCTTAAAATTTCGATAAAAATTTTGAGATTTCAATAGAAATTTTAAAGGAAAAATTACCTTTTTAATCCCTAAGTTTTGAACAATATGTGTGTTTGGTCCCTCAGTTTTAAAAAGGTACCTTTTTAGTCCCAAGTTTATAAGAATAGGTCCATTTGGTCCTTAAGTTTTCAAAGTGTACCTTTTTAGTCCCTGAATTTTTAAAAATAGGTTTAAAAGGTCCCTCAAATAGTTTTTTTTATTATTATAAATAATTATATGGCATTTTAAATTAGAAGAATAATTCTTAAAAACCATCTCCTCTCTAAAAAGAAATTTTTTGTTTAATTTAAATATCATATAATTATTTTTAAAAAATCAAAGAAAAAATATTTCAAGAACTTTTTAAATCTATTTCTAAAAATTCAGGAACTAAAAAAGTATATTTTAAAAATTTAGAAACCAAATAAACATATTCTTATAAACTTGATGACTAAAAAAAGTACATTTTTAAGACTTAGAGACCAAACGCATATATTGTTCAAAACTTAAGGACTAAAACGGTAATTTTCCTAATTTTAAACTATGTTTCTAACTCATCCCCCAAATGACTCTCATATGAGGATCAATCATTTGGGTCAACCTCAGGTCAACTAGGCTGAGGCCAAGCCTCGTAGCATGGACTTCGGCCCACACCACTTTCCTATTGTCCCTGCATGCCTTTCGGCTTCACTTTGGACACGCCTTTTGGCTTCACTTATTGGCCTATCACATCATTACTTCCTTCACTATTTTACTCCTTTGCCCTTAGTCTAAAATTACCCTCTAAACTCTCCAACCAAAATTCTACCAAACTATACCAAGAAAATTTATAATATAATTGTTTTTAAATAAGAAAATGAGGAAAAAAAAATTATGAAAATATTGATGAAATCAACTATAAAATGTCGCTATAATGAAAATTTTTAATTTCAAAAAGTATTTAAATTAACAAATAATCATCTCACTAATTAAATCTGAATCTTAATTAGGCCAATGGTAAAGTTATATTCAATTTTTGCTCATTCTCAAGTTATCTCTTACGTTGAATCAAAAATGCATATTTAACCCTTGCTTATAACTCAACAGTATTTAGTGCTCAATAACATTTATGATGTTGATTGGATTATGCCCCAAAAAAACACCAAAATGATAAAATTTTCAAGCAACATTATTTAAGTCCAAAGAAGCTGGGAGATGAATATTACATTCTGCTCAAAGTCTCCCCAACAAGACAGCCCAAATTCACACCAACTGTCCAAAAACAACAGTCACCCAATCCAACCTTCCCATTTCATTACAAATCAAAGCTAACATAAACAACAACAGCCTGCAAAGCCTCCTTTTCCTATTCCAATTGCTCAAGCATCAGCAAAACTGCACAACCAAATTTCCCAAGTTATGAAACTTCCCTTCTAATCTATCGAGCAATGAACGATGCGAGAAATCGATAACATGGAGGTCGAAAATTCTTACCCTAGCTCAGAAAGCTTCTGGTGAGCTTCAGCATAGTCAGCAAAGAAGGCATCCTCATCCTGAAAAATGTGAACACAACCCATTCATCATAAGCAAAAGTAGTCTTTGTGTGTAAAATCATAAATCCTATTGATCCAGAGATGGGGAAAAAAAAAAAAACATACCGCAGCATATTTTTCAACAAGGGGGCGGAAGTCGGGATCAGATAGAAGTGCCTTGTCTGATACCAACTGCAGAAGGCCTTCCTTCTCCCCGGTCAAGAGTTCGCTGTCGAAACAAACGGTTTTTTTTTAACATTTCTCACAACAGATTAATAAATTATCAAACTATAAACAGCTTTTCACTCACGTGAAGTATGAATTATCAAAGATGAGAGGGTTGGAAGTCCATGGCCCCTCAAAACCGGATCGTTCCTTGTGTGCCCTACCCTGTCGAGTTAAATCACTGTCAGCTCCAAGAACTTAAACTGCTTGATTATATGTAAATTTAACTTCATTGATTCATTCTTTAACACTTCCCATCATTTATGCATGAAGCTCAAGATTCGAGTTTCAATATGCTTAAAAGGATGAGGTAAAACGAACCAATGTGTGACCGCCGGAGAGGGCGACAATGTCCTGGTCCGAGAGACCCATGGTGTAGAAAACATCCCTCAAATGATCAGAACCTGAACAGAACACATTAACAACAATCATGAAAAGAAGTCCTTTTCACCATTCATATAACAAGAAGATTGTCATGGAAACTAACCCTTGGTAGCATCGGGCAAGCGACCTTCTGGGGGTGGCTCGGGCTTGTCCTGTAGAACAGAGACCAACAATTGAATATCAGATCATTTAGTAAGTCAAAAAGGGATTAAACTAACATTTTAGTTTCTTTGTATCATTTGAGCTTGGCCTCAATTAGGTTATTATAACCTAAAAGTTTCATAATAGCCCTCTAATGATTTAATTAAATCTCCCAAGCTGGCTGTATTAGGGTTTAGGAATCAAGTGAATTTCAAAAATCCTAATCTGATGAAAAAATAAGTGAGAAAAAGACATCCCCATGAAAACTGTTAGGCAAAGGCAAAGACAATTTGGAAGATTAACCAAATCATTCCCTTAAACAAGTCAAATCAAACTCAACAGCACCTAAAAACAGAGAGTCAAAAACAGAGAAATAGCTTTCCTAGATACAAAAAGAAAAAAGTGAACTAGAAGCAAAACTCAGAAAAAGCTAATTTAGTTAATGATGTATACCACTCCAAAACAAACATTGCCAAAAGAGGTAACGATCAAGAGCACCCATATCCAGAAACATATACATTCTCCACTTACAAGAATCACACCAAACAATTAAAATAGATTTATTAATCTTCTTCACTGACCTCTCTACCAGGGTGGAAAGGAACTTCAGGTCCTCCAGTAATCTCAACAGCAACAACACCAGCCAACTACAAAAAATCAAACCCACAAACAAAAAATTAAACAACAATCAAATTATCAAACAAATTCAAAACCCCCTAAAAACAGATCTGATCAAACCACTAATTATTACCTGGTAAAAGTCTGCATATGAGAGGATGGGGAACTGTTCCTTGATGGGCTCCAATAGCCTAACAGCGATGTCAAGGCCATTGTTGGCGCCATGGGCGAGCTCACTAGGGAACCTTATAGTTCCAAAAGGACCACCAGTCCTGGATTTATGGTCAAAGGTTCCAGCAGAGTGCCATCTGAAACAAAAACCACAGTACCAAGTAAATCTTTAAACAATCGGTCACAAGAAAAAGGGGGAAAATCAGTGAAGAGGGGCAAGAATAAGAACATACGCAAGACGAAGAATTAGAGGAGCACAATTCTTCTCGGCGATGAGTCCTCTGAGTTTTCTCTTAGCCTTTTCAATGGCTTTCTGATATTCCTCACTTACAGCAGGGTAGCACTTTACCATGGTGATGATGATGATGAAACTGAAATCAAACAAACTAAACCCACATTTTCAGATCCAACCCACAACCCAAAAACAGCTAAAAATCAATTTCAGAAACTGAAATCACTACAAATTCATGAAATTGAAACGAACCCAGTATCAAAAACTAGAAGAAGATAAGGGAATTGATGCTTGATTCGATCCAAGTCAACGAATATAAATCAAAAATTACCTTAGAAGAAATTGTATGATTTGGAAATGGACGAAGAAGAACTCTTTGGGCACGAGTCGACCACAAGCTGCTCACTGAGAGAGGCAGCTACATAAATACTCGCAGCAGAGAAAAAAGAGGGTTCTAGAGGCTGAATGCTGACCGTCGGATATTGAAGTTGCCTGAAATTGAACGGTGACAATTGGACTTGGCGACTGGGTAGGTGACAAAGAGTTATTTTTGTTGATATATTCGGAGGAAAAAACCGGTCCCTAAAGAAGCGCACTGGACCGCCCAATACTGAAATGACGAAAATACCCTTAGTTGGACAATTAAGGAGCTGTCTAAATTGGACATTTAATGTTTGAATTTCAAAAACATGTAAGAATAATTTTTCTTTTTATCTTTTTAGGAAAGAATACACGATTTGATGTTACACTTTTATTATTGAATTTTTAATTTAATTTTTATTTGATTCTTAAATTTTAAAATACTACATTCTTTTTATCAAAAGAAAAAAAGTTACATTTTTTTAAATTTTTAATTTTGAGTTTTATTTTAATTTAGTCTTTTAACTTTAAAATTTATATTTATATTTTTATTGTTTATTAAATTTTTCACTTCTTACTTTTAATGTTACTATCAAAAAATTTAAAATCATTAAATTCGTTTCACTAATTTTTCATCAATATTAAATTTTATATCATAATTGTTTTCAAAAATTCATATCATAATTATTTTAAATTAGTTAATTAAAAGTTAACATCAAATTATCAAAATGAGTCTTAACAACATTCAAAGATAAAAATGTAAATATTATAACCTAAAAACTAAATAGAAAATAGATTCAAAATCTATGAAGCAAATAGTATTTTTCTTTCGTTTTTTCCTATTGTATTTTTTATTTAAATATATTATATTCGTTGTATAATTGCATTCATTTTTTTGCATATTAATAATATACTCAATTGGGCAAAAAATTTCTAGAAATGTTGTTATTTGAATTTTTTTCATTATGTTAACATTGTTGGTCCAAAATTAGATAACTGGATTTTATATATATATATATATATATATTGTTTTGAATTTCAAAACGTTTCTAAAGTTTGAGTCAAATTTCAAATATTAAAAGAAATAATTTATTTATTTCACACCAAGCTTATAAACAATTATCTATGTATATATAAGAAGTAGTGGAGAAATTTGTTCTTTCAACAACAATGCTCTCTTACTTTTAGAAAAATTCTAAGCTACTATTGATAGATTAATTTCAAAGTAGGATAATAAATAAATATAGTTAAATAGTGAATAAAAAATAATATCTTACGTACTTTTTCCATTGAGTATCGGTACTTCATTAGTTTATTTCATATAAAATTCTAACGCTAAAAAACTCACAATTATTATAAAAATTAAATAAAATAATTATTTCACTGAAAGTATAATAAAATAATTATTTCACTGAAAGCCTATACTTAACTTTAGAGTTTCTATAAACGAGCTACCAAAAAAATGTGCACGTTGTTGTTATAGAAAGTAATTATCAATTCTTTTAAGCTTTAACAATGCTTTTATATCCTCTAAATTTCTCTCATGGTCTCGGTTAATTCATATATTCCTATAAAATTGGAGAAAATGTTTAATAAAACAACGAATTAATTGAAAGCTAAACGACTTATTCAACATTGTCAAAGTATGCATAATTCAATCGTAGTTGTCATGCATTCTTTCTCCCGAGGTCAAAGGTTCAAATCTTCCTATCATATTTGTTGTGCTAAAAAACGGTTTGTTGAATATTTTTTAATTTAAAATTACAACTCTAATTTTTTTTATTTTTAATAAATTTGTAATTTGGGTAAAATAAAACATAAATAAGGCTATCCAAAAAAAAAAAAAGGGTAATGTTTTAAATTTTGGTGCTATATTATTATTCTTATTGTTATAATCATCTTTTTTTAGCGTGTGAACGCGAAGGATGATCCAAAGATTCCATTAGTGGGAAATGATAAAGTCACTTGGTCAATTTTGTTACAACGTATCACCCTCGAATTTGATTGGTTGTACACACCGAGGATTTATGTCAGTGATATTGGGCTCCCACTTTTCCATTACTTTCCATTTCATTAATATCTTTCTATATATATAAATAAAGTCCAGATTCATGGCCACTTTTGGGTGATCGTAACCGCCAATCAGAATCCGCCACGTCATAAATCAATTAAGGAAATTATGTCACCGATTATGATTTTCCAATGGACGGCATGTCGTTAGGCGTAATTTTGGCTGAATTGTAAAATAATAATAAATATAATTAAAAAAAAAAAACCTGAATTGTGATTTTAAAAATATATTGTAAGGTCGGAACGTGACTCCAATTAAGCCAATTGTAGGACACTATGTCCTAATTAAATCCGATAATTCTAAACTATAAATTCAAAATTTTAAAAATTTATTATATATAGAATTAAAAAAAGAGTCGTGAAACTTGCTTTCTTAAAACTACTACCTTTCAATTCTGAGAGCTTTTTCTTTATCATGAAAAATCCAACTTCAAATCTCGAGGTTGAGTTGAAATATGTTCGTGTTAGATTTTGAATTATTAGAGTATTTTTTACAATAATGTAGAGTGGGGGATCAAATCTCAAATCTCGAGATTGGTAGTACAAGTTTATACCAATTGAGCTATGTTTATGTTGGCACGAATTCTTTGACTTAGAGTTTCACAAATTAGTTCCACATCTCATTTAAATTATGATGAATCCTAAACTCTAAATTTTTTTAACAAAATCTTAATAATACATTTGATAGTTGTTGAAGGTTGTTCAAGGCAAGGCTTAAAGGTACCAGGAAAGGGCATAGGTGAGCGCACATCCCAAAAGGAAAATGTCAGTGCCTTGAGGTTTGGGTTGACCAATCGAGTCGCACTAATTTGGAAATAACTAAATCGGGTCCAGATTGAAACCCTGCAACCTCGAGCACCAGAAACGTTCCTTGCACCACTACCGTCACACGTAACCACAAATGTGTGTTAGATGACTAACTTATAAATAATCTCATTCGACCACCCGAAAGGAAATAGTAGGTAATCTCTAAAGGAAAGACCTTACCTTACTTTTTTGTACTTAGTTGAATTAGTCACTCCTTATACTAACTTAAGCATCAGTGCAATAGGCTCAACATCATACTAGTGCAAGGATCTCTCATGTTGATCAACTCAGAACATATCGAGACAAGACTAGAAGACAGCAGGCCAGTAGTCAAGGACACCAAGTACCTATAGTGAAGCCCAACGCAAACGAGATCTGAGCACCAACAATCATATTTATCATAATTATTAGAATACCTAATTAAATTATATGCTAGTTAATTGTAATCAATAAAAATTATAAAGAATCATCAACCAAATTATATATTGATCACTTTTATTTATTGTTTTGTTGTAACATGTCACTCTAAGAACTAGCTAATGTATTCTAATTCATATTACATTTTGTAATTTATTTTGTCCAGTTCTTCGATAAAATACACTTACAATTCTTAGTATTTAATCTTTAAATTTAAGGTCTATTTGGATTGACTTTTTAAGTGTTTATAAATTTTTTTTTTTGCACTTATAAACACTTAGGAAGTCCATTCAAACGGGCCCCATTTATTTTCTTATTCCTTCTTTTTATAAAATTAATATTAAAAAGAATGATGATGATGGCTCTCAAAACATTATAAAGTTTGTCCTCAAACTATAACGTATGGGTTTTTTCTTCTAGTAAAAGAGCAAATTATCTATTGAGAAAATACAGGAAAAATTAAACAGTTTGTAATTATTTACGAGTTTTTCATCTATCTATGTAAGTTTATTGTTGATCTTCATCTCACAAGTAAAAATTTCACCATACATATATATCCAACAGGTTGAAAGATGACAACCATAATGTAACAGTCACATTAAATAATTGTTCATATTACCTAAAATTTCTATATTTGACTATCACAGTTATTTTAAGACAAAACACTACCTTACATGAAAAACATGAATGAAATTAATTTATTTTTTAAATTTAGAAAACCACAACTCTCATGACGGTGTATTTGTTGGTAAAACATACCATCTTAATGAAAAGATATATTTTCTTTTTTTCTCAAAAAATAAAGCTATGTACCAAGAGATGTGTGATTATTTATACCGTCACAATTTTTCAAACATTTACGAGGTTAAAGTAATTAGTATCTGTAAAAGTGAATAAAAATTTTGGTATCTTTTCTAGAAAAAGGATTCACATTGAAAATCATTTTTTAGAGATTGAAGACTATATACATTTTGAATGGCACAATCTTCAATTTTTCATATTTATGAACACATCTTCAAACTTGGAACATTGACCTTTCTATTCCTTTGTTTAATTTTGATTTATGATTATAGAAATAAAGACTATGAGTCAAAAAGAATCAAAAGGAGACCTTCATGTAATTAAATATGAGTATTCTATTTTATTTTTTTTTCATTCTTTGTCTATCTTATAGTTTTTTTTTTATTCCATCCTAATGATTTGAGACACAATTCAAGATATGAATAATTAAATAAAAAAAAGTTAATTATTTTTTTTAAAGGGTTTTGAAGTGTTCTTAAAATATTATTTATTCTATATCTTTTCTTAAAAAATTAATTAGTAGAAATCGATATATAGGAATTCAAGACTTTAGTCCACTCAACAATCTCTCCCGAAATTGATAGATGATAATGACTATAATAGGTTAGATAAATACATGGTTTAGTGATAATTAATTATAGAAAAAATTTCGCATCTAAAAAAAAATGTCAAACTATTTACAGAAAATAGAAAAAAAAAATACGGATAGACATTCAACATCTATCAATGATAGATTTCTATCGACGTCTATCACAACTATCTAAAAATTTTAATATTTTGTGTAAGTAGTTTTCCTTATTTTTCTATTTTAAAAAAAAATTCCCCTTAATTATATCTACTATTTTTTTTGAGGTTAGGATTTCAAATTTTCATATAGGGAGGTTCTTGGGTTGGGTTGGCTTGGGTTGAAATAATTTTTAGACCCAACCCAATCGTTCGGATTGTCAATTTCTTCAACTCAAACAACCCTTATTAAATAATAATGAACCCAAGCTAACTCAATATGAAATATTTGGAATGATTGAGTTTTTTAGGTCATCGAGTTTTTTGAACACTCCTATTCTCATATACTCTATTTGTTGTATATATATATATATATAGAGCTATATTTTTCTTTTTCTATAGGTTATTTTTTAAATTTGACAAGTAAAAATAGAAAGATTCAAATATATCTAACTTCTAAATTAAATGCATATATTTTAATCATTGAGTTTATTCAATCTTAAATGTCGGACTCACATGTAAATTTGTTTTAGGGATATATACTCATCATATGTATTTTGTTTGTCCAATAACATATATTTAATTGCACATATAAATAACTATGAGGTGATACATTTCATCTCTTAATCATGAAAGGATATCTTACTAAAACATTTTTCATGCTTCTTTTGGAAGTCAGAAGAAGTTTTCAATCATTTGGAATTTTTTTTATTCTCTCTTCTTGAAAGGGCTGAATAACATTAAATTTGCCTAATCTCCTAAATATGGAGTCTTGATAAAGGGAAATTAACATTTTAAAAAATAATTGAGTTATGAACTTTTTTTTTTTATTTATTTAAGAATGATTTATGTTGCGGATTTAATAAGCCTATACTATTTTAGAAACTTGACAAAATAAGAAGTTGGGAACATAATCTTCAGAATATCGAATTCATTTATTTCTATATATAGTAAGTAGATGAGTAACTGTCTTGAGTATTAATTAGGTTTGTGACGTTGATTGATCCTCTCACTGGTCCAAGAAGAATTTAATTTATAATTGGATCATAAACAAATAGTTTATTAGAGGTTCAATTGTACTTAAGGTGTAAGGTATAACTATAACATACTTTTGACTCAATTATAGTTACGAACAACTCGTAGGATTAACTTGCATGTAGTAGTCATATTCATAGACACAACTCACCCTACAATGTATAAGAGTGCAACTTTATGTCTATAGTAGACAGATCTAGAACGACAACTTTAGTTAATGAATGAAAATTAATTAATTAAAAAACTTAATTAATTAATTTTGTGTCATTGGAGTTTAATAATCTATAAATCCATAGAGTCTTCTTACTAGCTTACAGCAACAATTTAATTGAAAGAAAGATGTGAAATGTTCACATTAATATTTAACATATATTTAATATATTAAATGCAAAAAAGAGAAATTGAATCAAAATTTGAACGATGGTTCAAATTTATATTTAATATGTAGTAATTTTAAAATATAAAAATATATTTATTGTAATTCATACATTAAATATGATAATAATGTATATAAGATATATTAAAGAAACATATATATTTAAAATTTGATAAGATTCAAATAGATTGCATATATTGTAGGAGATTTGTACTATTATAAATTTAGCCCTTATTTATACACGAATTTTTTTTGTTTAATTGACGTTCATGAGAAAAAAAAAACATCAATAAAACTTTCATTCACAACTTAAAATTAATTATTAATTTTCAAATTCATATACTGACAGTTATAAAACGTCAATAAATATTTATATTTAAGTTGACGCACAAAAAGTCAATAAATATTTATATTTAAGTTGACGCACAAAAAGTCAATAAAAACACTTCTATTGACACAAAAGTAAGTAAGTTTACATCAAAATAATAAATTTCTAATTTTTCAATTAGTTGATGGTCAATAAATGTCAATAAAACTATTCGTTGATAGGTAATGCCCATCAACAAAACTACCTATGTTGACGAGCATTGCTCGTCAATTGTATATTATTTATTATTGATAAGATGCGCGTGTTTTCTTATGTTGACGAGCAATGCCCGTCAACAAATTTTATTTTGTTGACGCTCATCAATGCCCATAAAAAAGGGCCCAAAAATAAGGCCCTTTTTTATGCTTTTGTGCTTCCTTTATCAATTCGATTTTTTACGCGTGTGTTTCCTTATGTTGACAGGCATTGTCTGTCAACAAAACCTGTTGTATTGACACTCAAAGCCCGTCAATAATAAGGCCTAAAATGACATCGCTTGTACGTATTACCTTTTCCAAGTTGATTGCCCATTCACATGTACATCTTCCTCACTTCTTTCCAGCCTTAAACATGTCCGTCTTCTTTCTTCAAGTTCTAGCTACCAACTTCCAACTGTCATAGTTGCCCTCGTCAAGCTCCCAACAATGTCAAATCGCCTTCAAGCCCCAATGGATTCAAACCATCGTCAAGCCTACGTCGTGAATCGATCGTCAAGCTGTCGCTACGAATTGAATGACTGATCGTCGTCAAGCCCAAGCCATCGTAGATGCCATCATTGAGGCCCTGCCAATACTGCCCTCATCATGAAATGATTGATTGATCGTCGTCGTAGCTACCAATGCTGAGCCTTTGCGAATGCTGACCTCGTGCGTAAATTGATTGGTATGTAGCAGTCAAGCCCAAGTCGTCGTAGCTGTTGTTATTGAGCACCTGCCGGTGGTGCCCTCACCGTCAAACCGATCGATCATAGTTCCAGTCCTAGATCTCACATGTTGGGTCGTCTTCATCCCTAGATTTTGTATTGTTGGTAATATTAACTTAACTCTATGAAACTTTTTTATGCATAATGTTGTGAATGCTTTTAAATATTAATTGCCATCAATCTTCTATTTTTATTTTCTTTAGAAAACAAACAAATTTTGATTGGTAGTTTTAATTTTGTTCAAATCTATTTTCATCGGGCAAACTCTACCATTAGAGTTTATTTATATATTGAGGGGTGGATTAAGTGTATTATGTTGATAACTTTAGGAGTGAAATAACAATCCTGCAGTTATGGTAGCCACTTAGATGCTTAATTTGCTCCTTTAGGCATAATGGAAAAGTTAATTGTATATGCTATATGAACTTGCTAAGTACCAAAGTGTGAAAGTAGAGTAGATTTTGCTTACTAATATGAACATCGTATTCTTGCTTAGTGATCGACTGAATTCGCTTTTACTAAATTGAATTTTTTTTTAAAGATAAAAATCTTTAGTCCAGTGCAAGTGCACACTGTTGACAAGTAGTAAAAAGATTGGAAATATTCCAAGTCATTTCTCAATGGAACAATTTTTCAATAAAATCTTTAATCACAACAAAAAAAATTTCCTCAAACTTGCAACTGTAATAACCAAGAGAGAAAAAAAATTGATTTGTGGAAATAGCAAAAAAATTCAAGTACTAGAAAAATGAGATTTAAATATGATCATGCATAATTTAAAGAGTTTTAGCCTAACATGAAATTATAAATTAGACTCAACTAAACAATGCACAAGATAAATCAGATTCTACAATTATTCGATCTTCTATGAAGTATCTTTAAGAGGCTATGTAACTTGGGTGATTTAAAACAACCTTTTGATTTTATAGGTTTCGCACTATGTCGAGGGTCGAAAACAAGGTTTTATGTCTAAACTCCTCTCTTATATTGCCTTTATTCATTCCAAACCTAATCTAACCCTTTTAGTATTAGACAAGGTTTTGTGTCCATTAATTTAGGTGATCAATCTAAACCAATGATAAGATTTTAAATTAATAAAATTAAACTCCGCGTTGAAAAAATTAAATTATAATTATTTTTTTACATATTAGGCTTCTACTTCAATACTATTCCACAATCACATATTTAAATTTCCAAAATTAAATTAGTTCATAATTAAAATGTTAAAATACAAAACTAAATTAAAAAGAATGGACATGATGTTGAATAAGAAAATTACAAGGAATACAATAACAATAAAATCTAAATGAAAAAATGGCCAAGAAAGAATTTTAATGGTAAGATTAAATTGGCGGAAACATAAAATTGAAATTAAAACAAAATTTGACTAATTAAAATTTCGAAAAAACAGAAAAATTACAAGAAATAAAGAGGAAAACTTGAAGAAATAAGTTGTGAATCTCACCCAATCTTATTCGATTCAACTTTTTTCAAGGAGACTTAGGTAATCTACAACCCAAAACGCTTCAAGAATAGACTAAAAACAGTAAAATAAATAAGAACAAAGTTAGTAGAATTTTTTTCTGTGTTAGAGAAGGAAAAATATGGATTCTTTTATCCTTTAGATGGAGTCTTGGAGCTTATTTATAGAGTCTAATAGGTGGTGATGGCTGTTGAAGATGGGAGGCCAATGAGTTGCCCTATTTCACCAAGATTGCTAGAGAAAATCTCGAAATCAAGCCCAAAATCGAATTTGAAAATTTAATTTTGCTATGGCAGATGGCTGGTCGAATGCTAATGCAATTTGAAATTAACAAAATCTCTACAAAAATGGATGAGATATGAAAGATTTAAAGGGTATTATGTTGGAGTGGTCATGTTATCTTAACACAAAACTTTTTGCCTGTTTTCATTGTGCATAAAATATAACTGTGTTGTAGAAGTGTATTACGTTGATAACTTTAAGGGTGAAATAACTGTCATAGTTAAGTTTAGGGTTCGGTAAGTTTAGTTCAAGTTTAAGTCAAGAGTGGAATATTTTTTTTAGGGATTACTTGATTTGCTGGATTTCACTTCATATCCAAAAAACAATTTTATTTTTTTTGTTAATTTTAATTTTTTAAAAGGAGATAAATTTTTTTAGCCTTTCTATAAAAGCCTAATTCTAAAATTGTGAAATATAAAAATAAATCATCCAAGTCAATATAGTTCAACTGTTATATAATTCTGGTTGTGGAGTTATCCTTCCGGAAGTTAGGGCATATTTGGGAGTGATTTTGAAATTGTTAAAATCATTTTTGTCATTTTTAAAATCACTCAGAAACACACTTTAGTCACTCAAAATTAATTTAATTTTTAATTTTACACTTTTAAATACAATTTTCAATCATCAAAATTAGTTTTGAAAGATTAAAAATATATTTTACAGTGATTTTGAAAATGACAAAAGTGATTTTATTCATTTTAAAATTAGTTTAGATCGTGAATAAATTTTTGATTTAGCATTTTGAGTTCATTCCTAGATCTTGTAACCAAGTGGCCCATGAATTGGCTTTTTGGGCCTGACCCGGGAGGAGAGCGAAGATTGGGCTGATACCATGCCATGGTTAACTCCTTTTATTTTGGTTGACATTTCTCTTTATAGTACTCATAATTTCTTCTTCTTGTAGTCTTGTTTTTTTATCTCAAATTAAAAAAAAAAAAAAAAAAAAAAAAAAAAAACTTGTGGCTAAAAGTGAATTTTCAAACAAAATCCATAGTTTAATTCTTCTAATTTAAACCATGCACAAAATTTGACTGGTTTCTTTTTAATTTATTTTTTAAATACTTTTTAATTTATTTTGTCACGATTACGCTTGCTTTTGGGTGTTTTTTAGTTCAAAAATTGCAAATAAAGTGTCAAACTATAGTAGTGCCCTATCTATTCAACTATACTTGAATTCATTTTTTTTTTTAAGTTCTACGATAACAATGTTAAGTTCGTATAATAGATATGGTGTATATTGATCTCTGACAAACTTAAAACTTGTAGTGATAATAAATATGATGTTGAACATTTTCTTAAAAGTTAGAGGTTTGAATTTCTCACCCCACATGTTGTTAAACTTTAAATCAGATATTTAATCCATAGTTTAGTGTGATAAATATGTTCTTGAAATAAAATACAATTTTATTGGTTTAAAAAGCTATAAAGTCCATTTTCCCATTAAATTAAATAATTTAGATTTTTTACATTTTAGAAGTTATATAATATTTTAACTTGTAAGCTATATTTCGTTTAAAAAATATAATATATCTATAATTTACAAAATTGAAATACTAAAAAACATATAATATTGTAATTTTTGTTGTAGTGTCTTAGTTTACTTTCTTTATTTTATTTATATATATATATATATATATATATATATAGTTTTATTCTCTTTTCTATGTATTTAATTAGAAAATTTTGATATACAATTAAATAATCTTAATATCAATATGTATAAACTTAAAATGTTTATTGGTCACTTTTAGTCACGAGAGAAGGATAAGGGGGATTTTGAATTTTAAATGAAAAAGGATTATGGCTTACGAAGCTATTAAAGTAGGTTAGTATTACTAAAAATCTTGATTTTAATAGGGTTTGTGATTTGATACACTTTCCCATATTTCAATTTTAAATATTTAAGACATATAGTTCTTATAAGTTGTTTGTATATAACGATGTAAACTCACTTTTATTGAATATTATTATAAGTTTACATATATCTACGCATATCTACTCTATGAAATTCATTTGTAAGACAAGCTTTTCAACTATTTCTTTATCCTTCAGTAGTAGGTATTTTTGGTTAGTTGTACTTGATTAGCTATATTTGTGTATATGCACGTGTTTATGCATATATGCACACCATATAGGTCCCATATGGTATCTATATATGTATACTCAATAGCACTCTTATGTATTCAATACCATTATCGTTTTTAACGATGCATACATATGACATGCATATAGTCTGAGTTTGGAGATAACTGGGGAAAATTATTAATTTAAAATTTAAAATTGTATTAGGTGGGAGATTGCTGTATTTGGTTTTGTTTGGTTTAATTAACAATTTTGTTGACGTTGTTATTTTATATTTAATAAGATTCTATTTGTTAGTTCTCCTTTTTTACATGTATTGGGGTAGTTGGTAAAAAAAAACATAATCTTAGTTGGGGTATTTTTGTCACAATGAATCCAACAAATTCTATTAAAATGAAGAGTTAAACATTTTTGCAAAGAAACTAAAATGTAGGTATTTTTCATACACCAACATTAGAAAGTAGTTAATTTTTTTCCTTTACCCAAAAAACTACCAGTTGGAAAGTGAGTATATATACTAGAGTTTTTTCGGGTGTTTGCAAAGGGCGGATAGAGTGGTAGTAAAGTCTTTCCCCACACATACATTGTTGTCGGCGTTCGTTCAATTGGATGAGTTTTGGGTTTGTGTTGGTGCGTAAATAAGAAATACCTTTTATTCCTTCTCTCCAATATTTTGGACAAATCCATTATTGTTAATTATCGTTTTAGCTTGATTTTCAAATCTAGAAAAATTGTTTGTCTTAATTTTTATATTTGAAAGACAATTTTTTTTTCTCATATCTCAAACGTTTGATGTTCTAAAAAACCAGTACACCTCCTGATTTTTTTCAATTAGAAAAACTGTCATCTTCTTTCTTTGTTTTATATTCATTTCGTATTCTGAGCAAAGTATATATATCTTGATTCCAACCCTTCTCTAAGGAGTGCGTACATTCGAAGTGGGTGTTGTGTTAACTTTGAGGAGCAACAGACGTACACAATTCACACTAAGATTGTGTTGAATTTACTTTCAAGGCAGTGGTATTCCATGAAACAACAATCGATTTTCGAGTTTTGACATATAACAATTTTAATTTTCAAGATTTGTAAAATAATTCTGCATGTAATTGTCTTTGAGTTACTAACGAAAAAATGATGTGCCATACGAACATGAATATTTTTTTTTATTTTCTTTTAAATTTCCCTTTTCCCTTCCTCCTCTCTCTTCCTCCTCTTCTTTTCATCTACTCCTCTGATGGTTTCTTCCTCTTTCTTTAATTTCTCTAACCTTCACTTCCTTCTCATTCTCTTTCATTCATAAACGTCCGGTCGAGAAACCAAATTTAAAAGAAATCGAAAATAAAAACTAAAAGTCATTTCAGCTTAAAATTTGACACTTAAATTTAAAATTTGCAATTTCAACACATCACATTATTATTATTTTTTTTTTAACTAATAATCAACTTAGATCAAGAATACACATAGAACCATTTCTCAAACTTCGAAATTAAAAGTGTCATTTTTAATAAATTGATCTTGTTAGATCAAATACATACTTTGTTCAAAATATAACTACATGATATTGCAAGCAATATTATAAATGTCTTAAATGAAAATGGTATTTATTTATTTATTTTCTTACTTTTTTTTTTTATTATTGAAAGTTGGATTCGAAAATAGGAGTTAAAATTTCTAGTTTAAAATAGAAAATCTGGAGACTTTTCAAAAATCCATAAGACATTAAGAGTAAAATTACATACCAAAGATTGTAATTATTCTTGAGTTAACTTTTTAATACAATTACTAATGAAAAGAATCTACGGATAATTTCAAAAGGTTAAATAAATACATACTTCCAACACAACATGACAGTGACTAAAAGTGACCAATAAACATTTTATGTCTAAATTCAATGTTTTCTTCTTTCATAAAGTTGTTTTTTTTTTAAGTTTAATAAAAGAAAAAAGAAAAAGAAATCTATATTTATATTTTATTTAAACTACCTTCTATTATTGTAATATTACGTGACACTCTTTAATATCTCGAAGATATATAGAGGAGAAGATTTGAACATTTAATCATTTTAGTCGATGATATAATATTTTAATAAGTTGAACTATATTTATATAGTTCCTGTAATTTATAAAATAAAAAGAAAATCAATTCAACATTGGATAAAAAAGATATAACCTTATTATATTTTATCTTTTCAGTAGACGTTAAATTTGAAATGAGATAGATTATTTTAAATTAAAATTAATTATGGATTTGATAACTTTATTTTCGTCTCGATATGAAAAATGTAACCCAATTCTTTCATTGATGCCAAAAATAAATAAATAAAATAAAATAAAGGTAGTAAATAAAAAAGAGAACTTTAGAAGAGACAAAGTGACGAGTGAATGTGAAAATATACAAAGCCCACGTGCGGGTGGGGGTTTAGTGGGTCCCACAGGAAAGACTTGGACTTCAGTCCAGCCGCCATGTGGCCCACACCAGAATTCTCAAAACCACGAAAACAAGGTATTTTTTTTTTTAAATAAAAAATGATTTTTTTTAAAACAAATTCTAAATGATGCCAATATATATTTTTATTATGTTTTCGAAATTGGTAATATAAATTTTATGCTAGTTGAATTATGTTGTGAAGTCGATATAAGTTTTTACTTATTAAGTTATGTTGATGTTAATCTCAATTAGTGAAAAATATAAATTATCGAGAAAGAGCCCAAAAGTTTGATTCTTCCATTTGATTAAAAGAAAAAAAAATGTTAAACAGATGTTGTTTGTTGATGATTTGTACTCATTGGACATTTTATTTTAATGGAATAAATGGATTTGAAATTCTGATCTTAAAAAAAAATATGTACCAAGCTATACTTACTTTAGCTAATATAAATACAATTAACGAAGTCATTAACAACAACAATAAGTCAACTTTAACGATCAATTTGATCTCTATAGTTTAGAAAAAATTATAATTTAATCTCTATTTTTAAAAAAATTAGAATTTCAAGGTGGAAAGCACATATGTAAGATAGCGCATGAACAAAAAGGTTACACTCTCTAGATTTGATAAATAACAATACACTAAATAACTCTCTCGACTTTATATGTCTCGAATAATTACCTGCACTAAAATGACAAATTTAGTTAAATAGAATATTTTAATAAAAAACTTTATAAGAGCATCCACCCTAGAAAAGTAATTATTTCCATATAACTTGGCTAATGGGGCAATAAATAAATAAAAAACTGGTTTTATTGTCTATTTTTTAACAAATAAAAACATCATCAAAACATCATCAATACATACGTCCGAATGATGATAATGTTGCCTTTTTTTTTCCTTTACAAATCTTTGATCTTTTTTTTTTTTTTTTTTTTTTGTCATTTTCTATTTTGGTCTTACAAATATTTAATATCTTTTAACTTTTACTCTTAAATCTTTCGCACATTATATTTAGTCTTCATAGTTTAGACAATAATAAGGACAAGAAAAAGTAGAAAGATAATATCAAGATTTTAATAATTTGATATAATATTTTTAGGATAAAAATTACTATGCAATTATGACTAAATTTAACTTTTTAAAAAAGAGTAATCATAGATATTTATAAATGGAAGAAGAATGATTACGTGTAATCTAATTTTATACTCCATTTTTTTTAAAAAAAAATTAAAAATTATTTTATAAAAATTACTACATTATAATTTTTATTAAACAATTGATTGGGCTGTACAAAAATAGCATCACCTAAATATTTTCGAAGACATAATCAAAATGAAATCGAATGAATATTTATATTTTTGTACTTTATCTTAGATATAGAAATAAGAGAGTTCAGAGTATATCCAGAATATTTTTTTTTTCTTTTTTTTTTCAGAACTAGATTTCAGAATATCCATTTAATAATTGTAACACATTAAAATTGCATGTACTTGAAAAGATGATAGAGTTTTGAACTAGAATAAAGTGTGATAATTAATGAATTTTAATTTCTATTTCTATTAATATTATTCTACCTAACTATACTACAATTTTTTTTATTTAGCAATTTGTTATAATGGACTAATAAAACTAAACACTAATTATATTAAGTGAAATAGAAATTCATACTATTTTAGAACTGAGTTCTTAATTATAAAAAGGGGAAATCAAAATTTACATAAATTGCATCAAATTTTATCATAAATTTTTTATTTCATATACCCAATGTTAGATAAGGGTTGCAATTTTCATAAAAAATTAATAAAAAAGACAATGTAAATATTCTCCATAAATTTACTAATTTTTTTTTAGTAGATCATAACTATCTAGGGAAATGTATATTCTTTATTTCTAAATCTTTTGTCGAGTTTTCATTTGGTTTTTAAGATTCAAAATATTACATATTTAGTCCTTAAATTTTAGATTTGCTTTCAATCTAATCTCTTAATTTCAAAATATTACAATTTTATACTTAAGATTTGAGTTTTGTTCCAATTTGGTCCCTTGAGTTTTAAGATTTACAACTTTAATCTTAATTTTTTATTAAATACTCACGTTTAGTTTTTATGTCTTTTAATTAATTTAAAATAATTATGAAATGAAATTTTAAATTTAATTTTAATTTTAATAGTGTTGAAAAGGAGTGAAACTTAATTAATTATAAATCTCTTAATTTTATAAATTAGTTATTAGACATTAACACTACATATGAAAAAGAGTATTTAGTAAAAAATTGAAGTTAAAAGTGAAAATCTTGAAACTTATGAACCAAATTGAAACAAAATTCAAATCTCAAAAGTAAAATTGTAACATTTTGAAAGATAAGGACTAAATAGAAACTAACCTCAAAACTTCATGATTAAATAATGTGTAACATTTTGAAATCTATGGACAAAATAGAAATTAGATCCAAAATCTATTGGACAAAAAATGTGTCCCAAATATATATATATACGAAAAAAAATTAAACTTATATATATATATATACCAACTGAAATAAGTACCGCAATTTTAATGAGGTCATAAACTTTAATGAGTATGTCAATCTTTATTTACCGAAATAAGTACCACAATTTTTATCTTCTAATAAAATTTCATTTGAAATTCATGTGTACCAATGATTATAAAAATGTCAAATTATACAAAATAGCCTTAAATTTTGTACTTTGTATGAAAAATGTTCTTGAACTTTCAAAAGTTTAAAAAATACGTTTAAACTTCCAAAAAGAGTTTAAAAATACAATTACGGTTAGTTTTAGATGGAAACCATTAGTGCCGTGTCAAAAATACTCATAAACTTTCAAAAGTTTCAAAAATACCCTTAAAATTAAAAAATAAAAAAGTTAAAAAAAACTTCTTATTGTTGGTATGTGAACAAAAACCATTTATACTCTCTTATTTCTCTATTTTTCCTCTCTTTTTTTCTCATCTCTTCTTCAATATTCTATTACTCTCATTTTTGTTAATTATTTGACATTTGTTTATCTTAAAATAAATAAATAAATAAAATTGCATGCCAACTTTAGTTAAGGATATATAGATGATTAACCGGAGGAAAAAGAATAAATGAAACACTAAGGGATCTTAAAACTTAATGTTTTAACAAAGTTGTATGTTAGTAGTTGAGTGTGTGTTAATAATAATAATAATATATATATATATATATATTTGTATTTGGCTAGTTCTTGTTTTCATGTATTTGAACAGAAATTTTGATTTTGGAATTTTGTGAAGTTTTGTGGGATCTTGTGAAGTTTTGGTTGTAGAGAAAATTGATGTAAGAATTGGACAAATAAGAGGAAAAAAAAAAAAGAGAATTTCCATATGAAAAAAAAATAAAGATATTTATAGAATTTGTTCTAAAATTGGTTCTTTTCGAACTTCAGAAAACTTCAAACAAATTGATCACTATATTAAGGTATGAACATTTTTTACTTTTTTTTATAAAAAAAAATTATAGAGTTTTTTTTATTAACCGTTTCTGTTCATATATTAAAAATAAATATATTTTTAACTAAGTTTAAAAATTCTTTTTATAATTTTGAAAGTATTATTCCAAAATTAAGGGTAAAAGTATTTTTGAACTATTTTTAAAAGTATAAGAATATTTTTTATAATTTTTAAAGTTCAAGGGTATTTTTTACACAAAATACGAAATTTATGAGTATTTGAAGTTCGTATTTGGTATAATTTAGCCTTATAAAAAATAAGTATGTTACAAATTAATTAGATTTTAAGAAAAAAAAAAGAATAAAGTTGAATATTTAGATATTAAAACAATAAAAACTAAAAACTAAGGTCTATATTAATCAGCAACTCAACCGAAGCCTAGTGGATAAAATTTTCCACCGACCACCAAATCCGAGAGGAAAATTTGATATTTTTCTCTTTATAATATTGTTTTAGATTTTGAAAATAAATTTGATTAAGACAGATATAATTTCTTTTTAAAAAATATATACCACATTTTTATTATAAAGAGAAGAGAAAGCTTACATATTCATTCTCTCTCTCTCTTAATTTGCCTCTCTGTGGATTATATATCTTTGGAGAAATGGCTTCTGCAACTCCAAGTTGCCAAATTCCAAATAACCCACCAAGAAGGGGTCAGATCAAGGTTAAAATTGGTAAAGATTTTGCCACCTCAGCAGCCTCTGCAGCATCCTTTGTCACCGCCGCATTCGCCGGATTCATCCCAGATCGTACCCCGCCGGAGAATTCTCCGTCGCGCCCTCCGCCCCCTGCCGGTACCTAAACCTTCCCAACTTTGAAATAAACAGCTATACCTATTTGGGTTTCATTGACCAACAATTTATCCCCTAATTACCTACCGTAAATTACATGTAAATTAATTAATGTTAAGTTTCAATTTCTGTTTGTTGGTTCAATTATCAAATCCCCTAGCTTATGTAATTATTATATATGTAAATTAAAATGAGTGTGCTTTATTTTCAATCTTTTTTATTTTTTTTTTTATGTTTATATCTACTCTATTATGGGTTTTCTTAGCTCATGGACATGAAAATATATATTAATGAAACATTGTATTAAAATATGTAGAAAACCATATGCTAAAATTTTGGCAAAAGTTTAGTGTAATTCATATTATGGAACCCTTGTGTAAATGATGTGTTATATGGCCCCAACTTTGACATTTTTTTACACATTACTCACATGCTTCTTAGAAATATTTTCAAAAGGTTACAAAATATATAATTACTCTAAGTTAAGCCTACTTAATTTTGAGTTCCTATGGTTTGAACTATATATATATATAGTAATTCTTAAATTTTTAAGTATTTTTTAATCATATTTTTATATTCTTAAAATCCCTTTTATTCAAATGTGATTTTGGTTTATTTATGTATGTCTGAACTTGAGTATTGCACCGGGAAGAAACTTGGAACCAGTCAAAACAGTACTCTTTTGGAGTTGTGTGTCACTCTCATACTTGTGTTTGAATGGGATGAGTCTGGCTATTAATTATAATTTATTTATTTTTTCTTGTTTGAAGATAATATTTAATTGGGTGTGTGGAGAAAAAGGTGATATCAAGTGGCACTTTTAGAATTGTATATGATAGATTCATTTTGAAAAAGTATTGGAATTGATAAAATATAAGTTGTTTTCAAATATAGAAAAATGAGTCAAACTATTTATAAATATAGAAAAATTTTACTGTCTATCAGTGATAGATCGCGATAGAATTCTTCCCATTTTTGTATTCCCCCAATTGAATGGGCCACATGAGATTACTTTCACACATTAATGTTGGTAACGATTTTCATATTCATTATTATAGAAGAGTTTTAATTTTTACTTGAGATATTAAATATTAGATAAAATTAGATTTTATTTTAAAATCAATTGGTAACGAGAGAAGTAACTTATCATGAAGAGTCTGAGATTCCCTGCTGGGATTAAAACTCTAGCGCAGCGGAAACATATCAGAACCCTATCTCAAAATTAATTTTAAAATTTTGAAATACTTCTACATTGGTAAAATAAATCTAAAAAAAAAAAACTAGGTTAAGCATATTAAATACAAAAATACAAACTAGAGAAAAAAGAACTTACGTTGTATCACCACCACTTGGAGTCATTCCTTTTCTCTGAACCTTGAGGAAAGGTTTGTGAGAACCTTTTTTGTAAGGGAAAAAAAACGCTGAGAACTCTTCTGAGACAATTTTTTTTAGAGAGAATGCCAGATCAAATTTTTTTCTGTTAGACACTAAGGAAAAGAGAGAAAATGGAAAATTCCACGTATTAAGTAACTCCCTACATGTAACTCCCTACATGGGAGTTACAACACTATTAAAACTAATTTAATATTAATTAAATTAATTAATTAATTAAATTAATAATTAATAATTAATTAATAATTAATAATTAATTAAATCTAATTTAAATAACCAATTCATTTAAATCATATTTAAATGAACATCTCTCACATAACCTATAGTTTTAATTTAATTAATTTAATTAAATTAGATTAAATTAAATAACTAATTAATTCTCCAATTAATTAATTACCAAATTAAATATCAAATATTTAATTTTAACTTGCATTTGAATCAAATTCAAATACATTTCTCTCATAACCTATAGTTTTAATGTACATCTAATGCGCATTAATTTTAACCTATAGTTTTAATATAAATCTAATTCATATTAAAATAATATTTGAACAATTTCAAATATTTAATTCTCTTACAAATTAACTTTGAATCATATCTAAAATTATATTTATATTATAAAGTTTAATTTGTAAAATAAACATTATATTATAATGTATCATTATACATTATACTTTTCCTTAAATAAGTTTGAACTTTTCAAATTTCATCCAAGAATAAATTACCTCAATATTCTTTACGAGCTGGAAGGGGACTTAATGGACCTACAGATCAGAAGCTCCAACGATATGAGATTAACGGGCTAAACTCATTAACCACAAATCAAAGGACAATCTCTCGTGAACAGGAGTTCATAATATACTCAAGATTAAGACTAAGTTGCCTAGGTCAACCTATTAAAATATAAACCTAACCAGTCAACGGAGTTACATCTAGAGGTTACTATTTCGTGGTCCAGTCTTATGGAAACTCATTGCATAGGATACTCCCACTCGCATGTTTCCTACACGAACGCGTTGGATCATTGTGTTTGTATCAAATACAAAATGAGTCGTATCCATAGTGTTACCAGGATAAGGTACTCAGCCCTCTCCTTATACTAAAGACCCTTTAGGTTGTAACTTGAACATTAATCTCTATATATCTTTACATATTGTTCAAGACTCATGAAGCAGCCTAGAATGTTAGTTTATTGGATTTTAGGGTTATTAAAACAAGATAAAATAATCAATAACATTTATTAAATAATAATGAATAACCATTTATTAATGACGGTCAAAATACAACATTTACTATCTACGAGTTTTAGGGCATAAAACTCAACATCTCCCTCTATTTTTTTCATCGTGGAATCATCATATTAAATTTGAAAGGTTTTTTTTTTATTAAGAAAAAAAATATGAGAAAAATACTGATCATGAAAAATTATTACTAAAAAATGTTTAAAATATCTAAATTAATAAATATGCATTTGATTACGTGTTTTAAAAAAATGTTAAATTTTTTTTTATTAGTTATAATATTTTATTGATTTTTCTCTAATATAATTCATAAATGTTTTTTCTATTATAGTATATGGTAAGTTATATACTTAAATCAAATTATTAAATATGCATTTGATTACGTTTCTGTCGACATTTTTGTTATATTTGTTTTTTTTTCTATAATATAACATATCAAATGTTAATCTACCCTTTCAGGTTAATATTGAAATTATAGACATATGAAAATGTCATGAACATTTGAAATTCTATAAAAAAAAAAAAAAAACGTGTCTAACAAATAATGCATATTCACTACACCTTTATAAAAGTTTTCTAGTGTTTTTTTTCCTAAAGAATAAAGAAAGAAAAGAAAGTCCTTAGTGGGCTGTGACACCTTGCGCTTTCCACACTTCTTGTACACAATAATTTTGTGATCGGCTCTTCCATACTATTTTATATTTATCTTTTTATTATTTTATAATCGAATAAATGAAGTCAAAAAGAGATGGTAGAATTTTGAATCTCAAACCTCCTAATATAGAATGATGTATTTGAGCTAGAAAAATACTTGAGTATATACTGCGTTGCACTCATCTTTGTGTAGCCCATACAAATGTCCGATCGCAAATTGTCACATGATAAATAATCTGCTTATTTTTAATATATATATATATATTTTAGTTGGAGTTATTGTATTTTGGAAGAGACATATATTAAAGAAAGATTTTTACATTAGTGTATAGAACTTGAATCTCCTCTTAAAAAGAATAAGATACTTGTACACAAAACCTAATCGTCATCGTTTAGGCTCCATTTTGTAACAATTTTGTTTTGAAAATTAAGCGTTTTTTGACACTACTTCCACCTTCAAGTCAATGGATGTAAATTCAAAGGGAATAATTAGAATTGGATTACCTTTGATTGAAGACCATGAGGCAAGAAGAACTACTTCTCTTACTCACAGTTTGAACACTCCACATGCAAATTGATCGATCTTACCTAAATGCTCAAGCATTCAATCCTAGATAAAAAATTGTACAAAAAGGTTGGTGATGATTCTCTGTTATCAACACGTAGGAAAATTATCATTCCCAAAATTCAAAATCCAAAAACTGGCATCTACAGCCTAATGGCCAAACTTTCTTCCCAGTGAAACCCTAATGCAACATCATTAATCATAACAAAATTACAAAAAAACCACTACTTAAAAAGCATAAAAAATGATAAAATCAGAAAATACTTCAATTACATCAAAATTATTAAATAAAATATAAATAATAATTTGATGTCTTAGACGATTCATATCACATTGCTCCACATGTCACTCTTTAATTGAGTCCAATTTGATGAATTGGTCGCTACGTCACCACCACAAACATTTTTTCATCAAATTTGTGTATTTTAGCTATATCATCTTCATTTGAGCTTCGAGTTAGGTGATTCAAATTGCATTGGATTCATTATTTCAAGTTCTACCCAATAAACTCTTCAAAAACATTAAAATTGTTAGTGAATAAAAACGAATTTATTATAATCAAAGCATTAATTAATTATTTAATTAATTATAGATTAAAGGTAAAAAAGCCAACCGTTTATATTTTTAAATTTGGATGCAATTGAAATTTTTTAGTGTTAATATTCTTTCTTTTTATGCTTTTTATGCAGAATCCTTTTAAAAAGAAGAAGGAAAAAAAGAAAAAAAAGCCTTCGAGGTTAAGAATATGAACCAAAAAAAGACAAATAAGTACTCTCTAAAGACACTTCGCATTTGAGAAAGGACGAAAAGTAACAATTCAAGAAAGAAGTAATCAGCTTTTTTTTTTTTTTTTTATTTTATTTTAATTACTTTTTAAATTTTTTATTTAATTTATTTTTTATCAAAAACACTTTTGGTCAAGTAACCATTTACTCACACAAAAACACGCTAAGAATTTAGTCTTTATAATTCCAAATTTTGTAACCATTTAAATCTTAAATTTTAAAAAACAATAATTTAATTTAAGTTTATATACTTTGAAATTTGTAACAATATTGATTAATTTATAATAAGTTAAATTATAAATTTGGTCTCAAGAGAAGTTAGAAATTAGTCATATATTAGGAAAATATTAGAAGAGTTTTTAAAAATAGAAAAATAAAGAAAATTATTTACACAAAATAGCAAAATTTTTAGATAGTTGTGATAGACGCTGATAGAAGTCTATCAAGGTCTATCAGTGATAAAAATGATAGAAGTCTATCACTGATAGATGCTGATAGAAGTCTATCAATATCTATCAGTATTTTTTTCTTTTTGTTTTATGTAAATAGTTTGACATTTTTTCTATTTATGAAAATTTCTCAAAACATTAGAGAGTAATTTGCATATTTAGACTTGTGATAGCAATTCAATTCACGTGCTCTTTTTACTTCATAAATTATTCTAAATATTGTTTTTCTTTTTGTGCAAAAAGTTGGTAATTTTTTCAAGAAACAAACAAAATTCATTATTATCATCACATGGTTGATGAGTTGGATTTCCACCTGATAAAAGTGTTAAATACACCATAAGTTTTCTAAAGGAATTTTACTTTATTGCCATTTTTGCCAAAAAAAAAAAAAAAAAAAAACGTTTTAGTTTTAGTTATTATTTGTTATTTAGAGTTGGTTTGGATAGGCTTTTTAAGTGTTTAAATAAATGTTTATAAATGTAACAAGAATCTTTATAAATACTTAGAAAATCAATCTAAACGAACTCTTAGTTATAGCATGTTTGAATTTAAATTCGAATTTGGTTTTGTATATTTTTTTTCCTTTCTATCAATGTCTACTGACCATATTCTTGTTTTGATATCTTAAATTGAGTTGACTGTGATTTAGTTCGATTAATATTCTTATTTTATCAATTCTTAAGAAGATGGGTGAAACACATTTATTTATTCACTTTCAATTATTCTAAATTCGTAATACTTGACTATTGTTATGTGAAATTGTAAAAGTTTGAATCGTTTTATTTTTGGGAGAATTATTTTCAAATTTGATTCAATTTAAAGAGAAGTCGATCAACTATTGTGACATGACTTAACAAGAGAGTTCTTTTATGCATGAGTCAATATTGACGGCAAATTATTCTAACATTTAATTGATCGAAAATTTTCACAGATAAAAAAAATGTCAAACTATTTACAGAAAATAGCAACAAAAAAAAAAAAAACATTGATTGGCATTAATAAACTTCTATCAGCATCTATTAGTGATAAACTTCTATCATTTCTATCACTGATAGACACTGATAGTCTCTATCAACGTCTATCACAACTATCTAAAAACTTTGCTATTTTGTATAAATAGTTTCCCTTAATTGATTGGACGTAGTTTCATGAAGGATGTTGGAAAATTGAATCAGTTAAAAATATATTGTGTTGTCTCTCTTGAATTGTTTTAATTTCTTATCTCCATTACAATTGATAAATATTTTACATATTCATTTATTAAGTTTACAAAACTTAAATTTTATATTTTAGCATCTAATTAAATCTTTTTATTTTTATTTTTCTAATCGAGAAAAATTCAAAATAGTTTTAAGAGTGTAAATTAAACATTAACGTGTATTTTATTATCATGCAATTTTTTTTTTCAAACCTAAAATAGGATTTTGAAATTTTGTCCATACACTATTTTTTTATCCATATTTTCATACGTTCATGAAGCAAAAGTTAAAGAAAAGGATTGGGGCATGAACCATGTGGCCATGTTGGTGTATGAAGTGAAAGAAAATGAGACAAATAATAGGGAGCAAGAAAGTGACATGATAGAGAGTTTAAAAATTTTGGAATCACTCATTTATAAAAATGTAATGTTGGGTTTTGTCCTTTGGTGGAGACAAAACTCCCTTTACAAATTGGGTTATCAAAACAATAAGGTTAAAAATTACTTTTAGTCCCTAAATTTTCATAAAAGTAACAATTTAGTTCTTAAACTTTGAATGTTGTAACAATTTAGTTCTTGTACTTTAAAATTTATAACAATTTAGTATTTATTGTAGAAAATAGTGTTAAGATTTAATGAGATTTCTTGCATAAATGAACCGATAAACTAATTAGGGACTCAATATTTTTATAAAATACAAGGTCTACATCATAAAATAAAAAAAATTAACATCTAATTTTGATAATTGTTTTTATGTAAGGGACTAAATTGTTACAAACTTGAAAGTACAAGGACTAAATTTATATATACTAAAGTTTGAGGACTAAATTGCTACAAAGTTGAAAGTACAGGGACTAAATCGTTACAAACCAAAGTTCAAGGATTAAATTGTTATTTTTATGAAAATTTAGGGACCAAAGTGTTTTTTGACCAAACAATAAAGATGTGGTCGTGAAATCTCTTTAAAAAGCAACAAATTTAGAAGAAAAATTGAACAAATGCTGAGAGCATTTAAGTACATTTGAGTACCTTTTAATTACATTGAAAATAGACATCAAATTACATTGTAACATATTCAGGTTTTTTTCTGTTTGATTGTCTTTAAGAAATGCAAAACCAATTCCAAAATAGACAAACTTAGAAAAACATGAAAATATATATAAAAAAAAATAAGAAGCCTACATATACAAATAAAATAAAGGAGGAGATTTGATAAAATTGTTATGGATGCAATCTTTTAAAATATTGCTATATATACCTAATTATAAGCCTTAAAAGCAGAGTTTAAAATATCGATGTCAATGTAAATATTGAAACCTTAATTTTATGAAAATTATGATGGATATTTCTAAAAAAAATATAAAATAAAAAAATTTTAAAAATAAATTTAAATTAGTAAATAAACATAAACATATTTATTATTTATATTATTTTTATATTAGTGATATTTTGATGCTTATTTTTTGTGTTTCGTAGATTTTTATACAATATAATGGTAGTATAGGTTTATCCCTCATATCGATATCGAACCCATAAAAATATGGAAATATGGATGAAAATTTAATACTATGGTTAAAAGTGTTATGTATTGTAATTATCCGCTTGTAAGTTTTCAAAACCTATAGTTAAATTTTACCATTTATGTTGGTAACCTAATGATATGATTATCATCCCCTTTAACAAAACTTAAAATGAGATTTAATGCACACCAACTAAACACTTTTAAAACGTGGAGAAAAACAAAAAAGGCCTTCGACTTCATCAAGTACTCGGTGGATTAAAATTGGAATCCAATCAAGAAGAAAAAGTAAAAAAAAAGGAAGGCAAAGGGAAAATAACTTCAAAATATAAGTTAAAATGGATTTAAATCAAATATAATTCTAACTTGTTTAGGATTAGGAAAGTCTCACACATCCTAATCCTAATTCTCTTCGGATTAATACAATGATTTAGGGTTAGGATGCGAGTCTTTCCTAATCTTAAGAGGTTAAGATGAACTTCATGTCAATTCTCCTATAAATACATCATCATATGAGATAACTTAAGCGTTTAACTTCTTCTCTGCTCTACAATTCATCTCTAACTTTGGCATCAAAGTTTTTTTTTTCTCTTTGTTTTGTAATTCCTATATCTACCTCAGATTGCAAATTTATTGTTCAATCGATCACATGAATGTCAGATGAGATTTCTCTTGGCTGAATTTTGGCATCAACAATATCAATACTTATCACCGCAAATAATACTTTGTTTTTTGTCCATAACCTGTTTGGTTATAACTATTTCTTTTTTGTTTTTTGGTTTTTGAAAATTAAGCCTATTTCTTTAGATTTTCTTATAATAGTTTGTATCTTTCTTAAGTAAAAGAGTTGAGTTCTTAATCAAATTCCAAAAACAAAACAAGTTTTTAAAAACTCCGGCCCCGCTTGGTAACTATTTCATTTTTTGTTTTTAGTTTTTGAAAATTAGGCCTATTTCCTCCTATTTTCTTTCAAAAGTTTGCATCTTTCTTAATCGTAAGTGTAGAGTTCTCAACCAAATTCTAAAAACAAAAACAAATTTTTAAAAACTATTTTTTTAGTTTTCAAAATTTGGCTTAGTTTTTAAAAACGTGGGTAGAAAGTAGATAATAAAGCAAGAAATCTAGAGGTGAAAGAGATGTTAGTAGGCTTAATTTTCAATAACGAAAAATCAAAAATAAAAACCAAACAGGGCCTATAGGCTTGGTTTTGGGTAAAAGTAGAGAATAAAGCAAGAAATCTAGAGGCAAAAGGGGTGTTAGTAGGCGAAAGGGGTGTTAGTAGGTTTAATTTTCAAAAACTAAAAACCAAAAATCAAAATTTAAATAGATACCAAACGAGGCCTACATTTTTTAGTTTTCAAAATTTGGCTTAATTTTTTAAAACATGAGTAAAAAGTATAGAATAAATCAAGAAATTATCTAGAAGTGGAAGAAGTACTTTTAAGCTTAATTTTAAAAAACTACACGTAAAAAAATCAAATAGCTACAAAATGTGGCCTTAATTTTGCTCCTTCTTCCCTTCAATTTCACAAACACATTTACCACTGATCCCCTCTTACTCTTTATCGTCTTCTTTTGTGAGAGAGTGTGTGACCATTGAAGTTTGAGTAAATGGAATTCTTAATTTATCCTTTTATTACTACTAATATATTACGTGTTATATATCTTTAATGTTATATACCATATAAAGTTATACGTTGAATAAATGATAGGGTTGTTTTCAAAGATTAAAAAATATTAAACTATTTATAAATATAAAAGAATGTCATTGTCTATCAGTGATAGACCGCGATAGACTTCTATCGATCAGTGATAGACAGTAAAATTTTTCTATCGTGATTTATCGCAAATAGACAGTGAAAATTTTCTATATTTATAAATAGTTTGATATTTTTTTTTATTTATAATAATTTCTCTAAATTATATATGAATGCTCTCTGGTTATATCTGATTTTGATATTACATTCTATATCTACAACACATAAATATTTTTGGGTATATAATTAATAGAATAGGTAAATTAAAATATATACCAATATAATGCATCAATGATCAAACTGATCACAAATATATAAGAATATATTCATCTATATTTAACAGTTATACAGTAATATATAATATGTTAAGACAATAATTTGAGTGGTCATTAACTTGAATACACACGGAATATTTTCATATGAAAGAAACATAATCATATCTATTTTGGAAAATAAAATAGATGATGAAATTTTAACAAAAGTTGGCAGATCTCGATGATGCCATGTGTTTTGTCATGATCGTTAGATTGAATAAACTAATTTGGTAATAATATTTAAGAAGATTCAATTTATCCTAAATATAGGCCTTATTTTGACCCAAATGTCCAGTTCCAAAAATTCAATTAGTTGAGTCCAATGGTCAAATCCATGGACAAACCAAGCTCAATTCCCTAAAATCCACATGGAAACTCTATAAATAGAGGAGTTCTCCTTCATTTGAACGATTAATAGATTTAAGACTTTAAGTAACATAGAGAGAATTCTTCCAACAATAAGAAAACTCTCTAAGCTTCTGAAGTTGAACATTTCTTGAAAACACAAGTCTTTTGAATATCATAAATACTCTTTTTAAACTTCAACTTCAAGAACATTTACGCAACCAATCTTCTAAGTGAAACATACATGAGAAAGAATTAGAGGATCGATCAAGTATTAGAGATCAAATTGCATCTGTATAAATCTACATAAACTTAAGTTCAATCAAACAAAATATGTTTTTCTAAAACGTTCGTGTGAACACTCCATTCTTAATTTGGAATGCTAGTTAATATTGTTGGAAAAAGATTACTAAAGATTTGATGTACCTTTTGTGATATGGACAAAATGCATCATGAAAGAAGGAAATAACAATATTTTGAGCTTAACTTTGAAAGTGAGAGAAATGATAGATTGGGTCTAAAAACGAATTACATTTATTAGGAAAAAAAATGGTTAGAAATGGCTACATAAATTTGGGAATGAGGGAAAGTCTTCTCCATTTAATATAACCTTTTCATTTAAGTAAAAGTGAAAATCATGGAATATGATAAAATAAAGGGTAAAGTATATTTTTGCCCTTGATCAAGATTTGAAGTTGTGGCTTTTTGGGTCTCTGGATTTTCAAAAATAACACTTTAGGTCCTATTTGATTTGTGATCTGAAAATTTGTTTTCAAAAACAAAACAAAAAATTAGTAGAAAATAAAAACGAATTCTTCTTTTTTACTAAAACACGTTTGGTTTCAAATTAAAATTTTGAAATTTGAATTCAAAATTCAAAGTTTGTGTTTGGTTGTGGATTTGAAAATGAGAGAGAAGATTAATTTATGTGTTTAGTAAAATTTATTATTCTAGATAATTAAAAATAATAATTTAATTGTTTTGTTATTATAATGAATTTTTATTGTTAATAAGTGAAAGAAAAATAGTAGAGAGAGGTTACATGATGGAGAAAAATGTTTTGATTTGTGAAAATACAAGTAATAAAATGTGTAAGAGAATAAAAAGTTATTTATGGAAAAATAATATAAATAATTTCCATAAGATAAAATAAAAAATATATATTTTTATCTAAAAGGAAGATCCTACAAATTTGTAGGATTAATGTTGATAAGATGTTGCACTATTTAAATTAGTGGTTTATTCATATTCCTCCATATATTTAATGATAAAAAAAAACTTTTACTAAAAAATGATAAGAGATACAATTTGTAGATAGAAGCAGGTTTCTCAGCTCTGAAACTTTTTTATATAATATTCTATTTGTAATTTGTGTAGTCTGACATAAATGGGTTAAGTGTATTTTGTGTTCATAATTTTTTAAAACAAAGAAAAAGACAATTTTTTAAAAAACATTTTTGAAAATAAATATACCAAACACGTTTTAATTATTTTAGAAAACATAGAAACGAAAATGAATCACGAATCAAACGGGGCCTTAGTCTCTAAGGTTTAAAAAATGCTTCTAAATTATCTTTGGGTTAATTTGACCCCTAATTTACTAAAGAAAAAGTGACATGTCATGTCATGTTGAGTCGACAAAATTTTACTAATTTCATATTATTTCTCTCGACTATGTGGATTTTTCTCTTTTCTTCTTGACCCCTAATTGACAAAAATGTTCCTTTCGAAACTTTAATAACTAAGTATATATTAACTTCAAATCTTTTGGACCAAATATATATTTGGCCTTAAAAGTAAAAGTATAATTTAAGAATCTTAGAATAACAAAATATAATTAAAGAAAGAAATGAGTATAATAAAAATCTATTAATCATGGATAGATAAACATGGATAGGGGCAATGTGGTAACAAAATATTCATAAAATCTAAATAAGAAAATTTTATTTGGGCAATTTGAAAATATGTCCTTATAATAGCCTATTCGGCTAATTATTATTAAAAAATAAATAAAAAAAAAAGCTCGTACTTCATCAAGTGGATTAAAATTGGGAATCCAAAGAAGAAACCCAAGTGAAAGGAACAGTTCCAATCGCGTGAGCTGGAACTTTATCTAATAAAATTTAAGTTAAAATATCGTTACATTTCTATTTTAAAATTTATTTAATTTTAGTATTTATACTTTCAATAAATTTTAAATTTAATCACTTAAAATTAAATTTTATCAAAATTAATTAATTAATAATAATAATAATTTTTATATAAAAAAATATGCTATGTGAATATATTTTTAGAGTTTTATAGTAAAAATGTCAATAGACAACAAAATGTTTTTTTAAAAATCAACAATAAACCGACACAATCCATCAAGATTAAAATTGAACAAACTTAAAAGTATAGGGACAAAATGGTATTTTAACTGATTATTCGAAAAATAATACTTTGATTTTTTACTATAAATTCTCTCTTCTTCCCTTCAAATTTTCACAAATACATTTACCAGTTATCCCCTCTTTCTTCTCTATCTTCTTCTTCTACTACTCTGTGAGAGAGAAGCCATTGAAGTTTGAAGAAAATGGATGTTGAACCACGGCGTCAAGCTCCAAACAATCCACCAAGAAGGGGTCAAATCATGAACAAAATTATTGAGGGCATGGTATCCACTCTCACCACTGCAGGGCGATCTGGAGGAGACGATACCGGGGTGGACAAGCAACCTAAGCAACCCCCTCCGCCGCGTTGGAGCTAGACCTGGCCTACTTGATATTGAAAGAGATAGTACGTGCGAATTATTGTTAGCTGAGTTTGGTTAATTATAATAGTAGGTAACGGTTGATATATGTGATGGTTTTAGTTGTCCCTCTAAAAAGTTGAGATATCTAATTATCACATCCTAATAAAGATAATGTTGTGTTTTGTTCCCTCAACACATGTTGTTTTATTGTGTACAAATTTTATCTGGAAATACTTTTCTTGTTTATAACTTGTTCTCTGAGTCTTTTGTTGAGAGGTTTTTTTTTTCTCTGTTAGTCAGAGAGAGAAATGTTCTCTAGATTATCTTAATCGTGAAGTAGTCTTTAGTGAAAGGGATTTTCACATCTAGAGGATGCTTAAAATTTTCAATTGAAGAGTTCTTCTAATGAGACAAAGAAAAAATCAAGATAGCGGTTGAGAGAGTTTTAGAATTTAGAGTTCTTCTACAAATGTTTCAGAAACCAAAATCGAATTTTGAAAATTAAAAAAAAAGTAGTTTTCAAAAGTAGTTTTTGTTTTTAGAATTTCACTTCGAATTCAAAGTGTTTTTGTTAATAAAGATGAATTGCATAATTGAAAATTTGGGTGAAACAAGCAAACATTTCATTGTCCTAAAACACTTTTGAATTATATGCTTTTTTGGAGAATGTGGCATCATGATTTTCTATCTAAAGTGGAGAGGACACTATTCATTGTCCTTCTTCATGTTTATTTTAAAGGTCGTTTCTAAGTAATTTGCTACTTCTTTTGAAGGTGCTTTCAAGTAATTTGTTAATCTATTTTTTTTTCTTTCTAAATTCATCATTTAACTTAAATCGAAACCAAGGGATTTTTCTCCATTTTAAATTCCCAAACACAAAGTCTTACTCTAATTAAAGAAGAGATAGATCCATGTTATATATTTATGTAGAACAAGAACGATTCTTTTTATTAATTTCTTTTAGCTCAAGCCAAAAGCAAAACTAAGTTCGTGTCCAAATGTGAACAATATTACGAGTCCATTTGGATTGACTAGAGAAAAAGATATTTTTTTTTTTTTCAAAAAATTCATTTTTATTCAAACTCTTTTGACAAAAATGGTTTAAAATACACTTTAAAAGCTATTTTTAGTGGTTGTCAAACACTCTAATTTTTTTTTTAAAATGACTTATTTTTTAAATTAAACACTTGAAAATGTATTCTAACACTACTACAAAATCTATGTTACTTGACACTTGCAACTTTTAATTACTTGACATTTTTATGAAAAAATATCAAGTAATGAGCTCTTTTTAAGAAAAACGTCAAGAAAAAAATATAAAAAGCGGAGATTTTACAAAACGTTTAAGATTTTTTCACGTGAACCTAAGACTTGACGTTTTTTATGAATGTTTGTGATCAATGTTTTGATTTTTAAATTAAAAAAAACAAAATGAAGACAAGTTTTGAAATTCAAGAGAAAAAAATGTTCATGAGTGTTTAATTACTTCATTAAATCATGCAGAAGCTCCTATCGATTATTGTGTTAAGATATGTTTAAGCCTAGGAACTATTTTCAGGATTATTTCTCTCAATAACAATCATTTTTCATGTAAATATAACTGATTACTAATTGCTTGAAACTTAATTAAGAATAGTCACGATCAAGTTTCATTACCAATCTAACTATTTTCATGATAGATTGGATAATGATCCAATATTATAAGTCCAATTAAACATACAAACTTTCTAATTTAACATGCATTGAAGATCAATCAATGTAATAAACACAACAATATTGAAAAACAATCAACAACACAACATTCATAGAAAATACTATGTATTAACTTAAATTCATAAAAAGTTCAACAACACCTTAAAAGTGAAAACGTTTAGCCACTCATTGTTGTTACAAACATATTCGCAAACATTGCAACAACCATGAAAGTAAAAAAAAAAAAAATAAAGAGAAGAAGAAACATTACTATCGTGATGAATCTCATTGATGGAACACGTCTGAAAACTCTTGATTTGCACTTTGGGATCTCAAACCAGCCTCCGTACAAACCTCTAGATATCTGCACGCAGTTGGATGTCTTTTTTCATTGCTTTTCTAAATAGTCGGGGTTTCTTTGGATGTCTCTTTGTCTTTTTCCCTTTTGGAATTTGTTCACCCTTATTGCTTGTGCTTTATGCTGTGTTTTTTTTTCCTCTTTTATTTTTGTGGTTGTTGTTCTTATGTTTTGACCTTTATATTGTGATGTTTTTGCTATGCTATACTACCTTTGTAAAATTAAAAATAATAATAATAAAAAGTAAAAGTATTGATAAGTTTATCTAGTTGAAGTATGTTCAGGTTGACAAGAATTTAAAACTAGGCATTTAGACCCCTGAATAAAATTAATAAATTTGGAGTTAATATGTTAGGGTTAGTAAATTTGTATTTAGAGTGTAGAGTTGTAAAGAAGAGTGAGTATGATAGACTGAAAAATCGAGTCGATTGACCAAAACTGACCGAACAGAAGAAACGGTTGGTTGAAGAAGAGGAGAGACTCGATCGGTCGGCATCGATTTGGAAAAAACTCAAACTGACTTTTTTTTAAAAGGAAATTAAGAATAAAACTAACCAAAACCAACCGATCAACCGATGACCAATTTGCACTCCTCAATGGTCGAGGTCGGTTTGAACATTTAATAAACTGACCATAGCCAGTTCAGTAGTAGTTTGGTCAAAAAATCGACTCCAACCGACCACTGCACACCCTTAGTATGAAGTTTCTCGATAATTATAAAAAGTAAATTGAGAGTGAAATATAGAGTTACCCGATAAATGTGCAGCCTTCAGTAATATTTACTAAGAAAGTTAAATTGTTGGTGGGCTAAATAACCCTAAAATTACTTTAGCATATGTTAAATTAAATTAGAAAATTATGTCACCTAATATTAATATATATTGAAAGAAAGTAATGGATTATCCAAATATGCTAAAAGTATAATATATTAATCTACGAGAATATAAATCTAAATATTTTAAAGTTCATTGAACCTCGGAATTGTAAAGCAATGGTGACTGTTTTTGTCTACATGTGTTTGGCATAAGGTGGTGAGATATATCAATGAGTGAAGGGAAAGCAAAAGGAGAGAGAAAATAATATTTAAAAAAAAAAGAAAAAAAAAAACAAGAAAAAGAAAAAGCTGGCCACAAGTGGAATGGAAAGTGAAAGAAAAAGAGAGATCACAAAAGAGTGAGAAAGAGAGTAATGTTAATGAGCAATAAAAAGCAAGAGAATGAGAGAAAAATGTGGAGGGTGAAAAAAGAAGTTTCAAAATCACTTTAAAATGTATTTTAAAAATAGTATTAAAATTTCATCGATATGTCGAAATTTCCATCTATATTTTTACGTTTCCACCGATTCGATATCGATATGAGGGATGAATCGATATTTCCATTATATCACAAAAAAATTCACGAAACACGAAAAATAAGCATCAAAATGTCACTAATATAAATATAATATAAATAATAGACATGTTTACTTATTTGAAAATAATAAAATATTTATTTACTTATTTAAATTTAATTTTTTAATTTTTTGATTTTATAATTTTTTCAGAAATATCCATCGAAATTGATATTTTATCAATATTTTTATCGAAATTTCAGTAAAATTAAGACATCGATATTTTAAAACTTTTTTTTTAAAATCGATTTTGATGATATGAAAATTGTATTTTAAAATATCAAATTAAATATTAAATTAATTTTGAGTGATTAATGACGTTTTTTGGAGTGATTTTGAACATTTCAAAGTCACTCTTAAACATATACATAATGGACAATGATGAATTAAATTAATATGAGAAGATGAAAAGAAGTCAAAATGAGCATAGTTCAATAACGATAATTCATGGATTTCCTTGACTCTAAATTAGGGGGAGAGTAGGAAATTACAAATAGGTAGCAATTTAATAATAGGATTTTGCAAGTATGGCAAAAATTTTAGTTTTGATATCTCATATTTTATTATTCCAAAATTGCCCCATAACAAACTTCCATTAGTCCGCCTCTGTTGAAAATACAAAGGCGACAGGGATGACTTTAAACTCCCACTTACATTTAATACCAATTCATAAAGATTTGAATGCTAAAGAAAACAACAGCCTCTTCCCCTCTCTTCATAAATTCTTCATATTATGTATAAATCAAACCCCCTGAAAGAAAATGAAAATTTTTAGATGAATTAAAAATGGTGATTTCTTTCTGTCTCTCCCACTAAACTCTTCTTTCAATATATATATATTTTTTAATTCAACTATATCATTTTAATTCAAGTATATCAAGTGTACATTATTAAGAAATATTTGGTGTATCAGGTGTATCCGTACATTTTTTATTTTAAATCGTGAGCTGGACTTGTTGTTTTACTATTTTTGCAAAATTAAAAAGTTTTGACTACGGGCCTAATATTAAGAACTTATTTTGCCCATCTTACAACCAGCCCATAAGAAAATGGTCATAAAAGCAAAAAAAGAAAAAAAAAAAAAAAAAAGTGTTTTTGGTGGGAAAACACATAGTGATTTTCGTATGTATGAAAATTATGATAATTTTTTAGCATCACTAATTTATGACTTTGATTAAGTGTCATTAGTTTTGAAGTTTATTTGAAAAGAAATAAGAAATTAAAAAAACAATAATAAAACAAGCCCTAGCCCAACTCCCTTTATTATTTTGATCTTCTTTTCACTCCATCTCTCTCGAAAATAATAACCCCTCAACTCCAAAGCTAGGGTGCTTGAGGGTTGTAATGGGGTTAGGTTGGAATGTGTTCTGATTTTAATATCATGTTTGATTTATTGGGTTTAAGATTCGTTTGTAATGTCCAACCCCGTTATAGCTCACATTTATTACAATCGAATCAACTTACTACAACCCATACTTTTTATCTCTTCTCCCCTTTTGAGAACATCTATTCTCTCCTCATCTATCATCTTCTTCTTTCTTCTATCCCGACTATTTTTCTTTTAACATTAAATTGTCCTTTCCATTTTTTCCATTTTCTTAATTTTTTATATTCTTCCCTTTTCTTTTCTCTCTCCTTTCATTATTTTTTCATTAGTTTTAATTTTTTTTTTCATTGACGAGTTTTTAGACTCTATTTGATAACTATTTGACTTTTTTTAAAAAAAAAAAATTAAATTCATCTCATTCAATTTCTTACCATAGTTTTCATATATCTTAAGTAAAAGACTTCAATTGTTAGCCAAATTCCAAATTCCAAAAATTAGTTTTTAAAAAATATTTTTTCTTTTTTAGTTTTGAACAAATTGGTAGAAAGTAGATAACAAAGCAAGAGATTTAGGGGTGGAGAGGATGTTTGTAGAGTTAATTTTCAAAAACTAAAAACCAAAATCTAAGGCCCCATTTGATAACCATTTTATTTTAGTTTTTTAAAAAACAAAAACTATATATGTTTGGTAACTGTTTAAGAAAAATAAGAAATCAACAACATCTTTGATAATTGTGTTTTTGCTTTTTGTTTTTGAAAATTCAAAATGCGTTTTGATGACTTTTTTTAGTTTTATATATTTTTATATAAAAATAAAATCAAACTTTTTTTTGCAATATTTTCTCATCGAGTATATATATATATTATAATATTATATATTAACTTTTATAAAATTTAATTCATATTGATAAAACAATATAAATATTATAAATGTCTAGATTAATTACAAATAAAATGTAAAAACAAAAAAACAAAACAAAACAAAAATAAAAACAAAAGTTGGGTTTGTCCACCGTCCAAAATGATCTACGCAAGAGATCCTCGCATTGGTGTGGTAGTGAGCCTCTTACACTCTGATTATTTACTCTTCCCTTTTGGGGTGGTTGAATGAGGCTATTTATAAGTCAATCCTCTAACACATACCCACGGTTATGTGTGACGACAAGAGTGTCAAGACATTTTTAGTTCTCAAGGTTGTAGGGGCCAATTCGGTCTCTACTCCTTTATTTTCTAATTGGTATATATATCGGTTCGGGTGATTGACCTAAATTCCGACGCACTGACATTTTACTTTAAACTAATATTTTTTTGTGCTTTTAAACTGATAAGAAAATCACATATTTAAAAACTATTAAGAACAATTCAAATAATCACATTTTTTTTTAGAAAATACATATTCTTCCATGCATTAAGATTGTATCCTTAAAAAAAAAACAAAAATAAAACACACACATTGTGGTATAATAACGAAAATATGGGTTTTTAAAATACACACATTTTTCTAGAAAATACATTTCTTCTATGCGTTATGATTTTTCGGGATTGAAACCCGTCTGCAGGAAGGAAACAGGCCCCTCCACCACTGGAGCGCGCACACATTGTGGAATAAAAACGAAAATATGGATTTTTAAAAACGTTTTCTTTTTTCATTTTCAAAATTTCTTAACAATTTTAAAATTAAAAAAATAGAAAATTCAATTATACCAAACAATCATGTTTGTCAAAAACTAAAAACCAATAACTAAATAGTTATCAAATGGCCCTAAATGATAACCAAACGTTTTAATTATTCTTAAATTTTAAATCTAAATTTTTTTTCAATTTTGGTATAAATAATTAAATTAATAAGATATTCAGGTTAACTATTAATTTTCAAACAAAAGATATATGTTGTCGGTTTCTTTTTTATTTAGATTTTATGTATGTGTAGGATTAACCAATGTAAAACATGCTCATATTTAAAGGAAAAAATCTTTACTACTAAAGTAAATAAATGTGGGTATCCTCGATTTTCTTTTCTAAATATTTAATTACAAGTCTCGAAACACAAAAATATGCCTCATGTTTTTTTATAGCATTCTCATTTCTCGTTTTTTGTTTTTAAAATATCATATTGTGTGATTAATTATTAATCGTTAAAATTTAATTACAATGTTTGATGGGCAATTTACAAATTTGTCTAATTTAGACTAACTCATGAAAGTAAGATCATTTAACGTAAATTGGTTGGAATGTGACTGATCACATTACACATATCAAATTTAAACAACAATTGAAGGATAAAATTGTATTAAATACTCTAAACTCTTTATAATGGTTTTATATTTATTTTAGTACATGTTATATATTTTCTTATATTATGTGTAATAAATTTTATTTCACTAAGAAAAGAGACAATAAATCATTATCAAATATATTTATGTTTTTGCTTCATTTTTTTATTCCATTTTTTTCTTCAAGAAACAAGAAATATAAATAGTTATCAAACATGTTTCTGTTTCTAGTTCTTAAAAAAAAAAAATGGAACGAGAAACCAGAACATTATCAAACAAGTCTTAAATAATGAATTTATAAGGTAAAAGTTTAGGGTGATAAGAATACTTAAATCAATATAAAACAATTCCTTGATTGCCACAAACATTTCAACATTGGACAAAAGTTAGTATTAGAAATTAAAATCAAGATTTTCTATTTTTACAAGTTAGTATAAGCTCCCTAATTACATATTATATTCTTTAAGTTAGTGAAATAAAAGTTAAAATTGGATATCAAGATATTTAAAAGGTTAATATGAATAATGATATTAAAAGTTATAAAACATCACAAACTCATGTACCATGAATGAGAAAAAAAAAATAAAAACTAAAAAAATAATCAAATTCAACCCAACCCAACTCTACAATCCAATCACATACATAAAAAATTCAGCAAATCCAATCTTGCACCCCAAATATATATATACTTCAACATTTTCAGTAATCTTGATTTAGACAACAAATTTCATCGTAATTAGATTGTTAATAATTCTTAATTAATTATATATAGATTATTTATACACTAATGAAATATTGCTGATGTTTAAAGAATATATTAACTATATTACTTCACTTGAAACTCTTCTATTTATAGAGTTAGAAAGATTTTTAGCTACTTTTCTTGCTTTGGTTTTTAGGGTAAATAGATTATTTATATACTGAAGAGAAATAAGCCTATTAGTTAAAATAAAATTAGCTAAATTGTTGTAAATAAGTTGAAGTAAATATCAACCTATAAAACAAAACTTCCTCTCTAATATTTTATTGAGAATCAAAGTAAACTGCTCCCGATTACACATGTGTGGTGCTTGCTACACAAACTTTAATGCTTATAAAGTTAGAGAGCGAATAAATGCAGCAAGTTAAGAATTTGCGAGTGGAGAATGGATAATTCTCTAGGCTATAATTATAATTATGTGTATATATAGGAGTATAGTTGAACTAGTTTGTCTTGATAGGGCTATGATTTGGGTCGGGACATACACGAGACATACCTCATTAGTTATTTCGTTGGGCTTGGGCCTTGACCTAAGTTATTCTTCTCCCCCTAAACCTTCTTATTTTATTGGTCTTGTTGCTTCCATCCATATGTTATGTCGATTGTACCATTCAGTCCAAAATCACCCTTAGCAAAAATAAACCTAGGCTTAAATATGTCCATGGCCAACTAATCATTAGGTTAATTAGATTAATCCTAAACAAACTTGTTAAGGATTAAGAGGATTAAGATGAATCCTAGCGTCAACTCTCCTATAAATACATCATTATAGCTTAGCTCCATATAATATAAGTAAAACTTCGGAGACTTTTCCATTCTAACTTTAGCATTTGAGTCATTTTTCTATATTTTGTAGGTCTTGTCTTTCCCAAATAACAAATTAACCATTAAATCCGTTGGGAAAAACCTCACACGTCTACTGCAGGAATAAGCAGAAAAAATAATAGAGAAATTAAAAAAAAAAAAGCAGTAAAACACGGACCAGAAAAAATCCACTATGTGAAAAATTATTACAATCACACATAAATATTTCTCTCTCCCGACCCCAATTACAAGAGCACCCTCTCAAAGTTTTTATACTATTCACACCCTTTCCCACTCTCAAATTAGAGAATACATAAAATGAATTTAACTAAAGTTAGCACACTAAACATAAAGTGTTTCTAACTGAGACGACTTGAAACTAGAGGAATAAGCTCTTTTTGTAGGCTTGGAGTCCATCCTCATTTTTCAATTTAACCCATGTGGGACAACTACACTTCTAATATTTTACCAAACAACCCAACAAAATCACGTAAACGTGGATCGATTGAGATTTTTCTTAGCCGAATTTTGGCATCAACACTTTTTTTCCTATCTACTTCCTCATAAATTTTTCAATCATGAAAGCTTACAATTTATTTCCAAAAAATAACATATACTAATGTCCAAATATTGGAATCTACCAAAACCAGACTTTAAATGAAACTTTCAAGTACTATGGGTGTGACGCATTCAATGATGTAACAAAACCCCCTTTTCTTTTCTTTTTTTAATTCTCTCTAAAATGAAATTTAGTAAAACAAAATATTACCAATTTGTTATCCATTTACGCGGTTGTGTAATCATGTTGGAATAATTACATATGTTTGACGTTTTAAATTCATGGATTGGTTCATGAATTCTTCTTTCAGATTTTACACTTAAATTATTTCAATCATTTTGTATTATATCTCACAAGATAAATATTAATTTTAAAATTTATTCACAAGATTGGGATGTGATTGTGATGTCAAAATATATTTAGTTAATTGAATTAGAAGTACATCATTATTAATTTAACAAAAGATATATATATATATATATATATATATATATATATATATATATATTCCCCCAATAACATCAATTCATGAAAAGTCATTGGGCAGGGCCACATGCATTTAGTAAATGTGTTTTAATTTTAATATTAAATTAAAAAAATAAAGTTGTATTCCAAGGTAGAAAAATGAGTTAAATTATATATAAATATAGACAAATTTCACTGTTTATTAGCAATTGAATTCTATCGCAGTCTATCCTTGATAGATAGTAAAATTTTTCTATATTTATAAATAGTTTAATATTTTCTCTGTTTATAATAATTTTTCAAAAAAATATCCTTAAACTTTGTCATTTGTTTTCAAAAATATCTCTATACTCTAAAATGTTGCGATAATATTCCTAAATTTTCACAAATGTTTCAAAAATATAGTTGGAGTAGAAATTCTCTACAATTTTAAACCAAAATTGATATATGAAATTGTGTGACAGTGATGTAGAAAAAAAAAGTGTAGATCACCACATTGGTTTAGGTCATTACCACACAGTTTTAAGTCTCTACTTTTGTTTGAATTTCTATTCTAGAGTAGTTTTGAAACGTTTATGAAAGTTCAAAGGTAATAAAATAGTGACTAAATTAGATCTATAAAATTGGGGTTTTTTTTTTTTTTTCAAAAGGAGGATTTTTGTTTTCAAAACCCCAATTACTTGTCTAAGAAAATGTTTAGATGCAATTCTTAAGAACGTCTTTTTTTAATTATTATTTAATATTCGTTCTAAATTTTATTTACAAGATGATGATTTGATGTCAAATTATATTTCATTAATAATTTAATTGAAGCTAAAAGCCTAAGATACACTTGGGCTAATTTAATTCTAACTAAATATCTATATCCTAAATACCATATATCAAAGGATAAAAAGTCTAAAATGCATTGCCACGTGTATTTATTAAATGTGCGTGTTTATTTTTAATTGTATTTGTAACAATGAAAGTGGTCAAATAAAATAATAAATTTTGGAATTTTGGGAGTAATATTATCAATTGTCTTAGAAAAAGTTGTATGCTATGGCAAAACTTTAATTAGCGTAGCCAATACGTATAGATATTTTTTATTTTATTTATTTATTATTATTTTTAGAACTAGAAATTTTTAATTTGATAAAGCTTCCTACTGTAAATTTCTAGTTTCTCCCCCTTTTAGTTTTTGATTTTATATGGTTAGAAAATATAAACTATAGATGTTTGATAACTATTTTTTATTTTATACTTAAGGTAAATAAAAAATCAGGCCTATTTGATAATTAATTTTTGTTTTTTGCTTTACAAAAATTAGAGAGATGAGAGGAATATGTTAAAAAGCGGGAAAAAAAATGTAGGTATAAAAATAGAACTTAAAATATGGAGATAATTTGGATTTAAAAGAGATGAGAAATGTATAAGGAACTACTCGAGATGTTCATTTAATTCGTGGAGCTGGAGTCCTATGGATCGGGGTAGAAAATCTCCAATTAGATGGAGAATGGGAAAGAGAGCGGGGAGAAAATTTTCTCGTTGGCTAAACGGGAATAGGGATAGGGATTATATTCTCAGCCCCACCTCATTATATATATATATAATTTTGTTTTTAATATATATATACATACATATAACCTATTGTAACAGTTAGTTATATATAAATAAACTTTTTATAATTTTAATTTTATATAATTAATTATATATAAATTTTTATTTGATATATATTTTTTTATTAAATTGAGATTAAGATATGTAGTTGTAGTGTTTAAATTTTAATTTTTAGAAATTGTGAAATTAAACATTTAATCATATCTTTGTCACATATGAATAAAAAACTTAATTATTTAAGTAAAAAAAAAATTCATAGTGATAAAAGTTAGTTACATTTTTTAAATAAAAAAATTCAAACGGGGAAAAATTCTCCGCGAAAAACTCCATCCCTGCGAATTCTCCGTGGGAATCCCCGTCCTATTCCCCATACGAAATTTTACGGGGATGAGGATGGAGAAGTCATCCCTGGCCCCACCTCGCCGCGTAAACATCTCTAAAAACTATGATAGAGAGAAAATATTAGCTAAAGAAAGAGAATGTTGTTGGAAGAAAATAGATACAATTTTAAGACGGTACAGATAGCCAAATTTTAAACACGTATTTTAATATGGGTAAATGAGTATATTATTATATTAAATGGTCAACCATATTAGGGGTATATATGAGATAATTAATTGGACTAAAATACCATTCTAAGAAATCAAATGCCTAAAGTAAGTGATCTAAGGAAGGGGGAAATATCAAACCTATAACATATAAAATCCTAAATATCATTGCTATCCAATAAAATAAACTGATGCATAAACATTAAGTGATCTCTAGAAAAAGAAAAACTCACTAATCGAATCTATAACATATGAAATTTAATTCTTAAATCAAGATAATTATAACTAATTTAATATCATGTGATCATTAGGTCGTTAGACAGTTAGTTCCATCCTTCAAAAGCTTCTGATCCTCATAAGTTTTTGGCAGTTTTCTTTTAGAAGTTCTGGGACGTGGTGGGAGAGAAGATAATTCAGAAATGTTTGGACATTCTGAACACGCAAGTTTCCATTCGAGATTGGAAGAAAACTGGTATTGTGGTGTTTGTAAATAATATTTTCTTTTATTTTGTTGAATATTATGTCGCTGACTTTGAGCATATCTCGTAGGTGGATATATTTTCTTTTGAGTTTGTTATTTTTCTTTCCTTATGTGGTGCATATTTAGAGATGTCTTAATGTGGTGGTTAGGTTATGTGTTTTTGGTAGATGACTCTTCATAGCAAATTGAGTGTGCAAGAACGCAAACAAAAAGAAGAAAAAGATTGTACTCGTGATGATGAACAAATGAAGAAATCAATGTAAAAATAAGTAGCTAGTGCATTCTGAACTACTCAAGCGAACTCGACAGATGTTGCTGTGAGTTACTAGTTGAGAGACTCATCGACGATAATATCGAAATTAGAAAGAGCCTAATTTACTCGCTAGAATACAGTTGATTGGAAATATTTTGGAGCCTATCAAATTTCATTTTTACTATTTTACCAAACGGAAGTTGAAACTTTGCTACTAGGCACAATTTTTTCTTTTCCTTTTTGGGAAACAGCTGGCTCATGTATGTGTTCTAGAATGTCCAAAGAATTTTGTATTAAAATGCATAAATGTACGAATATGGATAAGTAAGAATCTTCATGCTTACTTTTTCCTTTTTAATTTTCTTTAAAAAAAAATTTTGAAAGAAAAAGTACTTTACTTTTGGTTTTTTGTTTTTGTTTATTTTTAATTTCTTTTTGAGAAAATTTTCCCACTTTTGTATTAAACTATAGGTTAAACCCATACTTTTTTAATTAAAAATTCCTCCATTAAAATATATATATCACAAAAGAAACCCAAAACCCTTATTCTAATGGAAAACTTGTGGACTTGGGTAATTAAAGTAAACTGAATTTCCCTTATTTTATTCATATGGCCGGCCTTTTCTTTGATTTAATTTGTACTTGTACCTTCTAAGACAATGGTAAAAATAAAATTTTGGTGTTTTAATTTTACTTTTAACTCCCATCTTTTTCTATTTTAGTTTAAAAGTTTTTCTACTTTTAAATTTATTTTTATGTTAAATAAAATTTAAAATTTCTCTCAAATTAATTGAGATATTTTTTTAGTCATTAACAAATTTTAAAATGGGATGCGACAAAAAAAATTGTTTTTTTTTTTTATTATTATTTGATTCTTAATCTTTTCGAATAAAAAATATATAATATATTGTTACTTAATTAACATATATATTGGGAAAAGTAGCAGAAAAATCCAATAAGTTGCTCATGAATAAAACTTTTTTTGCAACTGAGATTCTCAAGGGATGTCATTGTGTTTCAATATGTTAATATATAGAATTCATCATGTGTTATAAAGACTTATATAAGCATCATTTTTGTGCATATCACTCCAATTAACAAAATTAATTTTTTTAAAAAAGAGAAGTAAGAATGATTAGACAATAATTGTAGTCGTTTCCCCTTTCCTCCTTCAATTGTGGTTGATTCTAATGCAAGGTTAGTGATTAATCTAATCAACAAATTGTTGGTCGGACCTTACTTAACTGAAGAATGCTATTGATAAAGTCATTTTTTTGGTGGGCTAGCTGGGAATTTCCTCTTTCGTGGTTAAGTTTTATAAAGAATGTGGACTATTCGATTTTGTTTCCCACTGACTTTACTGAGTGTTAATTAGGGGCATTTGGAGCTAAGGAGTGGAGTTTGAACTCTTGAGGCCTACGGTATGATGAGTTAAGACATATAAAATTGATGTTTTTTAGTCGTGGAGTTCACAACCCACTACTTCTCAACTTCTTGGCTCGGCCCAAACACCCCCTTTATGAATTTTCTTTTTTAAGAAAAATGAAACTTAGACAATTAGGTAGGATATATAAAGATATATAAGATGAGTATAGTCTAAAATGCATATATATAATAAAAGGTTTTAAAGGGTGAATAAGTTCAGGTCATATATAGTTAACTACTTAAATACTTAAAATTTAATATTAATCTTATTCTATTTTTTGACAACCTAAAAGTAATCTTTTATTGACTTTGAAAATAGTTGAAATATGTACCGTTGATATAACTAATAAAAAAGATAAAATTGAAAATTTTAAAGTTTGAGATAAAAAAAAATAATATATAAAAAAAAATTATTATAAACAGAAAAAATATCAATCTATTTACTGTCTATTAAATAATTGGTTGGGTGTCACTATTCAATGCAAGAAGTCCCCAGTTTTCTCATGGCCCTATAAATCCCCACATCTTTGGAGTCATTTTTTCTTCCCTCTTCCTCTTCTTCTCTTATTCTCCTTCCTTTTTCTCTTCTTCTTCTGCCATGGCAGCAGCTTCTTCCACAGGCTTAAAAGGGAAGATTTCTAGTCTACCCCCAAAACGCGGTCGTATCAAGGCTCAAATTTTTGAGAGCCTTGTCAATTCCGCAGCTTTGGCGGCCTTCATGGCTGAAGAAATTCTCTGCAGACTCATCCGAGACCTCGTCACCGGCCCCAGAAACGACGCCCTTCCGCCGTCTTCTCCGCCGCCGCTGCCGCCATCTCCTCTTATTTCTCATGGAGGCTTCCTCGTCACGTGATACCCCACCTCTCTACCACTCCCTTTTAATTGGTTGGAGATGGGGTTTCTGCTGTGTTTTTGCTCATTTTTTACATTTTTGTAATTTCCTTTTTTTTTTCTTAACTTGCTTGGTGTGTGATTTTTTTTTGTTTGAACTCGATGCGAGAGTGGAGATTTAAATCTCTGACCATCAGGTCGAAAAAAATAATATTATAACCAATTGAACTATGTTCAAATTTGGTCGTGTGATTACGGTATTTTAAATTTTAAGTTTTGCGTGTGAGATGTAATTTTCTTTTATTGCATAACAAGAAAAGAAAAAAAAAAAAGAGTGGTTTGAGTGATAAATTTTGTGTGGAATTTGGTGTGGAGTGTACTAACCTCAAAGCTTTGGTTTTTTTTAGGGTATAGATGCCTCAAAGCTTTGTTGGTTTCTATGTTCATCTTAAAGTTATTGAATAAATTATAATTTGAGTGTGATTACATTCTCCCATTCTTATCTAATTAGTTTTAAATATTCTATTATCCTTAATTTTGTTTGTACTAATCTCTTTTGGTTGTAAAATTGTTTATTATATTTGATTGGATTTCTTATGTCATTCATTTCTAATTTTCTAGAATGAAAGTTTGAAACATATAAATCTTAGTGGTGACATTTTCTTTTTGTAATTAAAATATGTTATTATTTCAACTCTAATTGCAATGATTTAAATCATTTTGTAAAAAGAATATTCATCTTAAACTTTTAACTTGATTCAGTGAATTTGATCTTAAAATTTAAAGTCATGATTGAATAACTATTTAATTTTCTATTAATGGGTTTTGAAAAGTAGGATTATAAGCACTATTTCTATTTATATATTAATTTTTTTTATCTTATTACCCGCTTCTACTAATGTTTTCACAAACTAAACTAAAATTTATATATAGTTTTTTTAAATTTTGATCTTTTAAAAAAATTTGACTTAAATGTTTCTTTAAAAAAAAAGTAAAAATCTTAATAAGAAAACTGGTTAGTTTCGTGAATATTTCATCATAACAATAACCTCGAAAGTACCTTTTTTAAAAAAAAAAATTGTAAATTGATATTAAACTAACAATATCATTAACTTTAGTTCACACTACTTTCATGATTAAATTCAAACATTTCCTATGTATTTTTTTTAGCGCTAGATATGAGAATTTGAACCTTCGATTTGATCTAGAGGAGTATATATCAATTATCGTTGAGTTATGTTTATGTTGGTTAGCTTGATATAATTTAGTTTTGAGAAGAATAATGTTTCATCATAGACCTCGAAGTTGATAATACAAGCACTATATCAGTTGATTTATGTTCATTTTGACTTTAAAATTGAATTAGTCTTAAAAAATTAAAATATAATTAACTTTTTTTTTTTAAGTATTTCTTATTATTTAGTGCTTTAAAGGTGACTTGAAGTCAACTCTACCTAAGAAAAGACAAGATTATATTTTTGTTAGATTAATCCCTTTATTCTTTTGTTCCCTTTCTTTCTTTTTCTGAAACACTGCGTTTTTATATTACTAGTTTGAAGACATGTACGATGCACGTGGTTTAAAATCTTTAGAACATAAACTTTTAAATAAATATACTTTTTTTTTATCAAATTTAAATAGTAAATATCTAATATGAAATTTAAAAGTGTTAAAAGAGATGATGACTAAAACTATATATAGGTTTTATTTAGTTAATTTATAATGAATGTGAAATATGTCGAATGTAGTTAAAAACATTTGAAGCATAATTTCATAAAAAGTTGAACGAATATAATTTTTGTAAATATTAGATATGAAGTTTAAAAATAATTAAAAAGATAAATTGAAGTAAGATATTTTCATTTATAATTATAAATAATTTTGAGTAAAAATAAATTATCAATAGTTTTAATGACACACTGGAAATTATTTTTAATATGAAACCATGTCATATCTACTAAAATACTGTGAAATTTTATTGATTTGACACTACTAAAACATCGTGGTTTTGATTTTTTTCAATAAAAAAATTAACCATTCGGAACAAAAAGATTAATATTCAATTCTTCTAAAACTTACTTCAGTGATAATTTTTTTACTTTTTCAAAATGTTAATCATAAATATTTGAATTCAAATGAAGAAAGCAAAACAACAGTGAAATAAAATTTTAAAATAATATAAATATACATTAGAAGGAATTATTAAATTATATTTGCATGTGTTTTTAAATAAGATATTAGTAAACTATTATTTATTTTTAAATTAAAAAATAAAACAAAATAGAATTATTATTATGTATAATATTGTTTTCATTAAAAAAATTGAATATTGATTTGTTTGAATTTTTTTTTTAAACATCCCTAAAATCTAATATTTCGCATAATTGATGTTGTTAATTGTTATATGAGAAAATAAATTAATAATAAACTATCTACTAACCTCTAATTTTGGAGGATTTTTTTTTCAAATAAGTTATTAGTACATAGTTATATCGTGTATCTAGTAGAAAAGAATTACACGTTGATAAAAATCTAATCGTATCTCTTTATCCAGTAAAAAAAATTCCTAAATTCTCTTACGGAGAACAAAAGAAGTGTATAGTTATTGCATGATAGAATTTGTATTTGTTAAAAGATGTGTATAAATGATTTTAAATTTTAATTTGCTAATTCTTTATTGATAAAAATTTAAAAAGAGAAACAAAAAAACAAAACATATGAGAACAAATTAGAATTGTTGAAAGATCTAATGGCAAAAGAGAATGTAAAATTAAATGAAAAATAAATAAATAGGATTTGTTGAAAAAACTAATGGCAAAAAGGGACACAAAATTAAATAAAAAAAAAAAAAAAAAAATAGATGAATGGTTACTATAAACTATGAAATGGGGTGAGTGTGAGGTGGTAAAATGGTCTTTATTGAAAAAGTTAGGGGCAAGGAGGGAAAATTAAAAATTCTCCCTTTTTTTAATATAGTATATATATATATATATATATATATATAGATATATTGATAATTCATTTATCTAGTTGAGATTTAAACTTAAAAGCTTATAAAAACAGAATTTAGGGTAACATTTTCTTTTTGTTAAATGATGTATCAACCTTAACAACAATGATTTAAATCATTTTGGAAAATGAATTAATCTTAAACTTTTAATTTGATTCAATGAATTAATCTTAAAATTTAAGGTCTTTAATAACTATTTAATTTTTATATATGGATTTTAAAAATTAGAATTATAAGAACTAATTCCACTGTAAATTTTTTTATCTTATTATCCACTTCTACCAATGTTTTTAAAAATCAAATTAAAAATTATATATAGTTTTTAAAAACTTGTTTTTCTATTTTATTTGAGTGAAACTTAAATGTTTCTTTAAAAAAGGTAAAACATCTTAATAAGAAAATTAGTTAGTCTAGAGAAAATTTCTCCATAAGAATAATTTCGAAAGTTTTTTTTTTTGCGAAAGTGAGCTTAGCTCAACGGTAATTGGCATGACCTACTTTCTTATAAATCGGAGGTTTTATCTCCCATCCTCATAGTTGATGTACTAGAAAAAGTAACTTTTTTAAATAAAAAAAAAATGTAAAATTATATTAAAATAACAATATCATTAATTTTAGCTGACACTAATTTCTCGATTAAATTCAAACATTTCTTTAACTAAATGAGGGACAATGATAAAAAATAATAATAATTTAATTTGTTTTAAGAAAAAAATTGTCATGTGTAAAATTTGTTGGGTAATTGGCTGGACTCTACAAAGATAGGTTCAACGAGGCTGCAAATAAATTTTTTTCTTAAATAAACCCCTAATTAAATTAAAGGGTGTGAATGAAAATCTTAAAACATTAAAAATAATAATAAATAAAAGAGTTAATCTAGAACTCAATAGAGATTCTATTTTACAACTTGTTAACACATAATTGTCACAAAACTTTTTAAATGGCAAAGATGGAAACAAAATATAACTTTAAAAAGTTTTTTTTTTTTTTTTTTTTTACTTCAATAATTGCAAGGGTGAAAAGTTTATTTTCTAAAATAAGAAATATCTGTTTTAATTAGCATTTAGCTTTTTTATAATAAAATTTTAAAATAACAAGTAAATTTTATTTCAACATAAATTTATGAAACAAGAACTTAGTTGTGAAATCGTCTTTTTTTTAAAAAAAAAAAAATATTTATTCAATATTTAAATATAAAATGCAAAATCAATTGAGAAAGAAGTAGTATTCTCTTTGAAGACTTTAGGTTATAGTACATAAAAATTCTCAGTGTATTTGATTTTAAAATAAAATAAATGTGTTTGAGAATTAGTGTAGTGTTATTTCGAAACATTTAAAAAAAAATCTTTGGATCAATGGCAAAAAAATTATTCTAAATTTTTTTAGTACAACAACTGCAGAGTGAGTGATTGAACCTTTAACATTTAGGGATAAGTGCGAACTAATACCTTTAGTTCTACAATAGTGAGATAGGAATTGGAACATTAACGTTTAAAAAGTAGTTATCGTCTTATCAAGTCAATTACTTACGTTTTCTTTTAAAAGCTCAACTAGATGCGTGAACGATAATATAAAAATGTAGTTTTTAGTTTAAGTAAAAAGAAAAAAAAAAGAATAAAAGTAAAATCAACCAAAACATACAACTTGTCTTTTTTTTTTTTTTATGGAGTTGACTTCAAGTCGCCTTTGAAGCATTAAATATTTAAAAAATTAATTATGATACACTCAAATAAAAGTTTAATTATATATTTTAATCTTTTAAGACTAATTCAATCTTAGTTATTGTTTATTTTTTATATTTTATCCTGTATAAAAAATAATTAAGACAGTTTGCCATACTTGGTCAAGTTATAATGTTATTAACCTAAACCTAGTTCAATGAGTTAAGAATTAGGTAATCAAAGAATTAGAAATTCAAATATCATACCCTACTTATTGTTATATTAAAAAAATTCATTTGTAATAAAAAAAATTATTTTGTCAAATTGAATCTTAAATTAGTATAAATAATAAAAATTTATTATTCTCAAAACTAAATTATATCAAGTTAAGCCAGATAAATATAATTTAACGATAATTAGTATGTACTCTTTTTAATCAAATCACATGTTCAAATTTCGATATGCATATTTATTGCTTTAAAAAATAGGATAATGATTAGGTGCAGACTAGATTGCACCTACCCATGCATCCCTATTTTTATTACATAGTAAAATATAAAAATAATTAATTTTTATAAAAATAAATTGTTACATGAAAATTTTTTATTGGTCAACTATTTGGATTGCACAAAGATGGATGCACAGACCAAACAACACCCAAAATTTTTTCTTTTAGAGAGCAAATTGTCGCAAAAAGATAGAGTATGATATCGTCATGATCATGAAAAAAAACACATGATATTTTTATTCAAATCTATTGTGTGTTGGATGGGGCTATCGATCTCAAAAAAAAAATATAGTACTACTGTAGTACATACTATCCCCAATCATTATTTGATACGTCATTTAATGAATGATCAATTTATTATCTATTTATTTTGTGAACAGTACATAATTCTTAAATGCTACTATTGTGGCAAGCAATGAATGGAGGTAGTATGATATGAAAAAAATTTCATACTACTGTAATACTAGAAATTTTTCCATCGATCTCCTTTGCTAAGTCTGCCTTTGCGTTAGAAAGACTTATTTCTAACAACGTGATTATACGATTTTGAGTACATTCATGCCATAAGTAGTAAGTGGAGGACAAAGAAAAAGGATAATATTGATATATGTGAAACGATGTATGAGTAAGACCCATGATTGAATTTACTAGATTTTGTTAAAAAAAAAATGGAGAAAATAGGAACTGAGGATTAATAACTATTTATTTTTTTGGCCTCTTATGGTAACCATTTGGGCATCGTTTGGTAACCATTTTGTTTTTTGTTTTTTATTTTTAAAAATTAAGCCTATTGACTTTCATTTTCTTACTATGATTTATATCAATTTTAAGTAAAAGAGTTGCATTTTTAGCCAAATTCCAAAAACAAAAACTGGTTTTTAAAAATACTTTTTTAGTTTTCAAAACTTGACTTGGTTTTTGAAAACATGGGTAAAAAGTAGATATCAAATCATGATGTTTAGAGGTAGAAGAGGTGTTTATAGGCTTAATTTTAAAAAATAAAAAACAAAAAACGCAATAGTTACCAAACGAGACCTTGGTTTTTTGTTTTTGAAAATTAAGCTTAGATACACTACTTCCATATATTGATTTCTTTGTTTTGTTATCTAATATTAAGATGTGTTTTAAAAAACCAAGCAAAGTCTTGAAAACTAGAAAGATAGTTTTTAAAACTTGTTTTTGTTTATGAGATCTGGCTAAGAGTGCAAGTGTTTTGCAGAAATATGAAACTTTTGGCAAATAAGTAATAAAAAAACAAGTATAATTTTTAAAATCAAAAATTAAAAACTAAATAGGTACCAAAAGAACCACGTGTTTGGTTACTGTTTTTTTTTAAAAGAAAAAACAAAAAACATGTTTGTTAATTGTTTTTAGTTTTATTTTTTTAATAAAAAGATAAAACTAAACTATATTTACTATATTTTCCCATCTAGCTATAATAATTATAAAATTATATTTGTATTGTTAACTAGAAAAAAAATGTTCATATTGATAAAACAATATCAATATTTTAAACAAATTGATTAATCACTAATCAAATGAACGAAACTAATAAAAAAAATATCAACAAAGTAAAAGAAAATAGTTTTAATTTTATTATAATAAATTATAGGTGAATAAGAAAACAATCAAAATAATTAATTCAAATTCAATGAATTCACGTTGTTTAACTTTGAATATTAATATTGTTTAAAAAAATTTAAGATATTCCTGTTAAAATAAAAAAAATAAAAAAACGAGAATTGATGTGGAACTAAAGTGGCAAAATATTGACATTATTTTTCACCTAATTTCGTATAAAAGTAAAATTGTAAAACTCATTATTACAAAATGGAAAAGAAATAAAAGGAAAAACGAGAATAGATGTGAAAGTGAAGTGTAGTGTGTGTGTATATATAATCAAACATATTTTTAGCATTATTTACCATTCAATTTCATATAAAAAGTAAAAATTGATATTATAAAATGGAAAAGAAATAAAAGGGAAAATGAGAATTGATGTAATTTTTGTTCGGGTTTATTTTTTTTATTTTTTTTTTATTATTACAATTAAATGAAATCTTAAATATCATATTTTGTTAACCACAAAATTAAATTAATCAAAGAAAAATTATTATAAATAAAAAAAATATCAAACTATTTATAAATGTAGAAATTTTTTACTATTTATCAGCGATTGACTGCGATAGACTTCTATCGCTTGAGCGATAGACCGCGATTTGTGCATATTTGACCTCAAGCGATAGAAGTCTATCACGATCTTTATCGCGGTCTCGCTGATAGATAGTGAAATTTTTCTATATTTATAAATAATTTGACTCATTTTTCTACATTTGAAAACAACCTATAATCAAACTTATTTCTTAATTTGTGCATAACTCAATTAATTAAAGCATATATTTGTAATCGAGAGATAAAAATCTTAAGATACACAGACTTATACAATTATTAATATTGACCCCAAAACTTACAAATTTATAGATTTGGGCCCTTGAACTTTTAATTAGTTACATAATTATTAAAATGATTTTTTTTAATTAAATTTTTTGTTTATAATAAGAATTTATTTTCTAGAAAAAATGCTCCTACAGTTCATACACCAGTTTTGAGGCCAAATTTTAACCATTATAGTCTATATGTAGGATTTATTTAATTTAATTGATTTCGTTTTTTAAGAACTAAACTGCAAAAAAAAAAAGTACGAAAAAGAAAGGTAAGAATACCTTTTTTGGTACATAGGTTTTAAGACTAGTTTCCATTTGATTCCTATGTTTCAAAATATTACATAAGTTGGTCTAAAACATATTTTTATACGCAAATTTGTTTGATTTGCTATACCCATAGTGTTTCTATTGATGTCAAATTACTATAAAAGAAGACTATTGAACACTATAAACTAGTTGTTGGAGGTGAGCGTCAGAGTTGGTCGCTGAAGGGAGTCATCAAAGCTAGTCACAAAAGGTGGTCGTCGTCGAAATTGGTGTTCAGAGGTGATCTTCGTTGGAGTTGGGCACCGGAGTTGGTCACATAGGTGGTCATTGGAGGTAGTAGTCAAAGCAAGTTGCCAAAAATGGTTGTCGTTGAAATTAGGGCGTTGGAGGTGGTCTTCACTGGAGTTGACTGCTTGAATGATCGTCAAAGGTGGTCCTTGAAGTTGTCGATGGAGTGATCACGGGAGTTGGTCGCATAGGTGGTTGTTGAAGGTGATCGTTGCAGTTGGCCACTAGAAGTAGTTGTCGGAGCTAGTCGTGAGAAGTGGTCATGGTCGAAATTGGGTGTTAGAAGTGGTCGTCGGAGGTGGTTGACAAAAGGTGGTCATTAGAGTTGGCCGCCAGTGGTGTAGTTATTGAAAACATTGGAGAGAGAGGGAGTTGATCATTATAACCATCAAATTGTAAAGTAGTTTTACTATAGTAAAACCGGAGTTAAAATAACCATAATTCTCCATTATTTTAACACTCCCCCAAACATTGCTGACTATTGTAGCCCACTCCAAGTTAGAGCTTCAAACACCACTTTAATTTATTCATAATTTTAAAATCAAATTTATATTACTTACCTCTTTTATACCCCTAATTTAGTGTGTGTTTAGATTAACTTTTCAAGATTTAATTTTGAAAATAAGTCATTTTGGAAAAAATTAAAGTGTTAGGCAACTACTCAAAATAGCTTTTGAAACACTTTCAAAATTCATTTTAAACCGTTTTTATCGAAAAAGTTTAAATAAAAAATATATATTTTTAACATTTTTCTCTAGTCAATCCAAACGAGGTCTTAATTCATAAATATATTTTTAACATTTTTTTCTAGTCAATCCAAACGAGGTCTTAATTCATTTACTTTATTGATTTCTTTGACAGTAGTGTAGAAATGACAATAATTAATTATGGCTTGTATGGATTGACTTGGGAAAAAAAGTGTTTTTCAAAAAACTTATTTTTGTTTAAACTCTTTTAATAAAAATTATTTAAAATACACTTCAAAAGCTATTTTGAGTGGTTGCCTAACATTCCATTTTTTTTTTCAAAATGACTTATTTTTTAAATTAAACACTTGAAAATGTATTTCAAACACACTCTTATTTTTATAACAAATTAATAAAAAAAAAATTAGTTTTTCTTTAAATTTTAATTTATCTTTTTTTAATAACAAATTTAGCATTTGATAACAAAGTAGCCAATTTTGAAATTTAATTAACTAACAAATTTAGAACAAATTTAGTTTTGCTTTAAATTGCTAATTTATATTCTTTTTCTTCGACCATGAAATGAACTTTACTCATGAAGTTTGTATTTAATAGCATTCTTAGTTTATTCATTAATATTTTAATTCATTACTAATGGAAAGTTGACATGACAACTATTTTTGTATTAAAAAAAATATTTTTTTTCTAATTTTTAATTAGAGTTGTTTTCAAATATAATAAAATGAGCCAACTTATTTACAAATATAGCAAAATATCACTATCTATAAGTGATAGATAATGATAAACACTAATAGACTACTATCAGATCAATGATAAACATTGATAGTAGTTTTTCAATATCTATCACTTATAGACAATGACATTTTGCTATGTTTTTTGAAAATAATTTTAGCAATTTTGCCATTTAAAACAATTACCCTTTTAATTATTAAATTAAATTATTTTCATTTGTATTAAAAAAAATTCTTTCTCTCGTTCATCCATTCTTTCTCCCTCTCCTCCTTCCATCTTCTTCCTTCAACATCAATGATAATCACTGTCGCTCGAGATGGTCTCCTTCTTCTTTTTACATTTTTTTTAATTCTTTATTCCTTTTCCATTTTCTTCTCTCTTTGGCCTTATCATTTCTCTCATTCTTCCCTACATTTCCACTAAAAGAAAACCATATCAGTGATCCAAGACTAGCACGAACAACGACAGACTCTTTTTCTTCCTTTGTTTGAGTCTAAAAATCGAATCCATGACCAACATACAATCGATGTCACACTTCAATATTGGAGCTCTTAGAACGAGGGAGAGTTCATTTCTATTTATTATTCTTGTGAAAATTAAGAAGAAGATGTGTAACACCCCACTTTACAAAATTTATGTTAAATTTAGATTAAATTATGCCTTTAAATCATCTTTAGTCCATTAATTCTAAATTAAGGCCTAAGGGGACTTCTCAATTATGAATAATTTGAAAAATTACAATTTCAAATTCATATCTTGTTTTAGCTAAATTAAATTTATTAAATTGTTAGGAAAAAGAATTTTTTAATTAAAATCTTTAACTCCAAGTTTTGAATTTAATTTTGGAAAATTGCCAATTCAAAAGAAACCCAAATCTTTTCAATTAGAGATTTTATCCCCTTAATCTTTGGATCTTTGTTTTGTGTTAATTTTGGAAAAGATAAATTTAAGTTTAGTTTGGAATTATGGTAGCTTTTAAAATAATTGTTGGCAGCTGTAATTTTAGAAAAATTAACTGTGAAATAAAGTTAAATAAAGGGGTCTTTTCACAAATAGAAAAAAAATAAAAGTAATTACACACATAGAAAAAAAAAGGTGAAAAATACAAAAGCATAGGATGCATTTTGTGTAATTACTTTTGATTTTTTTTTTTATACACAACAATTTTTCTTAAATTAATGTTAGATAAATTTTAATTTAAATTAGAAAATTTTTAGTTATCGGTGTTAATTAAGTTAATGCTAAATTTGTGTAATATACTTATATGAACTAAAGTAAATCTATTATTTCAATTATAATAACTAATTTATATTTTGTTATAAAATATTTATTTCAAAATTTTGTATGATTTAATCTACCTTATTTGATAAAAGTTTTTAAAAATAATTGTTATAAAAAATTGAATTAAGTAAAATTTAAAAATATTTGTGAGAAACTATATTAATATGGAAGGTAGAGTGTTTAAAAGATTCAATGACATGAAAAACACGATCAGTCCAATCCAACCCAAACCAACCCGAACACATATATTAATTTAAAAAAGTATGTGTGTTTTACCTATGATACAATTATATATACATATAAATTGAAATTGAATTGTTAAATCTTAATTCAATACATGAAAATAATTAAAAAAATCACGCTTTAATATTTTATTTATTTTTATAACAAAAATTTAAATAAATGACTCTAATAATTCGTATCAACCGAGACCCAAATATTTTAAAGTTGAATTGGGTTAATTATTTAATAAAAATTATTTGAATTGAAGAAACTTAAATAATTAAGTCGATTAATACACCATTTAATCAAAACAAATCAACTTAGTAAATTTAAAACTTGCAATTTTATGGTTATAGTAGAAAAAGTGAAAATGAATTGGAAACCGTAATTTTGTTTGCAATTCAATGAAATCTAAATTAATAAAAAAAATCAATATAAAAAAATTTCACTATCTATTAGTGATAGACTGCGATAGAATTCTATCACTTTTTATAGTTCAAGTAAATAAATTCTAGGGTAATTTTTTTTTATTTTATAAATAATTTGATTTATTTTTCTATATTTAAAAATAGTCCAAAATAAAACTTATTGATAGAAATCAAATAAAACAAATAGTTTTGCAATTCTACTCAGTTCCTTTATTGGGAAAATTAAATAAATATGGTCTATTTTCGGAAAAAAAAAGTAAAAGAAGCCCTAGAGCGTCATTTTTCTCTTTTTCGCTCATCTCCCATCTGTAGACTCGCCGCCGCACATCGCCTCCGTCGGAGGTTTTTCTCTCCCTCACTCCCTGCGGCAGCCCCAGTCTCGCCGTCTTTGATTTTCTTTCTTTTCTCTTAATTTTCACCATTCTCGATCGTGGCACGCCCCTGCAGTCATCTTCTTTCTCCGTCTCTTGTCTCGCTCTCTACTACAATCTCACGCCGCAATTGTTTTTTTGTTCTCCACAATACTTCCATCTTAGAGTTCTATCGTCGTGAGTTCCTTCTTTCAGCTGCCGCCAGAATTCTTCGTCTCCGGCGAGTTCTTCTCCTCTCAGTCGCGCAAGACACACGACAACTTTTTAGCGAGGTTTGAGGTCGGTATTGGTGAGTTTTAGGCGTTACAGCTCTATTTAGATCCTTGTAGTTTATAACTTGTGGGAACTCTCTGTTTACAGTTTAGAATTGATTCGGGGGCTTCGGATTAAGGCTTAAAGTTGTTTTTAGTTGGATTATTTGTTCTCAACACTTCGGAAACTTCAAAGAACTCTATTATTCTTATTTATTAACGATTATATATGTGAAATTGTGAAGGCATTTTAAGTAATTTATGACTCCAAACAGTGACCGTCCCGTGTACCTTCTGCGTTCTGCCGCCGCCGCCCACCACGAACAGATTTCGCCTTCTTCACAGTGAAAATCCACACATCGGTTGGTTCTTATCTAGAACTTGTAATCGAAATCGCAGCAGTTAAGAAGCAATGAATTCAGCTCCTGAGAGGATAACCCTGCCCTTGCTGCAGTCGAAGATGAAGTGTGACCCTGAAGGGTACGAGTGTGAGTTGGTTCTCCTCTACAACCAATTCAAATCATCCATGGAGCTCTTTAAACAGCAAGCCTCTCTTCACTTCACCTCTGTTGGTGGCATTGGTAGCGACCCTTCCGTGGCTAAGGACCTTAGTGACAGGGCAATGTTTTTGGCACATGTTACTCCTCTTTACCCGAAACATCTTATTGAATTTCCCAAACAGTTGGCAGATTTGCTTAACTCATCTTCAAAGTCGCTGCCTTCGGGTTTACGTTGCCACATAGCGCAGGCTCTTATACTTCTTATTAATCGAAAGGTAGAGTTGGAATTTTCTACCCAAATTAGTTTTCATACCCTTATTTTTTTTTTGTCTGTGGTCGATGGATAATTTTCTGTGTAAAATATTGGAATTTAGAGAACTAAACTTCAAAGAGTTGGAAAAGTATAGATTGAAGTTTATATATAAGCTCATATTGAAAGTGATTCTGCATTGAAAGTAATTGAATGTCCTTAAATTGAATTTAAATTCACATAATCATTCGTCTAAGTTTTTTGTAGTTCAATTCATCTTCCTCTCTGTATTAAGTGTAGTTCATTTGATAATTTTGTTTGGAAATTGCTCTTTACTTTATTGTTCAGATGGTTGATATTCAGGAAAATCTTGCATTGTTCATGGAGTTACAGACCTTAGGTGACCGGACATTAAGAAAATTGGCATTTTCTCATGTTATTCACAGCATTAAAAGAATGAATCAAAAGCATAAAAATGAAACAAAGAATCGAGCTCTCCAGAAAATTTTGTTTGCATTGCTGCAGGTAAAGCATACTTTTCATTTTGTGCTGATAAGAACATTGAGCTTGACTTAGATGGTTGGTAAACTTTGACTTCTTATGTAGCAAGAGGATGAAGCAAAGGCCAAGAGATCACTTGTAACTCTGTGTGAACTTCATCGAAGAAAGGTGTTGTTTGATGAAAGAACAGCAAATGCTATCTGTACTGCTTGCTTTCATTCATCACCAAGGTATTGGATTTTATTGATTCAATGATATTGTATTGGTAACTCTTTTGAAATGATTACAATTCACTTAACTCTAGGATTATGATTGCTGCCCTATCCTTTCTTCTTGATTATGAGAAGATTGAAGATGGTGAGGATGTTAGTGATGAGGAAAGTGGTGAAGATGATGTGGCTTCTCAAACTCCTCAAGTCATTCTCAGTAAGGAATTGGTTTATAAGGTTGGTGAAGGCATAAACTAGAAAATAATATGAATGGTTTGTAACTAATTTGGACGCTTTTTCAAACATGTCAACCCCAAAAAGTATGTATGCATTATAGTTATTTTAAATGTTATATTATTATGTTTTGGGCATTTAGGCACACAATAAAGGTACATCAGCTAGCAAGAAGAAAAAAAAGGCAAAACTGGAACGAGTCCGGCGTAGTATTAAGAGGCAGCAACGCATGTCATCAGAGAGAAGCAATTCAAGTTATTCTCCACTTAACCATTTGATAGATGCACAGGTTTATTTATTTCCATATTTTTCTGCACTTTGGTTTTATTTTTTCTCAGTTTAGGTTCTCTTTTTAGGACTACAATTTAGGGTGATAAGAATTAAAAAAATTTCACTGCACTCTGCAGGGGTTTGCAGAAAAGTTGTTCGCTCGACTTCGTGCTTGCAATGAGCGATTTGAGGTGAATATGTTTACTTTGACTGATTAGCATACATAAGTTATCATACTTCTTGATTACCTGAAGGGAAAGAGACAGATGACATATTTCATAATTATTTGTGGTTGTGGGGAAATAGACATGACAAACACCGATTTACTCACTGACTATAGGGTTCTTGACAAGCAAATCATCACAACACATAATGTATGGTACAAACACATGTGACATAGGCACTTATGGTATAAATAATCATTACATACCTCTCTTTGCCTATGATAGTACTTGTAGGAAAATGGACACACATCGTCGTAAAACTTTAGACAATCTCTAGCATATTAGTGTTAGATGATATGATATTAATTTTGTCTTCACCCATCAGCTTAAGCTTTTGGGTCAATCGGTGATTTAAGAATTAACTCTCCTTTTTTGGTGGGTGTGGGGGGCTTAGAAACGAGATATTTGTTCATAAAACGCTGGTAAAAACAAATGAACAATATAAAGGACGAATGGATAAGCCATCTTCTTTCCAAAAGGGATCAGAGAAAAGTCTCCTCAATCTAGGTTAATGGTGAATGTTGTGAAGTTGCTAAGAAGCTTGTGTTGGATACTTCGATTTGAGGCCATGAGTCGTTCAAGGTCACAAAAAACCCCAAAGATGGAACGTCAGCAGAGAGAACCTCGTTAGTCCAGTCTTATGCTTTGAAACAGATGGGAAGCCTAACTGAATTCATTGTAGATTATGTTCCAAGCTCTAATTGTGAAACTATAGTGGATAAAGAGATGCGGGCTGGTATATCATTTTCCCCGACATGTAACACACATTTGGGGGAAGTAGCCTACTTTGCTAAGCTAAAACACTATCAACGCCAATAAAAAAAATTAAAAGATAAAGATGTTCCATTAGCTTTAATTTTACTATTACCTTCCTTCCTTTTCTTTTCTTTTCTTTTTTTTTTTTCTTTTTTTTTCTTTTAAATTTTTAGACAACGGAGAATTGTTATTTTTTCAATTAAAAACAAAGATCACATATATATACCTAAGTAAAAGTCAACCATTCTCAAATAAATCCATTAGACGCATTTAAGTTCCTTAATATTTAATTAAGAAAAGGATAGGAATTTGAGTGGGAAAACATTTTTATTGATCAAGTTGATAAAAAGAAGAAAAGGAAGAAAATTGAGGGGAAGGAAATAAAATTAAAACGCAGTTTTACATTTTAACAAACTAAAAATTTAGTATCTTTAATGAGGGTGATGCCTGGTACCCTCTTGCATCTCCATTTCTTCTGTCCTTCATAAGTATACCACTTTATCCTACCAGCTTTGGTGGGCAACTTATTTCCTTTTTCATGCATTCTTTCATTCGCTTTCTTGATGTATATTACAATTTACACTGATAGTCTGAAAAATACTGATGACTGACATCTAAACATTTTAGAATATTGAGAAATTCTAATTCGATAAACACTATGGTTGGTGCCTCAAAGCTATGTATTCATTTGTTTAATTATGATGTTTTTAGAATTAAATAATTGTATTTTAAATGTCAGGTTAAGATGATGCTACTGAAAGTTATTGCTAGAACAGTTGGGCTTCACCGCTTGATTTTGTTGAACTTCTACCCTTTCCTTCAGAAGTATGTTCAGGTATGTAATGTTGTTATAACTTGTTGAATGCTGGCGATTCCTTTAACATGTAACTAATGTTGGGTTTATTCATGAAGCCTCATCAACGTGATATCACAGATTTACTTGCAGCAGCAGTCCAGGCCTGTCATGATATGGTATGCAATTTTTTATGTTCAAATTCCTATGAGACTGTTTTATCACGATTTTCTATTATGGTTTTCACTTCTCTTTCCTAAATATTTGAATTTTTAGTCAAATTGTAAAACAAGCTTTAAAACCTACTTCTTATTTTTAAAACTTGGCTTAGCTTTTGAAGATAGTCTTAGAATTTAGAAAATAGATAACGAAACAAACAAAACACATTGGTAGAAGCAGTATTCATAAACTTAATTTTCAAAAATAACATAGCGAATACTTATCGAACGGAACTTTATAATCTTGTAATTAGAAAGTTTATATGTTGATTAGTTTTGTTTTTCTATGTGGCCAACTCTCATGATTCCCTGTTGGTAATTTTAGCCTTTTTTCTTCAATTCAGGTTCCTCCTGAAGCAGTTGAACCTTTGTTCAAACAGATCGTTAATCAATTTGTACATGATCGTTCACGAACAGAGGTGCTTGTATGATTGGTGATGCTTTGTATTGTTCCTATTCTACTTCTTGAACTCAAAGGTCTATTGTTCTTTTTCAGGCTATTGCGGTTGGACTCAATGTAGTAAGGGAGATATGTATACGAATGCCTTTGGTAACTTTCATTACTTCCTATTTCCGCTGTAGTATTCAGATGTTATATATCAGGATTTTATGTGCTCCACCTTTCCTTCAGTATTTTTTTTTTTATAAAGAGAAACGCCATATATCATTGATTTATGCAATTTTACAGAAGGGAGTGGGCATTATTAACCCAAAATCCCAAAAATGAAGCTAGAGAAAAGATATTGCATGTAATATTTAGACTTGGTTTATTTTAATTTGAAATGAAATCTGTTTTGAAAAAAATTTAGATCATATACTGTATACCTTTGCCATGTTCTAATATATACTGAGAGTGGACGTAGATTAAATTACACATTTTCTTTACTGTAGAATTCTATCATGGTTCATATGGTGCAATTTTTTTGTGTCTTGTATAAACTTAATAGTAATTTTGTATTCTTGCATTCTTGCCAACTAGTTAATGACCGAAGATTTGTTACAAGATCTTGCATTGTACAAGAAATCACATGAGAAGGCTGTTTCAATTGCTGCACGATCACTTATTGGATTATTTAGAGAGGTATACATAGGCTTGGCCTCCATTACTTATCTTAATTGCTTCCTAAATTTTTGTCCTTTTTATAATTATTATACTCAAGAAATGAAGTGACAACTTCTCTGTTTGTAGTATTGTCCATCTTTGCTGGCTAAGAAGGATCGTGGGCGCCCTACTGATCCAAAGGCTAGACCTAAAGCTTATGGAGAGGTAGCTGTAGCATCCAATATTCCTGGTATCGAGTTATTACAACACGCTGATGGTGACAATAGTGATGATGACGACGGAGATGACAACAGTGAGACTATTGCAAGTGGATCTGCTGATGACCTCGATCAAGTGGTTGATTCCAGTGATGCTGGTGATAATCAAATGTCCAGTGACAGTGAGACCAATGACGAGGATGAACTGACAGATGCGGATTCAGCACCTGAAATTGATTCCGATGAAGGTACAGATGATGAAAATGCCGACGATTCTAGTGGGATAGAATCGGAGGAAGATGAGGAGGTTGAGGATAGTGGTGAGGAACAAGACATGGAGTATAAAAATGAGGCTATGTCAGATGAGATTGTTGAGACTGGTTCCATGGACGCTAGAACTAGTTCTGGAGATTCTAAGCTGAAGAAAAGGAAACATTCTGATTTTGACCAACAACTTGTAACTGCCGATTCAAGTCTTCGAGCATTGAAGAGACTGGCAAGCACAGCTGTGGAAAAATCATCAGAACCAACGGATGGCATCCTTTCCAATGAAGATTTTCAAAGGATCAAGGAAGCAAAGGTAACCTCAATTGTGCAAACTCCTCAGGCTTTGTAACATCTTCAAAAAATAAGTTTATAATTGTCAAGTAGAAATACATCCCAGCCAATAACTATTATTTTGGGTAATTATTAGGCAAAGAGAGATGCAAAAAGTGCTTTGACTCAACATGGTTTGTTGAGAAATAGTTCAGATGCCAAGCGGACTGCATTTAAGATTCCAAATACTGATGAATTGAGTACAAAGCGAGTGGATCCTGCTAAACTTGAGGTACGATTCTAGTTTACTGGATATTTATACTGTTCTAATTGCAAATGTTGATTTATCGGGATTCTCGTACTATGAAGCTTCGACTTGATATCTTTAACTTGAGTTGAGAATGGTGTTAGGTTCATATCCGGAGAAGGGTAACCAAGGAAGAAAAGATAGCATTAGTTAAGGCTGGGAGAGAGGATAGAGGAAAGTACCAAGCACGTGCTGCTGTCAAACAAAAGAAGGTTTGTGTTCTAATATTTAGAATAGGTTCTGCCTTATCTTGTCTCCTCTAGATATTTTCTGTTCTTTGCGTAGTAGTATCCTAATTCATCATGTTTTGAAATGTGTTGGGTCCAACCTCAAGTTCTATGCTAATTTTGTTGATAGCTTCATATTGTTAAAAAAAAGGTCTCATCTGTCCATTTCTTTGATTTGTTTCCTATCTATTTTGAAGTATACTAATTTCAGCAAAAAGAAACGTTCGAAACTACAGAGAATTTTCAAAATGCAGATTCCAAATTTTTTTTTTTTGGCATAAAAAGGAACTTTATGATTATGAAATGGATCAATAGAATTTACTTGGTAGCTAAATTTGGGTTTACCGTACTTTGTTTATTCATGTTTAGTACTTTATGCCAAGTTATTAGCTGACTGCTTTTTGGTTATTATTATTATTATAACTACAAGACGGGAGGCTTAAGCAATCGACAGAAAGAACACAAGAAGGCGATGCCGTTAGCTGCAAAACGATCTAAAGTTGCAAAATCTCGAATTGACAAGAAGAAGAAGAATCAACGCTCAGGCAAACAGTTTAGAGGGAAGAAAGCCTGGAAACAGTGAAAACTGAAGACAACCAATTTTGATAAAGTGTAGGGACTAAACTTTAATTCAACTTAATTTAAATTTTGCATCAATCTAATCTAAAATGTTACAGGTATATAAACTTATGTCCAATTTGACATCCACCACTGTGAGAGACAATGGATGGGTAGTCAAAAGCATTCCATTTCTTTCTTATTTGTTGAGAAAATGATGCATAAAATATAAAGTGAATAAAAACAAAAAGTTTAAATACTAAACTGGAAAATGAAAAAAAGAAAAAAGAGCCAGTAATAAAGACTTACAATAGTATTTTAATATTCAAGAATATGTAATATTATCCAACTCATGTTGTAATGATCAAAATAAGTAAAGATTAGTTCGAATTAATTAAATTTAAATGGAATCAATTGGATTTTTTTTTTTTTTTTTTTAATTTCAAAAACCAATTTGGAAGTGGATTTATTTATAGGAATTTGGGGTTGTGTGTTAGTTTGTTTTAATTTAGAAGTGATATGTAATGTTATCCAACTCATATTGTAATGATTAAAGTAAGGATTAGTTCAAATTAATTAAATTAATTGAATGAATCAATGGATTTTTTTTTTTTAAAAAAAAAAATTTAAATTTAAAAACTAAACAAAGCAACACTCACACTTTTAAGTACCTCCAAAATATAATATTTAAGTCTTGCCAATATTTAAAAATTATTTAAAACTATTTTTAAATATAGATAAATGAGTCAAACTATCTATTAGCGACAATAAAATTTCTATATATTTGTAAATAGTGTAATATTTTTTTTGTTTAATTTCTTAATTATTTATTTATTTTTGTTTTAGAAAATTAATCATTTTAGCCGTTAAAAGAAAAATGTAACTTTGAGTTTTTATAGATTGTACATTTGATTCCTAAAGATCCACAATGTAACCTTTTAGTCACCAAATTTTTAAGATTATGTTTTCAACATTTTAAATATTGTCATGATATTTAAATTTAAAAATAATAATTAAATAAGAATATTGAAGACCGGTGGACAGAGGAGCGAGAAAAAATATACTGTCAAATGTACATTTTAAATTTTAAAATATCCATTTTAGTTTCTAAAAACTTTTTAAACAATATATTAATCTTTGCAATAAAGAATAATTAATGTTACGGAAATCATGTAAAATAGACTCAAAGTTAGGACATATTTTAAAAAATGCGTCTCAAATAAGCTTTTTTTTTTTTTAAATTGGATTTCTTTGATTTTTTTAGCTTGCTAAAATACTCTTATTACAATTAGTAATGACTTTTTCAAATCTAAATTTACAAGTTTCAGTTTTTTTTTTGTTATTTTTTTTTTAATTTGACAGATTTGAAAATCATTCGATAATTTTGTTGTCTTTCTTTATCGTAAAAGGAAAGTTTCTTTTTTATTAGGGGTCTTTTCACAAATCGAAAAAAAACAAAAATAATTACACATATAGAAAAAAAAAAGTGGGAAATACAGTCCACTTTTTTGTAATTACTTTTGTTTTTTTTTTCTATACACAACAATTTTCCTTTTTATTATTATTCTTTTTTTTTTTCTTTTAACTATTTGACATTTGTTTTGAAAAAATAAATAAAACTACACACTTCAATTAAGGTAAGGAATTTTAGGACTTAAATATTTTAAAAAAATTGTACGTTAGTAATTGAATATGTGTTAACAATCAAATATATTTTTTTTTATTTGACTATTTATCATTTGGTATGTTTGAATGAGAGATTTTAATTTTAGAATTTTATGAGATTTTATGTTTTAAAATAAAATTTTGGTTGTTGAGCAAATTGGTGTATGCTAAGAATTGGAAAATTAAGAAAAAAAATGAGAGTATGTATATGAAACACAAAGAGGATATCTATATATTTTATTTTAAAATTGATTCTTTTCGAACTTAATGGTAGATGCATTTTAAAACTTTTTTTTTTTTTAATTTCAAAGTTATTTTTGCAACGAGGTATTAACGGTTTATGTTCATATACCAACGGTAAATGTGTTTTTGAATTTTTTTAAGTTAAGGGTATTTTTTAAAGTAAGGGTATTTTTTAAACAAAATTTTAACGGTTTCCATCCAAAACTAGACAATGGTATTTTTTAACTCTTTTGAAAGTTTAAGTGTATTTTTGAAACTTTTGAAAGTTCAGATGTATTTTTAACACAAAATACAAAGTTCAGGGGGACATTTCTTATAATTGAGCCTAGTTGGATCAAATCTCGTAAATAGTCCCTATAGTTTGATAAAATTCTCATTAATAGTCCTTATCGTAAGGACTATTTTGCAGGACCGCCTCCTAGCGAAATCGAATTATCGCCTTGCTTTGGTTTCAATTAAGAGAAAAATCTAGAAAATCATATAAAAATAGAGGTTAAGCGTTAAAATTTTAGCTTTGAAAAACACTTTTCTTCATAATCTCCTTCAGATGGTGTCGTCCTCCTACAGAGGTCTTCTTACTATGATTCTTGGCAATGATTGACTTGTGGGAGCCTCTTTGAAAGAGTGATATAATTTGGGAGAAAAGGATAAACAGAGATAACTCTTCTGAAAGGGATAAACAGAGAGAACTTTCTATGTGTTTTTAGAGAGAACACACAGAAACCCTTTTCTGTGTAAAATGCGTAAGAATGAGAGAGATCCTCTCTCTCTTCACTTAATAGCACTTTAAGTAGGGTTAATTGGGTTTTAATTAAAAATATTAATTAATTAAAAATAAATATTATTTAATATCTTATATTAAAATTAATTATTTGAATCATATTCATACAAATTTCTCTCTTATCCTATAGTTTTAATATGAATCTCATTTAAGGTGGTTTTTAAATTTCAAAGAAAGGATCTTGGATAGTCCAAGATTCCTTCAAGATCCTCGGCCTTCCTGAGGGTTCTCATCAGCTGATTGCTGGGTTGCTGTTATGGTGCTGGATAGGAAGATGGAATCTGAAACGTTAATGGAAGAATGGAAAAAACTAAGATTGACTGAAGAGGAGAATGATACCAGAGTTGATTTTGATCCTCATCTAGACCCTTTGATACACAGGCATATGGATCATTGTTTAATTGGCAAACTTTTATCTTCTCGATCGATCGCTCCAGGAATTATTCGAAACGCCTTTGCAAATGCTTGGAGAATCAACCTTAGGTTTAGCGCTGACAGTCTGGGGAAAAATCTATTCCTCTTTAAGTTCGACTCTCGGAGAGATAAAGAAATGGTTATGAATCTTGGTCCTTGGTTATTCGACAGTTCTCTTCTGGTGTTGGCGAATCCTAAAACCAATGTCAAATTATCCAAACTAGCATTTGATAAAGTGGCCTTTTGGATCAGATTAATGGACTTACCTCTGGGTTTCCAAAACATGTTCATGGCCAAACGATTGGGAAATGCTGTGGGTGAATTTTTAGAAGTCGATTGTGACCAAGATAATTTTTGTTGGGGAGAGAGTTTAAGAATCAAAGTTTTGGTGGATATTACAAAACCGCTAAGAAGAGGAGTATGGATAGAACAAGGAGGAGATGAAGAAAGACAATGAATAAGTATTAAATATGAAAGATTACCAGACTTTTGTTATGGCTGTGGTAGGATTGGTCATGTGATTAAGGACTGTAGTCAGGTTGGTAAAAATCAAGAGAATGAGTCAACAATGTGGCAATTTGGGAGTTGGTTACGTTTTCAAGGAAACAACCCAAGAAGAAGAAGGAAGAGTTCCCCCCAAAGATCCGAAAAAGGTGGTTCTCCAACTGAATCCTCTGCTTGTCGAGCAAACACGTCTCCGTTAAAGGAAAAGGGTAGGATAAGTGCTAAGATCATTCACTCAAAACAAACTAATCCAATGGGAGGAGGGGTTATTGAGTTGGATAAAATGACTGAAAACACCAGATTCGATCTCAACAGGGGCCCTTCTGATACAACCTTTAATAAAGAACCTGATGAGAATTTTGCACAGATCCAAGATACCCTCCAAACACCTTTTTCTACAAAATTTGAATCACAAGTGATTGTGAAGTCTTCCCCTAGTGTCGACCTCAAAGAAATCAAGGAAGATGGTTTGAGAAAACAAAGAACATGGAAAAGAAGGGCTAGTTCTGAAAATAGATTATTGTGTAGTCTTCCCCTAGTGTCGACCTCAAAGAAATCAAGGAAGCTGGTTTGAGAAAACAAAGAACATGGAAAAGAAGGGCTAGTTCTGAAAATAGATTATCAATTCAAATGATGGAAACACAATATAACCAAAAAAGAAAGGAGGAGGATTTATCCAATCTCCCTGAGAAAAAGAAAAAAAGAGATCCCTCCTTACCGAGTACCACAATTGACATATTGGAACATTCTACAGAGTTTGCTGGGCAGCTCCGCAAGGAGCCATGGAGATTCTTTGTTGGAATGCCAAAGGATTGGGTAATCCAAAGGCATTCCGTGCGATTCTTGATCTTGTAAGGATCAGGCGTCCTCTAATTCTTTTTATTTTTGAAACTAAAAGTGGTGAAGAGATCACTAGCAAGCTTAAAAGAATGGGAAACTTTTTTGGTTGTCTTACAGTTAAGAGTTCTGGTTCTAAGGGAGGTATCTGTCTGTTATGGCAAAATGAAGTAGATTTGAGAGTAAACTCTTACTCTCAAAACCACATTGATTCGGAGATATCATGGGAAGGAAATAGCTGGAGGTTCACTGAAGTATATGGTCATCCTGAAGGGAATAAAAAATCACTCACCTGGAGTTTACTTCGTCAGCTCAATACCGGGAACAATCTGCCTTGGCTGGTGGGAGGTGACTTCAATGAGATTCTTAAAAATGATGAAAAGTTTGGAGGTCTTCAGAAGGATAGAATATCAGTTGAAAATTTCAGGGAGGCTCTCGATGACTCCAATCTTAAGGATATCAATTTTAAAGGGTCTTCTTTTACTTGGAGCAACAGAAGACACAATAATTGTATTTGGGAAAGACTTGTTCGCTTTTTATGCAATGCGTCTTTTGAAAACTTGTTCAATAATTTCATTGTTTCTCATCTAGATTGGTTAACCTCTGATCACACAGACCTACTGAGTTTTCTACAAGTTCAACTCCTATTTTTAGGAAAAGATTAAAAATGTCTTTTAGATTTGAGGAAAGCTGGACTACCCACCCGGAATGCCAAGATGTTATCCAGAACAATGGTCTTTGGAATCAAGAAGGAGTATTTTCTGATAAAATTAAGGATACCTTTATTGATTATTTTGAAGATCTTTTCTCAACCTCAAATCCAACAAGAGAAGTTATGGAGGAGGTGTTAAAACCAATTAGGAAAAGAGTGGACAAAAATATGAATGATAGTTTAATGAAGCCTTTTACAAAACACGAAGTGGAGAAAGCTGTTTATCAAATGTTTCCTACCAAAGCTCAAGGACCGGATGGATTCCCTGCCTTATTCTACCAAAATTATTGGAAGATAGTTGGTACCAATACAATTAACAATTGTCTAGAGATTCTAAATAACAGATGTAGTATCAGTAATTGGAATAATACCAACATTGTTCTTATTCCTAAGAAAGAGAATCCAACTAATGTGGGGGACTTTAGGCCAATTAGCTTATGTAATGTTAAGTTCAAAATTGTCACAAAAACTATAGCTAATCGGCTTAAGTCTATCCTTGACAAGATAATTTCTGTTGGCCAATCAGCGTTCATCCCTGGAAGATTAATCACAGACAATGTTATTATTGGTCATGAGTGTCTCCATTTCATTAAAAATAGGAAAGCTGGTAGGATAGGGTTGACAACAATTAAATTGGATATTAGCAAGGCATAGGATCGGGTAGAATGGGCCTTTTTGAAGGAAATAATGTTGAGATTTGGTTTTGATCCAAGTTGGATTAATCTGATTTTTTACTGTTCATTTTTCAATTTTCATAAATTGAGAGCCTAAAGGATCTATTGCCCCAAAAAGAGGTCTAAGGCAAGGAGATTCTTTATCTCCATATCTATTTTTATTAATTTCTGAAGGTTTATCCTCTCTTGTGCATGAAGCTAATTCGAAGGGGTCGTTGATTGGAATTGAGGTCTCCCAGTCCAGTCCAAGAATATCTCATCTCTTATTCGCGGATGACAGTCTAATATTTTGCCAAGCTGATGAGAGGAACTGCTCAACACTAAAAAGAATACTTAGTCTTTATGAAGCTGCCTCGGGGGAAAGCATAAATTATGCAAAATCAGCAATGATGTTTTCACCAAATGTGAATGCGAACAGGGGAGAGTTCTTGAGCAACATTCTTGGAGTCAAAAAACAGGATGACTTAGGACCATATGTGGGCCTGCCTTCGTCTCTTTCAAGGAACAAATCAAAAGACTTCCAGTATATCGTTGATAAAGTTTGGGGTGTTGTTCAAGGTTGGAAAAAGTCTTTTTTTCTCAGTAGCAGGCAAAGAAATTCTTAAAGAGTGTGAGACAGGCACTTCCAACTTATGCTATGAGTATTTTCCAAATTCCTAAAAAATTATGATGAAATTACCAGATGTTTTGCAAGATTTTGGTGGGGAACGACTGATGAAAGAAGAAGATTACATTGGAAGAACTGGGAATCTTTATGTCTACCTAAAGCGTTGGGAGGGTTGAATTTTAGAGATATTGGGGGCTTTAACTAAGCTCTTATAGCAATACAAGTTTGGAGAATAACCAACAATCCTCATCCTCTGGTGGCCAAGTTTATTAAAGGCTTATATTTCCCCAACTCATCGATGATTGATGCTAATTTAGGTTCCAGCCCTTCCTTTCTCTGGAAAAGTTTATTATGGGGTAGGGAAATTTTATTACTTGGGTTGAGATATAGGGTGGGTAATGGTGAATCAATAAGAGTGTGTCAGGATCCATGGATTCCGAGAAGTTCCACTTTCAAGCCTCTAATGGTTATCCCTATATTCAAGAACGCTAATGTAGCAGACTTCATTGATCAGGAAGGGAAGTGGGAAGTCAATAAGCTAGAAGAAGCCTTCACTCACGAGGATACAAAGCTCATTAGAGGTATTCCTGTAAATAGAAATTTAAAAGACAGATGGCTGTGGCACTTTGATAAGAAAGGATTGTACTCAGTCAGGACTGGTTACAAAGCTTTTATTAATTGGAAGCATAGAGAAGCGTCTTCAAGTATCAACTCTATGGAATCCATATGGAAAAAACTATGGAGGCTTAATGTTCCAAGGAAGGTTAAATTTTTCTGTTGGAGAGCAATCAATGACTTAATACCTACAAACCTCAACCTTCTGGGAAGAGGAATAAATCTTTCTCCCATTTTTCCCCGTTGTAGATCTTTGCCTGAATCTACTGATTATTCTCTTTTTGGTTGCAGCAGTGCAAATTTAATATGGAAAAAGCTTATCTCTTCTCCTTGTGTTAATCAGGATTTCAACAACAATTTTCGTGAAAGATGGATAGCTTTGAGTTCCTCTAGCTCCGCGGAAGAGTTGGACCTTATTGCAATCTCTTGTTGGGCTATATGGAATGACAGAAACAAGGCTCGGCTGGGAAATCCAATTCCGAATCAGGAGATTAGATGTGATTGGATATTGAAGTATCATGAAGATTATATTAAAAAATCCCTATCAGATAATGTAAAAGACAGTGTAACCAGAAGCAAGTTTATCTCGACGGGTCAGAACAGTTGGAGGAGCCCACCAACGGGTTTCTACAAGCTGAATGTTGATGCGGCTTGGAAGGCTGATCCGGCTATAACAGGTTTAGGGACAATTCTTAGGGATTCGAATGGTCACCTTAAAGGGATTGCTGCTCGCTTTTATGATTTGGAGTACAATTCCCCTTTAGCTGAAGTTCTTGCAATTTGTGAGGGTATCCGATTCGCGGCATTGCAAAATTGCCCTAATGTGATAGTGAAGTCTGATTGTCTACAAGCAATCAATATGCTCAACGATGATGACTTTGTTTTCAGAATCGCAGAATGCTTGATTGAAGAAATAAGAAATCTGACGAAGTCTTTCTCTTCTATTTCCTTTCAGTTTTGTAATCGAAATTGTAATGTTATGGTCGATAAGGTTGCAAAAAATACAAGAATTTATAACCTAAATGTTGATTGGTTGAAAAATTATTCGCCATGGATTTTGAACCAACTTTTGAAAGACAGTTGTAAAAATCATGCCCTCGTGGCAAGTTGATTGAATGATAAGACCTTTTTTTAAAAGGTAATTTTTCTCAAAAAAAAAAAAAAAAAAATATGAATCTCATTCATATTAATTTATTATTTGAATTAGATTTAAATACATTAATCCTTTTATATTATATAGTTTTATTATATATTCATACTAAAACTATATAATAATGTATTTAAATACATTACTGCTAATAGTAATTGTATATATCTAATACAATAAATATATTTTTTCCTTAATTCATCACATTAATTTGAACGTTTAAATTGTTCTTTCAATACCCTAATCCTTGTTGGTCCGTTATAAGCTAGTAAGGGGAACTTATGAACCTACAAATTATAAGTTCCAACGGTACAAGATTAATTAATTAAACTCTTTAGTTAATCAACCTTCATTCATTAACTATGGGACAACTACTATAGACTTACAGTCGCACTCTTATGTACTATAGGACAAGTTGCATCCATGGATATAATCACTACATGTAAGTTGATCCTTGACGAGTTGTTCTTAATTACAGTTGGGTCAAATGTCCGTTTTACCTCTATAATTACCTCTATGTCCTTGAGTACCACTGATCCTCTAATGAAACAATTTGTTTATGGTGTAACCATAAACCAAGTCCCTCTCGAGCTAGTGAGAGGGTGAGGCCCCTTGTTCAAGTCCCGGAGTCAGCACTCAAGAGATCTACTCATCTATTTACCATATATAGGAAGGAGTGAATTTCATCTTGTGAAATTACATTCTCAGCTCCCTATTTGGTCAAGTCCCCAAAATGGTAGACATATTGACTCGACGACTCATGCCACTCTCACTCATGCAAATCAAAGGATGAGCCCTCACAAGCAGGAGTTGATAATTCACTCAGGATTAAGATCGAGTCACGTATGATTATCCTGTGAAATATTAATCTCTTCAATTAATAGATTTACAAAGAGAAATTAATTATTTCAGTCCAGTCTTATACAACCTCTTTGTATAAGATAACCCCCACTCAAATGTCTCCACATGAACAATTTGGATCAAATTGTTTGTAATAATTACAAAGTGGGTCGTATCCTTAGTGTCATTAGGATAAGACACTCAACCATATCCATATACTATAGGCCCTTTAAGTTATTATTTAAACATGACCACTCGTATGTTAACCATATATTGTTCAATGTTTCATATAATAATATGTGATTTTGTTTGTAAAGGATAATTTAATATTGCATATTGATAATTAAAATAAATTAACTAATTAACTAAGAGGCTTTAAGATACAAACCCCAACATATTTATGAAATTTTTACTAAGTTATAAAGACTAAATTCTAATTATAAATTATAGTGACTAAATTTTAATTTTTTTTTTTAAAATTACAGGGACCAAATTTACAATCAAACCTTTATTTTTTAATTTGGTGAATAAGCTATAAAGAGAAGCAAGAAAAAATGTTGGTAACACTAACAAACAATGATAAGAATGATGATCATGATGATAATTTAAGAAATTAATAATTAAAATAATAATTAGAAATCTAAACGGTAGCTACTAATTTGACCACTTATTTGGATCTTGAATTAAAACTATTTAGTCTCAATTAATAATTATTTAGTTTTCTACTTCTAAACATACGCCAATTTTTTTCAGTTTTATTATTTATCTTACAAATGATTTCAAAATTTAAGGAAGCTTTTGAATTAAAGATATTTTTCTTTTCTTTAAGAAAAAACTGTATTTTTAAAATTTTATTAAGAATTGAAATGTTATTTAATAAAGAAAATTCTCACAAATAAAAAAAATGTCAAACTATTTAAAAAAAAAATAGCAAAAAGAAAACACTGATATACCCTGATAGATTTCTAACGGCGTCTATCACAGCTATCTAAAAATTTAACTATTTTGTGTAAATAGTTTTCCTTATTAAATGATATTTTAATTGTTAGGTTAGTTTTCAAAAAAAGAAAGTTATTCTCTAACTAATAATAAAAAGAAACTATAGTTTTAATTTGATTTAATTTAAAAAGATGTTTTTCATAGTATTGTTCCCCTCATTATTGTGATATATAGAGGTAAGAGAGTAAGTGGTTGGAGTGTTTGTTTGTTGTTTTATGTCTTAAAAAAAACATATTTTCAAATTTTGATTAAGGATTCCACAATGATTGTCTCAAAGTAAAATACATTTAACAATACATTTATTTTTCGACTGAAAAAAAAATCAATTCTTCCCATAGATTAAACTTTCAGTTTTATCGAATTTGACTATAAACTTAAATATCTATTGCAATTTTTACCCCATAAACTTCTAACAAAGAAAAATATTAACGAAAGTCCACTTATTTTTTTAATATTAAGTTAGTCCTTACATTTAATGATGTTTTCTATCCATAAGAAAATTATAAATATCAACTTAATAATAAATTAATTCACGGATCACAATTTTTATTGATTCAATTATATAAAAGTTTAGGGGTATAAATTTTTTAAAAAATTACCTAAAATAATGTAAGATGTCAAATTTGAGATAACATTGATAAAGGTCACATTTGGAAGATTGGTATAAAAGTGGGCAACCACATGTTAGGAAAATTTTCAACATTAGAGTGAGATAAGAACCAAATAATTTTTTTTTTTCTTTTCCAATATTTTTGGTCCCTCTTTTTGGTGGCATGAAAGATGAATAAAGATTCTCCTTCTTCTTCAAAAAGTAAATAGTTGACTTGTGTGTATTCCTTCATACTTGCCTAAGTGGCAACCTACCATTTATTCATTTCTATTCATTAATTTCTTCAATTCTTCATAGATAATAATAATAATAATAATAATAAACTACTTCCTTATTTGTAGTTTTTTTTTTTAAAAAAAAGGTAGTTAATAAAAAATTTTAGATGCTCGAAATTATAACTACTCAAAATTATAAAAGGTTCGATATCTTTAAATAATCAATTTTGTTTTATAAGAATATTTTTTACAAATATTTAAAATAAAATAATAATAACTTCATTCAAACAGAATTTATGAGTAAAGCATAAAAAAAAAAAAAGCAAGAAATAACAAAAAAAAAATAGCAAGAATTTTATAAAAATCAAAATGTGTGACCCTTGGGACAATTTCTACAATTTTGAGTTCTTTCTTGGCTCGATTCCATATGTCTCACGGTGAATCTCACTTACAATACTCTCTCACAAGTGAGGTTCGACCTAAGAACTCCAACTTCAGAAGAACTTTCGTTCTTGAAGTGATGGAAATCTCCTTGATTTTAAGTATAGATTTTGACGCAAGACTTGGATGTCCCAAAATGATGACTTTAGGTACTATAAATAAACTTCAACAAGGTGAGTAGTTGCTGAAATTGGTGCTCTAATCTTAACTGGGTAGTTTTGAAGTGAACTAACAACTTAGTCATTGGAAATCAACAAATTCATTCTGGTTGTGAAAATCTCGATTGACCCAGTCTATGGCATAATGCAACCACATTAAATTTTTGCCTATGAAGAAATACGGTGGCATTGGAGCAAAAATCTTGTTTAAGAGGAAGAAGATTGGCTAATAACACAGAAGACATCGATGGTCCAACATGTTTTTTTATTTTTATTTTTCAGAATTCAAATGTTTTTCAACCGAAAAAGTTAGAGATACCAAAACCTCTCTTGTAAATTACACTTGAAATTACACAATGTACATTGAACAACAAAAGGAAACCTCTCTTGTAAATTACACTTGAGAGGGAGATAAATTATACAAAAGGAAAAGATAAAGAAAGTAGACAACATGAGTGTAGTTCAATTGGCATGAACTTATACAATCGACCTCAAGGTTTAAGGTTTTGATCCCCCATCCCAATAAAAAAAATGTCAAATTTATAGAAAATATTATTGAATTTTGTACTTTATTTCAAAAATACTCTTTCAATGTTTCGTAGTATTGAATATTTTTTGAATGTTTAAGCGTATTATTAAAACTTTTAAAAATTCAAGAGAATTTTTGAAACAAAGTACTAATAGTTTTCATCTAAAACTAACAATAAAAATATTTCCGAATTTTTTTTAAAGCTTAATGGTATTATATTATTAAAACTTTTGAAAGTTTATGGTATTTTTTTAAACAAAGTACAAAATTCAATAAAATAATTAAATTGATTATTATACAAAATTTAAGGTATTTTTTAAAGTTCTATAATTTAGCAAAAAAAAAAAAAAAAAAAAAAAAACCTTGACCATAAATGGATTACAATTCATGGGACCATATCTTTTTTATAAGCATAGCTCCAAGTCAACCTTAGCTTATAACAACCGCGTTAAACACTAAAAATAAAAACAAAAACAAGAAAACAACATTCTAAAAAAAAAAAAAAAAAAAAAATTAGAAAAAAAGACATCCAACTATTTCAAAATTTGTATTTAATGGAAATCTTTCTATCCAATCTATATGAATTGACTAAGCACTCGAATATTTTGGTAAAAAAGATAAAAGCTTTATACATGACAAGTTTTTTTTTTTTTTTTTTTTTTTTTTTTTAAATGATAGTCAAGTTTTAGAGAGGAAAAAAATATTTAAAATTAACTCTTTTTCACTACTACAACAATTAATGCTTAAAAAGAAAAACAAATATATTGTCACTTTCAAATATCTTTGGCTAAGACTATACACTAAAATTAGAGGAGCAAAAGAGAAAGGATAGGTAAGACTCAATAAATCATACAAAATTAAAATTTTAAAGTTTTTCTTGCATTATATATATATATATATATATATATATACGTGTTGAATGAGAAATTTGAGACCAATCACAAATTACCACGTCATTTTTTAAATTAAATTTGTGACTAATTAAAGTTGGATATTTATATTGAAAGAAAGTGAAACATTTGAATTTTGAAACATAAAAGTAGATTTAATTATATAGATTAAATTCATGGTTAGAAACTTTCACATTGGATTAAAACTTCAAATTAGACAATATTTAATTTCATGTACAAATTTAATATATATGAAAGTTCAATTTGAATGAGTTATGTTTGATTTTGGTCAAGTAATAACTCAATTGAGTTAAATTTTACAAATGTATCAATTTTTGTATGTATTTGATTTTATTTTGTATTTTGGAGAGTTACGAAATTGCTGACTTTTAAATAGTAACTTATTTTTTCATTTGTAGCATCTCATTCCAAATTGAAGAGTTCCCTCGTTTATTCTTTCTTTTTTTAGTCTTAAGTTGAGTTGAGAGCAAGTATCTAAGAATTATGTCAGATCCAAGTAGTTCGAGGTTGCAAATTTATTGCAGTTAATCATTGTATCCTACTGAGACGATTATTGTAGTCTGCTTGCAGCCAATGCAGAACGAATAATTATCTTTGGACAACGCTTATTGGAAGTGTGTCTCGACTACCTATTGACGTCTCTAACATATCTTGAGGTTCTTAGTTATTTCAATTTATAAGTCTTCTATTTGGCTTAATTTTGGGTTTGAACATTATTATTGTATATAGTGTGTATATTATATTTAATTGAGGTGTAATCAGTTTGCTAGTCTATTCAGTTCTTATATATCATTTTTCCCCAACATACATGTGTCCTAAATTGAAAATTGAAGACATAAGTTATCAAATTATCACTGTTTTCATCATGACCATTGAATCGAATAAAATAATTTCAATTTGGTAGTGTTATTAATATTTAAGCTCAAGTACAATTGGGCAAAAAAAGTATGCTTTAATTTGGCCCAAAGGCCAACCAAACCCAAAATTCAATTAATTGGGCTTAAGAACTATGTATATGGGCCAACCAAGTCCAAGCCCATATGCGAACTCTATAAATAGAGAAATTCTCGTAACAATAAGAAGACTTCCTAAACTCATGAAGTTGAACACTCCTTAAAGACACAAGTCCTTCAAAGATATAAACATCATTCCAAGACTTCAACTTTAAAACATCCACGTGTTCTGCTTCTTCAAATCAAGTGTACGCATTCTAGAATCAAGGGATCGAATATTAGACATTGAACCATATCCACATAAATATGCATATACACAAATTCAACTCCACGAAACATGTTTTTTCAAAAATCTCGTGTGAACTATTTATATATATATATATATATATATATATAAAATAAGATTGTCTGTCCTTATGAAAACTTTTCTCCAAATATCTTCTAACTGGACTCCTTTTCTTGACAAATAAAGGACTAAATAAAAACAAATGTTATAACAAGTAGAAGAAATACATAATATTTTGTTTAGTATCTTAGCATTTATTACATAATATTTTGTTTAGTATCTTAGCATTTATTTTTAAGAATGGTTGGAAATTATTCAAAAATATACTTTTAACTTAATTAGCAAGATCTGTATTTTTGTTCTCACCAAGATTTTTATAATTACTTGGTAATATTTGGGTGCATTTCACGATACACTTATCTTTATGCTTCTCTCTTTCATCACTACACAAAAAAAGATTTAAAATTTTTAAAAAATAAAAAGAAGAAGAATTTGTCACATGACAAATTATGATTGAACAATTTAATAAGATACACAAAAATAAGTACGGTCCAAGATGCACCACATATACTTTTTTAATATAATTGATTCAGTCCCTTCTTGGTAATAAAAATTGTATTTAAAAAAATAATAACGCATCCTTTCATTCATTTCTTTAATGTTATTCTTTTTCTTTTTTGTTTTTGTAGTAAGATTTCTTTAATGTTATTGACTTGTTTTTAATTGAGTTTGGATTATTTCTTTAAAATTTACGTAACTTAGTTAAATTTAAATAGAATAGCGTGTCCCTAATTTTTTTAATATGATTCTTTTTTAATTGAGTTTAGATTTTTCTTAATTGTGATTTGACTTTTTTATTGAGCTAAATTATTTAAAATATTTTTCTCTTCATGATTGACCTTTTTTTTTTCTTTCTTTTTTTACTTTTAAAAAAAAATTAAAATACCTAAAAAAAAAAATTAAATACTACTTTGGTCTTTGTATTTTTTGCTTTAATTCCTTTTAGTTCCTCTAGTTTCAAAATATTTATTTTGGTCCCTTTACTTTTAACTTTGATTAATTTTGGTTCTTGAACTTTCACAAAGTGACTATTGTAGTACTGTTATCCTTTAAAATGAAAATGAAGGAACTAAAATAGTCGTTTTTTAAAAGTATAGGGACCAAAACGAATCAACATTAAAAGTATAAGAATCAAAATGAATATTTTTAAAGTATATGGACTAAAATGATCCAAAACTGAAAGTATAGAGACCGAAATGAACCAAAACTAAAAGTATAGGAACGAAAGTAGTATTTAAACTATATATATATATATATATATATATATATATATATATATAAGAATATTGTTAGCATTAATAATTCAATTTTTTGCTTTGTTGAAAAAAAAAATCAATCTTTTACTTCAAGTCCAAGAACTTCATAAATTTTACCAAATTTTTGGATAGGTTTATAAATGTTACAATTGGTTGTTTATTTAATTTATAAAGTACGAAAACTTTCAATAATCTATCCAACGCAAAACTAAAACTTTAGGGATCTATTAAAACACTTAGAAACATGCAATTTAAAAGACAAAGCGAGTATAACTCAGCCAACATACGAGTGTGTTCGTAACTCCGAGATTTGTAGTTTGAATCTTTCTACTCCAATTATACTAAAAAGAAAACATGCAATTTAATTTAACTGAATAATAAGTAAACAATAATTTTTCTTCTAGTAGCCTCATGTCACATCACAATTAATAATATGTTAGGATCAATTTCATGGAAAATTACAATAAGAAGACGCGTATTAAGAGAGTAGGATTTGGAGACGATCTTTTCTCATATCCTAAAGGAACTAGAAATTGGAATGAAATTCATGGGAATTCATGTGACTAGAATGTCAATGGTAGAGAATATTATTCATGAATAATATAATATAATATTTATATTAATAAAATCAAAATTAGATTATAAATTTTGTCCCTAAAATTTAAAGTTGACTATTTTATTCCTCTACTTTCAAAATTTTCTAATCGGTCATTCTTGAATTTTTACTTTTATGTCGAGTAGATTCCTAACTTTCAAAAAGTGATTGATTTTTTAGATATAAATTTAAATATATTTATGTATAATAGAACCCTAAATATTTAATTTTGTGTCTAGTAGATTTGTACATTTTATAAATTTCGGAAGTAAATGAACTAATTTTGAAAATTCAGTTACTTAAATAGATATAAATCTCAAAGTTTAGGAACTAAACTTGTAATTTAACTGAAAATTAAAAAATTAAGAATTATCTCTCCTATAACATATTTGAACACAATATTCAATCTAATTTTGTGCGGTGACATGTATAAGCATGATTAATTTTGTGCAATAATTCTAAATTAAGATGACATCTTAAGAAATTTTCATAGTTGCTTTCAATGATCCAAATTGAGTAAATTATTAGCTGGAGTTAAGTATCAATTTTAGATTCCAAGTAAGAAATAAGGAAATAATTATGGTGGTTTTCCAATATAGAAAAATTAGTCAAACTATTTATAAATATAGACAAATTTTACAGTCTATCAGTGATAGACCGCGATAGAATTCTATCGCTTTCTATCGCTCAAGTGATAGAATTTATTTGCTTGAGCGATAGAAAGCGATAGAATTCTATCGCAGTCTATCACTCATAGATAGTAAAATTTTGGGGCATTTTTAAAAATAGAAAAATAAAGAAAATTATTTACACAAAATAGCAAAATTTTTAAATAGTGTTGATAGACGCCGATAGAAGTCTATCAAAGTCTATCAGTGATAGAAATGATAAAAGTCTATCACAAATAGATGCTGATAGAAGTCTATCAATGTCTATCAGTATTTTTTTTTTTTGATAATTTTTATATATGTGAAAATTTTTCTAAAATTTTTCTATATTTGTAAATAATTTGATATTTTTTCTGTTTATAGTAATTTCCCAAATAATTAAAGGCTATTTCTTTTTTTTATGGCAATAATTAAGGGCTATTCTAAATATTATGAAAGAACATAAGAAGTATATTGAAACAAATAAAAGTGTAACGATACATTATAAAATATTTTAACCTATGTTATGTTTAATTGTTTTTATATTTATTATTTATCATGATTTTCGAACCTACGCATGTATGGAAACCAATTTGATAAAGATCATGTATGATAACTTTTTAGTTTTTAAAAATTAAGTTTATAAACATCAGTTCTGCCTATAAGTTCTATGTTTTGTTTTATATATATATCCAAACCAAATTTTAAAAATTAAAAAAAATAATAATTTCTAAAAATTTATTTTTATTTTTAGAATGTAGCTAGGAGTTCAAGTGTATCATTAAGGAATGTAAAAACTATAATTAAAAATTAAGAGGAAACAAACATAAATTTTAAAAAATAGAAAACTAAAAATGAAATATGTTGATATCGAAATTTAGTACCAAATATGAATTTTTAATTTTCATGAGAAATTGAACGATCACCCTGCACAATAGAAAAAAAACTCGCACCGGTGTGGTGCTTGACCACCAATACTCCGATGATCAAGTCAGTAGTGGTTTAGAGAGCTAGACGGTTTATGATATATTTTAGTGTACCTCAAATGTCATGAGCCCTCTCGATAATATAGAAATGGGTTTTGTAACAATTTTTCGCTAATTAACTTCTCAGGTCATTAATCAAACGTTGCTAACTGTTGTAAACTATCGAGTTTATTTCACTAGTGATTCAAGCATGTGCAAAAGTATAACACTTAGGCATAATCTTTACCTTCATAGTGTCAGCCTCCTCAAGCTCTATGGACGTCCCAATGGGTTGGCCTCTATACTTAGCCATTATGGCTTTATGATAGACCCTATGGGTCGATTTCCATACTAAATCGAATAAACATTCAATTTTTCGCCCACAACAAAATCGTATCATTCTGGACCTAAATTATATGCATGAAATGTAAATTCATGTGCTCAATTTGATAAATATTTAGTTTTTGAAAACTTTGGTTGTTATTTCATAAATTTTTTTTTTATCTTGGTTTTCATTTTTCTTAAAGTAAATATTTGAAATCTTAATCAAATCTTTAAAAAATTTAAAATTAGTATTTTACTAGTGAAAAATTTAATAGTAATGAAATATGCAAACAATCAAATATAAACCACAATTAATGATGGATACGTATAGATTTAGTGATACATCTCAGTCACATATAAATTTAGGCTTCATTTATCACATGACAAGAAAATATTAATTTAACATTTTAATTTTTTTTTGCCACATGTTAATTTTTAATTGGACAATTGGTAAGCTACACAAACATAAATCACCCAAGTATTTTTTTTTATATTTAGTACTTATCCTAAAAATGGAAAACCATGGCGTTTTAACAAATTTCCCCTTTTGTTGCAACAATACCCCTCAATTTTAAAAAAATTGTAAAAAGGACCCCCCTCTTAAAACACTGTAGCAGCCTTCTTACACAAGCTATGCTGCGGAGTGCGAAATCCCCAATTCACCCCTTCTCCCTCTTTAAAATCCCCCTTTTTATTTCATATTCTTTATCGACAATTTTCCAAATTCCCCTTCCTAAAAAAGAATTAATATCCCAATTTCCCCAATTTCCCTCTGCTCACACCACTCAGCTGCCGCCCGCCATTCGCCGCCGTCGAATCCGCAGATTCTCGCTGCCTTCTTACTCTTTCACTCTGCTCCAACCGCTCAAATCTCCATCTCTTCCACCAATTCCACCAATTCGAACCTCAATTTCAATGAATTCGAACAAGGAACAGAAGAAGCGGCTGTCGGAGCTGCCGCCGAGACGAGGTCTGATCAAGATCAAGATCTTCCGAAGCATCTTCAGGACAGTGAAATCGATACCGGAAGGATTCGCAAGAGGCCGGAGAGAAGACGAAACCCTTACTTCGACTTCGACCACGCCGGCTCCGGGTACTAGCGGCTACAACTCGGAAGCTCAGTCCGAGTCATGAAGAAGAGTGAGCGAGTGAGTTCTTGACTCGGAGTCATGAACTCTCGCTCACAAAAGCTTCTGGTAAATTCTCGCTCGGGGTCTCGCTCTCTATGAAATCAGATGTAGTGTATCGTTTTAGCATCTACTCTACACCATAACCATACGCTTTTCCCCCCTTCCTTTCTTTTTCTTCTTATTTTAATTCTTTTTGTTCTTATTAATTATTTTGTATAATTCTTGAGACCCCCTGTTCTGTTACTTTAGTCTGAGATTATGATTAATTTTATTATAATTTGAAGTTGAATTTATTTACACATTCGATGGATCTTGGCTCTTCCTCTGTGGATTTGGAAGTTTGTGAATGTTCTGAAAATTTCCCATTCAATTTCTTTTGATTTTTGTTTGGATGAGAGGATTTTGGGTCATTTCCTTTGAGGATTCTGTTCAAAATTTTGCTCTCTGTTTCTCTCTGTTTATTTCATTCTGAAAATTATACCATTAGCCTTCTTGGGATTGGGGGTTTTTTTTTTCTCCTCTCTCTCCCTTTTTCAATTCTGAAAATTACCCAATAAAAGTTTCTTTCTGGGATTTCTTTTTGATGTTTTGGAGATCAATTTTTTTTTACTCTGTTTCTTTTTAGATGAATTGATTTTTTGTGTTGTTTGTTTGATCGGTTCTCTGTTCATTTCGTGTTGAGATTCTTTTGAAAATTTTTGCCTATGATCGATTTCAATTTCGCGAGAGATTCATAATGTGATGTGAACTTTGCTTAACTCAATGATGATTAACATGACTTTCCTTTTTAAAGATTGAAGATACGATCCTCCATATAATAGGAAAATGTAGAATTTACTAATATTTATGAAAGAAAAATTCCCTATAGTACTTACCCAACTAGAAATTTCCCCCACTATAGTGAGGCTTGAAAAAAATGTAATTTTCTTTGTGAGTATTAAACCAGGGAAAAAAAAAAAAAAAAAGCTTTAATCACCGTCCAAAAGCCAAAAGGGAAAAAGAAATTTTGAAAAAGTTTGGTTTGTGGAATGGATTTTCTTTTTCCTTTGATATAAAAAGTTTTTAATTTCAATGCACTGTCAAAAAGGCCACGGAGATTCACTTATTAAAGGCACTATGTTTTCTCACTTTTTTAATAACTATTTCTTATTTCTAAATTTTAACAAATGTTTCTTAAAGATAGGAAAATTTTAAACAACTCGTTTCTATTTCATTATTTGAATCGGAGGATATATAATGTTTGATAATTTTTTTTTATGTTTAATATATGATATAATCTTTAGAAAATTCTTCACAAATAGAAAAAATGTCAAACTATTTATAAAAAATAGCAAAAAAAATATTGATAGACTTCTATCGGCATATAGACTTCTATCCCAACTATCTAAAAATTTTGCTATTTTTGTAAATAGTTTTCCTTATTTTTCTATTTTTAAAGATTCTTTTATATCTTTTTTATATTATATTATAAAAAAAATTAAAAACAAGATATAGTTATCAAATAAGTTTAAGAATAGTTGTCAAACATGGTTCTATTGTTAGTTCTTAAAAAACAAGAAATAAGAAACAAGAAACAAGAACATTATTAAACGAAAACTAAGATTACTTTTCTCACAAAATCTTTGTCGCGTGATGGTTTGAAAAAATTGGTAAAGCTTGTCGGTTGGCTGATTGAGATAACATAGTTCTAAAATTTGTTGGTTAAAGTTCTTGAAACTAAAATTATCATTGAAAGCTTAAAAGCTCTTGATTCAAAGTAACTCTAGAAAGGAAACAAATTCAATGGATATTTACCCATCAAAATAAATTATTTCCACTCTCTCTTTCATGGGCGTTTTTGTAAAATAATTATGATGTGAAATTTTTAATTAATTTTAGTAGTGATGAAAAATTAGTAAAAATTAATTTAATTAAAATAATTTATAGAAATTAGCACTAATAAAAATTAAAAATAAAGATTAAATAAAAAAGAGGAAACATTTTTCCTTGCTAAGTCATTTTTCTAAAAAAAAGAAAAAAAAAGTAATGAACAAAGATTTTTTCCTTTTTTTTTATATATATATAAGGTAATCTCTTTTGACTTTTAATTTTGTTTTTATTTTAATAACTTCTTTTTTAATATTAACAAAGTAATTATTTTAAATGATAAAATTGTTGAAAATATTTTTAAATATAGCAAAATATCACAATCTATTAGTGTCACCGATAGACATTGATATTTTACTATATTTGTAAATATTTTAGTTTATTTTACTATATTGGATAACAATTGTATTAATAATGTAAAAAAGAAAATTTCAAATTTTGATTTTTCTTCCTTCGTTTGCAACTTGGTGATTCTCAATCATAGTAGGGATTTTGCAGCCATGACACTCATTTACCACGTGACCCAATCACCTATTAATAAATTAATAATAATCTTTTTTTTCTTTTTTCCCAATCTCTTTTTTAGTTTTTCTTTTTTCAAATCTAATTATATTAAATTATTCAATCTTCGGATCTCCTCTTCCACTTCTAGAAGCTATATTCCCATCTGTCCTTGTTTTCTTTTCCTTCTAAAGTAAGCATCTTTTATAAATATATCAATATATAATGTCAATTACGTCAATAAAATGAGGTTAGAAATGATTTGGGTAATTCCAAAATATTAATTTAGTTTTCGAATTTTTTTTTTATCTCTATTTAAACATTTTAAATTTTTGTAACGATTTAATTTTTAATATTAAAATTAGTGTTAAGATTTAATAAACTAAATGTATTTTTTAATCTTAAAATTAAGTCAAGAAATAATCATATTTATATTAACTGACTGTGCAAGTCCTAATATAACTAAGTGGATAAGACACTAACTCAACTCTAATTGACCAGACCTTTTTCTAAGAGATAGAAGGTTTGATCTCTATCTCCGTAATTATTTTACTAAAAAACCAATTATCATACCAAAAGTATAGTTCAACTTATCTTCTTTGAGATTTAAAAAACGAATTAATCGGATTCACATGACATAATTAGTGTGTGTTTGGTTTAACTTTTCGAGTATTTAAATTTGAAAATAATAAGTTTTGGAAAAAATTGAAGTATTTAACAACCATTCTAAATAGCTTTTAAAACACATTCAAAGTGTATTTTAAACTATTTTTATCAAAAGAGTTTAAATAAAAATAATTTTTTTGAAAAACATTTTTTTTCTAGTCAATCCAAATAGATTCTTAGAATATCGCCAATCCAAACATACTCATTCAAAATTGTGCTATTTTAAGGATATTAATATATTAAATATATAATTAAAAATAAACTTTTAAATTTAGAAGCTAAAAAAAACACTTCAAAATATATTACTTTTTTTTGCTTTTGCAAAAGAAAAAAACAAGAACTATTCTACTCTAATTTGCTCTCTAAAATCAGCTCGATTTAAATTCTGTTAGGGTAAAATCAATTGGAATCTACTTTTGGGAAATTAAAATTTAATTTCAACCAAATATCCAATAATTTTGAAGATACCAAAATTTGGATGTGGATCATTTAGATCATTTGTGGTTGCATGAATTTGCTTTGCTTTGTTTTTCTTTCTTTAGAAAATTAACTTTCTTTTCATTTAGAAAATGAATGAATCAGATTCCGGAAGTGATATATTACAAAAGGATAAAATAAAGTTCTTGAAGTGATACATACATATATATATATATATATATATTATGCAAATACTAATCATTATTAATAAGAGGATGAACATTTTTTACGATAAAAAAATTTGTAGTTTGAATCTCTTATCCCATTATATATTTTTTTTTTAAAATTAAGGTGGTTGTTGAAATGACCTGAATTTTTTTAAAAAAATATTTAAATGTTTGGTGTCATAACTATTTTAAAAAAAAAATTATGTTCATTTCCTCACTTTCTTTAGCATGGTTTTTACATTTTGTAAATAAACATTTAATTTCTTAGTTAAATTCTGAAAATAAACAAAAAAATTTGAAAACTAAAGAAAATAGTAGTTTGTAAGAACTTGATTATATTATTAAATTTTGGCTAATTATTCTAATGTTTCTTTAACAAGGATGAAATCACTGTAAATAAAAATGTGAGAAAAAAACAAGCACATAGTTCAAAAACCAAGAACGAAATGATTATTAATCAAGGCCTAAAATTTTATTCAATTTTACTTTAAATTTTAAAATATCTATTTTAATATTTAAATTTAAAAAAAAGAGAATTTTTGTATTTGTATACATCATAATGAAGAGCTACAAGTATCAATTAAAGGTGACAGATGTTAAGGAGTAAATGTTAGAAGGAACAAAATAGCCCGACATTTTTTTTTAGTTCAACTACATTTGGGATAGAAATACAAACCTCTAACCCTTTGGTTGATGACATAAATAGCAATATATTTAGGAATAAGAAGGTTGTTTGTAGGTTTAATTTTCCAAAGTCAAAAATAAAAAAATCAAATAATTATCAAACGGAGTCTAAACTTGATTTTAAATTTAAATATTTAAAATTCATATCTATGAAACGATATCTACTCTTCAAGATCAAGTTGTTGAGTTAAAGTGATGATTATAGTAAGTTAAGAAAGAATGAATTTAAAAACAGTAAAACACACATAAAAGAAAAGTCACAATTTAATTTGGTAGATCGCACATAAGAGTGGGCACCCACCTGTTGAAAAATATATAAATTATAATTAAATAAGAATTTAAGATTATCCAATAGATTAATTTTCCCCCTTTTTCTTAAATGCCCCTTTTTTTGGTGGCATAAAAGGACATAAAAAGATTCTCTCTTAACTAATTGAAAAGGTAAATAGTAGACTGACTTATGTCTTTTCACACTTGCCTACGTGGCAACCAGAAAATTTTTGAAATTTTTATCCTTTAATTTATTAATTTTTTTTTAAAAAAATTAATCATAGAAGGTATTAGAAATGAAAGATTATCAACTTTCTCCTAGATAACTAACTAATTTTGATACAAAAAGTGGTCAAATGTTCGAATTTTTATCTTTATCGGTTGTTAAGTTAAAGAAACAAATAAAAAAATGAGTTTGGACCGATAATAATCATTATGCTATATTAAAGGAAATTATGAACGGTGAATTTTTAATTTCCCTTTTGCCTTTAAATCTTTTCATGGAGTCTATTTTGTCCTCAAAATTATATTTTGTATGTACCTTTTATGTTTTTTCAATATTACATTCATTTTTTTTTGTCATCATATCTTACAACCACTTCTATTTTGTTTTCATTTTTTTTTTATGTCTCTTCTACTTATTTTTTTTTTCTTTATGGAGACTCTTAGATTTTTTTTTCTCATTTTTTCTATAAATAAAAAATTAATAAAGTGAAATTTCGAATCATATCTATCGTTTAACAAATATACCGATTCATTTTTTCTATAAATAAAGAATTAATAAAGTGAAATTTAGAATCATATCTATTGTTTAACAAACATTTACATAATAATAACTACATTTTTAAGTTTATCTTTAAAAAAAATGTGTTTATTATCTTATTTCATTTTACTTAACAATATATAAAATTATAAATAAAAATATCTCATTTCATGTTATCTCTTTTATTACTTTTAAACCTCAGGTTCAATATTTATAATTCAAGATTAAAAAAAAGTTTACATTCGCTCAACTATTTTTATTTCACTACAAGAAATTATGTTTCAAAATTTTTTAATTACGTCTAATACATTTTATATTAATTATAAATTAACCAAATAGAAATAAATAAATGTATATTCATTTAAAATTTATGTTTTAAAGATTTTAAACTATATAAATCAAGTTTCCTTAAATTAGTATTAATAAAATATGTTTGTACTAGATTAATGTTATTTTCACACTTGGCTTACGTGGCATGCAGCCATTGGACAATTTTTTTTTTAATTTTTGAAAGTTGGACAAAATTTTCTATTCTTTCATTTTCATGGATTATTTCTATTCCATTTCTTTTGACCCGACAAGAACGACAAGTAATTGTTTTGCTTACGTCATGCCTTTTAGTTCTATGATGTAACGCTTACGTCTTTCTCAACGAATTCTCCATTTTTAATTCTTATTTTAATTGGGAAGTAATATTTTATTACTTATTTACTCTTCCGTCCTTTAATTTCAATATATTGTGTTTTGGTCCTTGAATTTGATATTATATTACAGACTCAAATAATATTATACATCATATAAGTGGATTAATATTACCTGATTACATCACACTAAACTCAAATTTTAATTAATTAAGTACTGAAATTAATGTCACTTCAAAACTAAATTAAAAAATTATCTATGAACTCACTAATAAACAATATAACTATTAAACTATTTCTAAAGGATGAAAATTCAATAGAGGGATGATGGTACTTCCACTTCTTAGAAAATAATAATCTGCAATCGTACTTCTAGAAAAATTAAAATCAATATGAATTAAAATAATAATTGACAAATTTTAAATTTAAATAAGAAAAAAATGAATTGTAGTGTTTATTAAATTAAGGTTTAAATACTTATTTTAGACTTTATATTTTTTGTTTTTGTTCATTTTCGTCGATTTACTTTTAACATGTTCATTTTGGTTCCTATACTTTCAACTTTGGTTAATTTTGGTCCATCTATTTTAAAAATATTAATTTTGATTATTGTACTTTTAACTTTTGTTCATTTTGGTCTCCACACTTTCAAAACGTAGCTATTTTTATCTCTAAAAAATAAAAAATAAAAGAGTCAAAATTGTAACTTTTTTAAAAGTATAAGAACCAAAATGAATCGAAGCTAAAAGTACAAGGACTAAAATGATTATTTTTAAAATATAGGAACGAAAATGAATCAAAGTTGAAATTATATGAACCAAAATGATATTTATAGCTGTAATTTAATAATGTAAAATTTATGAACCAAAAGATAAATCCAATGGAATATTAGGTCACACATACAAGGTCCAATTAACTCGTTTCCATGGTTTCACACTGGCTTACGTGTTATCCATTAATTGCCTCATTAATTTTATTGGATTAAAATATGGTGTTAAACTATCAAGCTTCATTGTACTCGAAAAAAAAAAAAAAAAAAAGGAAAAAATTCCAAAAACTGTTTGAACGGACAATTTCTCCGTTTTAAAATTAATTTGAAATTGAAAAAAATAGGACAAAAATGAATGCGTAAGAGTTCCATCACTCCTACGCTAGAACTTCTCTTTAATTTTTTCTTTTAAAAAATTGAGATTCATTAAAATGGAAAATTCCAAAAAATCAATTCCGAAAAGAATTTTCTCCCACAAAAAAAGAATTACAAAAAAAAGAGCCAAAGTTGATTATGAGTAGCTTTGTTCTACTCTTAAAAGAATTTTACAAAAATTAAAAATATATACAAAAGGAGTTATTTATTATTATTTTTTAAAGAAAATAATCACCAAACAATTATATAGACAACGAGGTCAAATCAACCTCCACCAAGCGGCAAAATCCAATCAGAAAAATCATTCCACCAACAATGGGAAACGTCCTCCTCTACAACCCAACGGGCTATAGCATCAACTACTAATGTCAACATTCTTTGTGATGTCAGGACGACGTTGAGTAACCAAGACCTTTGGTAATTGTTTCTAGAGAGATGTTAAGTGCAAGAGATAGGCAAAGCCACCATCAATGTTTGGCAAATTTGGGAAGTGAGGAACAAGTTGTTTTAGAGACTTGCAACGAATTTTGATTCCATTAGTCTCTTTATTGACAAACATATGCATAAGCATATGAACACTGGTGTAGACATTGTTGGAAAGGGAGTTATGGAGGTTTGATCCAAGATTCATAATCCAAATTCGACACCTGATGGCCTAGATATTCCCCTGCGATCTGACAACGTTATCCTTACTTGTCTTGAACTAATTCTAAGAATAACAACACAGGTCTTTTTAACATGCTTTGTTCTCACTCACATGTTTCCTAAGAAAATTTCCAAAAGGTCACCCAACATAGAATTGCTCCAAGTAAGCATACTTAACTTTGAAATTTTTATGATTGAGTTACTAAAAAGGAAGGTGCAGCTTGTTGGTATAGATAGTAACTTTCAATTCTTTTAAGTCTTTCTTAACCATACTTTTATATCATTAGAATTCATCTCATTCGGATATGATCTCAGTTTATGCATGTCCCCTTCCTAACTCGGAGCATTACAAGTATGTCCTACTTTTCTAGTTACAGAGAGGTTAAAGTTCTTGAGGTGCATGGATAGGCTTGATGAGGTCTTGAACAATTAATTTACACTCCCATTTAGATCGAATCTAACTATCTAGAGGTACCTAAGCTGTTAAATGAGAATGAGATTGATATAACTGAAGTTTCTTTCTTTATTGAAGAGGGTAAAGATATGACATGCAAAATGTGGTTCTTTTTCTCAAGTTCATCGGTTTTACAATGCTTTAGCACGCAATTTTGCATCCAAGGTCTTGGATGAGAGAATGTCTTTTACGTTGTTTTTTCCTTATCTTATGTGGTTTTCTTTACTTATGTCTCGAGATGTATCTCTTTAATTTTTATGATTTCTTTCTTTAAAAAAAAATCCCATAGTACTTGGTCTAATTAAGCAACAAATAAAGCCTTTTTTCCTATCTCTCCAACTAATTGCTTTTTCTAATACACATTGTTGCTGCTTAAAGCGTAGTAAACCCATTTTTTAGTTGATTAAAATAATCAACATGTTAAGCAATCAAGTATATAGTAATAATAAAAGATACTTATATGCAAAGCTGTACCTATCTTTGTGTATTCCGGCAAATTGTCCAATCATAATTTTTTATGTGATAATTTTTTCTTACTTCTTTTTTTTAAATATTTTAATTCTTTTTTTTTTTTTTTTGTGAGATGAAAGCAAGATGCATAATAGTAATGGGAAGAGAGAGATATTATTCTTCCTTTTTTTGTATTTTTTTTTACAATATTTGGGGTGTAGAATCAAATCTCTACCATCGAAATCAATAGTACAAAATTTATGTCAATTTAACTATACTCATTTTGGTATCTTTATTTGATGGTAAAAAATATTAAAAATTAATAATAACATTAAAAATAATGGACTGAAATGACATAAAAATCAACTTGGATTATATGTTAATTATTTTGTTCAATTAAAAAAAAAAGCTTAAACTTCCAAAATATCTATTTCAATATTCAAAATGTTGAAGTTTGTACATATATTTTAATTTTGAAAAATTACTATAAACATAAATAATATCAAACTATTTACAAATATAGAAAAAAAATTCTGTCTATCAGCGACAGAACACAATAAAATTCTAGATAGACCTTAATTTTTCTATATTTATAAATAATTTGGCTCATTTTCCTATATTTGAAAACAACCTTTAATTTTTTTTAATAGTTTAATAACTATTAAAAGTATCGAATAAGGTATTAATTTGTTTTTCTAATAAAACCTACCACCAATTCAATTAATTTAGTGTTTGTGTAGCATAAGGTTATGTGACAGAGTAGCAAAACAAGTTTTAGAGATTAAACAATAGAGTATGAAAAAAAAATATAGAAAATACAAAAAGTAACACAAGTGTTAAAATAAAAATTTGACCACCAAATTAGTTAAAGTAACCATCGTCTAAATAGTGACCAATAATTTTCTAATCCAACTTCTTTGACCTTACGACTATGTTAATTACGTAATTAATGATACACAAATCATGGACAAAAATAGATAATGGAAGATTATATCATCTTTAATTAGTTAAGCATTTTCAAGATTTCACACTTGTTGCTTACGTGTCATATCACTCTCCTTCTATTTTTAAATTAATGTCCATTTTTTTAAAATTATATATGTTTAAGACACCGATTATCATTTCAAAGGTTGATGGTTCGTTGTTAAATTTTTAATTATTAAACTTTTTTTTATAAAAAAAGTCAAAATTCCAAACCTTCTAACAAGGTTATTATTATTTCTTTTTTGACAATATGTAGAATAGGAAAATTAAAACTCACATCGAAGTCGATAGTATAAGTTTTTCTCTGAGTTAATTTTTCATAAACTATTGTATATAAGTTAGTAGATTAGTGATATTACAAGATCAATAATAAATTAATAAATAAATGATCTACTAATAAGTGAATCGTTTATTGGCCAATTCAAACATAAAACAATAGATATAACATTAGTTACCATTTTAAAGGTTGATGGTTCGATGTTTACCTCTATAATTATTGAGTTAAAAGAAATAAATTATGAATATAGAATGGAAAAAAGGGTTCTCTTTGTATTTTTCTTCTAAATCTCTTCCATTGACTCTCAATTGTGAATAAACAAACAAAATATTTTAATAGATTAGGTGATTACACTTTTTCTCCTTTTTTTTGCTCAGTCAAATTATTTCATTTTCATGTGTAATTTAAGAAGATTGGTCCAAAGAAAAAAAGAAGTTGTCTTCCATTTGAAAAATGATAGACCCTTAAATACTTTGCATGAAGATGTGGAAATTATGATAAAAAAAAAAAGAAAAAAGAAAAAATAGTTTAACTAAAATAATAAATTAGAATATCCTACCAAATTTAATGGCTAAAGATAGAATAAAAGTGGAGTACAGTTGTAGTTGTCCATTTTCCATTGAATTCAACACTAGTGTTTGTATTCCAATGAAACTTAAAAAAATTTGACCATTTGTTTAGAATCATTGATACTCCTATTTGTGCTATTAGGTCAATATATAGGTCTTACTTGCTAAAGTTTGTTATTATCTACTTAAATCAAAGAAAAAAAAAAAAGAATTGATGTATGTTTTAGAATGAATGATCTTTCTTAATTACTATATACCTTTATATTGTAGTTTCATTTAAAATTTAGTTGTTTTAACATAAATGATTTTTCATATGCACTGCCGTTTCTTTAATGTTGCTACTTTATAGATCACTGTGTCTTTAATGTTAGAGATCAAGATTTTGAATATTTAAATTTAAAGTCGGTGAATCGTATAAAAAGAAGGCGAAGATGATATGATTCATACTATCATTAATTTTTTCTTTGACAAGACTCAACCAATGAGTTTTGTTTCCAATATTTCAAAGTCATTATGTTTTATATTGAGGTTCTATATGTTGAGGAATTGATAAAAAGACCTTACATTCTTGTACTTGGACTTGTAAATAAAGGCAGAAGCCCATCATCTCAACTTTCATAATTGCTAATTTTCTTTATTTTATACTTGTTGTTAGTTAGATTTTGGACAAGCTCGGGAGTGATTTTAAAATGGTTAACATTACTTTTGTTATTTTCAAAATCACCGTGAAATATATTTTTAATCTTTCAAAACTAATTTTGATGATTGAAAATTGTATTTAAAAGTGTAAAAGTGTAAAATTAAATTAAATCAATTTTGAGTGATTAAAGTGTGTTTTTGAGTGATTTTAAAAATGACACAATTTAAAATCACTTCCAAACATGCTCTTAATCTCTGAACTTTTCTTGGTAACGCTTTAGTTAATGTACTTTCCACTTTGTAACAATTTAGTCTTTAAACTTTAATAAATAACAATTTAATCCATATACGATACAAATTGTAGCGAATTAGTATAGTTCTTATTGTGAAAAATATTCTTAAGATTTAATGAAATTTCTAATACATGTAGATCATTAAACTTATGGAAACTCAAATTTTCTTATATAGTGATTATAAATTTATAAGGGAACTCGTGACTAGGCCCAAGTGTTTAAGTTGACCATAAGAAAACACTTGGAAACTAACTTGGGAGTTGAATTAGTCGATTTTTGTTTGTTTGGGTAATGTTGAAATCTATTTTGATTATATATATTCAATTGAATCATTTTATGGCGAAGTTTGAAAGTTGTGTATACTAGTTAATTACTCTTTTTAAAGCAAATTTTAATTAAATGCACCTGGAGTTGCATAAATGCATTAGTGCTTATTTTAATATATAAGTCGGAGTTAATTAAAGTTGTATGGTTTTTGCTTGCTTTTATTAGATGCACTTGTAGTTGGAATGGTTATAATGATTATATCCATGATAGACTTGTCCTACAGTGCATAATGCACTATAGGTCTATAATGGAATGCCCTATAGTTAATGAATGATGATTGATTAATTAAAGAGTTTAGTTAACTGATTTTGCATCAATGGAACTATATAATCTATAGGTCAATAAAGTCCCCTTACTAGCTCATAATGGACAAACAGGAATGGACTGGTATTGAAAACAAATTTAATATGTTCAAATTAATATGTTAAATTGAGGGAAAATATATATATTTATGTATTAGATCAATTAATGTATATATTAAGATACATTATTATATTTGATTAAATAAGATTCAAATAAGAAATATATAATTTAGGAGAATTAAATTATTTGAATATTATTCAAATAATTAATATTTTTATTTTAATATAAGATATTCAAATATTAATATTTAATTATGGTGCCCTAATGAGATTTCTATAAATAGGACCTTATTGAGGTGGTGATATAAACCATCCGTCTTTCTAAAATCTAGCAATAGAAAAACTCCTTGCAAACTCCCTTACTCCCAAGAGAAATAACGGTTGAAAGTTGTCTGTGATTTTTCCTCTTTATCTTTGCTTCTTTCAAGGAGACTCCCACACGCGTGATTCCGGTTAGAGTCATTGCAAGAAAGTCTTTTTGATGGTGATTACAACTAAAGAAGGTAGGTTGAGGGATACTTGGCGGCACGTACTACAAAGGTAATATTTGCTCCACCTTCTCTTTAATTCTGTTTAGTTCTAAATAAATCAAAGAAGCTCCTAAGCTTCCACTACGAGGTTGAAGAGTTCAATCCCTTAAAATAGGAGGCTGAAGAGGCATAGTATTTTGGGACCATAACCTTATATTTATTAATTGATTATAGAGTTCCCATGATTTCTTAGAACCAATGAGTTGGTTTCTAGTCACCACACTTCTATATGGAAACTGGAAAGTTATGAGCCCATAATTAGGATCACACAATATGTCCATTAAATATCTCAAATGTAATTGTTATTTAATTTGTTACCCACTTATGAATTAATTCCAATAAGGTATAAAAATACCCCTATTTATCCATATGCGATATAATCATCTTATTAAATATTTGTTGAAATAAAAGTATGAAAATATATCTATTTGTCCATATATTCTTATAAAGAAATCATAGCCAAGATTTACTATATATTATTTATGTATATGTTGAAGATTTAAATATATAATGGAAACTTCTGAAGAGATTTCAAAGTTGATAGAGTTTCTTAAGAAAGAAATCGAGATGTAACTTATATATGGAAAACAAAGTTTTGTTTTAACTTGCAAATAAAACCTAAAGTAAATGAAATTACATTAATTTATACAGAAAATATTTTATATAGACTAGGTATATCATTGAACACTCCTATAGTGTCATTCACTTGATGCGAAAAAAATATATCTTCCAATCTCAAGATGATAATGAAAAACTTTAGGGGCTGAAGAACCATAATTTTGGGAATAAGGAAACTTATATATATCTCTTATTGTATTTTTAATAATTTTGTTATTATATATAATATTAAGATATTGGAGTAGTGTTAAACATAGGGATGCTAAAAAAATTGGTCCAAATCGACTAGTTCGGTTCGTTTTTTCAAAACTTTGAGTTTTGTCAGTTAAGTGAAAGAGATAACCGGAAATTTTGGTTCATTTCTTAGTTCAATAATTTGTAAAACCAAAAAAATTAAATCAAACCAAAATTAAATAATATATAGTGTTATTGTAATGAGTAGCAATTTTAGGAATAATAACCAAGTGTATAGCAATATTTGAAAAAAAAATTGCAAATATAGCAAAGTCTATCAGTGATAGACTTCTATTGCTGATAGACTCTTATGATCTATCAGTGATAGACCACCTAGACCACAAAAATCTATCAACGATAGAAGTCTATCACTAATAGACTTTACTATATTTGTAATTTTTTAGTAACAAACATTTAAACAAATCGAAAGTTAATTAGATAAAATCAAAATTGATAATAAAAGATAAATTCGAATATAAATCAGAGAGAAAAATCAAGAAGTTTTTGTTTATTGTGATTAATTTAAAAAGTAGTTAGATAAAATCTGATTTGATAATAAAATATAAATTCAAATATAATTCAGAGAAGAAAAATTAGGAAGGGAGCTCGTTTATTTACAATTACATTGTATTCATAATTCCATTTTCATTTTCAATTACTTCAACAATTACATTGTATTTATAACTCCATCAACCACAAAACCTATGAACCAATAAAGGGAAAAACAGTAAGAAACCTAACTCATTGTAGAGGCCTAGCAAAAACAACAAGATTGTAATAGTGAATACTTATTTGCTTGTCAAAAAGATAGATTAATAATATAATAAGATGATAAGATGATAATGAATAAAACGTGATTAAAAAAATATAAAAAATGATAAAATTCGAATGAAATATATAGTTTGTTAGATGATAATATGTATAAAGCAATGAGTAAAATCTTAATCGGAAGCAAATATATTAATCCAAATTTAAAGTAATAAAATATTAATAAGATAATGTAAAATCTAAAGATATTATAAATTAAAATCAAAATAGCGATATACAAATTAGAGATTGATTGATTCTAAATATTTTCGAAAAGTTGTTATATCAAATCACATCTTATATTAAACAGTCAATTCAAAATTCAAATTGGGCAAAAAAATCTGCCTCATCACTTGAATCTGTTAGGTTGGAATTACACTGTATTTCTATTTATAATTGATACACGGTATAACAATTACACTGTATTCGAAAATGTTGTTATCCAACCATACCAAGGGTAACTTTAAAATTATAAAAGTGTTCGTCATATGAGTGGTATGTGTTTTGCTAAAATTCTTATTATTTCAAGTTTTTGATAAAAATCAAAATGAACCCTCGAATTTTGCCATTTTCATTCCATTTCTCTTTTTTTTAAATGTTGCTAATATATATTGCTCAGCCCAAAATACAAAAAGTAAGCCCGAAAAATGAAAAACTAAACACTCTTAAGCCCAACACCCTTAAGCCCAAAACACAATAGTAAAACTAAGGGTTTATAAATAGTCTTAAGATAAGGTCTATTTTACATTCTTGTCTAAAACATCCCATTTTTTACAACAAAGGTCTTCTTGCTTTCATATTTTCATTAATATCAATGGTTATTTTCAATTTAATCCCCTCCTACATTTTATATAAATAAATAAACCTAGATTATTGTGTATCTCTCCCTCATGCATAGCCTAGAAATTCGTGTATTTTCAATCTCTCTCAAAATTCTAGCAATTCCATCTTCTTCAATCTCTCTCAAAACATTCTTTCTCAAGACTCTCTCTCATTTTTCTGACCGCCGCCTCCCTCCCTCGGACCACCCAACCACTGTTGACGATGTCGTTCCCATCATTCAATACGTCGTCCGTCGTTCCTACCGTTCAAGTTTCGGCCGCCGTCGTGGTTGCCGTTCAAGTTTCGGCCATCGTCATGGTTGCCGTTCAAGTTTCGGCCGCCGTTCCCACCGTTCAAGGTTCGACTGAGTTTTTTTTTTCTCGATTTTTCCGGCCAAACTTCTCCGATCTCACTCCAACTCGCGCGCCGCCAAGATCTCGCACCTGTCACCAATCGCCACCGTCGTTGTGGATTTATATGTACTTTTATGTTTTTTCAATATATATATATATATATATATATATATATATATATATATATATATATGTTCTTGATATCTTGGGTGATTTTTCGATATATACTGTGATATATATCTTTAATTTTTTTTATTGATACTTTATGTTTTATAATATACACACTAATATATGTTGAATATTAAGTTCATTTGAGATTTATATACCATAATAGATAACTTTGTTTATTTGAAAATCATTAGGGAGTTTCGGTTAAATTTACTTAAATGGAATTTAGTCAATTTTACTAGTATATTTCATATATTGGTTAGAATATTTGCAAGTATATAATCATTTTCGATATAGAGAACGATTTTTCGATATATACTGTGATATATATCTTCAATTTTTATTGAGACTTTCTGTTTTATGATATATACACTAATATATGTTGAACATTAAGTTCATTTGAGATTTATAAATCATGCTAGATAGAATCTAAACTATAGTATATATGAGATAATAACACAAAATACAAATGAACTCAAAATAAACCAGAAACAATAATAGACAAACCATCATATAAAAATTGGATTAGAGTAATATATATATCAGACATTCGGTGAACATATCACAAGCACACATAAGCGTTGCCTAATTAGAAGTGCATACATATCAAAATACATCATATATATACCAAATAAACAATAGAATATTACATGAAAACAAATAGAACTCAAAACAAATGGTGGAATATATCACATAATATCAAGAAGCAAACGTTAAATAATAACAAACAATATCAAAGAAATGATTGATACGTGAAAAGGAAAATAAAAAAAATATTAAATACATTTTCTCTCTCTAATTGAGAATGAAAAAAAATATTAAAAATATTTTTTCTCCAATTGAAAATGGGAAGAAAATCATATTAAATGTATTTTATTTCTCCATCATAAATTTACTTTCTCTTTCCATTATTAAGGGAACTTTGAAAATAGGAAAAATACATATAGAATACTTGAAAAGAAAAATAAAAAAATATTAAATACATTTTCTCTATCCAATTGAGAATGGAAAAAAAATATTAAAAAGATTTTTTCTCCAATTGAAAATGGGAAGAAAATCATATTAAATGTCTCTCCATCATAAATTCACTTCCTCTCTCAGGGAACTTTGAAAATAGGAAAAATACATATAAAATACTTGAAAAGAAAAAAAAAATATTAAATACATTTTCTCTCTCCAATTGAAAATGGAAAAAAAATATTAAAAAGATTTTCTGTCCACTTGAAAATGAGAAAAAAAAATCATATTAAATGCATTTTCTCTCTCTATCATAAATTCACTCTCTCTCTCTCCATCATTAAGAAAACTTTGAAAATAGAAAAAATACCTATAAATTCGGACATAAAAAAAATAAAAAAAAGATAAATTTGTCCAAAAATAACACTAAAAGCTTCTTGAAAAAATTTAAATTTAAATTTAAAGATATTTTTGAAATATAAAGCCCAAAAATGATGATTGTGAAAATCTCTAAAACTAAACCCTACAAATCGGGGAAAAACACACACACATAAAACCTTCAACAAATTCACCTTTTTCGACTTCTCCTCCTTCCTTAAACGGCAGCTTCACCCAAACAGAAGCATAAAAAGATCTTCACACTTATTTTTGTTCTTTGTTCCTAAACCTTTAGATCTGAGAGGTAAAAATTTCTTTTTTTTCTCTTTTTTGAACCACATTTTTTTTCGAATGTGCCTAATCTTGTTAAGAAACAATTTAAAAAAAAAATTGGTTTCAATCGAACCAAACCGACCTGTATCGAACAAGAGTGGTTCGGTTCAAGATTTGAAATTGAGAATTTTTAGTTTTGGTCGGTTCAATAACGTTGAAAACTGACATGTTTGGTTCAGTCAGTGATTTTGTCCAAAATTGGACCAGATCGAACCATGAACACCCTAGTTAAACATATATTATGTTTTATTTGATAATTAGCTTACATGGATTTATTTTAAGATTGTTTTCAAATATAGAAAAATGAGCAGAAAAATTTTCTATCGTTGAGATGGACAGTGAAATTTATATATTTGTAAATAGTTTGATATTATTTTCTATTTATATTCCTTTATTTTATTCTAATAAATCTAATTGTGATCTAGTTGGTCGTGAAGATGTAAGTTACTTATTACATAGTACATAAAAATAATTTTTATATTATAGCAGCCTATGAAACAAATTATAACAATTACTACTTTAAATTATATTGAAATCTTGATGATTTATGAGGCTAGTCAGTGATGTTCTTATACTAAAATCAACTGAGAAACATTGCATATATAGAGTTTCAAAGAATAATCTAATAAGAATAAATTGAAAATAATATAAAACAAGTATAACAAATAGTGCTACGTGTAAGGTTATGATTGGAGGAAGTGTAACTGACTTGACCTTATGAAAGCCTTCGAGTTGACTATTTTGGTCCTCAATAATCACTATTCAAATTTCTTCCAAAGACGACTTTGGAAGACTTATTGATAAATGCGTTACCAGAACAACATTTGACAAGTTAACACACAACATTTGAATGCAATGACTAAGAGATATCAAGTGATGTTTTCATGAAGGAGAGTAAATATGTTGTACTCTTTTTTCCTTGACTATAGTTTTATCTAGTAGGTTTTCCTTGCAAGGTTTTAAACGAGATAGTTATTAAAATATATGGATAGTGTATTTCTTTTCCTTTCGTCCCATTGAGTTTTTTTTAGAATGCCTTTAACGAGGCATATATTATACGTAGGGAGTGTTATAAATATTCAAATTTTATATAAATGTCTATAGATTACATATCCCAAATATCTTCCAATTATTTTTATCAATATCTTTATCTTTTCATATTTTATAAACTCTATAAATAATGGTAATTGGAACCTTTAAATGATACAATTGAATACATAATACATTCATTCTCTACTATAACTTCTCGAGTGTTCGTGAGTTGGGTTGGACTAGGTTGAAACACTTTTTAGACCCAAGCAAATTGTTCGGGTAGTAAGTTTTCTTAACCCAAATAACCCTTATTAAATAATGAACCAAACTCAACCCAACCATGAAACATTTGAATTGGATTAGTTCAAGTTACTCGGGTCATTTATTTTAATTTTTTTTTGAAGAAAGGTCATTTATTTAAATTTTTATTCTAAAAATAAGTAAAATGTTAATATATACAATTTTTATTTAATTATTTTCATATTTTGAGTTAAAATTAACAACCCAGTTTTAATTTATATTATGAAAATTTTCTCTTTAAAGGTTGAAAAATTATATTTTAAAGTGGTTGAAGAATAAATTATCTAAAACAATTATGATATTAAATAAAAATAAAATAAAAATATGTACATATAATATATTATAAGTAAAAAAAAACATAATTTTTAAAATTAATACTTTATGTTGGTTCTAGTTATTTTAGGTGAACTCATAATCAATTCAACTCATAAATTTTCTATTTATTTAAATCCAATCTAACTCAAATAAGTTATTAACCCAATGCAAACTATACGAGTTGAGTTGAACTCATTTGGTTAGTTTATTTTTGTCCCCTTTTATTTGAGAAGAAAAAGTAGATTTTACCCTAATAATAATAAAACCGTAAGTCCTTTGACTTTGACTTGGCTCATCTTCTGTTCCCCCACCTCAGTGCTCCTCCTTCTCCATCTCTACGGCAACCGGGCGCCGACAGTCATCTCTCAATTGCTCAGTGCAAATGTTTTAATTTCAAATTCTTCACAATCCCAAGCTTCCAACACAGGGAGTTCTCTTTCTTCAAAACCCCGCTTGGGGTTGGTGGGGTTAGCTTCTTGGTGACGACGGTTGCTACAGACCTCAATGAACACACTTCCGGCGAAAATGGTTGAGACTCTCTCTCTAATCAGAACGTTTGCGACTACTTTTCCCTCTTCTCACCGAGGTTTGCTTTTTATCTTTTAACGGTTTAACTGTTTTGTATGATTATTGGAGGATTGAAACATGAATTAACACAGATTATTACGTTTTAGGATCTACCAATTATGGGCTAGTTTCGTTCTTGCAACAAAATAGAGGATCAAGGGTGAGTTTTCCTAAAACGACATGGAGTTTGGAAAAATGTAGTATGCGGGTTGAGAATTGTTTGCAAGCACTTCGTCCTGCCTCTGAAGCTTTTGCTCAAGAGGCTACAGATGCTCTTAAAGCTGGGAAGGTTATTGCGGTCCCTACTGATACTCTCTATGGACTCGCTTGTGACGCTTGGTATGCCATTCCCGTTATGGTTTTTTTTCTTTTTTTGTGTAATTATCTTATTTTGTGAGTTTTTATTCTTTTTGTTGTGGAAATTGAGGTGACAACACCTTCTGTTTGCTCTTTTATCAATGATGAATGTACTTTATCAATAATAATATAGATCTTTCTTAAGAGGGGAGATTGATATTTGTGATCTTGTTTAGTACAAAGTTCTTGGTGAGAGGTCTTGACCAGGGGTGCGTGTCTCACACTCACTCCCTTGGTTATGTCATGGTTGATCTGGGTGTGCAAAGCAAGGGACTCTTCTTCAGGGAAAGATGTCTTTCAGAGGCTTTGGTATGGCTATAGCTAGTTTCAAATAGTAGAGGAAAATGTTGCATGGTAGCTTAAGAGAATCTTCATGGGAAGATCTTTGCTCTTTATTGCAACAGTCACGAAGGAAAATTGATGTAGGGGTCATTTAGTTATTTTTACTGTGTTGTTACCGTTGTCAGTTTTTGTGTTGTAAGGCTTTAGTGGGCTGGCTGTAGCTTATCTCTAAGTTGTTAGTTTTGAATTTGCCTATAAATAGGCTTGTTCTCCTCCCGGTTATAACACAGTTAGTAATACTCCAAGTTTGAATCTTTTCTCCAAGAAGTTTTCTTACATTAAAAATGAGTGGAGAATCTTCAAGAAGAAACTGGGAGTACCTTTGTTGTAGAGTTTAAACCTTCCACCCTTTCGTTGTCCTTCTCCTTCTCTCATCACATGGACATCTTTTTGTTTGAGAAGATGGCTAAGCAATCTGTTGCTTTGCTAAGGGAAGGGTGGAGGGTGTGGTTGAAAGAGTGAGTGTGGTGCTAAAGGAGTCCTCTTGTAATTCTTGGTCTTTGATTAATAATGGATTTTGAGAAGTTTGTATAATTACTGGTAAAGTTCGTTTTATGATAATGCAACACTCATTTAGGTTGTGCAATTGGTTTAGTCCCGTGGAATGCAAGTTGGATTACAGTTGGTTGATCAACAATGTTCTTGGGTGGATGGGTGAAAGTGAACGATGAGGTGGGCCCTCATTTTCATTTGTTAGAATTGTTTTGTAAAGTTAGATCTTTGTTGCGGGTGTGACGATATAGATGATGTTGTGGTTTAGGGGAGACTTTTTGAGAAGATGTCTCTTTATGAGCTTGTGAAGATGTCTCTTTATGAGCTTGTGGGAGGAGGAGATGGGCTCATTTTGTTTGGGTGTTTCATCAACTGTGAATGAGAGTACTATTCCTTGCATTTCTTTCATGGTGAGGGTCCTGTGGTTAGTGTTTGTGTGGGGGCTACTGGAAGAGATCCTTGGTTTGTTTCCTTGTTTTACAACTTTGTGGCGTATCTTCCCTGAAAGAAATAAAAGAGTTTTTAGAGAGCTTGAGAGCCATCAAGAGGTATGGTCCAAAAGAGCCTTGGGAGAGATGTGGCCTGGGTTACTCATTTGGGCCTTAGTTTCTAAGGATTTTGTTAGGAATCAAGGTAGTATGGGCTATCTTTGTCTTACACTGGTTAGAATAGGATGACCAATGTGGTACTTAAGTGCCTTGGCCTCCCACGTCATAGCTAGCTTTTGGGGTGTGGTTCTCCAAGGTGTTTAAGTACCTAACAACAATATCAGAGTCGGTTGTTGACGGTCTGAAGTGGAACCGGCAGAGGGTTCTGACTGGGTGTGGCCGAGTGAAGTACCATCGGAGTAGCCGCCGGGATGTCGACTTGCCAAGGATGGGGTATTGTTAAGAACCAAGGTAGTATGGGTTACCTTTGTCTTACATCGGTTAGAATGGGATGACCAATGTGGTACTTAAGTGCCTTGACTCTCCCACCTCAATAGCTAGCTTTTGAGGTGTGGTTCTCCAAGGTGCTTAAGGTACCTAATAGATTTCTGTACTTATCTTTCTGTTATGCACGACAACTAGAGCCCTTTTTGTTTTTGTTTGTCTTATAATTTATATATATATTTTTTATTTCTTATAATTTTCTACTTTTTTGTTAGGCTAGTTTTGTGGTAGGCTTTTTTTCCTATTTATTTATTTATTTTTTTTTTTTGTATTGAGTTTGTATTTTTTCACTTGTCTTAATGATAGCTTATGTTTAATTTTCATCGAGAGCAATTATAGAAAGTAGATTTTATGTAAAATTTTATCCTTAAACTACAATGTCAATATTTATTGCCCTGATTTGTGCATAAGACAGTTGACTCTTTAAAAGAAGATAAAATTATCTTTTGTTATCTCGAATGCGATACTGAACAGTCATCTAAAAAACATACTTTTAATTGGTTGCCTATTTCTCTCTTAGTAGGCCCTTTCCTGTTCTCAAATCCACCATTTTTCCTATTTGATAGAATAATTGTATTACTGCATGAATTCTGAGGAAAATACTGCACGGTAATACAATGTTATAAAATTGAGAGATAATTATGAAATACATCATTGTGTTGGAACATAATGGTTACCACTTCAGAATCTAAAAATGGTTATCAAGTATGCATAATTTTGGATAAAATTTTCAAGTTTCTATAAACACCGTTCTTTCATGTAGTTATAGAAGTATACTCAATAATTTTGTTAAATCATGAGATGTGTCTTTCAGAAAGGAGGGTAACAGAATATTCATTTTCGAAGCGCATAAGCAAAAAGTTGATGAACAAAATCGAAGAGAGGTGTTTTCGTGTTTGTGAAACTATATGCACAAAGTAACCATTCCTAAACTTAATTGCGTTGCAGTTTGCATTTATTTAACTGTGGTTTCTGTGGGGATTAATTTTGCAGTTCTTCTGAAGCAATCCATAGGATTTATGAAATTAAAGGACGTAAACTTACAAGCCCTCTCGCCATTTGTGTTGGTGATGTCTCTGACATAACTCGTTTTGCTGTCACAGACCATTTGCCTTCTGGTTTGCTTGATTCTCTCCTTCCTGGGCCTGTAACTGTTGTACTGAAAAGAGGTTTGTATTTGAAATCTGCTTATTTATGCTAAGATAGTAAATAATGCATTAAAAGGTTGAAAGTATTTTTGGACAATTAACCTTGAGGAGCATTATTTGATTGAAATAAAGTAAAAAGGTTAAGAAAAGACTTCTGATCCTTGAATTAAAGTAGCAATTTAATTGATAAATTTTAGATTGAAACAATTTAGTCTCTAAACTTTAGCATATCGCAATTTAGTTCATGTACTTTAAAATTCATAACAATATAATCTCTACTTTGAAAAATTGTCAAAATCAAGTTTCAATTTTTATAATGCAATGACTTAAAGTCTTTGTTCTTTATAGACACATTCGGTATATAATTTGTTTATCAATTAACATTTGGAAGAAATCTCATTAAATCTAACAATATTTTTCACATTGGGACTAAATTTTATTACAAATTTTAAATAGATAAGCTAAATTGTTACAAAATAAAAAGTACATGGACTAAATTGTTACTTCCATAAAAGTTAAGGGACTTCAAATGTTTTTTCACAAGGAAAAGAAGTTGTTGAGTAACTATTTCTATGTACGTCCTTGAGAACAGTTGGGCAGGTTATGATAATCTTTCTTATATTTTGTTCTTTTCACCTGTTCCCATATCATTTCTTAGTGACTTGTGGCCTATACTTATTAGTGAGAAGCAGCTAGGGCTATTAGAGAGCTGCAGCTGCAGCTGCGGGCTCTTGCCTCTTGCTTATTAACTTTTTTCTCTTCCGAAATTTTAGCAGAAAAATATTTTCTTCAAAAGGCAATTTCAAATGCCCTTTTTGGAATTTAGTATTTGTGACACGGACTATATAAATAAGATATTAATTTTTTACATCCCTTGTTAATGGATTGTAATGTAAATATTAAAATAGTTGCCCCCATGTCACACCTGCATATCTGAGATTATGTTCATTTACATTTTAGTCTCCAACCTTCCCGTAGTCTGAGTTTTTTACATTTAGGTATTTTGCAGGTGAGGCGAGTATTCTTGAGAAGTCTTTGAACCCTGGATTGGACAGTATCGGAGTCCGTGTACCTGATGCTGACTTTATTCGGCTTATTTCTCGTAGATCAGAGACAGCATTGGCCCTTACAAGTGCTAATTTAAGTGGACAACCAAGCAGTGTTTGTGTTAATGACTTTGAAAACCTATGGCAACACTGTGCTTATGTATACGATGGTGGTGTTCTTCCTGCTGGACGAGCGGGCTCGACGATCATTGACCTCACCGAGCGTGGCACATATAAGATTCTCAGAGCTGGAAGGTACATTTCTTGCTTTGTCAAACTCCAGGAGTTGACAGTACTATTACAAGTCTTTTAACTCCCTTAGGGCGATGCCATTACATAAATGTTGGTTGATTTGACATGACGTGATAAATAAATGGTAGAAGAAAAAAAGTAGATAGTTCGATAAATTTAAATAACCTGCAACATACTCTCTTTCAAATTTAAATGTCAAATCTATTTTATTATTGCTTAGATATATATATGAAACATTGTGTCAAATCTATCAAAGTTCGTTAATAAGCATACCGCATCATCATTGTTTTGACAATATTAATGATAAAGATTACATAAAATCAAAAGCTCAAACTTCAATAGTTGAAACCGTAGGGACTATTTATGAGAGTTTGATTAGGTTTGTTTGTGATAGTTCTCTCATGATGTTGATTATACATTTGCAGTGCAAAGGAGCAAACTGTTGCAACACTTGAAAGGTATTCACTATTAGAAGAACCAGCTAGCATTTGAGCATCAGAATCTTGTCTTCTTGTTCCCAAACATCTGTCGCAAAGGATTTTTTTTTTTTTTTTTTTTTTTTTTTTTTTTTTTTTTTTTTGTAGGCTGAATTAAAGTAGATCAAGTCGATTAAGTCTTATGGCTTTACCATTTCATTTTTTAACAACTATATTTCCCTTTGCTTATGAAGTTCTTGTTTTTATTTGTATGATTATGTAACATTTATATTATTCTTCAAATATTACTATATTGTATTATGATGAGGAATTCACTAATACTTGGAATGAGAAGAACTTTCAATTTTGCCTACGACTTGCAATGCATAGAAGAAAACTTCATAAAAATTGTGGTGGGATGTTTTAGAGATGAAAGAATGTTATGTATAGACTATTAAATTTTCATCAACATAAGGTTGAAGTAAACATAAAAAAAAAAAAAAAAAAAAAATTCATGATTAGGTGCAACCTACGTTGGACCTAATTTTATCCCGTCTTTTTATGCAAAATAGAATAAAATTAAAAAAATGTCACATATTAGATTTTTATTGAGTGTAGTTTGAGTTGCCAGTTGCACTCAAGTTTTATTTCTAAAGAAAAGTACATAACAAAATGTCACTGATGTGAATATAATATAATAATAAACGACTCAATAAATATTAAGTCAGGAAGTTTGTATCTGGAGTAAAGAGTAGTATCTGGTGCAGTTTTTTGTAATCTAGAAGTCTTTTTTTTTTTTTTTCCTTTTATTATTTAATTACACACATAATCTCCCCAATTTTCAACACTCAATGCAAATAAATTTTAAATGGAATTCTTTTTTAAGTCTACATAAGCTCTTGATCTTTCTTACTTTCTTTCAAGAATGAGTGGGCTTTCTTTACTATTTTGGAGTTAAGTTTTACAATTTTCTACATGTACCATTATACTAGAGGTGGAGAAAAATACTAATTTTCATAAGATCAACAAACTTGCAACATATTTTCACATTTATGGAATGTATGCGTGGAACATACATATATAAAAAATAATGTTTATCAACAGTTGTGGATTTTTTTTATGTCATTTTATGTCAAATTGTAGGTTAGGATTTGATATGCATTTATGTTTGATTGATTTAGAGCATTTGTATGTGCCACTATTCATAAACATGACATAATGAATGTTAACAACATTAAGTCTAAAATTGAGAATGCATGTTTGAAAGAAAAATGATCTATTTTTGTAATGCCCTAAGTTTAGGAGAGGGACACGAATGAATCGAGATCACATCCGAATGTGAGGGATCATGAGGATATAAAAGTATAGTTAAGAAATGCTTAAAAGGGAACGCAAGGGAATGCTAGGGCCATTAGGTGACAATCCTAGACCGAATCCTGAGCTTGGGGCGTTACAATTTTCTTATGAAAATATGCATCTCAATTGTTTCTAATACAAATGTATATATATTATATAAGTTTTTTCTTATGAAATATGAAATGTCCATTTTTTTTTCTAACTACACCTGTATTATGAGCTTAAAAAAAATAGAGAAGGGTAATATTCTTTTTTAGGAAAAGTTTGAGATTTAAATTGATAAAGTTGAAAGTTTAGAGTGAAAATTGATATAATTCACCAAGTGTGAGGTTTAAATTGATGAAACTGAAAGTTTAGGGTTAAAGTTGAAACAATATAAAATATAAGTATTTTATGTTTTTAGATATGTGTTTGATAGTAGCTTCATAAATTTTTACACAATTTAAATAATTGTTCAAAGTACGTTCGATAATATATTTGTAAACTATAAAACTAATTGTGGTTATTCACTAAATATTAGTTTGAATATAAACTATTATTAATTAATTCATGAATATGTTTTAGGGTTGTTTTCAAATATAGCAAAATGAGCCAAAATATTTATAAATATAGCAAAATCTCACTGTTTATCAATGATAGACTTTGATAGACTATTATCATCTATCACTGTTTGTTAATGATAGACACTCTATTAGTGTCTATTAGTGATAGATAGTGACTGTTCGCATGAGGTTTCAGAGAAACGTGTTTCCTGGAGTTGAACTTATGTTTATGTAGATTTGATGTGGATGTGGTTCGATCTCTAGTACTTGATCCTCTGATTCTCTCAATTGAATGTGTGCGTTTGATGTCTGGAAGCAGAGCTCGTCGATGTTCTTGAAGTTAAACTTCAATCTTCAGATGTGATTCAGCTTCAGAAGTTAGGGAGTCTCCTGATTGCAAGGAGAATTCTCTCTGGGCTCTTGTGTAATTTTTTTTAACTTTGTAAATGAGGGGGAACTCTAATTTTGCCATTAATTTGAGAAATGACGTGACAATTTGCGATTGACCCAAAATTTCTCATTCAACCGTGACATTTTGCGATATTTGAAAATATTTCTAGCAATTTTGCCATTTAAAATAATTATCCTATGTTTTATGATTATAAATTTTGTATTATTATTATTTTACAATATCATATAATTTATAATATATTATATAATACATATTATAATGTAACAAAAATGAACTGAATTTATAAATACTATCTTTATTAAAGTTTTAATTGACGTTTTAATATAATTTTACATTTTAAAATTTAAAATTTAAACAATAGATACGTTGAAAATATAAAAATACCATTTTCAGCATTTACATTATTTGAATCACAAAATTCGAAAATAGATTTAAAAAACACATATTCACTGAACTCATAGTAAAATTGAAATCATCCAAATTGTTTACGAAACAAACCCTAACCTTTCTTTCGCATTTTCACCTTCAAGGTTTCAATCTAGGAGAAAAAGTCTTATAATCCAAAGTAGTTATTAGATTAAAATATGTAGAATTTCATTCAAGTACAAATACAATATCCAAGTCCTAACCTTTATATTCCCATCAGAATATTCAACTAAAGACCAATTACCTTAAACTTTTCTAATCTTTTTGGTGTTGCTATCAATAATGACTTATGAGTAACATTATCGAATACGCCAATCACTCCTAGTCCATCTTTCAGTATCAAGTTCATAAATATGAACAAAACAACACATATTATGTAAACTCTCATCCAAAATTAAACTTAAGAAAATCTTATCTAAAAGAAATTAACGCCTCATTTGATGACCAATTGAATTTTGGTTTAGTTTTCGAAAATTAAGTCTATAAACACTTTTTCCATCTTTAAATTTCTTGCTTTGTTTCGCGATTGTCTATGATCAAATTAAGATAAGAAAAACTAAAATCAATAGAAATAAAAATTATGGTATGATTAAGATGCTTATAGAAGAGTTAATTTTTTTCGTTCCAAAAGCTAACCATCATCGATAAAATGTACAATGATTATTTTAAGTTTATATGTGCCATCTAGTAAATTTACTGTTTTCCTCTTTTCATTCTCATAAATATTTAGATATATTTATTTTTTCTCAGTTCAACTATGGTAAGCGTAGTTGATTGAACCATTGATATTTTGGATAGTAATTAGTGTTGTTATGAGTGGCTCTGGATTGAAGGAGCAATCCCAAGAAGAGAAAACAACACTGAAGGTAAAATCGTGGCAGAAGGGGACTCAATAAATTTGAATTTGACATAGACAGGTGTAGGGACCTAAAGGCTCAATGTAAAATCAATTGGGTCCCTAGGAAAGGAGGTAATTGAATCGTGGTCCAATTTTCGCCTTAGCCTCGACTTAGTTCAAAGCTGAGGTGAGTTCATTTCCTCACGGACCTGTCTCTCATGTCTTTTCTAGTTAACCTATTTTCTTTTTTCTAAACCTAATTCAAAAAGAGCAACAAAGAACTTTTGGTTAATCCTGTTGTAAACACATCATTAGAACTCAATTAGAGGTAAGTTCACTCAAATTAATTTACATGACAAATCAACTATGGATTTCTGTTGTTGATACATCTACATGACAAGTCAATTATTAATGGGATAAAAATCTATCACTGATAGAATGATATTCCTTTATCAAATGATAAGAAAAAATAGTATAGTCTATCAGTTATAGACTGATAGATTATGATAAGGGTAAAATTGGAATTACAGAAAATTTAAATATAAAAGAAAATTAGTTTGCTATGTCTTCAATATTTTTTATAAAAATTGTTATATTTAAAAATATTTTGTCCAATTTTGTCCTTTACTACAAATACTTTTAGAAAAGGTGAATATCATAATATAACCCGTTGAAAAGAAACAAATAATAATAATACGAAAATATTATCAAACAATATCTTAAGTTTTAAAAACTTGACTTTGATTTTCACAGAAACTAAAAAATAAACAAAAAATTAATAATAATCATTTGGTTTTTGATTATTTTATTTTTAAAAATTAAGCCTATTAAGATTCTTTCTATCTTTTGCTTTCTATATTAGTAGTTTTCAAAAATTTGTTTTTGTTTTTAGAAATTAACTAAGAAACCAAATGTTTACTTAGAAAATATGAAAACTATAAGTAAAAAATTATGAGAAAATAAACATAATTTTCAATATATATATATATATATATATATATATATATAAATAAATGTAGCCTAAATAAATAAGAATGGTATGTATAAGCTTAATTTTCAAAATATCAACCAAAATTCACAATCAAAGTTGGCCTTGGTTTACAAATTTAAAACCAAATCTCAAGCCATAAATTCAAAATTGAAATTTATCAATTTAATTTTCCTACAATGGTGGTAAACAAAATTCATATACAAATATATTTTCTTTGTCCTTTGCACTTAGACTAATAAGAATCCAAAAAAATAAATAATAAAAGAGAATCTCCACCGATAAAAAAAAATGTCAAAACTATTTACAGAAAATAGCAAAAAAACACGGATAGATATTGATAGACTTCTATTAGCATCTATTAGTGATAGACTTCTATCATTTCTATCAATGATAGATAATAATAAACTTCTATCAGCGTCTATTACAATTATTTAAAAATTTTGCTATTTGGTGTAAATGGTTTCCATTATTTTTTCATTTTTAAAAAATCCCAAAAAAAAAAGAAAAAAAAAGTGAAGAATGAATATTCAAATTTCAAAGTTTCAAAACATGAAAGACGCGCAAAGTAAAATTCCAGATGAGATGGCGACGCTTTTTCTCCTTCTTCTTCCAGCAAAATCCTAAACCAAACCCTTCTTTTTAACGCTCTCTCTCTCCCCATTATCACTGAAAACCTTCATTTCCTCTTCCTTCTTCCCCCATTTTCAGACCCAACAACAATAATATGGAGAATGATTCTTCTTCCGCTATGGATATTAAAGGCCTTCCCACTTTCGACGGCAAATACTTACTCTACAATGTTCTCGGCAATTTCTTTGAGGTCTCTTCCAAGTACTCCCCTTCAATTCAACCTGTTGGACGCGGTGCTTACGGTATTGTTTGGTAATTCTTTGCTTCTTCTTTCCTCTTCCATGCTCTCTTTTCATTCTTAATTCCCCTTTTCTGCTGCTGATTTTTTGGGGTTTCAGTTCTCGTTATTAATATGTCTGAATTCCCCTGTTGAATGGTTTTTTCAATCATGCCCATTTTTCTCTATCTTGATCGATGCTTTGTTATCTGCTAAGATTTTGGTAATTTGCTTGTTCAGTTGTACCACCAATTCTGAGACGAAAGAAGAGGTAGCGATAAAGAAGATTGGGAATGCTTTTGATAATAGGATTGATGCCAAGAGGACCCTTCGTGAGATTAAACTTCTTTGCCATATGGATCATGACAATGTATTTATCCCAACTGCTTCTCTGTACATACTCACCTTGGTTTGTTTTGTTCAAATTTCTTAATTTGGGTGTAGATTTAGCAATACGTAACATCCGTTTATTGAATTTTAGTTTAACTAATGAGGCAAAACGTGTGGATTATTAATTTTAAAGGGGAGAGAATTTCTTGCTGTTATTCTGTGAAGCTTATTGTTGAATTCTAAAGCTTGAAAGCCTTGTTTCTACTTCAGCTGTACCCTTTTTTTTCTTTTTTTCTTTTTTGTCATGAACATATTTTCTTAGGCCTAGTTTGTTAACCATTTGGTTTTTGAAAATGAAGTCTATTTCCTCTCAATTTCTTACCACAGTTTTTGTTTTTCTTAAGTAAAAGAGTAGAATTTTTAGTCAAATTCTAAAAACATGTTTTTAAAAACTACTTTGCTAGTTTTTACAACTTGGCTTGGTTTTTGAAAATATTAATAGAAAAATAGATAAGAAAGCAATAGGTGTTTATAGGCTTAATTTTTAAAAACTAAAAACCAAAACCAAATCGTTACCAAATGGGGCCTTAGTGTTTGATGAAGGGATGATTGCAAAGTTTATTGCTGATATAATCCTTAGAGAGTGTTACTGGGGGTGGGGTACTTATATTATTTTGTCATTGAAGCATAATGATCTCCTTCTCCTTCTTCTCAGATTATAAAAATCAAAGATATAATTCCTCCACCAGAGAAGGAGAAATTCAATGATGTATATATTGTGTATGAATTAATGGACACTGACCTGCACCAGATCATTCGCTCTACCCAGGCTCTGACAGACGATCACTGTCAGGTAAGGGATACTTATCGTGCTATCACTGAGGTTTACTTAGAAACTGTTACATTCGAGTGAGATATTATCATATTAGCAAAAGTCTGTTGTAATATTTATGACAGTTTTATTTGGAGTATAAATTTGTTGGAGCAACAATCTGAAACAGATTGAATGATTTTTATGTTTGGTTAGAGAACCTGTCTCTCGTTAAGCCTGTTAAAGTGGTATCTGTTTATTGTTTGGACAGTACTTCTTGTACCAATTACTGCGAGGTTTGAAGTATTTACACTCTGCAAATGTCTTGCACCGCGATCTAAAACCAAGCAACCTGCTTCTTAATGCAAATTGTGACCTCAAGATTTGTGACTTTGGGTTAGCAAGAACAACATCAGAGACAGATTTCATGACAGAATATGTTGTAACGCGATGGTATCGAGCCCCTGAGCTACTACTCAACACTTCTGAATATACTGCAGCGATAGATATTTGGTCGGTTGGATGTATTCTCATGGAAATTCTTAGGAGGGAGCCACTGTTCCCTGGTAAAGACTATGTGCAGCAATTGGGGCTTATAACTGAGGTAATTAATCATTGCCTTCCAAGTTTCTTCCTGCTGTTCAAAATTATGCATGTGGCACTTTGTTTTTTACAACGGTCATTTTCCTTAACTACCTGAATTCTTATTTGTGGTGTTTTTTAATGGAATTATTTCTTTATCATTACCTCAAAAACAGTTGCTAGGTTCACCAGATGATTTGGATCTTGGGTTTCTTAGAAGTGATAATGCGAGGAAGTATGTTAAACAGCTTCCTCATTTCCCGAAACAACCGCTGATCGAAAAGTTCCCAGATCTTCCTCCACTGGCAGTTGATCTTGCAGAGAGGATGCTTCTCTTTGATCCAAGCAAGAGAATAACTGGTAATGCACTTAACTTTGCATCTGACATTACTTAAAGAACCTTTTTTCCCTCTATCCTACATTTTCTTGATATGAAATGTATTTCTTATCGTGTTTACAAGTTGAGGAGGCCATGAATCACCCATATATAGTAAGTCTTCATGAAATCAATGAAGAACCAACCTGCCATTCTCCTTTCAACTTCGATTTCGAACAGGCATCCTTGGATGAAGAAGACATAAAAGAGCTTATATGGAGGGAGTCTCTCAAGTTCAATCCAAACCACATTTAATTTCAAACATTTTGCTCCTCAGTTTATTGGGTCTTGATTAAAGAGTTGATCTTGTTTCGATGATTAAGCGATTATAATAGTGTGAATTGATGTTGTGTCAGCGATTGGCAAGTTGGCTACAAAGCTGGGAACAAATAATTCTTGTATATAATCATGGAAAAGGTTCATTTATCAGGGATTGAAATGGTTCTATATTCACCTTCTTCTGGAAGCATGCATCCAGTGAAGGCTGGTGTGACATAAAAAGGGCTGCGACCTACTCGGCCTTTGGATCGAGTTGCTTTGCCTATGTTTTTTTAGTACACTAGGAAGTTAAATTTTGTACTGCTATTGGAAGAGAAAAAACAGAGATAAAATGTAATGGTTTGCTGCTCTTCCTGGTATTACTGCTACTGTTTAATACCAAAACATACAGTTTTGTTTTTGAGATTGTGAGTTCATGTTGACAATGGAATTACTGTTACCAACGTGCAAAGGTGATTTTGTAATTGTTAGTCTGGACTTCAATAAGAATAGCTTTAACAAATTTCAATTTCTTGAAATTATGTTTATAGGAAACTAAATTTTAGTTTTGTTTCTTGATTTTTAGGTGTATGTTTTTGTTTTAACTATAAATATAGTAGATTTTTTAGTAAATTTTGCCAATTTCATTCTTACTACTGACTGATTAGTGATTATGATTCTATTTGAGTTTGTTTGAGACATTGAGTATGGTCTAAATTATATATATATATATAGTGAAATAGTGGTAAGAGAATTGAACTATAGATCTCTTGATCGTTAATACATTTGTATGTCAGTTGAGTTATGTTCGCTATGGTTCAAATTAGAAAAGTTAAATTTTCTCATATAATTTTGTAGGGGTAAGAATTTAAATTTGGTTAAGTAGTTTCCTATTAATTAATTTTTTACCATACATCTCTCTCAAGTCTATCTTTATTATTCTCCTTCATCTCTCTCATTCCAACTTCTTTCTTCTCAATTTTAATTCATAACATTAAAAAAAAAAAAAAAATCTCTTTAATCGACCAAGACATAAACCACAACATTAAAGAAAAACCAATGGAGAAATAAATTACACTGTTTTCTTCTCGTTAATTGACTACAATCATCTCGTCTCTCATCCCATCATGGCTTGAGCTTCGACGACCCATTTTAAACACTCTCATCGTCAATATTTTTTTAAAAAAAACTATAATATGAGAACATTATAATAAAAATTGTTACATCATATAACTTTTAAAAGTTGGTGCTAACTAAAAAAAATTGTATAATATTTATTTATTATATGCTAAAAAACTACTATTTAAAAAAAATAATTAGAACTACAAGATTTTACATGCATTGCGCGTGTTTCTTGAATAATATTCACTAAATGGTGAAATGTGTTTAATTAATTCTATCTACCTTTTTCCTTATTTTAAAACTTATTAGTACCTATAATGTTTTACCTATTTACCGTATTTTCTAATATATACTACTTAGACTTTTATAGGTATATTTTTCAATATATACTAGAGACTTCTATATATAAATGTGTTTATTTACTCCAAGTTATCGTTTTAATTAGTGCTACTTATCTAAGCATATTTTTTTTAATATTACTACTTATCCTAGGTGATCATTTTTATTACATTTTTCTGTAGTTTTAATGGTTTGATTTTGCTAATTCATAATATAATTTATGATTACTACTTAGCTAGATTTTATTTTTTTTTAAAAAAAAAAATGGAAACAAGTTTAAAGTTTTAAAATTTTTCTCTAATTATCATGTCTGTCTACACCGATGCACTACTTTTTGTAGGTATGGTTTAAAAGCGCAAAACACTTCCAATTGTATTTTCGTCACAATGGAATTCGAGTGTCTTATTAAAAAAAGTGTTTAGTTACTTTTCTAAAAAAATAGTGGGGTTAGCTATTTTTCGAATTGTAGTGTTTAGATTTAATTAATTTTTGTATACATTGAATATGACGTAAGCAATATCATTATTTGAGTCAATTAAACTCTTAAATTTTCATATAACAATCAATTTAGACTTTTCATTATACTTACCTTTAAACATCATCCATCCATTAATTCTCAAGCGCGTGTATACTTTCTTCAAATATTGATTTTACAAAATGGAAGATTAGAATAAATGCATTGATGATTCTCAATGAAAATTTTGACTAAAAGTCTAAATAATTTTATTTATTCGCTTAAGGTTTTAATTGATACAGTTTTTCACACGTTTCCAAAAATAGAACGTAATAGAAGGTGTAAATTGATACACTTACAATAGTTCAGAATTTAAGTTGATACAATTATTAGTTTAAATTGATATTTTAAGAAGAAAAATGTATGTTTATTTAACAAATTTAAGAGTGTGGAATAGATTTTTAAGTGTTTTATTTAAAAAATAAGTTATTTTGAAAAAAATAGAGTATTTGACAACTAATTAAAACAACTTTTAAAATATATTTTTGTAATTTTTATAAAAAAATTAAATAAAAATATATTTTAAATATATATATATATATTTTGAGTCAATCCAAACCAGCTCGCGGTATTGATAGCAAAATTAAATGTAAGTCTAGGACTAGTGACTACATTTGAAATCATTTTTGTAGACTCACTAGCTCGCTCGAGCTTGTGAAGATCGAAAATCAACTTGTTTGTTACGGCTACAGAATGAGATTCCATATACTCACAAAGCCACTGCGTAGCCGAAGCAGAAGCCCATTATCGCCGTTTTCCTCCATTTTCTTGCGTTCATTCTCACACATTTCCTCGCAATTCACCAGGTTTCTACTTCATCTCTTTCTTTGTGTATTCAATCTTTCTGTAATCACTTGATTGAGAGAAAAAAAGACTGATTCTGTTGCGATTGACGTCCTTATTTTGCAGACCTACGTTTGGCATAGCCTTCGACATTGATGGCGTGCTTCTCCGAGGCGAAAATCCAATTGGAGGCTCTCCACAAGCTCTCAGAAAGTTATATGACGATTGTGGCATGGTTTCTTTGTTTTTGCAGCCCAACCACGTTGAAATGTTTATTTTTCGTCTTTTGTAATGTATATTCGTTTATTCTTCGCAGGTGTATTAAGGATTCCTTATATCTTCTTGACAAATGGTAATTTCTTTGATCATACTCTAGTTTTCAATTTGATGTGCTGGAATTAACTAGGGGTTGCTCAATGATATAATTGTTTAATTTGGTGGTGTAATAGAATGAGTGATGATTTTGAATTACCAATTTATAATTTAATTTGCATTTGTTTGTCAAATAGTGAATTGCATCATCATGTCATTTTGTTTGCAATAGTGGGTAAATGGCTTGTAAATGAACTCATCCTCGATTTGTTGTAGAAGTTTTGATCTTGCTACCATTATGATCTTTTTACAAGAGTTTTGAAATCGTTTCCATTTTTTTTTTATTTTTTATTTTTTTTTTAATAGTAATAATGCATTTTGCTATAATCAAAAGTAGCTGAGTATCTTTCTTGAAGCAATTGGTCTACACTTATTTCAATCTGAGTGAAGGCAAGCACAGTCTCTAGAAATGTTTCAGTTGAACTTACTGAGCTCAAGTTTATTTTAAAATTTTAATATCAGTATTCCTTTTTTTCTTTTCTGTTTTACGTGGGAAAAATCATATGGATTGCTAATAGGACTCCGTTTAGGCATAATTATGTATTCAGCTCTAGTTTTGGTTACTTCTGCAGGCGGTGGATTTCGTGAATCCAAGAGAGCCTCAGATTTGAGTGAAGTTTTGGGCATAAATATATCACCTTTACAGGTAAGATACTCTTTATTCCTATTTTTCTTTTTAACCTAGGATGCTTTGACCCATTGCTCCGCTAACTCCAAGGAAATTCCCATTATACTTAGATTATTGCATAATATCCTTTCATTTGGATTTTGAACAGGTTGTTCAGGGCCATTCACCATTTAAACACCTTGTGAACAGGTATAGTTAGATCTGATGGGAAGTGGTGTCTGTACCATTTATTTTCTACCATTTCAGATGAATCTTCAAACCCCATTCGTCACAAGTATTGATAACTTAAAATGCCTGAAGGTTTTTTCCCCCCCTTCTTTTTTGGATAGAGAAGTGCTATCCTTCGTTGATATGATGAAATGGAATACATAGAAAGGGATAGCAATTACAAGAAACCTCCATTGATTAAAGAGGTAGCTAGACCAAGATTACAAAGAGGACATAAGCTGCTCCATGAAATGCTAAAAGAGGTGTGGGGTCAATAAAATAACTATAGTCACAGTTTTTGTCCATGGAGATGCGAGCATTATGTTCCAACCAAAGATTACAAAATAAAGCACAAACGTGAGAAAACCAAAGGATCTTTTTGTCCTTTTTGAAGGGATGACCCATTAGAAATAGAGATATAACTCAGATATCACCTGGTCTTTGGAACTTCCGACAAAGGCGCTTTGTAAATAATTCCAGCATTTTGTAGCAAAAAGCACAGCTCCTAAAAAGATGTTGTGTTTCAGCATTGGAGCAGCACATAGGGCAACGGTTGGGATATATATATATATATATATATATATATATATAAAGCCATGGGGATCTCCTTTGGAGCTTGTCAAAAGTGTTGATACATGAGTGGGTGAGCCTTCAAATAAAGAACAAGGCAGAAAGAAGTGTCTAAAATTGATGATAAAGTGGCCCACTCTTCAATCTCCATCTCTGTGAGATTTCTTCTCAGATGGGGTTCTTTGCCAATATGAAATCCTTTGATCAAGTCAAATTGTTTCAATAAAGTGCCTGAATTATATTTATCTAAAGATTGCTCCAAATGCCTATGTAAATATTTACATTAAAAGGGTTAAAATTGATCATTAATGATTAAATTTAGCCAATAGGAGGCACTAAATTTTTTCCTCATGCAAGAATGACATTAGATAGGTTTGGTTTAACATAAAACACAACTACATCTTGCCTAATAACAGGAGGATGATGCAAACCTTAAAAGTATTATACCTGATTTTGCATAGACTATAGAGGCAGTAGCAGCCACTGTGTGGTCTGTCTACTTTGGCCAAAACTAATGAACTTCAAGCTTCAAGTAACAATAACAACTCTTTGGTTGGTCACATAAATAACTTCCAATGAGTTTGATCTCAAAGACATTGCAATTTTTGTGTCAGATATGAAAACAAACTTGTGATTGCTGTTGGAAAAGGAGAACCCGCTGCAGTGATGTCTGAATATGGATTTCGGTAAGCTTTTGTTCTGATAGAATTTGTGGTTTTGTTTATATCTTATCAACTTGATGAACTGTTCCTATCTATATGAGCTTTATACATTCTTTTCTCTTCAGGAATGTTCTTTCAATTGATGAATATGCATCCTTCTTTGATAACATTGATCCTCTGGCACCATATAAGAAATGGACGACTATAAAAGGTGCTAATCATGAAAAAACTATCGCAGATATAACTGAGAAGAAGAAAATTTGCTCAGAGAGAGTTGAGGCTGCCTTCATCGTTAGTGATTCTGTTGATTGGAGCAGGGATATTCAGGTTGCCTTCAGCTTTGTATCTTCCAAGACATTTCTTGCAATAAACAGAGCTTTATCTCATTTTTTCCTTCTGTTCTCTATTGAAAGAATTGATCGTTTTTTCCAATTTCACTGAGCTAAAATAATTAGCAGTAATGGCATTAATCAACTTCCTTTCTGTGTTTAGAAAATGTAACTTTTTTAGAACGCAAATAGGCAACACAAAAGACACATGTCACCCGCCTAATATCGACCTAGATCTTTTGTCTTGCCCGTGCAGCGATAGGAGGTTCTCTAGGTCACGCCCATGTGCATGGGTTGCAGGACTAGTTTGCGGGGACACCTCTTAGCCAACCATCCTCACCATAACGTGGTTCACTCATATGGTTAGTTTGGAAGTAACCACTCTTCTCATCTCTCCTAAACCTCTCATTGGATGTGACTCACAATAGCCTCCCGCAAGGCTCATACAACTATTGTTGAACAAGTACCCTTTTCATACCCTTTTCTTGACTCGTTTGTGTCGTGCTTGCTCAAATCTCCCGCTATTTCATATCTTGTGAAACAATCTTATGACAAACCTCCCCCACTTAAGCTGCTCAATATCCTCGTCGAGGCTAACCTCCATCCTGCCCATTAGATAAGTCTCCAGGGTTGTGTCCTCAAGACACTTGTTGCCACGATGGTACGCTAACCTTTAAACACAGGTTAAAATAAAAGATGTTAGATGATATAATACTAAATTTACTTTCACCCATCAGCTTAAGCTTTTGGAACTTAAGGACACTGTTGTACAACCTATAGAACAACTCTTGTTCAAGTACGGTTGTATTGGCTTAAGTTTTTAGGTCAATTGGTGCTTTAAAATGGTATCAGAGCAGGTGGTCTAGGGAGGTCCTGTGTTCAAACCCCGACAATGTTATTTCCTCCCTAATTAATATTAATTTCCACTTGTTGGGTCTTTTTCATGTTTCAAGCCCACAAGTGTATGTGTTTGTTTTTTTTTTTGGGGGGGGGGGGGGGGATGGAGGATGTTAGATGATATAATATTTAATTTACCTTCACCCATTAGCTTAAGCTTTTGGGTCAATTAAGCACTTGGAATAAAGAAACTCCTATCTAATTCCCTTTATTCATCATAGGCATGCCCATACCTCGACCATGTGTCCTCCCTACGCTCTCTATCCCCGACCTATTTTACCTAGGGGTAGAATAGATTGTTCCCTCCAAGCGTAGGCATCCTTGAAGCTACCCTGCCTAGACACTCCACAACGTGGAAGAGATTGCATTGCCAACACTAGACAAAGTTGGCCTCCCCCCCTTCCTCAAACTCCTCTTTGGGATCCAGCTCGAGCTGCTCTTCCATCTCGTCTTCTGAGTCACTTAGAATGATGATCTCAGAACCATCTTGACGTTTTTGTTGAAGGTCCAACACCATGAACAATGTTGCCTCGTGGTGAATCATATAGGTACCCGCAACTAGGTCAATGAACTCCCCGTTCATGTCCATTTGCTCAGGTTTGGTAGTTGTGTTCATTGTCGTGATCCCTTCGTGCATGCTTTCCACGTACGTCGTCAGCTACTTCTTCAACTTCAAAAATGTGTCAACCATCGTGCTAATTGAAGAGTTTACTTGTACTACGACTTTCGTGATGGCTTTTCCTATAACCTTGACGTGCTGCCTATGTTCATAATCATAGGCATCCACTTGAGGTGCTTGGGCTTGAACTCGTTGGATCACATATCCGTGTTTTTTTAATAAGCTCACCAAGCGTCCTTTTGGAATATTTAGCAAGTCAGTTTGCTAATAATAGGAACCCACTATCCTATTCTTTAGCCTCACCCCAACAACTTTCTAAAAATAGGCAAGGTCCAAGTCAAACTCCTCCAATTTAGCCCACTAGTTGACTTGGCCTTTACTCTTCTCCACTCTGTGTTCTTGTAATAAGCATCACCCAAATCAAGTAGTGGGCTAAATTCTAGGTCGAGTTTAGGCCCGTGACATCAGGCACATAATTCCCTGTATAAGATCTTGTAGGTTTAGGTAGGACATAGTTTTTATCTTGATAAAACAGTTAGTTTAATGTATTGTGTTCTTGTTATGAAGCTAGTCTTACTTAAATGCTTTCCTTTCTAACAATTGTTTCTTCTCTTTGAATCTGAAGTCGTATGAAGTTCTCTCCCATTTCATCGATCTGGTTCATAACTATCAGCCTAGCTTATGCTATAACCAATTATTTTTTTCCATTTGTCACCGATTGCTAAGTAGGAATTACTCCTAAAGGTAATTGGTGTCTTATCTAGTAAGTTATGTTCGGATTGACTCTAAAATTTGAGTCTTCTACTTTAATTACAAGTTCCACATTAACATGAAATTGATTTCCATATTATCAAGTATTATTAATTGTAATCTTCTTCTGATTCCAAAATAATTATTTCTGGCTCATGCTCGTCTGTTTCATTGTGTTTCTGCTCTGCGAAATCTGGATACTGACTAAACATAAGACGTCTAGATTTTAAGTCAAATTATGGTGTCAGGTACTTTGTGATATTTTAAGAACTGGAGGTCTTCCAGGGAGGGAATTTCGACACCAACCGAACTTGTATTTTGCACATGATGACCTTGAATACCAGGTTACTACTTGTAATTTACTCTTGGATTGTCTCAGAATTGATTTCCACTGTTGCAGTGTTGTTTTTTCCTCATTCCCCAACCCCTCCCCCCCCCCCCCCAAAAAAAAAAAAACTAGTATTTTCCTTTTGATTGAATTTTTTATGGGTCTAATATTGCAACTAACTAGGTTCTCTTCAAGGCAGGCTGCTTTTCCTTGTGAGCGTTTTGGTATGGGAGCTTTCAGAATTGCACTAGAGTCTATCTACAATAAGTAAGGCAAATATTACTGTAGATCTTAAATGTCGTAGGTTACTTGTCTGGAAGTAGTTGAGATAGTTGTTCATGCTGTCTCTTGGATCATTACTGACCCATATCATTGTAATTTCTGTCAAATAAGTATACGACTGCAGTCAAAATTTTCGTCTACCTTTAAGTAAAAAACTTGCCAAATTATCTCGCTAACCAATAGGAAGTTCATGTTATGATACTTTGTAATCCTGCTATAGAATACAGTAGGTTCACGTTATCATCACGTAGGTACAAGTTTATACTACCTCATAAATATTTGAAAAGAAAACTTGCAATTAAAGTGATAATTAGAACAGGTCATTGCCAATTTCTTGTGCTTAGTTCGTTCTTGTTTGTGTCTCATTTGTTCAAAACAAGAATATGCATCCTATTCAGATTCCATTTGTAAGGAAAGCCTCCTGATCCAAAGAAGAAATGAAATTTTATCTGACTATGGATTTGATCTGAGAGTTGAAAGTGATAATCCAAGCCTACAACATCCATATGTGAATCACTTACGTTGTTTTATGATGCAGGATTCACCCTCATCCTTTGCAGTATACGTGCTATGGCAAACCCAATCCACTCGTATTTCACAATGCAGAAGCTGTACTTAAATTAGTGTCATCAATTCACCAAAACAAGGCGGCTGCGAATACTGAAACTCACAACTTCCAGACTCTATATATGATAGGGGATAATCCTTCTGTCGATATCAATGGTGCAATTCAGGTTAGGCGATCTTATTCTTAACTCACAAAGGAGAAACCACTTTTTCTTTTATTTACAAATTTGGCCCCTTAGTTTGGAAAAAGTTAAAATCTAGTCTCATAGTTTTAAAAGATAGAATTTAGTTCTTATGGTTTGATAAAATCCTCCTACATAGTCTCTACCACATGAACTGTTTTTTAGAGTTTTATCAAATTGTAGGAATTAAATTCTAATTATAAAAATAGAGACTAAATTCTAACTTTCTCCAACTATTGGAACAAATTTTTTTATCCGTCCCCATTTTCTGTTGCTTACTAAACACATTCTGTTACTTTTATAATTCAGGCTGGAAGTCCTTGGTTTTCTATCCTGACTAGGACGGGGGTTTTTAAGGGAAGAGAAAATCATGACAAGTATCCGGCTGATCTGGTAGGTTAAACATCTCTTCAATGTATTTTTATGTTTTTTTTTTTTTTTTTTGGGATAAGAATGTCTTTTTGATCCTTAGGTTTCAAAATGACAACATTTTGAAATCTAGGGGCTAAATTAAAACAAAACTCAAAATTTAAGGACTAAAAGTGTAATATTTTGAAACTTATAGATCAAATAGAAACTAGACCTAAAACTTAGGGACCAACAAGGTATTTTTTCACTTTTTTTTCCCTAACTATTAGGAAAGAAATGACTTCAGATTGAGTATGGGCGGATGAAAAGCATTTTTACCTAGTTAAAATTCCTTTTCATTTTATATATTTTCTTTTATATTCATGAGAGTTTGGCCCATTTTTGCGCACCTCAACTAGTTTCACGGGACAAGTTGTCAATCTCTATAACATTTGAGTGCCAAGAAAACTCTTAGGATATTTAATCCTAGGTTGATGACCACCCTGGGTTGAACTGATTTTCTCCAAGTCCTTTATTAAACACACTCATGGTGGTCGTATGCGAAGCAGCTTGACCGAGTGAGGGGAAGGAGGAAATAACGATTTTGAAAACAGGGCAGGGATAGATTCTTTTCTAGTCATTTAGTGTTTGGTTGTATAACTAATAGTGATTAAGGAAATTCTAGAAATACTTGAAAAGTAGGGGTGTTCAAAAAACTGGCCCGAAAAATTCGATCAACCCAACCCAACCCTTACAGTTTGAGTTGGGTTTTTTAAAATAAAAATTTATGTTTTGGGTTAGTTCATGGGTTTACCTAAAATAACTCGAACCAACCCGAACTTATTATTAATTTTAAAAAGTATGTTGTTTTTACTTATGATACATTTATTTTTACATATATTTATTTTTATTTTATTTTATTTCATGATTTTTTTTTTTGTTAAATTATTCTTCAACCACTATAAATTTTAACACTTTGGAAAGATTTGGAAAGAAAATGTTTATAATATAAATTGAAATTGAGCTATTAATCTTAGTTAAATATATGAAAATAATTAAATATAATTTTTACATATTAACATTTTACCTATTTTTAGGACAAAAAGTTTAAAAAAATGACCCGACTAACCCAAACAAACCCAACCCAAATGTTTCATGGTTGAGTTGCGTTGGATTCACTATTTAATAAGGGTTATTTGGGTTGAAGAAATTTACAACCCAAACAATAAGATTGGGTCTAAAAAGTGCTTCAACCCACGAACAACCATATTTAAAAAGCACTTTAAAATTTCAACGTTAATGGTTGGTATTGAACATGCTTCACTTAAAGCAAATTCCAACGTTCTTGTGCAGGTAGTTGACACTGTTGAAGAAGCAGTGGACTACATTTTCAAGAAGGAAGGGATCTCTTGAGAAAGGCATCAAGGGAGAGTTCATTCTTTTGAGAACACACTAATAATGCTATTTTCACCATTAATGGCAGTCGTTCGACCAACTTCTATTGGTTGAAAAAGTATTTATTAATCTACATTATCTTTTCACATTCGATGTAGAGAAGAAATCTAATTTTTTATTGGTTAGTAGTGCTAATTAATGGAACTTGGGAAAGTTCTTCATCTTCTCATTTTGTTTTTTTCGTTTTATAATATGTATGTGTATCCGCTAAAAATTATTTTTGGTCTCTAAATTTTCATGAAGGCAACCATTTTGTCTGTGAACTTTAATTTATATAAGGATTTGTATCAATTTGTTCTCTCCCTTTCACACATTAGTGATTGTAATGTATGCTTGATATTAATTCTTTTTTGTGTGCTTTTCTTCATTTCAAGTATCCATCGATCCAAGGGATGAGGTTGTATTAAGAGTGCAAACTTCCAAGGTTACATGGTGGAAGGTAAAAATTTTATATTCGAAATTTAATTTTGTGACACGAGCTTAAGTTGGAGGGGGGAAGGGGGGATTTATGTCCTAAATCTCGTAGTCTATATTTTTTAAACTAATTATTGAATAAATAAATTGATATTTATTAAATAGTGTTCTTTATAATTTGCATAACTCAAATTCAATACACTAAGATCCAAGGTCGTTTAACGTAATTTAAATAGTATGTGATAGACATACAAGTGGATCATGTTCAAGTAATAACCTAAAAAGTCTACAATATATGGATAAGAAGAGTTGTAACTGTTACAAATATTTTGATTCAAATCGTTCGTGTGCAGACATGCAAGTGAGGATATCATATGCAATAAAATTGTATAAGACCAAAACCACAAAATATATAATCTCTCTCTGTAACACTGTTAACTAAAGAGATTAATATTTCAAACGATGAACATGTAACTTGATCTCAATCTTGAGTGAGTTACGAACTCCTATTCATGAGGGTCATTTTTTTATTTGTATGGGTGAGAGTGACCTTAGTGTCCGACCCCATATGCCTATCATTTTGGGGACAATACCACGTGAGGAGCTGAAAACATAATTACACAAGATGAAATTTACTTCTTTCCGTCTTTAGAATAAGTAGATAGGTTGTTCCCTAAAGTGTTGACTCCGGGTCTTGAACAATGAGGTCTCACCCTCTCACTGGCCCGAGAGGGATTTTATTTATGGTCGGACCATAAACAAATTGTTCATTAAAGGATCATTGATACTTAAGGATTGACTTGCGTGTAATGGTTAAATCAATGGACACAAAAATATTCTACCGTTCATAAGAGTGTAGTTGTGGGTCTTTAGTGGTATGTCTCATAGTCAATGAAGGTTGATTAATTTGATTAAAGAGTTTAATTAATTAATCTTGTATCATTAGAGCTTATAACGGTAGGTCCATTAGATCCTTCTGCTAGCTCATAATGGGTTAAATAAGGATATTTAGTATTGAAAAATTTTGAAATGTTTAAATTAATTAAGGGAATTAATATTAATGTAATGTATAAGATACATTATAATATAAGGTTAGTTTTGAATTAGATTAAAAAATTAAACTTTATAATAAGAGAGTATTAATATTTGAATAAAATTCAAATATTAAATTAATATGAATTGGTTTCGTATTAAAACTATAGGTTAAAATTAATGTTAATGATATTCATATTAATACTATTAGTTATGAGAGAATATGTATATTAGAATGTGACTTATATATACATTAAATTAAATATATGATATTTAATAAATTAAATAATTAAGTTAGATTTAGTTAATTAATAAATAAATTAATTAATTAAATTAAATTAATATTTATTAATCAAATAACTCCCCTCTAGTTGCAAGAGAATGGTGAGTGGGGAAGGGAATTAACTCCCCTCACGTAATATATTGGGATGAGATCTCAAATACATAACTCTACATTTTCTACCGAAGGATAGACTCACATTTTCTCTCTAAAAAGAATTACTCTCAAATTTTCTTCCCAAAGAATTGTTCTCAACATTATCTTCTTTTTCAATTGAATCCCACTATCTCTTTTTTGTCTAAGAGAATAGCAGAGAAGTTCTCTTAGTGGTGTCTTGATCGTGAGAAGTATTCGTGCAGCATTGGGAATTGAATTTTATACGACCGGGTGAAAGTTTGTTGAAGAGTTCTTCAAAGGTGATTGTCTTTCTCCCTTATTAATACTGTAAATCATGTTTAATCTCTCTTTATTTCTCTATTTTGTAATTTAGTTCCGAGAACGAAATTGGGGCAAAAGCGATCACATGCTTTTCCAAAAGAATTTGATTCCTTTAATTGGTAACCGTGCCCAATTTTGCTTTCAATTTTTGTTCTTAGATATTACACAATAGATTGGTTTTTTATTTTTATTTATTTATTTTTTTTATTTTTTTTATTTTTTTTTGTACATTTTCATGTATTGGTTTTCATAATAGATGTTTTCAAGCTTGGCACCATAGATTTACAATTTTATTTTTTATTTGATCAATTTTAAGGGCCCATTTGTTTTGGACATTGTTCTATAAATCGAGTCTGTAAGTTTTTTTTCATTCGATAGCAAAATTTATTGTGAAGATTGGTTGTGCATTGGACTGAAAACAGAGGAGAAACAAAAAAGAAACTGCAACCTCAAAGTTGTAGCGTCGAGCTAGTGTCGCAACGTTGCGAATTCCTTAAGCATTTTGGAAACGATGTCGCGGAGGCGCTATTGCGGTGTGAGGTGCGTAGTGTCATAGCGCAGCATTGGCATCGCGACGCTGCGGCAGTTGATGCAGCGCAACACCAGCGTTGCGGAGTTGCGACAGTTCCCCAGAACGTGTGCATGCGGGAAGGCAGTTCGTGACAGTTTTTTTTAATTAAAATTATGTATTTTTAATTTTAATAATTAAATTAATATAAGTTAGTTATATTATTTATTTTTTTTTAGGGTGCTAATCTTGGTCTATTATTGCTATAATATAGTATCCATATATTACGTGAGGAAAGTTAATTCATTTTAGTCAATATTTTATAAATTAATATTTTATTTTACTCATTTTAATCTTATTAAAACAAACGAAAGATTATTTATTTCTAACATAAAGTTTTAATTTTAAAATTTTAAAACTCTTTAAAAACATCAATTAAAATCTTATATTTGTATGCCATTCTTTATTATGGATTAGAATTTCTATGTCATACAATTCTTATATTAAAGAAATTAAAAACTATAACATGCATTTAATGACATTAATAATATAACAATTATATTTAAACTATGTAATGTCATGTTTCATGCCTAATTTATATTTTCATTATCAACCATAATATAACACTTATATAAATATTAATGAAAATAAAACCATATAGTATACATGCTTTAATCATACATTAAATTATATAACATAACATTTATATTATAATCATGCTTACTATATAATATACGTCATGCAGGAAATAATCTAAACTTTAAATATAACAATTATATTTAAATATGATACATGATAATACTTAATCTATGATATAATTAAACATAAATCTCATGCATATTACAAAAATTACCCTTAAATATGGGAATAGTTTCAATTTAACTTTTTAACTTTGAATTTCAAAAATCAACTACCTAAACTTTTATGTTGGTAAAAATTGGGCCCAAAACCATTATTAAGGCCTAACGTTTGTTAACTTCTTAAAAATTATATTTAAAAAAATGTCTACTTGATGTGATGCCTCCATGGTTTGTAACACATGAAAAAAAAAAAGTGTCGTGGGTACAGAGTCCACCGAAATGTACAGAGTCTAGATTCAACGCTTCCATCAATTACGAATGAGTAAATCTCCCTAAAATTTTAGCAAATCCAGTTTTTATAAAAATACAACAATCTCATATTTGCTCGCTTCTAAATTTTTAATTTATATATTTCATCTCACGTTATCTTATATATATTAGTTTAATAAAAAAAAAAAAAACCCTCAATTTCTTCTTCTTTGCACAACAACAGGAAGCGCACCCCCCTCCCCGGCACCTTCTCGCTCTACCCACCAGCTGCCTCCGGCTACTGTCCGTCTCTGCCACCACTGCACTGCCTCCACAGTCTAGTGTCGCCGCCCGTGAACAACGTCCCTACAATAGGTTCTCTCTCACATCTCTCAATCTTTTCTTTTCTCTCTCAAATCTCATCTAATCGTTTTTTTTATCTTTAGAAATTCATTTTCAAAATTTTTAATTTGGGAGATAATTCAAAGTATGTAGATTGTAGAATAATGTAGAATGTATGTATGTGCTTTGTTTTATCTTTGGGCTCTATTTTGTTTGCCCCAACCCCATCTTCTTTTGAGTATATAGTATATTTCCATGACTTAACAAAAAAATTTAGTTGTTAAGTTCAAGGTACTTGTGTGGCTTCTTTTTTTTAGTACGCTATACTTGCATGACTCAAACAAATATTTTAGCAGTTCAAGGTATTTGCATGGTTCAATCTAAGGTTGCAACATTATTTTTTAGTGCAAGGTACTTGTACAAATGTAATTTGAAAGGTTGGCAGGGAAATAATCGACATTACTTCTTGTACCTATACCAAGTATTTTCTTTGGACGGTGTCATGAAATCTTCAATGTATTTTTTTTTTTTCCGAAAAAAAACAACTTGCTAAATAGTCTTGGTTAAATACACCATCAGCATAGGGATTTTAGGAGTAAATTTGTCCATTTGTAGATTTTAAAAAGTAGTATATTTAGTCTTTTGGCTATTTTTCCAAACTGAAATAATTTTAGACATTTTTTAAAAATACCATCTTATTTTAGCCATTTATCCAATTGACCCCTAATTTATCTTCTGTTTCTTATATTTAATGCATTGCATGGATGTGGGTGTATATCATTTTTTTTGAAAATATAATTTATTGGTTACAAAAAACTTGACTATTTTAAAATTAAAGTGGGCTGTTGGAGAAGCTTCTTCTTAGTATTATTATATTTTTTCATATGATTTAAACCACAGTGCATCAGGCTAACAATTTTTCCTTTTTTTTCTTTAGGAAGTTAACGGATTGGGCTCTAGGGAGTTTGAATTTTAAAATTCAAACTTCAAAGTGATATTGCAACTATTACCATACTTTAGAGTGGTTTTTGTAATTTGCGCTTTTCTTTTTCTTCTTTCTCCACCCTCACAACCCACTTCACCCTATACTATTGCTCTATTACTGATTGCATGTTGCTGCTAGCTTGTCGTTGCTCTTTTTTATCCCATGGTTGCGCTTCCTACATAAATTTTCAATCCTACTGCGTGCTTCAATGATAATAAATCTTTAATTTATTGATGATTTTAATATTTTAAAGTGTCCATAATACTGAGCTCAAAAGACAATTCCAATGTGGTCCATAATACTGAGCTCAAAAGACAATTCCAATATATTCTTAATTTCTCAAATCCGACGTTCAATGAAAATATTGTAGCTAAAAGAAGATTAGATAGAAAGACCCTACATAGCAATGATGCGGCATGGTGGAGTGCTACTAACAGTCAATATTTGTGATGTGGCAATGAAAATCTTTTTTTTTTGAAAGATCCTATATGGCGATAACTAGATAGTTTGAAATTACGGGGTTGTATGGTAGAACGACACGTGATAGAAAAATTAGATATTTATTAAATGTACATAAATTTGTTTCAAATATAGCATTTTGTATATATATATATATATATATACTTCTTTTGCATACATCTCTCTTAATCTTGGGCAATTGGCAGGAATAGCATAAAATGTTTTCAAAATTTTAAAAATAGCACCACTATTTTGGTCCATTGATTAATTTGGCCCATCTTGATGCTCCCAGCCAGGATCGACACCGAGACCTAAAGAAAATGTTAGACTGAAGATCACTTCATTTCAGTTAGAAAACGAAAAGACGTTTATACCCTTCCAAACGTTACAATTTTCACTCCCATTCTTCTTTGACTTCATTTGTGCGGCTTCGTCAAGCAAAAAAAAAAACTTGATTACTCTCCTTCATTTACTTTTCTTCAATCAGAATCACGAATTCCAAGTAACCTTCAAGTTTTGCAAACATTTAGTTTATTTTCATACTACAGACGGTCAATTTCGACGAAAATCATGTTAGGGTTCAATGTTCAGGTTTTTAGTTTTTTGGAGTTTAACTTTTCGTTTTGAGCATTTTCTGTCTTTTAACTTGTGGTTGATCTCGATTGAGATCTTTACTAGGATGAAAGATAAAAATGTGATGGATCGCAATCTCGAGCATAATCTTGACCTGAGATTCTTCGTTCCTTTGGTGTTGTCTATTGTCTTAGTGTTGATCTCAAGCAAGATTGTCACGAGGATGAAAGGCAGAATGTATTTAGGGTTTAGGATTTGTGGCGGGCTTTTCTCCGTTTCTAGTTAAATATTGTCTATTTTAAAAGATTTGAGAGTGGTCATCTTGCTAGTTTATAGGTGATGATATTGTGATTACTAGTGCTGATGCACTAAGTATTCAATCCCTCAAAAACTTTCTCCATAGTCAATTCCATACAAAAGATTTGGAGGTGTTGAAATACTTCTTAGAAATTGAGATAATAAGAAGCAAGAGAATTTCATTATCACAGAGAAATAATGTACTTGATTTGTTGCAGAGAAATTAGGTACTAAGCCATGTAGTCTAATGATGCCCAATTTATCGCTCACAAAGGAAGGATTATAAACATAATTTTTCATTAAAAAAAAAAAAAACATTAGTAGGTTTCTAGTGATTGGTGTTGTATGATTTGTAACAATTAGTACATACCATAAAGAGTTGAGTATCACAAGTTTTAGTAGCGTGCGTCTAGTTGATGGGATCAACAACTCTATAGCCTTGGATAAACAAAACCCACGAACAAGTTTGACTTTTTACTTCAAATTACACACCAAAAAAAGAACACAAAACAAAAAAAAAACAAACAAACAAACTTCAAACTTCAAACCATACAGGGTTCACAAGTGAATCAAATGCTACCCCTAGCAATTTGAACATTCACACTTTAGTTTTTACGACCCATAATGAGCATAGCACTACTTGGCTTTTATTCCCCCTTTTCTGAAAGGGGATGGAATTGGGTAATTGTCAGTAAGATCTTCAATTTCTTTGGAACAAAAGGTGTATTTATTTCAGAGCTTAGTATCCAACTGAGCAAACTTGAAAACTATCTACACCTACAGTATGATCCTGGAAAAGAAAAGGGCAAATGTATACCAATGCCTAGAGAGTTAGAATTTGATAACCTGTTTAGGTTGGCTTCCCTGTTTACCAAGCGCCTTGCTGAGTGCATTCTGGAAATTGTCAAAAGGAACCACCTCCATCCTGCAACACCTCACAAACTCCAATCAAATATATAGCAAAAAAGGAAGCCCTTTCATGTTAATATTTTGTATTTTAAAAATAATAATAATAAGATTATAAAATTCTCTTTATTTTGCCCCCATAAATTTTCATAATTAAAAAATTAGGTTTAAATACTACTTTGGTCCCTCTACTTGGTATAGTACTTTCAACTTTTGCAACTTTTGAGCATTTTGGACCCTCTACTTTATAAAAATGTCCATTAAAGTTTTTGTACTTCTAAAATATGACCATTTTGATCCCTATTTGCAAAACTTTAACATAAATTTTGTACATAATGGAACCCATTAATACAAAGTATAAATTTCTGGCTACATATTAAGAAATGTAGTGAGTGAATGAAGTGTAATGCTAATATTTCATTATAAAAAAGGGATAAATATGAAAATGAAAGGAACCAAAATGGTTACTTTTTAGTAAAGTATAAGGACAAAATGAAGAAAGCAGGAATGTATAAGGACTAAATAAAAAGCCGATCACAAGTTTTTCATATAACACTAACAGAAGCAGATCACATACTCGTATTTCAACTTTTCTTGACGAGCCAAATCCAGTAGGTAATCAATCAACTTTCTGCTCTCTTGTGCTTTATCTATAACCATCAATTTCTGCAACCAGAATCCCCTCAGAGAAAGGTCCTGCACACACATAAATTTCAGAAGTCTTCGGCTGCTAGGCTAAAATTTTTCCTTTTTCATTCTGAAGTAACCTTCTAACCTTCATTACAATTGAAATTAGTGGTTGATATTACCATCTTTGGCAGTCAAGATATCTTTGATTCGATAATTGTCAGTTAATTAATCAGTTTTCTAACTCTCGGACTACAAATGAGACATTGTACATGTAATGACCATTAATTAGCAAAGTTTGACTCTACACTTAAATCTACTAAGAACTTCTCATAAATATATATATGTGTACACTAAGAACTTCCAAAATTTAGACCTCGTGTATTAACATTCTATATTTTAGAAAAAATAAACCAAACTCTTTAATCGTTTCATTTTTTAGATCTAGTTCATAAAATCTTAGCCAAATCTTGAAAACCAAAAGCGGTTTTTGAGGATCCTATTCCATCTTTTGGACTCATTATCATATTTCAATTACCAACTGGAATTGGCTTATTCTCTCTACGGGAAATGACTACAACAATCATTTAAGAGGAAAGGTTAAAGCCTGAAGATCTCTTGGCAGTTCATTATCACGCACAAGTCTAACTGATTGTGCTAATGTATCTCTAATATTTGTCCAGTTGTAATTTGTCTATCCAATTACCAATTAATTCAAAGTGAAAATCAGAACTTCTTAAAACCCCATGTAATCAAGTAACTACAATGGTGGCCCTGCAAAAAGAATAAGATAAAAGCAAAAGATCATTTACCTTAAAAATGAAAGATGAGGTTGACACTGTAATTGGTTTCTTAGACATGCCACCATATGTTACCATTGTTCCTCCTTGCCTGGAAACAAACGCATCATTACACCTTGAAGACAATCTCAGACCCTGCTCTTCAAAGGGATGGAGAATAATTGATAATCAATAAGGAAAAAAATATCCAGTGATAGAACAAATTGGACCTCAAAAACTTGAGAACTGATGTAGCAGCATGGCCTCCAACACAGTTAAATCCCAAAGCAGGTTCAGGAAGGTTAGCCTAGCACGTAAATAAATCATTTTAGCGGGAAAAAAATTGTCAAGCAAGCATGCTAACAGCAGAAAATTCTGGATGTCTTTCTATAATTGTCCTCAGTTTCTCAGTTTCTTCTATCAACAAATTTCAAATCTGTATGGAAAATGTTTACTAAACTAGTAGGTTTTGTTTTCCCTTCGAAAACAGCAAAATTACCAATTTTTCTCCCTTCATTTCTGACTATCTGGTAGAATTTTTCTTTTGCACTCTCGGGAACATCAAAAGTAGAGCAAATTTGTTTCTCTCATTCTTTCAGGCAACCTGTTTCTAGCAGTCTCATTGTATTTCCATATAATCCTTAAAAACATGCCTTCTAAATTCACTCCTAGTTAGTTGTTACCTACAAACTATAATAGGAAAAATCGTTCAGCGTACCAAGAGGCTCTTAACATTCTTTACTTCAAGCTGACTCTCACTGAAAACTTCATCAGCTCCAAGTCTCTTGAGTTTTTCTTTTGATTCGTCAGACCCAGCCCTACAATAAACAAAGCAAAACATGGTAATAACAGTAGGACTCTTTAAAGATTGCTTAACTGACAGACGAACTATGGATAAAATTGAATATAGTGGTCAAATATTTAATATAGATAAACGTAAATGCCCACAAGGTTTAAAAGGAGCAACAATATAGTTCATCCACAGCACCTATCACGTATAATATTTATGCTATGGATGCCGCGAATCTGAGCAAGCTGAATGATACATTGTCCAACTATGCTTGTTGCTCCATTTTGAACAACTGAGTGTCCTATCAAAACCCTGGAATTGATTACAATTAGTTCATGAGGGGGAAAAACGTCGAAGTTTCTGCAATAACCAAACCTGGTTTTAAAGAGACAAAGTCCTCCAGCATTCTCAGAGCAGTCAAAGGATTAACCGTAACAGTAGCAGCAATTCATGGCTACTTCCTTGTTGATTTTGTGCCAAACACTCTGATCTTTCACAACATAAGTCTGCCATGTCCCTAAGCAAGGAAATCAATAAATGACATCAAGCACTACAATGAAACTTCAAGAAACATTGCTGTTCATACAGTTTTTTCGCATAGCCATTTTTGTGAAATGTTTTATAGAGATTAGATCTTCAAGCCCTTTAAAGACTTTCACAAGTTCACAATTATAGAGACAACCTGAGCATAGCTTAGTGGATAACGCACAAAAGTTCACAATTATCGAAGAATTAACAACTTCAATAATTCGAGAAAACAGAACGCTCATCATAATAAACCAAAGAGAAATGTACATTGAAAATACTGTTACTAGAAGGATTCCCTAAACTCATTTCCTTCAAATACCATGGTATGAGACAGAACAGTATCCATAAAATTAAAATTTCGAGGTTTTCAATTCACCCATTTTTGGGGTTAAAGAGCAGAGGTGTACCAGAAGAAGGTGGAGATGGGACAACCCAATCACCAGGTGAAAGACCCTGAACGGCGGAGCCCAATGAATGCACTTCTCCAACTCCCTCATATCCTCCAACTGCTGCACTTCGGCTCACAGGGTATACACCTAAAATTCCTCAAAATCCCTAACATCAGCATCAGAATCTAAGAAACCCTTCTACCTCAGAAAATCAGAAAAATCATTACAACTCTATATCAAAAAGAATCAATTCCTTCTTACGTAACGATTATACCTTCAATGCGGTTGATATCGGAGGGGGTGATCGGAGCCGCCAGCATTTTCACACAGACATCGTTGGCTTTCATTTCAACCGGCGGTAAGTTAATCACTCTGCAACAGATCAAAGACTCCCGATTGTAAAGAACAAGGTTTCCAAGTCAATATAAGTTAAAATCGAGAAAAATGATGACCTGGTTACGGTGTCTGGAGGACCATGGAGGTCGTAGACGACGGCTCTGGACGGTGGAGACATAATCGCCGAGAATGCTCGTATGGTTCTTGAATTTGCAGGGGTATGGGTTCGATGAAGGGCGAGACGCGATCCATTGATGAATTTGAGAGCTACCAACGCCATTAGTTTCGTGGGGTTGGATATAGATTCCTATGGAAGAAAGACAATCTTCGGTCTCATCCAGTTTCTTGCACTGAACCGAACTGTGAAGAAGGGGGTTGGCTACACGCTTTCAAATCATTGTTCACAGTATTTGGTAAATTTGTACGGATGACACTTTTTAATGAAAAATAGCTTCTAACGTCACGTGTAAAACTATCCATTTGACCTCAAAATGCATGCGACAGCTGGATACTCTCATCTCATCAAGTGTCGTTATTTCCTCTCGCTTCTCGCTTCTTAGATTTTTTTTCTTAATTAAATCTACAATTTTTTTCATCAGTTTTTTTTCCTTAGTTTTGTTTTTTGTCGCTCTTGCTTCTTTAATTTTTTCGACTTTTTTTTCATTTGTAGTTGGATTCTTTCTCTCATTCCTTGATCTCACTCTCTCTTCTTGATTTTGCTCTTTAGTTTTGCTTTGATTTACGCTCCAATGTCCATCTTTGATTTGAGAGAGAGAAGAAGAAGGCAGAAGAAGGAGAAGAAGCCAACACAATCATCCTAGATGAAGATTGGATTTTTTAAAAAGTTGTTGATCGTGAAATTGAAGTAGAAGAATCAAAAGAAGAACGAGCACGAAACGAGAAACAAAGTGCTTCAATTTTGGTCACTTTAATAATTTTGCCAAATGATAACGTAAGCAAAAGGTCAAAAAATAAAGATTTTTAAAAGTGGAGTTAGATCTAAATCAGGTCTAAAAAAGAAGTCATGGGTGCCATTTTCTCTATGTATTTTTAGAGTTTAGTGTTAGTATCTATTAATTAATTTAAAAGAATTAAAAATTATAATTAATTAAGTTTTATTATTTTTTCATCTCTATTAAAACTAATTTAAACTTTTACTTCATAACTATTTTAATATCATTAACAAACATTAATGTCAATGACTAAAAGTAAATATTGAGTAAAAATTGAAGTTAAAAAGTGTAAAGTTTGAAATTTATGGGTGAAATTGAAACAAAACTCGAATTTCAAAAATAAAATGGTTATATTTTGAAACATAAATACTAAATTAAAATCAAAATAAAAAAAGTATATAAAATCACGAAAGAAAGAAAGAAAGAAAGAAAGGGTTAGGAAGTACTCTTTATCATTTTGCTATGTCATGTTTCAATCCTCAAAAAGTATATAATATTTATATATTTAGCCATGTAATTATATTTCAAAATGATCACATCACCTTTCTGACCATTTAAAATCATTTTTAAAATTTAATAAATACTAGCTAACTTAAAACTTGAGAGTCCAAATAAAAAAAGTATATAAAATCACGAAAGAAAGAAAGAAAGAAAGAAAGGGTTAGGAAGTACTCTTTATCATTTTGCCATGTCATGGTTCAATCCTCAAAAAGTATATAATATTTATATATTTAGCCATGTAATTATATTTCAAAATGATCACATCACCTTTCTGACCATTTAAAATCATTTTGTGTACATGTAAATCATGTATCCAAAGCCAAAGTCACACTAAAATAGGGAGAGAGCAATAACCTCATGACATTTGTTTCTTCTATAGCAATACTTTGGTTGAATTGCATCTCTTTGAGAGCAAACTCAATTTTTATTTTAACTTTGAGAAATGCTTGCATAAATCTAAATTAGGTTCAATCATTTTCATAGTTTTCTCTTCTTTTGGATTAGACAAAGTAAATAATTAAAGACAGAGAACTCAGTTGCAAGGATCTTAATTTCTGATCCCTCCTTGCTTTAGATGCCAACTTCATTAAACAAACCATTGATCAAATTAATGTTTCTAATTCTCTCTCAACTTTACAATTGGTCCCTCGCGGTTTAAATATTAATACTTTAGTCTCTATAATTGTGTCAATCAACTACAGATAGATGGATAGACAAATAATTTATAAGTTATATACCATTCTTTGGTACAGTTAAGAGAGACAATAAGAGTGTGTTTGCAATGCATTTTCAAGTGTTTAATTTAAAAAATGAGTCATTTTGAGAAAAATTAGAGTGTTTAGCAACCATTCAAAATAAATTTTAAAGTGTATTTTAAATAGTTTTTTTTATCAAAAGGATTTAAATAAAAGTAATTTTTTTTTTTTTTCAAATCAATCCAAACAGGCTCTAAATGTGGCTAGTAGAAAAAATGGTTGTCGTATTTTTTACATATTTTAATATGATAAGTCTCATTTTTGGGCTTATCAAGCTTCTAATTAAATTGATTTTCTTGCCTTTATTGGTATTTATCCTTGCGTACATTTTTATGGTTTTATATTGTAAAAGACAGAAAATAGCATGATTGCAAATGAATTGCAATTGCAATCCTGTTAAGCAGTGCAGAAATTTCAAAAAGTGTGGGCCATTTTTTAAATATTTTGCATTGATTTCAGCCTTATTTGACGATGATTTGTTGGCCCATTGGATCTTTAAGAAATCCAAGCCTTTTGAGTCTATAAAAAAGGGCAGCCAACATAAGGATGTGGGGTATCGAATTCCTTGGAGAAAAAATTTGAAAAAACCCATATTTCAGCTAAAGATTTCGGGTTTTAGCTCGATTTTGTTGGAAGAAATTTGTTAGATGATATAATATTAAAATTTTCTTCACCGATCAACTTAAATTTTTGGGTTAATCAACAATTTAAGATGGTATCTAAGCAAGTGATTCAAAAAGGTCTTGTGTTCAATCCTCTTGCAATGTTACCCCCACAAGTGATGTGGAGTGTTAGATAATGCAATATTAAAATTTATCTTCACCCATCGGTGATTTAAGAAACTCTACTTCAACTTATCTTAGTCCAGTCCCCGCATTCTGTTTTAAATTCTTCTTCGAGTTTCAAATATGTTAGTAGTTCATCATGTATAAATAAAGTAACATTTGCTCATTCCCATGATATGATTTGCTTTTATTGAGTTTATTTTCCATTAGTAGTCTACATTGATCACCTAGATTAGTATAGAAAAGTAGAGTCTAATAGAGGCTTAGATTTAAACTTAGTTTTCATGAAAGTAATATAGAAATAAGCTTAGAAATAAGACTTTATTTTTTATCCTAAACATAGGACAAAATCTTTAGATAATTATTGGATTGTGTTTTTAATCAACTAAGTTCACATAGTATCGAGTTAATGGTTTAAGCTCCTATACAAATATTTCATAGAAATATCATATAGGTATTGAATACAATTCACCGTGTTTCGACCCCTGAAATAATAATTTTTAAAAAATTTATTTGTTTTATATTTTAAGAAATACATTATGTTAATCATCTATATTTTATTCTCACTACAAATATAAGTAACAAACACCAATGAAAAATATATAAATGCTCCCTTGGATAAATATTCTTGTTTTTTTTTTTTAATTATTTCAATAACCTTTTTGAATAGCTAAGGATTAGCGGTATCCTAACACTTGGTAAGTAGAATTTCATCAATTAAGTCTATTTGTTGTATAATGTGATATGTGTTTTACTTATTTGATTATAATATGTGACATATTGTATATATCTACAAGGTGTACTATCTTAGGATGAGTTCTAAGTTAAATATGTTGTTATGATTTGGAAAATTACTATAAACAGAAAAAATATTAAATTATTTACAAATATTGAATTTTTTTTTATATCTATCAGCAATAGACCGCAATAGAAGTCTATCGCTCAAACGATAGAATTCTATCGTTTTGAGCGATAAACTTCTATCACTGTCTATCGCTCAAGCGATATAATTCAATCGCAATCTATCGTTGAAAACTTTTTTTAATCTTGAATGTATATGAAAGGACTCTCCCAAATTTGAGATGCATTATTAACTTCTAGCACTATCAATTTTTGTCTTAGTAGAGTTGCCTTTAGCCCAATCTCTAATGTTACATCACATTTTTTCTCTTTTTCATTTTTCCTTTTTTTAAGTTGAGATGGAGATTAAAACATCAAAACTCTTAGTTGGCAGTATGTGTCTAAACTGATTGATTTATGCTTCGGTGAGACATTTCACATCTTATTTAATCAATCACTAAGTAGTCAAATCAATAAATTAGATGTCAAAATTTCAAAAACTAAATAGACACAACCGTCAAAGTTAAGAAAAAATATTAATGTGTAACGTATAATATAAAATATGTTGATTTTAGGAGAAAAATATAATATATATATATATGTGTGTGTGTGTGTGTGTTTTCTTTCTAAAATGTGAGAAACCTAGACTTGAAATGTATTTGGGATGAAGTAGGGATGATAGTCGGTTCGATTTTGTTAGTTTTAGGGTCAACCAAGAACCAAACCAAACTAATAGTTTTACAAAAAAAAAAAAAAAAAAAAAAGATCCAAATCAGTATCCAATAAACAACAAAACCACCGCATTGGTTTTTTTTTTTTTTTTTGTTCGGTTTATTATAGGTTTGGTTCTCAATTTTTTGTATTTTCTTTTTTTCTTCCAAATTTTTGTTTTTATTTCCACTTTTTTTTAATGTGTTATTTTTCCTAATTTTCAATTAAAATTTGGTCTTTTTTTTATAGATTAAAATTTGATATTTTTATTTTTTCTTGACACTTTTTTAAATAAAAAATATACAAGCCCATAATAATTGGTCTTTTTTCTAAACAACAAATATATGTGCACCATAATAATTAAAATACTAAAAGTACCTAATATTAGAGTTTATTTTTAAGGGTATATATACACTTGGTTTGGTTCAGTTTTGTTTGGTTCTTTAAATAAAAAATTGATCCGAACCAATACTTTTTTATTTTCTCCAAATACAAATCAATATGTCTATTTTTCTACTAAAAATTCAAATCAAATTAATGGATGGATTTGAATTTGTTTGATTTTTTAATTTTTCAATTTTTGATTGCACCGACAAAAATGTATTGCCCATTGGAATTGAAATGGAGTTGTCCTAAATGAAAATCATTAATGAACCAAACTCCAAATTCTACCTTTTCATTTAATAATACAGTTGGCTCCCTCATTTATTAACCTTTTCTAATTCTTCCCTCTCGCCGCCCAAATTTGTCCAACCAAATATTTTAAATATGGATGCCAATAAAAATGTCAGATCCCACATTTTAATACTATGTCTTTATACTTCTTGTTTTAATTCATTTTAGTCTTTATACATTCAAATTATTCATTTTAGTCTCTATACTTTCAAATTTAGTTCATTTTGGTCCCTATGCTTTAAAAATATTCATTTTAGTCATTGTACTTTTAACTTTGGTTTATTTTGGTCTTTATACTTTTAAAAAGTTGCTCATTTTGGTCCCTTCATTTTCATTTTTAAAGGATAAAAGTGGTCACTTTTTTAAAATACAAGGATTAAAATGAGCAAAAGTTAAAAGTACAAGGACTAAAATTAATATTTTTAAAGTATAGAGACCAAAATAAACCAAAGTTGAAAGTATAGGGACCAAAATGAACATTTTCAAAGTAGAGGGACCAAAATAGATAAAAATCAAAAGTACAAAGGCCAAAGTAGTATTTAAACCTAATAGAAATGTCAATGAAAATTCCGAAGAATATGTATACTTGGTCTTTGAGTTTTCTAGAATTGATATTTTTGGTTTTTAAATTTTTAAAATTTACCTTTTTAGTCCCTAATTTTTTTCTTCATAATCAGTAACATGAAAATATATAGATGGAAATATTGTCACAGTTGAGAGTTTGTTTCAATTTACTTTTAATGTGAATATGTTTCTAAATTTTATTGAAGTAAGATTAATAAAGACTATTTTTTTAAAAAAAAAAAGTTAATAATAAACAAATAGTATAGACTAATTTTAAGATTTATTAAAAGTTCAAGAGTTAGATTGGTTGGAGAAATACGATGTATATAAGAACTGAATAACACTAAAAAATTGATTGCACCTTTGATTGAATACAAACAATTACAATATAAACGTACAAACATTGTATACAAGAACAATTTTCAAACTTATAAAATAACAAAAGGTTATAAACTAAAATAACTACAAAAATATAAATACTGTCCTAGAGATAATTATTCACTTACAATAAGCACATTTTCCAATATATAAGTACTATTCTAAAGATAATTATTCACTTTACATCGGTTGCAAGCAGATTATAATGATTGTCTTTTAGCACGACACAATGACTGATTTGGGTAGAATGACAACCTCGAACTATTCAGATCTACTCTTAACTCAACTTAAGGTTAAGTTATTATATAGGCTAACAACTTAGTAACTCTCTAAAATATAAAATAAAATCACATAAAAATAAAAATGAAAATATTAGTCAAACATATAACTTAAATATATAATTATTTGACAAATTCAAACATAAAACTACGAATTTAATATATATTTAAGTTATAAATGAAAATATAAAAATGAGTGTTCATCCCATCATAATGTTTAATAATGAAATAATTATTAATCTACATATATTAAACTTATTTTGATGTGTTAATTCAATTTGAAAGTTTTCACTTTCTTTCGCAACATTGTAATATTAACCAACAAAATTTAGAGATTTAAAAATACATAGATTAAAATAAAGATACGTGATAAAATATAAGGACTAGCCTTATATTTTAACCTAAAATTATATACAAGTCACTAAACTAAGTATAATAATAACAAAAAAAAAAAAATTCCCACTAACAAAATATTTTATAAAATTAAAACTTATATATTTTGTGAAATTGTTTTCCATAGAGAAATCAATTTCTAAATAGATAAAGGGTATAAATGGACTTTTGTGGAACTTTGGAAGTTTGGGACTCCTTTGCAAAAATAATAATAATAATAAATAAATAAATAATAATAGTTTGGGATTTTCAAAGAAGCATGTCCTTCCCTAGGAAGTCTCTGTTGACTTTTTTTTAATCTTAAATAATGAACTCTCTCTCTCATTCTTTAAGTAGACTCTAATAATTTATTATTTATTGTCAATGATTTGAATATTTTGTTTGAATGTAAATTATATATTTAGAAATGTTATCTTATTATTACTAAATTAAAAAATTGGATGGGTTCAATATTTATAATTATAATTAGAAGGGGAAAACATGCTTGATTTGGTCATTTGTGAATGATTATTGATTCCAAGTATGATAATTATATTTTAGTTTTGGTCATGTGTCATTTCCTTTGTACTTAATTAATTTATATTTCCAATCTTCTCCCTACATCTCTCCTCATTCAAATATTCCATATTAAAATGTTTAATATTTATCATGATTGATCAACTTTTACTATCTACTTAATTTTACTCTTTATACACATTTAATAAATCTTAAATTTAATCTCTCAATTTTTTTTTAATAATAAAGTTCATACAATGAAATATAATATATGAATATGTTATCAAAATTTATAATAAAAATGTTAATAAATAGTAGGTTTTTTTAGAAAAATTAACAGTAAATTAAACCAGCAGTAGGGACTAATTAAATTTAAGATTTCTTGAAAATACATATACTAAAATTAGACATTTGACTCTAGAGATAATCTAATATGACTCGAAAACTTCGAAAATGATGTCCTAGATCAGGATTTCTCTATAAATATATCATTATAACTCCATATGAGGTAACTTGAATCATACTCTCAAGCTCTCTAGTTTCTACACTCTTTCACACTTTGACTTAAACATTGGAGTGTATGTTGGTAGCAACATACCGATGTGCATATTTACTCTTTTGCAGGCCACATTCTTCTTCCTAAATTACAAATTCAACTGCTAGTGTTACGTGAAGGTCAAATGTGTTTCCCTTACTCCAAATTTAATATCAACAGAAGTTAAAGGTATAAATCTTTATACTTACGAAATAAATTGAAATAAAATTTAAATTTCAATGGTAAAATTAAAGGCAAAATCATTTTTTTTTTTTTTTTTGAGTTGATTATAAGCGCCTGCTGCCACGAACACAAGGGCTTTTTCTGAAATTCCCCATGCATGCTACTTTGGAAAATACAAAATAATCTAGTTGCTTTAGAAATTTACAATAAAACTATAGCTCCTAAATTGTTGTTTAAAAAGGAAAAAAAAAGGAAAAAAGAATTCGTCACCTAATGAAATTTTGTAGAATATAACTTCTACGGCAAATATCAATTTATATTTCTGAATTTTGGAATTGTATCAATTTAAACATTAAATTAATTTATTATAATCAAATAAAGCTTTGAACTTTGAGAGTTGTATAAATTTAAACTTTACATTAATAATTGTATCAATTCAAATTCTGGACTTTCATAAGTGTATCAATTTAAACGATTTCTTATGTTTTATTTAGATAACATCGTATGAGACTTGTAATTTTATAAATTAAACCTCTAAAGTTACATAAGCCTATCAATTTAGACTCTGAATTAAGATTTATTTGAAAATTATCCATTCAAATTATAATAAAATTGACATTTGTAGAAAAAAATCTACGCACATATAAGAATTTATACATTGATGATTTTGAAATATAATCTTAATAAAGGTTCTAAATTGATTCACTTATAACAAATTATAAGTTTAAATGAAAAAATTAAATGTGTTGCATGATATTTTTCAAACTAAATCTGAAAAAAAAGGTGTAAATTGATACATTTATGAAATTTCAGGATTTACATCGACATACTTATGAAAGTTCAAGGTTTAAATTGATACAATTATTAATTTGAGGTTTAAATTGTTACAATTATTATTTTAGGGTTTAAATTAATACAACCCCAAAACTCATAAGTATAAATAATTGATATTTGTCCTAAGTTCTAAACCTAAATAGCTAACTTAAAATATGTACCTTCAATTAAATTTAAGTAAGAAAAAGTCATATGCTAGAGTATTATAATTTTAGACACTTATAGTCAATTTTCTTTTTATTGTTTCAAAATGATGAAAAACTTGCAAAATTTTCACAAAAAAATTTGAGATACTTATCACTTGTCATATGCAAGTCTTAGACCTAATTACTTATGCAACTACTCGACGAAGTCCTTTTTATCTCGACAAAATTTGTTTAGTCTCCTTAGATTTCATATTTTTCTCCATGTTAATCCTTTAGCGAATTAAATATTATTAGTGGCTTTATTATGTCTTCAAAAGTCAAAGCACTATAATATATATATATATATATATATATATATGAACTTTAGCGACGATAACAAAATATCACTAAATCTCGAAATTTGGACGGAAATATTAGTGTTATGGTGATTTTAGACCGAATGGTATAATTGATATTTAGAAACGACAAAATCAAGAAGAAACGTGCTATGGGCCAAAAATGAAAAATAAAGATCGAAATTGGCCTAGGAGAAGGGGGCTGACTTGGGCCTGGCCCAAACTAACAACCTCGGCCTCGGCCCCAAGGTCGAGGGCTACCTTTGTCAAATGCCCATGCCCGACCCAAAGTAACACTTTAGGCCCAAGATATGGCCTAATGGAGACTCTGACCGAGACTGATCCTAGCCAAACATAAAACCGGGCACGCCCCTTAGCTCGAAAGATTATCTATTATAAGTAACTTGTAACCCTAGAGAACATCCTAGGTCAACTTTCTCTATAAATATATCATAATATCTTCATATGAGGGAACTTGAGTCCTACTCTTAAACTCTAGCTTCCACATTATTTTGTCTTCTGACTTAAGCATCGGAGTGCGTGTGGCAAGCACCACACCGGTGTGCAGATTTTCTCTTTTGCAGGCCACGTTCTTCATCCCTTCAAACAAATTCACTGCTAGTGTCATATGAAGGTTGAGTGCATTTACCCCTGTCCAAAATTTAGTATCAACAATTAGTGACTTTATTGTGAGATGGTTGCAAGAGATCCTGCGTCGTAACTACCTATTCATCACATCGGTGCAACACCTCCTTCGTCTGTTGCAAATTACAGATTGTAACCTTTAGCCTTTTCATTGCACAACACATGTTATTAAATATGTGTTTCGTCACATTGTTTATGATTAATTTGAAAAACATTGTGATATTTAATATTACGATGTTAGAAAGTCATAGCTAAAAGTTATATTGTTGTAGTGAAGGTTTGAATTTCTACTCAGCAATCATAATGGTAAATTATAAATAGAAAAAAAAATCTACCAAGAGAAAGATTTCGTACCAATGAAGTAAAATATTTTACTTCATTAATGAAGCAGTACTGCTACTAATATTTAAGATGAGTTGGTTAGGACATCAACAACAAAAAAAAATGCCCCCATTAAAATATTTATTGAGAAGATTAAAAGAAAGAAAAAGATGAGAGCATTGAATTTGAAAAATATATATAGTGAATTTTATAGTATTAAATTTTCATCTATGTGTTGATATTTTTATCGATATTTTTTTTATTTTCTTAAGCTTAACATCAACCTAAGAGAGTAAATCTACATTTTTATTTTATCATAAAAATATCTATAAAACATAAAATATAAACAATAAAATATTATTAATGTAAATACAATATACATAACAAGCATGCTAACTTATTTTTAAAAAATATATAAATTTATACTAACTTTTGTTTTAAAAAAAAAAAAAAATATGAATAGAGTTTAATGGTTAAAACATCTCTATCTTTTCTTATAATTTTGTAGACTTTTAACCTTCACTTGTTTTAAATGATATAACACACAAGACGAAACTATTTTTCTACTCCAACTTCAATTGTAATAAATGATGATAATAAAAAGTGAATCGAGTAGTGGTAAATAATAATAATAATAAGAGAGTAATAAAAAAATCACAGGTTAAAATATTATTTTCTGTTAAAAATGGAGTGTTGAAAAAAAAATTTGGAACTCAATTGTTGTGTCGTGAAAACCACTGTCTTAAAAGCAAAATCAGCGCGACTTCGATGCTAAATCGCCAGTCGGTTGCTCCCTAAGATTAACACAACACCCTTCTCAAACGTGCACTTTCGACGAAGAATGATTGGAATCAAGTGAAAACTTTGCTAGAATTAAATCATTAAAATAGAGAGAAATAAACCAAAACTCAATTTCACCTCAATGATTAAGACAACCATTTTTCTTTTTATAAGAATCCAACAAAAATATTTTTCTAAATTAAATATAGAAAATATTTTAGATCTAAATTAAATATAAAAAATATTTCATATCTAAATTAAATAGGAAAACGTTTCATATCTAAATTAAATACAGAAAACTGTTTTCAAATTTAAATTAAATATAAAAATACATTTAAAAATTTTTGATTAATTTTATGTCAAATTATTCTGACAAATGACTAATTAACTAGTCATTCTCAACCTTTTAGTTTTTTTTTTTACTTTAGTTTTTATATTTTTAAATCTCTCAACTTAATCTTATGTACTTATAATAAATTTTAAATTTTAATCTTTATTATTAGACTATATGTTCACATTTTTGGGGAAAACCCCTCATTTTTCTCTCTTTTATAAATTTTGGAATTGAAGCATACTCACACACAATGGGTGTATTTTTCTTGAATGATAATTATTATTAGGTTATGAAGTTGGATAAATTCTAACTTCAAACTAACCATCTTTTTTAAAAGAAAAGCAACAATAGTGACTAATTAAGGATTAAAAAATATTTTTGATTTCTGAACTTTCATGAAAGTAATAATAATTTAGTTCTTATACTTTAGTTGGCTGGTTTAGTCTCTATACTTTCAAATTCGTAATAATTTAGTCTCTGAACTTTAATAAGTAACGATTTAATCACATACCATTTGTAACAATTTAGTCCCTATCGTAAAAATACTGATATATGATTTAATGAAATTTCTTAGATAAACTGGTCAGGAATCAATTTTATTTATAAACTATAAAGATTAAGTCGCATTACATAATAAAAATTGACACTTAATTTTAATGAAAATTTTTACGATAGGGACTAAATTGTTACAAATTGTAAAGTATAGGAACTAAATCATTACTTATTAAAGTTCAATAACTAAAATGTTACAAATTTGAAAGTAAAGGAACTAATTTAAAATATAAATTGTTACTTTCAATAAAAGTATATGACTAAATTTTAGACTAATTAAAATGAGATGAGGTCTAAAATGTAAGAATCTAGATTATAATTTAACCAAAAACAATTGGTAAACTAATTAGGAAGAGCTCTATAAATGGTAGAATCAAATTTTGTTAAGGAATTTAATGAGGTTTAGGTCATTTTCAAAGCTTTACAAGTCATGCAATTGCTTTCCTTTATTTCAATTTTCACCTTAATAATGCGTAGGCAGCTGGCTTTGCTTCTTTGGTTGTAACTTTTAAGAAATGTTGTGCATACGTCATCACCCCACCACTAATCTTTCCTTCTTTTACTTTAGATAATTGACTTCCTTTTTCGATTTTGATAATTAACTATATCAAATTCCTCTTTCAAAAATAATATATATATATATATATAAGTAAAAAATCAAAATTGTTTACTCTATCTTTATCCACTTACTTCCATACCAAACCTATTTCCTCCCTATTTTAAAAAAACAATTAGAAAGATTAAAAATTATTTACTTTCTTTAGCTTAGAAATTAAATAAATGTTAAATATGGTTTTGATCCATATACTTTGAAGTTTGTTCAGTTTTAGTCCATGTAATTTTAGTCCTCGTACTTTTAATAAATTTTAAATTTAGTCCCTCAAAATTAATTTTTACAAAATTTGATTAAACAATAATAATTTTTATGCAAGAAAATACAATACGTAGATATGTTTTCAAAATTTATAGTAAAAATGCTAAAAGATAACAAAAAATATATATATATAAAAATCAACAACAAATTAGTAGTAGAGACTAAATTTAAGATTTATTGAAAGTACAAAGACTAAAATTCACCAATTGAAAGTAGAAGGACTAAACTTGAACAAATTTCAAAGTATAAGGACTAAAATGGTATTTTGTTTAACAACCCTAATCTCTAAAAAGGAATAAAAAATAATTATCAAATAATCAAACCACAAGTTTAGTGCTTTCTAAAAAGTCCAAATCTCATGGCAACAATAGCACCCATTTTTTTTTTTTTAAAAAAAAAACATTCTCCTCAACACAACTTAATCATATATGTCATCATCACTTACATTGCAAAATGCATCACATGCAAATAATATATATATATATATATATATATATATATATATTAATTATTATTATTATTATTTTGTGTGTAATAATAAAACAATAGGAATAATAAAATAGATTCGCAATCAAGGTACTAGAAATGATTTGTCCAAGTGTGTCGCTTGAAAACCACACTTAAATTAAGATTTGATGACACAAAAGTCAATGCAAATGGGAAGAATAGATTTTGACAAATGTAACAATTTTTGTGGAGACGTGTAGTTTTGGAGGTAATGCTAAAGGCCAATAATTAATTTCCATAACTATTCAAAATTACCCATTCAATGTGTAACAAATCTACTCTCACTTTTTTTTTTTTTTTTTTGCAAAAGTACCTTTTTGTCCTTAAGTTTTGTGTCTAATTTTTATTTGGTCCCTAAATTTCAAAATTTTACACATTTAGTTCTTAAGTTTTGGTTTTAATTTAGTCCCTAGGTTTCAAAATGTTACAATTTTATCTTTGAGATTTGGGTTTTGTTTCAAGTGAGTTATTTAATGAAAAATCGATATTAAAAGTGTAAGTCTTGGAACTCGAGACCAAATTGAAACAAAACTCAAATCTCAAGAATAAAATTGTAACATTTTGAAATCTAGTAACCAAATTAAAACCAAACAAAAAGTTTAAAGGACTAAATATGTAACATTTTGAAATCTATGGACCAAATGAAAATTAGACCTAGAACTTAGAGACCAAAAAGAATTTTTTTTTTGTTTTTATTTTTTTTTATTTTTAGTCATAAGTTGGAGATTAGATATTTGAATCTCAACCCTAAAGAACAAAATATATGACAATTATTGTCAAGCTTATGTTAATTAGTAGTCTACTTAATATATAGATAAGTTTGAGATAGACTTTTAAAAAGAGAAGAAAAATGCTTTTAGCAAAAGTAGGAATCCTTTGGTGATAGTAACAATCATTCTAATGTTTGGTTTTATATTTTTACTACAATGCATTTTCTATATTATTCTAAAGAAATAATTTTTTTTAATGCGAAATGATTCTTGCTACAAAAGTGCTTTTATGGTGGTAAAAAAATATTGGATAAGCATGAAATTACATCTTAAAATCAAATTTGATAATGTGAGGAGTAATTTTTATATCTTATAAAGATTGTGAGATAATTTTTTCATCTTTTTAATGTGTGATCTTCAACATACTCCATTAAAATGGTGTCTTGCTTGAGGTTTTACATCTCAAAATTATTTGACAACGACAAGTAACTCATATATATCTTTATCTTTACAATGTGAGATCTTAAAATAGTAATAATAATAATATAATTGAAAAAAAAACTCTCTCGAGTTTCACATATTCTAGACAAGAAGTTTTGATGTTCATTGACATGTTACATTTTCACTATATTATAAAAAACAATTGGACAGAATATAATTAAAATATCATTGTATGGATTAATAGATCTAATATTAATATTAGGAAATTGAAATTTATTTAAAAGTGTTTAATTTGTTTGTTTAAATATTTTTTTAAAAGAAATTTTATTATTATAATATTTCCATAATATCCATTAATTAAACTTTTTTTTTGTGATTTTTGTCGGCATTTTCATATAATTGAAATCTCGACATTTAAAACTTTGATTTTAGGTGAATTTTTCTGGTAAACTATTTAATAATTATATATTTAACTATATTACAAACACAAGCGAGTCAATTATTTATATATTTTATTTTGTTTATACAAAAGAGTCACCAATTTATTCCAAAAAATGATGGGTTATCTCTTTTATCACTTTTTCTTATAAAATATTTAAAAAGTATTTAAATATATATTTAAGTTTTTTTTTTTCTCATTAGATAAGAGGTATTTAAGGTTCAAATCATGAACAAGGTAATTGTTCTTGGAATCTTAGCATATTTGACTCATAAATGATATTTTATTTGTGATGGATTGTAAATAGTTGAAAAACATAACTAAGTTCAAGAGATTTATTGGTTGAGTACTCAAAAGCCCTAGGCTTTTGGCAAGGTGAAAAGATATAACTCCACTTTGGCTTGCATTTTAGCATCTTCTAGGGAAAAAAATATAAATATTGAAGAAAAATAAACTTATATCCTAAGATGCACTCATCTTTATACGGTCTACGTAATTGTTCAACAAAAATTTGTCACATAAAAATTATCTCTTCATCATTTTAAAAATATTTTCAATTAGTTTTTTTTTCTTTTTGAACAATAATAATAATAATAAATGTATAATAAAGTTAATTTAAAGTATTTACGAGCTCAAAATCTCATTGTCACCTATACACTATGTTGATGAAAATGTCGATGTCTCAATTTTACTTAAACGACGATGAAAATATCAATAAAAGGTTGGTACCAATGAAATATAGAAAATATACATTTAGATTAATAAATAAACATTTTACACTTTTTAAACAAACTAAAATGTCAATTAATTATATTACATTGACATATTTTGTTGTATTTCGTAGATTTTTTTGCAATGTAATGAAAATGTTGATTTATTGCTTATGTTGGTGACAAAGCCATGAATATATAGAAATATATGTATGTCAGATTTGGTGTTTGGCTATATTTTTTAAGTATGTCATGGTTGTTGTTCCTTGAGATGTTTGTCATCCTGTCTCATGTTTTGTCTTACGGGATGTCTCTACTAAATGTTCTTGTCCCATGTTTTGAATATATTTTCCCTATATGAAAAATCTTGGATGTTTATTTCTAAAGGATTTATTTCCTTCTCTAGGCTTGGCTGCGAGAATTTGGTTTGTTTATCATTTTCTGCCGTGCACATATATGGGACTATTTGATGGGTTTTAGGGTTACGACTTTAAAGACATCTTTAAGCCATTTGTGTTGTTTTGGGAAGATGATCTCCGTGAGTATCAATCTTCCTTGTGATTGTGAAGCTTTCTTCATTTTCAATCTTGAGTGGTTTTCTAGATCATATTGAAACATCTACTGCAACTTGAGAAAGGATTCTCCCACTTAGATCGTATCGAAAGTATTCTAAGTGAAGTGGTCTTCATTTGAAGGTGGAAATATAGAATTATCAATGAGAAGGAATCTCACACGTAGGGGGAGCCTCAAAGATCATTTACTAAGTTAGACTATTCATGTGTCACTATAATTGTCATCTATTTATATATAAGTACAACGTTGTAATCTCTTAACTCGTTGTTAGTAAAATTATCTTTCCTAGGCTTTCAGTTCCCAACGTAGGTGATATTATATCGAACTGAGTTACAAAACCTTGTATTCTGTCTTTTAGTTTAAAATTTTCTTTTCAATTTGATCCTTATTAAATTTTAATAAAATAAGTTCAATATTCCATCTTTCATATTGAAATCTGGGGGGGGGGGGGGGGGGTTATTTGGCTTGTTTGAGCCCTAGGATATTGAATATTCTCAATTTTGTTTAACAAATTTTATTTTATTCTTCTACTTATCCAAATTTTGGACGCACTCTAGCCTTATATATATTTTCTAATTCCTACACTATATGTCATACTTGTAAACTATACATTATACATATATTATACATTCAAATTGACTTTAAATTTTTTAATTTTATAGAGACCGTAAAATTGAGAGTAAAAAGAATTTATGAGATACAAAATAAAAAATTTAAGAATTTATTTGACACTTTTTAAAGTGAACGACTCCCAAAATTCGAGAATTAAATTTAAAATTTAATCTCGTAATTAATAATTATTTTTGAATATTAGTACAACACAAATAATTTGTTTTTTAAGTTTTTTTTAACATAAGATTTAAAAATGCTTTTATTAAAAGAAATATAGATTTTTTTTTAAAAAAATGCTTAACCTAGAAGGTATTATAAACATAAATGGAGTAATAATAAGGTAGAAGAAGAACACTTTCTACCATGTGTCAGTTTCGTAAAGTTGCAAAATTCGTTTTCTAACAATCTTTTTCATGAAATATAATGTTTTTTTTTCTTCCCTGTATTTTTTTAGGCTTATAATTTCAAATCTTTCATTTTTATAAAATTAAAAATTGAGATTAAATAAGTGATATAAAATACCTTTCTCAAAATCAACTATTATATTGGGAAACAACTATATTAATAAAATAATAATAATACTCAAAATAAAACAGTATTAGCTATAAACTCGAGCATAACTCAAATGACATAAAATATATAATCTTAATCAAAAGGTTCATAGTTTGCATTTCCTCTCCTCAAATTGTTGTTCTCGAAAAAAACCTAGTATTAAGCTAATATATATATATGAAAATAGTTCGATTGACATAAAATATATATGACTTAGATCATCAAGAGAAAAATTTTGAATTTTTCATTTTATAAATTAAAAAAACACTATTAATCTAATCAAAATCAAAACTTAAATGGACTAAGCTTCAATGGGATTAATTCAATCATAAACCTTATCTTAAAAAAAAAAAAAAAAAAAAAAAAAAAAAAAACTCACCGTATTAGTTATCTTAATTTCATAATAATTTTTTTTCAAGAATTTGTTTATTTGAGTAAATGATTGAAAAGTTCTCTTTCAAAGTGTGTAGCAGCTAATTGAGTATGTGTATCAATCATAAAATTAAATTACGAATAAAAGAGTTTTCTGTCTGTTTCCACATGTAATTATGAACAATGGTGATAAATCAATTAATTTTTTCATCTTAATATTTTTATAAGAAATGAAGAAATTAAGTACCAATAGATCTAGAAGGTCAATTTGAATAATTAATATAACATTTTGTATTACATGAGGATATTGAATGATTATTCTTGTAATCATATAAAGTAATTTCTTTATTAAACTTTTGGTTAAATGTGTTTAACTTGATTAGAATAATTTAGAATAATATAAATCTTATAGAAATAATTTGATAAAAAAGTTGAATTATTAAAATTATGGTAGGTGAATAATTGGAGTGAGTCTGAGTCACCATTTCTAAATTTTGGATTTTTTGGTAAAAAAAAAAAAACAGCTTCAAATATTTCCTTGAAATCTAATTCATTTTATGCTAAATATCACTAATGCTTTTATTATAGTTTTGCCCCAATAGTAATTAACTAAATTAAGCAACTAATCAAGTTAAAAGATATTTTGTTTCTTTATATATTATTGGTTTAATCTCTACAATATTTCTAACATTTGTTAGAAGATATTTTTGGTGGTTGATAATATTATTTTAGTTTCTTAGAATAATATTGTTTCTAGACAAGTTATTAATGCCTTAGATAACTATATTTTCAATTTCTCAAAAAAAAAAAAAAAAAAAAACTATATTTTCATAATAGGGTGGTTGATGGTATAATTCGTTGGACAGCGAATGGGGTTGAATTACACTACTACTGGGATGATTTCAAATTAGCTTTGTTTTTTAGTTGAGGCGGACTTGGACTCGATGTCTTTGTAATTGTTTTATTGATTGCTTTTCTTAACGACATCATTTTTATTGATACTAATTTATCTTAATTTTCCAGGTTTGATTTTTTTGACAATTTGATTATTAATATTCTTTTTCTATTAAAAAAAGTCTATTTTCTAATAATTTTATAGAAAAATTTCACAGATTGAAAAAATGTTAAACTATTTATAGAAAATAGAAATAAAACATTGATAAACATTGATAGACTTCTATCAGTATCTATCAGTGATAAATTTCTATCATTTCTATCATTGATAGACCCTGGTGAACTTCTATCCGTGTCTATCACAACTATCTAAAAATGTTGCTATTTTATGTAAATATTTTACTTTATTTTTTTATTTTTAAAAATTTCTCAATATTATATCTTATTTTAGTCTATACATTGGTCCATCAGTTTTTTTTTTCAAATGTTTTACTTTGGTATTTAAACTCTCAATTATTTTGTGTGAGGTCTAAATTTGGAAGAAAAAACGTTTTAATTCTTACCATCAAAATTTTAATAACTTTAATAAAAATATATATTGAATGTCAAAAGGCAAATATTTGTGTAAATAGTTACATCAACATACATTTAATCCCTGATTAGAAGATATTCATCATTAGTTTCTTAGTAAAAATTAAACCTTTACAAAAAGTTAGGAGCTAAAAAAAGAATATTTAGCTATTTATAAATTAAAATAGGACCTGTGAAAATACACCATCATTATTTTTAAATGTTTAACGTTTAATTAATAAACTTTTAGCATGTTTATTTTAATCATTGTAATAATTTTATTTTTTAATTTTCAATTCATCATCAAATATTTAATATTAAATTATTATTTTTTTACCGTCAATTCAAGCATAACTCAGTAAATAAGATATAAATTATCATCTCAAAAATCGATGATTCCATTTCTTACTTCTATAATTTGTTGAGCCAACAAAAATTATATTTATTGCAAAGATATATTTTTTTTCTAAACTTGTAACCATTCGTTAAATATACTACAATAATATAACAATGGAAAATATCACATTAGTTATTTTTTAAAGTAGCTAAATTACCAGAACATTGTCATTTGTCTTTAAAAAAAATTTAGACTTGAAATAATATGACGACTTAAAATGGTAGGTGATCAAATTTTCCTTTATAGGCTAATTCAACACAGGTTATAATTTCTATTTTAAATTTTAAGGAATTTCTACCCAAAGATAATTTTGAAATGTTTATAAGAGGTTAAGGAAAATTTTGAAAATTTTAAAATAATAGGAATAGTTTTTAAACAAAGAGTAAAAATCAATATCTATCGAATCCGAGGTAATGAAGATTTGAACATCCAACTTCAATAAAAACAATATGTGCTAATTACCGTTAAAATGTTCTCACCTATTATAATTAAAATTAGTCAAATTACAAATTTAATCTCTATAATTTGATACCATTAAAAACTATTTATGAAAGTTTTACAAAAAAAAATTATAAAAATTAAATTTTTATTATAAACTATAGGAAAATTTTCACATATAAAAAAAATGTCAAACTATTTACAGAAAATAGCAAAAAAAATTGATAGATATTGATAGACTTCTATCAGCATTTATCAATGATAGACTTCTATCATTTCTATCACTGATAGACCTTGATAGACTTCTATCAACGTTTATCACAATTATCTAAAAATTTTATTATTTAGTGTAAATAGTTTTCTTTATTTTTCTATTTTTAAAAATTTTCATAAATTAAATTTTTTTTTTACCAAATCATAAGAAAACTAAAATGGTAATTTAACTTTGAATTTTTTTTAACTTAAAAAGGAAGGAGATCTCATTACACAAAAAAGAAAGAAAGTAAGTGACGAGAAGAATCAAGAAAAACATTTTATAAAAAAAAGAAAAAAAATGCGTCGGCAAGTTGGTCCCGCCAAAAGATGGACGCCTTCGTGTAGCGGGACCCACTTAACTTTGACTTCATAACTTTCCTCTTCTTTATTTTCCTTTTATTTTTATTCTTTCATTCTAAATTTCCTTTTTTTGTTTTGATTTTCTCTGCATCGGGATTGAGAAATCGAACGGTGATCGAGGCGTCACCAATGTATCGTACGGGAAAGCGACCACAGAGGATTAATTCCTCCAAAAATAATCGTCTGCGGACGAGTTTAATTACACCCTCTCCTCTTCCACCCAATCAGAACCAACAAATCGTTGGCCAACACCTAAAAGACAAAAACCAAATACTAAAATTAAAAATCTTATTTTATTATTTTAAAAATATTCAGATGGGCCCCAAAGAAATCGATGACGTGGACGTGGCGAGTTCCTTGAAATTAAATATAAAAAAAACTTCATTTAATGCAAACGAACTCCGCAGGTAAAATTTACTCCCCTTAAAACCCAATTTACTAAATAGCCCTCCTACGTTACACGTGGCTTGTTATTACAGGTTAAAGTCGTGGAGAAAACGATCCTTTTATTAGCACTATTCGACATATTTAACATTTTCATATATTTTTTTTTATATTTCTATAAATTCGAAATTCAGCTTTTATAAAACATAAAAAATAAGTAATATAATATCACATTATAATATAAATAATAAATATTTTAATTTATTTACAAACCGAAACATATTTATTTATTAATTTAAATATTAATAAATACTTATCATCATCTACATTTTGTCGATATTTTCTTTGAAATTTCTATAAAATTGAGATTTTGACATTTCTATTGATATTGATATTTTAAACGTTGATTAACACTAAAGTTTAGAATGTCGATGTTGACGAAAATGTCAAAGTCTTAATTTTATAGAAGTATCTACAGAAATATAGATAAAATATCGATGTCAATGAATATTTTTGAAAAAATTATAAAAATAAAAATTCAAAGTAAAATATTTAAATTACTAAATAAACATTTTATGATTTTTTAAACAAGTTAACATATCTATTATTTACATTATATTTACGTTAGTGATATTTTATTATTTATTTTTTTTTATGTTCATAAATTTTTCTACCATAAAATATGATGTCAATTTCGACTAATACGTAGAAATATCAATCAACATATATAAAAAAAAATATTAGCACTTGAGAATATATACTTATTTATTTATATTTATAAAAACAAACAAAATTAAATAAGAGTGCTTGAAAATCCGAATTTCCAAAGCGCCCTCTCTGTTTCTCTCTCTCAGTTTACAATTACAAATTACTCTCTCTCTAATTCTATTTTCCTCTTTCTAATTCTCTTGCTATTTTCTCCCGTTGTCTTCGGATTTCCGGTGGTGGGTTTTTTTTATTTCTTTGTTGGTGTTTGTTTTTGTTGTCAGCTCTGTTTTTAGAGCTCAGAAACAGAGGGGAGAAGTGGTGAAGGAAGAGCTCTTAATTTGTAATGGGTTGTTTTCGTTGCACCGGTTCATCCAGCAAGAAATCGGAGAATATCGAACAAAACAACCCCAATACCTTCGATTCCAAAACCCACAAGCCAGATGATCTAACGCCTTCAGGTGATTTTTTCTTTATTTCTTCAAGAATCTCTCAAATGGGGCAAATCGATTATGTTTGACCTTCTTGATTTTGGGTTTTCCTTTTTCTTTTTTGAATTTTTGGTTGTGGGGTTTCTGTGTTCTTCCAAAAGTTTTGAATTAATTTATTTTTTCTGGTCGAGAAATTAGGAATTGAGATTGGTTTCTGTTTGGGGTTTAATGTAATATTTGATTTCTGCAGTCTGCTGTCGTCATCTTGACGGACTTCCAATCTGTTTGTATTTTCTGCAAATTAGTTGCAAGGTTTAATAAGCTATTTGAGAGCCAAAATCTCAGGTCAAGAACATTTTAATGTTAATTTCGATGTTATTTTTTCCTTTCTTGCTTTCTTTCTTTTGAATTTCAGGTAGTTGTTTTGTGGTGGTTTACTTGTTTTTGCATTATGAAAGGATTTGGATTAAGGTCAAGTGAATTAAGTACAGAGTTTTGTTCCTTATTGTTATTTCCTGTGGGTGTGTACAGATAAAGCCAAAGTAAATTCAAGCTTGGCAGTAAAGAGGGATTCTGATGTGAAGGTAGTTGTGTCTAAAGATAACCAATTGGCTTTAGATGTAAAGAAATTGAATTTAAAAGATGAGGTTTCTGAGGAAGGAGAATCCAATGGCCGTGCCAAGACTTTTACATTTGAAGAACTTGCGGCCGCGACGGGCAATTTCAGGTTTGCAAGGAGGATTTGGCAGGGGGTAAGTTCAGTGAAGTATTTTAGTGTTTATGTGCAGAATCATCCTGCATTTCTAGGGCTCTCATTTGTAAATATAAAACAAAATTCAAACTGAAAACAATTATAAACCAAAACTGAAATTTTCTCATATGCTAATAGTATTAAGGCTAAATTGCAAATTTAGTTCCCATGGTTTGAAGAAAGTTAAAATTTAGTCCATATGGTTTATAACTAGAATTTGATACCTATAGTTTGATAAAACTCTCATAAAAGTCTCTACAGTAGAGACTATTTATGAGGATTTCATCAAGGGACCATCAATGAGGTTTTACCACAAGGACTAAATTCTAACTTTTAAAATCATAGGGACTAAATTCCAACTTTCTTCAAACCATAAGTACCAAATTTGCAATTTAACCTAGTATCAAGGAAGCTAGATGTTCATATAGTATATAGTATTCTTTCTCTCTTTAAGAGAATATGTGCTTCTGTTTGATTTGTTAAGTTTCATTAAATGGCAATGCTTTAGTTATCTGACCCATTTTTTGCCTTTGTCTAGGTTGTAGCAATCAAACAACTTGACCGCAATGGACTTCAAGGAATTCGAGAGTTTGTTGTTGAAGTCTTGACTTTAAGTCTAGCCGATCATCCTAACCTTGTAAAACTTATTGGCTTTTGTGCTGAAGGGGATCAGCGGTTGTTGGTTTATGAATATATGCCATTGGGATCATTGGAAAACCATTTACACGGTACCTAATTGATTGACCCATGATTTATAATCGTTTTACCTACTATGTTTTACGATTATTTTACATGTTCTCCGCTCCTTGTAGATCTTCGACCCAGTGCAAAAGTAATTGATTGGAACACAAGAATGAAAATAGCAGCCGGTGCAGCGAGGGGGTTGGAGTATTTGCATGAGAAGATGAAACCCCCGGTTATATATCGTGATTTGAAATGCTCAAACATTTTGCTCGGTGAAGGATATCATTCAAAGCTATCTGATTTCGGGTTGGCTAAAGTAGGTCCTATTGGGGATAAAACCCACGTTTCAACCAGGGTTATGGGCACATATGGGTATTGTGCTCCAGATTATGCAATGACGGGTCAGCTGACATTCAAATCAGATATTTACAGCTTTGGCGTTGTTTTATTGGAACTCATCACGGGCAGGAAAGCAATCGATCATTCAAAACCTCATTCGGAGCAAAATCTTGTGGCTTGGGTAATATACCTTACCTATTTTCTTGTGTGGTCTAGCTCAACTTTTATGATTGTATATTTGTTTCTTTTATGAAAATTTCATGCTTCGAAAATATTGTTTATAAAACTTGATCATTTGACTGGTTAGCATAACACTTTGATGATTTGTGCATGTACTTGAGCGGATCGTTTCAAACATTCGGAAACTGTATTGATCGTAACTGGTAGAGTTTAGTGATATAAACCATCTGAATTGCATTAGACTTTTGGTAAGCTGCTAGATGCTCCTTTGGTTAAGGCTCAGAAAACTTCAAATGTTGTCTAATGCCTGATGAACATCTGCAAAACAAATTCATGGCATGATAAGAAGATGCTGGGTGTATTTATTTGCATATTTTGAGTTCTGTGAAGCACATAAACATTGGTTCTGAATGCCCATTGGAGGCTAAAGCAAGCTTATGATGTCTCTGATATTGCAGGCGCGACCCTTGTTCCGAGACCGGAAGAAGTTCTCACAAATGGTCGATCCAATGCTCCACGGACAATATCCTGTGAGAGGATTATACCAATCTCTAGCCATAGCCGCAATGTGTGTTCAGGAGCAACCGAATATGCGGCCAGTTATATCTGATGTGGTAACCGCTTTAAACTACCTAGCGTCCCAGAAATATGATCCCCAAACTCAACCACACCAAAGCACCCAAAAGAGACCATCTTCTCTTAGAACGGAACGGGACAATGATAAGAAGGAACGGGATGATGATAAGAGGGAAACATCAGACAACGACGGGTCAGAGAGAGAGTGAGACGGGAGAGGATACATTGTAGAATGGACCGGTGAATACTGTTCAGAAGCATTCTTATGAAGTGCCTAGTTATCAATTTTTGTGTCATAGATGATAACAGGTACCCTGCTCAGATCCTTGATCTTTCAGTAAATTGGGTCACAAGCCGAGAATTTGTGGTCTTTTTTCTTTTTCTTTTTGGTCCTTCAATGTAAATGTGAGCTGAGGTTCTTTTGTATGTAAAATTGCCTCTTTAGGGAACCATGCTCCAAGTTATAGTTATAGCCAAAAATTCCTTTGCCAATAGTGACTTGGACTTTTGCTCCTCTTTTCTTTCTTTCTTTCTGCAATATAAATACACACTAACACAGTTGTCTCTGGAAACTCTTCTGTAGTTTGCATTCTTCTTCCTCACATATTAACACTATTATTTCTGTACAATTTTCATCAATCTGCACAACTTTGACCTCTTGGTTGAAAAATATTCTCTTTTGATTGGCTACTATAAAAAAAATCAAAAAATATTACGAAATTCATATTAATTGCATCCCGTATAAGTTGACACATAAGGACCCCAACTATATTCGGCTCGTGATCAATCCATAGATACTAATAGAAAATAAATAGACATTTATAGTAAGTACATGTTTGAGCATGATTGACCAACCCATTATCAGTTTTGATTCATTTCAATATGGTTCAATGGAGTTCATAATTTATGGCAGTTGAGTTGTGTTTATTGTGAGCTTTAAATAGTTAATGGTTTCTTTAGGTGACTAATGATGTGTTTGAAATTGCATTAAAAAGGGTTAAAATCACTTTTGTTATAATCAAAATTACTTTCAAACGTGTTTTTAATCATTCAAAATTAATTTTAATAGTGTGATGTTAGATGATATAATATTAAGTCGATCATCAATGAGATTCAACTTTTGGGTCAACCGATGATTTAACATGGTATATCAGAGCATGTGGTCTAGGAGATCTTAAGCCCCTGCAATGTTATTTCTACCGCAATTAATATTGATTTTCACTTGTTGGGTCTTCTACATATTTCAAGCCACAAGTGAGGAAGAGTATTAGATAATATAATATTAAATTGGCGACAAAATTATTACATACTAAAATTTAATATCTAAATTGTTACATTCAAAAAATTTATTTTTTCAATATTTTTATTTCTTCTGATCTTTTTCTATTTCTTAGCGAACTTCTTTTATTGTCTTTTCAGGTTTTGTACACGAGGCCAACTATTTCTAGAATCTCCTTGAATTCTCTAGTTATTCAAAAGAAGAAACAGTTAATTTCCTGCTAGACATAAAAAAAGAAAAAGAAAAAAAACTCAAATTTAGATCCTATAGCACTCTAGTTTTGATCCCAACATTAAAAATAACACTTAAAAAGTCGATCCAAACAGGTCCTATGGCTAACGAATTTTGCTATTATGAGCATGGATTATCACCTAAATGTCTTCGAAAAAAATCTTGTGAAGTTGAGGCAATAAAGACATAATTCCAAAAAAAAAAAAAAAAAGCCTTTGATTTTGATAGGTACTTATGATTGATCAACTTCACTAATTTCAGCTCTACGGCAGTTGCCCACTGATAAGTACAATGTGGAGGGCTTATGTGATGGAAGAACTCTGCAACAATCCCTTCTTGGTGACTGCAAATATTCATAACATTGTAATTCAGTTACAATTGAAGGACTACGCTACAAAAATATTTTTGTGCTTTAATCTCTAATGGTTTAGTGTTGTTTGCAATTTGGTCCCTTATAATTGTAGTTTTTCGTTCAAGTGAATATAAATATGATATAGTTAGAGTATGCACAAGTTAACTGGCAATATTGTAGTATGTACTATCAATCTCGAGATTAGAGGTTTAAAATTTAGAGCACGAATTAGGGCACCTATGAAACGAAAGTTTGTAACTTCTTTTCTTGGAAGTTTCAAAAACTTGGACTTTTTAAAATTTCTATTAGTTCACTAGTGTAGTGTGCCATGCAATATAAGTTTATTGTCATCAATCAATATCAAGGTTGTTTAATAGGAAAATGTTAAAAACATAAGAGACTAAATTAAAACACGCCCAAATTTAGAAGATTTACCTTTTGCCATCGGTAAGGATCGGGCCTCTTCAAGACAATGACAGAGTCAATTTTATCTGGCGAACTCATTTTCCAACGACAAAAAGGGTGACGAGACTTATCACGAATATAAATACCAACGGTTTGCTTTTTTGTTCGATCATAACGCGTAGTCCCCATGTAGAATATGAAGGGCTTTTGACAAGGGTGCTTCGTGACAGGCCTAGTGTTGAAAGCATAAGCAGTGTAATCTGCTCTTCTGTACCAATTGAGAAAGGTTCTTGTGGGCATTTCCATTTCTCTAGGTGAAATTACACCTCTTAAAATTTGAACCACATAGCCCCAAGAAACTGAAATTGACCAATAACGTTTCTTATCATAACAAATAGATTGTTGCATTATGCTTGACGAGTCGAGTCTTGAGGATTGAAATAGGCGTTGAAGGGCTTTCACTCGAGTCATTCGAGGAAAAATTGGTTCAACTACGTCAAGGTGGTGAAGCGATAACAATGGAGTCACTGGATGAGCCCCTAAAAGTCCCAATAGATCTCCATATACATCATACTACAACATTCAACACAACAAATAAGCTAAATTAATTCATCTCATCAATATATAATTGCCATTTAAACACTGTCTTTTCTTGTTTAAATAATTTCATTTTTGTCCCCAATGTTCTTACTGAAGGTTTCAATTGACATGATATATGATGAGAGGTTAGAAACTTGAGACATGATAGAGCTACTTAGTTTGAGAGTTTATTTCCTCGTTCTCCAAAATTAGTATATATTTAGGAAATTATTCTAAATAGAAAAAATATCAAACTATTTATAAATATAGAAATTTTTTACTGTATGTTAGTGATAGACCGCAATAGAATTCTATCGCTTTTTATCGCTCAAGCAAATAAATTCTATCGCTTGAGTGATAGAAAGCGATAGAATTCTATCGCGGTCTATCAAATAGACGGTAAAAAATTTCTATATTTGTAAATAGTTTGGTTCATTTTTCTATATTTGAAAACAACCCTATACATTTTGACTTTTCTCTTCTTTAAATAATGGTATAATTCTTTGTCTAAATTGTTTCCAATTCACTAGATATATATATAATACCAAGAACACTTATCATTAGCTAATTTTAACAATTATGAACAAAAGGTTATGAATAAAAAATATTAAAACGTAAGGTGCTAATATTGAAAGTTTCTTATTCCCTTCAAATTTCAAAAAGGAAAAAAAAAAAAAAGCAATAAAGGGCCTAATTGCTTATCTAAATTACTATCAACCCACTAAGTACCATGTGTAAGCTCATATATATATATATATATATATATATATATAAAATGCAAAAGGTTGATTTCTTTTTAAAAAAACTATACCACGTGGCACAATGTCATTGGGAGTTGGTCGGACTACACCTAAGTATTTTCCTTCTTTAAAAGGCTAGGTTTGCAAAGAATTAAAATAGCCAAAACATCAAAAACTCAAACATGCATATTTATAATATATTTATTTACCCATATTTGCAACACAAAATATATATTTATTTTCAAGAAAACTTATTCATATAATAGTAACGATATTTGTAATACCTGATGAAATCCAGGTTCTCTTGTGAGTGGTACTCCAAGCTCAGCCATACAAGCTTGAATTCTATCATCACTCCCATACAATCCAGGGTACCTGTGAATTCGAATAAGTTATGTATTACTATTTCAAAGATCGATGGTTAGATTCTTGATCTCGAGATTGTTAAACTAAAAGTTAGAAAAAGAAAAGCGAAGATACCTTTGAATACACCTATCTTGCATCTTCTCCAACTCCTTGGCTAATGGATAACTTATAGCAAATCCTCCCCCACCATAAGCCATTGCATAAGAAAAGTAAATATTTTGAACATGGCTTTCAGATGAGCTCCCAATGTAATAAAATTGCCTATGATCATACTTAGACAAAACCCTCACAAGATTCTCCACAATAAAAACTGTGTCATCATCCCCCATCACAAACCATCTCACATCCTTCATCCCCAACCTTAAAGTCTCCGAAACAACCCTAGAAATCCGCAATGCAGATCTTTGTCCTTGCCGGTTCGTGTACTTAAACCGTGACGTGCCTCCCGAAATCCGAATTTCAGGTAACCCTTCATTTCTTTTAGCATAAACTTTTTTATCCAACCAAACAACCCCTCTAGTTTCCTTTGGCCTCCACCATAATTTTATGTATTCTTTCCTCTTCGCCCATAAATTCGAGGACCCCGCGATCCCGAAAACGATGTGTTTCAACTCTGTGTCGTAGCGTTGCGACTTTAGAGGAAGAACTGGCTCGATCACCGTTTGTTCTTCTTCCTCTTCATCATCAAGTTGGAGAAATTTGCTAGTGTTGATATTGGTTGAAGAGGTGTTGGTGAGTGTTTGTATATGTTCTTCGGTCGAGGAGTCTAAGTTCGTCGAACATTCTTCGTGGCGATCGACGGTGAGGATATTGGTGGAGTACAAAACATAGAGAATGAAGACAATGAGGAAAATCCAAACAGCAGTGTTTTTGAGTCCTAGAAAAGTTGTCAAACGTTGTTGTTGGGAAGTGGCACGAGACCAAGGTGAAGAGACAGACTTTTTTTCAGAATCTTCAAGTTTGTTCTTGTTGTTGCTTTTGTTGTTTCCCATAGTTGTGGAGGTTTGTAAGAGGAAATTGGATCTTGAATTTGTTTAATTGGGATCGAGAGAGAGAGAGAGAGAAGGAGGAGATTAAGGGAGTGAGAGTTTTTGATCTCAAAACCATTTGATTTGGACTTGGTAATGTGAAAACAACCTATTTTAGATGCTAATAATATGGAAAGAAATTTGTTTTGAGTTTGTGGCAAGTGGCTACCTTTTGAGTCATTACATATGTATTTCTACTAATAATAGCATATGTGTATGGTTTATAAAATTGTTGGAAATAGTTCAAAAGAAAAAAAAAAAAATTGAAAGGAGCTTTTTAAAAAAAATGGGAATTTTTAGAAGTAGAAAAATAAGGGAAATTATTTCCACAAAATAGCAAAATTTTTAGATAGTTGTGATAGACGATGATGAAGTCTATCAGGGCCTATCTGTGATAGAAATTATAGAAGTCTATCACTGATAGATGCTGATAGAAGTCTATCAATGTGTATCAGTGTTTTTTTTTTTTTTTTGTTATTTTCTATAAATAATTTGACATTTTTTCTAACTCGAAAAATTTTCCTTTAAAAAAAGGTTAAAGGGATATATAAAGTGAGCCTAATCAGGTAAGTGATATTCTCAATTTTGTGCTTAATTAATCTTTTTAATATTTTTTATCTCGAAAATGTCTCTATAAATGTCACATCTTTGCGACGTTTGTGTTGATGTCGCAACTTACAACTATTTGTTGGAATGTGGCATTATTGTCATGATATATACAAACATCACACATTGAACGTCGTATGTTGCAACGATTTGCATGAACGTCGCAAATTGCAATAAACTGCTTAAAAAGCGTCGCAGGTAGGATTGCTACTATTTTTTTTGCTTTAAATTAATTGTTTTTTAAAATAATATTTGTTGGAGATTTTTATGAGGATAGCTTAAACAAAGTTGATGTATACCATTCAATTATATATTGTTATATTGACATATTTTATTATGTGCCGTTCAAGAATGAAAATATCGTTATCGATATAAATATCAGTTACTCAGATTTATGGATATATAGATGGATATTCCAAAAAAAAATCACATATATCACAAAAATTTATAAAAGTATTGTAAAATTTTTATTGAATTAAATTTTAGAACAAACTTATTTAAGTAATAAACTATGATTTTAAGTATATAAATTAATAATTAGAAGCAAAAAATGATTGGTAATGAAATAATAGATAATAATGAAGATCGAAAAATGATTATGAGCTGAATGTTTTATTAATAAAGTCTAGGTCATACAAAATGAAGATCAAATACAAGATTTAATAGTAAAAAGATGATCTACGAGAGACTTGTAGGATCGGAATGACAACTCTAAAGGGAGATGGATATGGTTCCCAATTAAATAAATTAATACACTTTTTGCTAGAAAGTAATTTAAACAAGGATTTTATGAAAATAATTTCACATTGAATTAAACATAGATGGTGAAAAGAAGAAAATGGAAGCTTAAGAGAGCCGCAATGGAAGCTTTGTGTTTTTAGAGAGGACTAGAAATTATAAAGATTGTTATTGAAATTTGGAGAAGAAGATGAATTTAAATAGAGCGGGAAGATGGTGAAAACCAAATTTAATTTGAGCCTTTAGATCTTGTTAAATTCAAATCAACATTGGAGATTTAAAAGTAGTAGTAATAATATTTAAGGGAAAATGCACTTTGATACCTGAGTTTGGAGTTGATGTCTATTTAGTTTATGAAGTTTAAAAAGATGTACTTTAGTCTCTCAAGTTTGCAAAGTGATTCTAAATGGTCCCCAACTTAACTTTAAACTAACGGAATGTTGAGTGGACAGTTAAGTGTTGACGTGGTTGGAATGACAAGTCTACTTCATTTGATTATTGAATTTAATTTGATTAGTGGGCAAACAAATTGAAATTTCAATTTTCCTTTTAAAATAAATTATTGACTAGAAGTTTAAATTGTTTAAAATATATTAAAATATTCCCCCAACAAACTTTTGGATAAATAATCATTTATTTATAAACCTAGTAATGTCTTCATTCTTGCCTTGTGCATGCCCCAACCTATCTTAATCCTAGAATATGACAAAGATAAAGTGCTCGACCTCCGATTACCGAGAGCGACCCTAACAAAATACCAAACAGACATTAAATCAATCTAAGAAGGATAGTTAGAACATAAAACAACACATAAGGCCTAAGAAGAGCTCAAGAAAATAAGAAGGAAAGAGAAAGGAATGGGCTGAACCCCATCCTGATCTCCTCAACTGAATCTGACGAATCAATCAAAAAACTATCGTGCTCACTTCGCTCGATCTAAAAGCCCTAAAAAGTCTTTGGATAGATTCGAAAACCTAATCCTAAGAGGATTAAGGTATGAGAATTTATAAATCATCATGGGTTGGCTTAGTGGTAGTGGGAACATAAAAAAAAGGTCAAAGCGCTAAGGGGTTATGAGTTCAATTCATAGTGGCCATCTACCATGAAGTTTCCTTGACACCGAAATACTGTAGGGTCAGGCGGGACACTCACAGATATAAAAGAAAAGTATGAGAACTTATAAATATACTATGCAGAGTCTCCTTGAAAGACTTATTAAGCATAAGAGTGGATGTGGCATCTGTCATATTAATGTGTAGGTTTTTCTCTTTTGCAGGTCATATTTCTCTCCTCTTTAAACAAATTTACTATTGGTGTCATGTGAATGTTGTTCAAAGTTTGGCATCAACAGAAATTATGCTCTGTTTTAGTCCTTCGTGTTAAGTTTTTTCTAGTACAAGTGGAGATTTGAAAACTTTAACCTCCTACTTCGAGAAAGGTATTATATACCAATTACCGACTAATATCATAGGTATGATTTATACTTTATAGAATAGTTGCCTTTAATTATCCTTTATTTAATTTCAAAATAGTTCAAAAAACAAAGAAAGTTGAAAGGGTTTTGGGGAAGAAGAAGAAAGACAGAGGGAGAGAAAGGGAAGAGATGGAGGGGAATGAGAAAAGAGGAAAAGGAAAAAGAGGTTAAAAAATTATTAAAATATTTTCTATTATAAAAAATTATGAAAATTGTTTTTTTAGTTGCCATGTTAGCTTCTTTTTATGGATTCTAGTAAATTTAATGAAAGGACCAAGAGTATTACTAAACTCAAAGTTTGGACTAAAAGTGTATTTTTCTCCTTATTTTCTTTGTTGTGGATATAAATGTGACGATATTTATTTCTATCACAATTTAATTTTAGGGCTCTTTTCAAATATAGAAAAATGAGTCAAACTATTTACAAATATAGAAAATTTTTACAGTCTATCACTGATAGATCGCGATAGAATTCTATCGTGGTCTATCACTCATAGACAATGAAATTTTTCTATATTTGTAAATAGTTTGATATTTTTTCTATTTATAGTAATTTCCCTTAATTCCTTAATTATATATATATATATATATATATATATATAAATAAAAGTTATTAGTTATGGAGACTTTTTTTTTAAAAAAATTGTCCCTAAATCCAAACAAATACTTATAAACATTGAATACATATAATAAAATTAAACAAAATAAATAGAAACAATGTACATCCTAGCTTGAAAGTTACCAAGATAGCTTAAAAGTTGATGGATCATCTTTTTCTTTTTTTCTTTTTTTTTTTGTTACAATAGGCTAGAGATATTCAAACCACAAATTTCTTGGTCACTAACACATCTGATACCACTTAAGCTATGCTCACTTTTGACAAAAGTTAATCAATCATTGAATTATTGTTATACTAACATATTGACATATCTTATTATGTGCTATGAGACGCTCAGATACCATTGACGAAAAAAAAATTAATCTATCCATTCATCTCTTTTAGTGTGATATGAATGATGATGGAACTCTTTCAAAGCCCAAAGACAAGGAGAACTAGTCTTCAAACACTCTATTTGTTTAGACCTACTAAAATCTTGGTATGCAACCCTAACTCAAAAATTACAAATGATGATGAAACTCTCTTATCAAACCCAAGAAATCTCATTTTAGAAACCAAAAGGACTCTCCTATACAACATAATGGTCATACTTACAGCCTCCTAAAACCCTAAATGTCCACTTCAAAAATCTTAGCAAAATAACCAAAATATCCATATTTATCTTATTTTAAGAAAGGATGAAATTGAAAATAAAAAATTACATCTAAATTATTAAATAAAATATAAATAATAATTTTGAATCCTTTGTTCGTACTTAATAAAGTGGCATGCTCATGATTCCAAGAATGTTTAATAAGAAAAGTTACTCTTTAAGTTTTGAATAATAGTTCCAATTGAATATTCCTAATTTTAAATTTCTTACACATTGGTTTTTGAGATTTAGAAAAAACTCTAGTTTAGTCTATCATGTGGGGTTTCTTGAGCCACCTCCAAAAAAAAAAAAAAGCTCTTATTGGACCTTATTTCAAAACCTACCTATTTTAGAGTTAGGCTGTACAAACCAAATTCTCCTCGACGAATCCTACTAAATAATTTTAGCCTCATTTAATAACTATTTCATTTTTGATTTTTGATTTTTGAAAATATATGTAAAAAGTAGATAAGAAAGCAAGATATTTAAAAATGAAAGTGGTGCTTGTAGGCTTAATTTTCCAAAATGAAAAACGAAAAGCCAAATGGTTATCAATTGAAATCTCAAATTTTTATTTTTTTTATCAAATTCTAACTCATTCATTCTTTACTTAATCGTATCAGCATTGCATCACTTCCAAGTTCAAATAATAAATTTTAGGTAGAGTTTGAAACTGCAAGTTCAAATTTGGAATAAAGTTAGATTTAAATTCGACTATATTCAAATCAAAATTTTAACCCAAATTCATATTTTGTTGAATTAACATGAAGAATGTGTCAAATTTCAACCCAAATTCTAAGGTTTAAACTTAGATATTAAAGGGAATCAAAATCAAGTACAAACATCCTATATTTCTTTTTCAAAATGCATTCACATATTAGTGCATAAATCTTGAAAGAAAGAATTTTATGGATGAGAAATTTTGGCCAATCATAAATTTTCACAATATTATTTATATATCAATGACAAATTTCTACATGAAACAATATGATAACACAAATTTCAGGAGGAACATGCTCTGGCCCCTACATGGACTCCTAGAAACAAGTTTACACAAGAAAATAAAAGTAACGGAAAAATATAGGAAAATGAGATAAGTCCAGTAAATAACAGAGAAGTGACAATAATAATATTTCTACAATAGTTTTCCGAGAATGTTAAGATGAATACCATGGTCTTGCCAACATGAACACAGCTCAACAATCACTAATATATACTTTTTCCTTTCAGGTCGAAAGTTTAAATCCTCGTTTTTTTTTTTTTTAATATCCGTGAGTGTCTGGGCCAACTTATACGAACCTCAACTAATCTCACAGGGCAACCCGTCTGACCCTACAACATTTGGGTGTCAAGGAAACCCGTAGGATATTAAACCCTAGATAGGTGGCCACCATGGATGAACCTATTGACCCCTTAGCCCTTTGGCCTTTTTTTCTTATGTTCCCACTACCTACCACTAGGTCAACCCATGATGGTTAAATCCTCGTATTTTTTCCTTTGTTGTACCAAAAAAATATAAATAAGGGAAAAAAAAAGAAACTATCAACAATAACCAATATTTATCTGTTATATCTCAAGACATAATTAATAATGTCAAAATTTTGCCCTACCACAACTAGTTTGATAGGGTAGTAAGTAAGCTACTTGCTTTGGTAGGCTGGACTTATTACAAAATAAGCAGCATACATCCTAAAACTCCAACTATATACAAACCCCAACTTCAAAAAGCCGAAAGCCATCCATGCCTGATTGCAAAACAAAATAATGAGAGTTTGATATACTGAGAGCTATCACCAAGTAACTCTTTGAAACAAAAAGCCTAAAACAAATAAATCGTCTACATTATATTTTATAAAATACACCACACCTGAGAGGCCATGCAACTCGACCAAATCATACTCGATGTCGATGAACTCAAGACAGAATTGCAGGTGGTCCATAAGGCAATTGTTGGGGTACAGAAACTCTGTTAAAAGCAAAGCTCGATTAGCTTTAACTTATGTATTAATCATCGATTGACCCAAAAACTTAAGCTGATGAGTGAAGTAAATTTCAATATTATGTCATCTAACAATAACACCCCAACTCACTTGTAGGCTTGAAATACGTAGAAGATCTAACAAGTGGAAATCAATATCAATTGGGAAAGAAATAACATTACAAAGGTTTGAACATAGAACCTCCTAGTCTACCTACTGTGGTACTCTTGTACCGTATTAAATCATTGATTGACCCGAAAGCTTAAGCTGATGGGTGAAGGTAAACTTAATATTATATCATCTATGATAAATTCTAAACTTTGTTAAATCCTTAGAAAGTTTCTAAAGTATTGTTAATGTTAGTTCTGAACCATAATGTTGGAACTTCAATTCGGGATGTTGTGACATTAAGAAAAGCATTCATAAGACACTGCCAATGATATCAACTCTCCAAAAAATTAAAAAAGAATAATAGTAAACAAATAAAACCATTGAGATTACTAAAATGTACTTGAGATCCAAGTACAGTATGGCTAAATAGTACATTTTTTAACATTTTACCATCATAAAATGAACTGGGCTCTGTCCCATAAGGAGGAGATTCATACCTTTGTCTGACTTTTAACATGCCAGTGCCTAGCGGCATTGGTATACCCATGATTACGCATTCACTAACTCCTTCAATTTTGTCATCTCTTCCATTCACAGCGGCATTGAAAAGATGATCCGCGGTTTTCTCAAATGAAGCAAGCATCAGTACACTTTTATCCATTTTTTGAATGCCAAATCTTGTGATTCCAAGAACTTCACCCTGTCATACAGCCAAAATATTTAATTGCCTCAACCTATACACAACGCATGCAATTTTTTTGTAACCCAACACAACTTACCCTGAATGTCATCAAATCTCCTAAAAGCATCATATGACGTATGTCTATGCTCATTCCATGGCTTTCCATGGTATATTTTATCTCTTCAATAATACATTTTCTTGCAGCTTCGATGCCAAGTACTTGTTGCACTTCAATGATGTGATTACTCTTCGTGTTACACCCGTCAACTCCCTCAGTGCCCATAACAGCTTGAAGTCCCGTTCTGAGAAAAGATATAGCATATATATAGATCATTAAGCCCTTCGATCTGTAGTTATTGGAAGTAAGAGGCTACTAAGAAACTTGTAGCGTTAGAAAATTATTAATATTAAAAACAGTATCAAAATTGAGAAGAAATTATCCATTGCACCTAAAAGAGAAGATACCTTCTCCTATCAATAGTACAGAACCCATCACCAGCATAATAATAACTTCTGTGAATTCTAGATTTGAGAGTACAAAGGTTACATAAAGTAATGACTAGCAAAGTAGGAATTGGGCTGAAAAGGGCAGTGGAGTATTAGGAACCAAGGTAGTATGAGCTACTTAAGTGGCTTGGCTCTCTCACCTCAATAGTTGGCTTTTGGGGTGTGGTTCTCCAAGGTGCTTAAGTACCTAACATGGAACCACTACAGTGAAGGGGGAGATACATAAAAGAGAAAATATATTACGAGGTAGAAGTAGAACCTTAGTAAAGATCCCTTGAAATTGCTACTACAAATGGCAGGGACTTTTTCCACAAGTCCATATAAGACTATTACTATTCGTTGAATTAAGTAGTACTAATGTAAGAAGAATAGGGATAATTGGGTAATTAGATAATATTCTAGGTTAATTCTCTTTTTTACCCCACTTGCACTAAAACTCTATAAATAGGAGTCTTCCCCTCTTATATGAGACAATTACTATAATTGCACAAGATTGAATCTTAGAAATTATTCCTGGAGAATACTTGGGTTACATCAACTACTCATCCACGATGCAGTGCATAAAGATCATATTTTTATCCAAGTTCCACTCTTATACAAGACCCCTCAATTTCAGTTTTATACAACCAAAAACTAGCCCTCCAGGTTCCATTGTAGCAAATAAGGTTTTCATTTCAATAACCCTCAATCTGGAATAGAAAGCATAAGTAATAATGTTAAATCACATTATTTTAAATAATTATATTTTTTGCTTTGGATTTGCAAACAATAAAACATTTTAATAGTATCCTCTTTCAATCATAATTTACGAATGAAAAACTATAATCTAATGATAAATTACTAATAAACTTTAAAACATTTAAAAATCACAAGATCTCAACCATTTTTTGTCTCAAATGTTTTCAAGTAAAAGAAAATTTTAATTTCAAATAATTTGATTTTAGATTATTAATACTAATAATAGGTTTAAAATCACTCAAAATCCCGTGGAAACAATCAGAGCAATATGTACACGCAGATCAAGGGTATGATCCCTTCATCTTACTACAATTCGTTGAGGCAGACTTGAACACCGACGAAGAAAAAGAAAAGGAAAAAAGAAAGTCTAACACCCTACTAACCAATGTCTAATCCCTTATTTAATATTTAAAAATCAGCGTGTTCAACAAGAATACTATATCTATAACAGAACTTAAGAGGCCAAGTCTACGAAAGCAACGCTTCCCCAAATGGAAAATATTTTATCCTGAACATCTAGCTTCACGAAGGTACAAATGCAAGACAATTATCTTAATGTAAAAATTAGCAGGCGAGATAGTTCTAATCACTTTAACTTATTTATTTTTGTTTAACAGAGTTTTGTTAGTGTTCATCCAATTCAAAAAAGTACAACTAATCAAATTAGAAGCAGGAAAAAGTCATAAACTAACCCTTCAACCAACAAACTGAACTTTTTGGCGTTCCTTACTTTGTCTTTTTCCTCTTTGATGACGGCACGCCCTACAGTTTTTATACCCTGACATCCAATAATATTTGTTGTGTATCTCCTAAACGTTAAAAGAAAAAAACAAAACATTGGTCTATACTGATTAAAAAAATTTAGTACGCTCACCTTTACAACAACTGCAGGAAGCATGTTTTTAAGAAAGTGTAGATTAAAATGAAGTTTACTCCTATCTGCGTCTTGAGGAAGAACTCGTAACTTTCTATCATCCAAAACATTAATATGCTGCAAAACAATGTGGTATTTGAGATAAAATGAAATTGAAATTGGTCAAACAAGTAAAAGAATAAATAATTTAGCTCACCTCATGCTTCAGTTTGAGTTTTGGTGTAAGGAGAATTGCTTGTTTGACAACATTGGCATCTACGTATAGTTCTGCATCTCTGATTTTTTCCATGTCAAGTTTGATTTCTATTAAAGCTGATCTTGAACTCATTACAATTTGGATGCATTTTGCAATCTGATCAATAGAGAGATACCAGGAAAGATCAGTAAAGATGAAAACCAATAGGCCCCACCACAAAACTGGGGAAGGAAAATACTAGATTTGATTCCAGAATATAAAACAAGAAAATTTTCCGAAATTTTCCATACCTCTCCTTGTAGTAAAAAAATAAAACTATTAAAATGTTATAGGTATTCAAGTGGCCCTGAACCTCTTATTGACGATATAGCAGTAACCATTCAGTTGACAGTTAATTATTTAACTAATCTTCTGAAGTTCCCCATGAATAAAATATTCTTGTGATATATGGTATAAAACTGTTTTGCATGCAAAAAGAAGAAAAAGAAATCCTCTTATAATGTCTTCCATAGATAAAACAACTTCACTGTTGAAGAAGGGCTTGTCATCTTATTTTTATATTTTTATATCACTGAAAAGTTATGTTTCCTTTTAAAAAAAAAACAAAACAAAAAACAAAAAGAATCAACCTACTTGGAACAGGTTTACCAATTATCTTACAATTAACCAAGTGAGTTTTTTTGCCTCCCTCCACACCTTCACATAGAAAATCCCTCTTTTTTGAGAAGAAACTTCTCTTCCAAGAAGCTAACCACTATCTCACTTTATCTTCCAAAAGATTCCAAAAAGAAAGCTGCCTTCAGTAATTTCCCAAAGGCAGCCCAAGATATACCACGTTGGGAAAGTCCCCACCACAAAGCCCAACAAATTATCCCATTCACCCACCTTAACAAGGTCACTCTTCAGACCCAAAATTACTTCTATTGATTTTTGGTCCCGACATGGATTCAAAGAAAGCAAGAATGTGATTCAAAATTAAAAGACTCCTCCTTCCCCGAACAGAATAAAATAGTATCATCCACGAAATGGAGATGAAAGAGGGTCACCTTATCCATGTCCACTTCAAAGCCTTCTATGATCTTCCCTTCAACACATTTGGACACCAGTATGCTTATAACATCCACCCCAAGCAAGAAAAGGAAAGGGGATAGAGGTCCCCTTGCCTTAGACCTCTCGTGGCAAGAATCTTACCCTTCGGACTTTCATTTAACAAGATGGAATATTTAACCATCCTAGCACAACTCCATATCTAAGATCTCCATTTATAACCAAAGCCTTTCTTCACCATAATTTTGTACAGGAAATTCCAATCCACATGATTCTAAGCTTTTTCAAAATGAATTTCCTCATGATCCTAAGCTTTTTCAAAATCACATCTATGGCTCCATCGGCAATAAGAACTTGATCCAAAATTTGCCTACCATCAAGATGGAAAATAGAAATTGAGAACTCTCCTCCAATCACCTCAATTGGGGCCACCTAAGAAGCACGGATACGGATACGAGACGGATACGACACGACACGGACACGGCGATACGCCATAGTTTAAATATCTAGGACACGTTTATTAAAATATACACTTTTAAAAATATATATCATTTTCATACCAAAATAAAATTGAAAGTAAATGGGTTGATGCATTTATATGCTTAAAAGACTTACTTTGATGAATTTCACACTCAAAAGTTATTATTATTGTCATATATGTGTCTTTTTAATCTACTCAACAGGTGTTCAATGCATTTCTAACACATTTGTTGCACTAACAAGTGTCCGATATGTGTCCAACAAGTGTCGAAGTGTCCAACACGTGTTGGACATGGACACGCTAGCCAAACTAAAGTGTCCGTGCTTCTTAGGGGGCCACAGCTCTACCATTCCAAAGAACAATTATCCTTCCTAATTTCCCCACCGGATCCAATGCCGTCCAGCCAACCTTTCTAATACCCCAGATGGTCCTCCTTAACATTCCACGAAATGATCTTCAACATAAAGACTGACTCGACCCCTTCTAAAGAAGCTCTCCTTGTCATATTGATCAAACAATCCAACTTCTGGAGCTCTCTAACCATCTTAGAACTGCCCATTCTCCACCTTGAAACAACCACCCTTTTTAGACTCTTTTCATTGATATAATGAAAAGAGTCTAATGCTCAAAATACAATGAGAAATATAGTAAAGACAATAAATTCAACCAAAACAAAGTCTAAAAAATCCGAACACAAAATCAAAAACTAAACCAAGAAAATAGAAAGCAATCTAATTCAAACATAAATCTCAAACAAAAAAAAAAAAAAAGCAAAATGCTTGAAAAGAGAACACCAAGCACCCGATCCTGAGAATTTTATTTCAAGCGCCCAATGTTTTAAAGGGCTAAAAGCGGCCTTGAGGCTTTTCTTCTTGAAGAGGTGAGGCGTAAGCCTCAGATAGTGAATTAAAAATATTTTACCAATCCTAAAGTGGTATGACCAAGTACTGCTAAACATAATAGTTATATAAAAGTATAAAAAGAAAATTCACCCGATTTTCACTTAATCAAAAGTTCTATAAGGATATCGTTATCGTCACCACCACCACCGCTACTACTACCATCATTAATAGGATTGATTTATACTATACATTTTTGCCTTCAATGTTTTTAAAGTCACAACAACAAAAGTTGTCCTAGTTCAAATTGTCACAACTCAAACCTTAATATTTTTGAAGAATTAGGCATATTACTACTATTTTTCTAATAATTGGACGAAGGTAGAGATTTTAAGCCTCAGTGCATTTCACAAAAGCATAAGGCTCTTCTATGAAAGGCGTAAGCCTCTTATGGTTCAACGAAGACGTAAGCCTCAATAGCTTTTTAAAACATTGCAAGCGCCCAAACCCCTCTTCCAAACCCCTACATGGAATTTTATTTCAACCCAACCCTCGTATTCGCAAGTTTGAGTTCAGATTTGAACAATATTTCTTTTAATAAAAGATTTGTTAATTAAACTTCTAAGCATTTGTACAAATGACGATATTATACACATTTGATTACTGGCAGGGTCTCTAAATGACGAACTAATACCAGAGTGAAAAGGCATTAGTCCAAGTTAAATCATATACCTGTCCTAGATTTGTTTTCTCAATTCGAGCTTTTACCATCCGGGCAATATTGACATTATCATCATGCTTGAGTGCTGCAGTGACAATTGGAGTGCTGATCCTTTTGGCTCCATTTATAATTTCTTTGATACGTGGAACACCAAGAGTAACGTCTATTAACAAGTTAAAAGATCACAAGAAAAACCAAAAATATTCAAGGACCCCCCAAATATTGTACAGAATATGTTATTGTTCAAAACAACATGGAAAAAGAAAAAAGAACCAAAGGATACTCATGCTAGCAACTCCTGCGAAATGAAATGTTTTTAATGTCATCTGTGTCCCAGGTTCTCCAATACTTTGAGCTCCAATGGCACCAATGGCAGTTCCAGCTTCAATTTTTTTGGTATGATAGCGGGACAAGCACGTGTCCAAGAAAACCTATGATAAATTGCAGGTTACTAATAGGTAATTATAGTCAAGATTTCTAGGATTGATCTATAATTATCCCAAATCAAAAGTAATTTCCAGTAAAAGAGAAGACATTATAATCGTTCCTATCAAGAATACCATTATATGATGTAACATGTAAACGAATTTGATGAAAGACACTGACTTTTACAGTCAATAAAGTAAACTATTTAATGAATTTATATTTGAAGACCCAATGTACCAACTAATAAACTATTCCTTGGTAGAACAACATGAAGTGACGATAATGAAGAAAACTATGTAAAATTGTAAAACTACCTGAAGTTGTCTGTGCGTGACACCAGCTATATTGTGAACTACCTTATTCCGGATCACAATATTGTCCTTATCTGAACTACCGATGACCCTTTCGCCTACAACTGATTCATTATCTGCCAACAACGTGCTCCATGATTTTTTTTGTGCTTCAACGTATTTGTTCAGAAAAATCTTAAGAGAACCAATAAATGCTGGAGAGCAGCCACACTCAGGAGTAGCATCACTTTTTGAGAGCCTGTCTTCTACCATCTCTGAAAATTCTGATGGAGACAGGATTTTGTTTCCATCACTTGGACATGTAGCCTGTAAAAACAAAAATGATACTTTTACTATGTTGATATCCACAAAATGTAACAACTTTGCAGAAAAGGAAAAATGTAGCATCTGAGATATGCTTCCAAACCTTGGCTTTCAAAAACAGCCGCTCAAAATTCAAAGGTGTACCACTTTTTCCTTCCATTTGTGCTGGATCCATTCCATCATCTCCATAACAGAATTGAACTATACATCCACCAGCATTTCGTACAGAGCTGTCATAATGAATTGATAAGTCCTCCAGTGCCTTGATCAATCTACGAGACATGTAACCAGTGTCGGCTGTTTTCACCTGAAAAGTACCATTCTCAACATGTACCTCAAAACATTCCACTTACTCATCTTAGCAATACAAATCTCAAAATTCAGTCGAATACTATACTTTTATACTCATCCCATTAGGAATTCAAGACTAACCGGAATTTTCTATTGGTCAGGAAACAACCAACACAACTGCTCTAGAACTTGAAAAGGGGCCCAACACTCAGATTAGTCTTCAAAGATTCACCCAGTTCTCAAAAGTTTAATTTATTGACAAGTTATGACATACAGACACTTCAGCTTTGGCTATGTGGCCACGTGATCATGTCCTGTATATATGAGATACTCTCACATTTTGTTGGACTCAACACATTTGAATCAGTCAATGTATTTAACAAAATGTTATGTTTAGACTAGTGTCTGTGTCTTCGTTTGTGCTTCTTAATTTACTTGTGTTTAAGTTTTATCTTATTTGTAAGTAATACTTGATCTAATAGTCCTACTTATGCCACGTATTTAAATATTATTCTTTAGTTTCAATCTTGAGGATTGGAAAAATAGTAAAGGCTGAGATAAGCTTCCAAATAGTAATTCATCAAGGTTACACTGACCAAATTGATAAGAAAAATTTAGAACCTACAAGAATTTTGAAAGGGTCAAGCGGGAGGTTTAAATTGTGAATTAAAAATAATTGATTAATTCAAGAATTTGGGAATATATGAAAGGAAAAAGGATACTCTTTCTGTTATGGTGTATATCTATAAATAGGAGTTTATCAATCTTTTATCCTTTATTGTAAATTTATTACTTTTCTTATATTTTTTTAGATAAGAAACATTTCATTGACAAAAGAAATAAGGGGGTGACCCCCAAAGCACCTAAAGGTGTTACATAAAAGATTTCCAATTTGAAACTAAGTATGAAAGACTAAAGTGCTTAAAAGGATGCTTATTTTTGCACTAATACAAAGCAGTAGATAGCACCAAATCCAAGAAGGGATCAAAATCTGAAAACGAGTCCCTAAAAAGACGCTTATTTCTTTCACCCCATAATGTCCAGAAGAAAGCACGTTGAATGGCCCGCCAAAGCACTCGTTTGTCCCCAAAGAAAGGATGACCCATGAAGATAGAATCCAAAATGTTAAGCATATTATTGGAGTTGACTAAAGACCAGCCAAAAGCGTCCAAAACAACCTTCCAGAAACGGGCAGCGAAGGAACAGTGTATGAACAGGTGTGCAGTCGATTCAGAATGTCGCTGGCACATAAGACACCATGAGGGTGATTGAGACATATATGGCATGCGACGTTGGAGACGATCGACAGTATTAATGGCACCCAAACTAAGCTCCCATAGGAAAATCTTAATTTTCTTAGGATAGTGATCGAACCAGATAGCAGAGTATAAATCTTTAACACTTGGATCAGCATTACCAACCAGATCTTCCATCAGGGATTTTACTGAAAAAGAGGAGGGCACCCAAATCCAAGCGTCAGGGGTGTGGCGGAGACGAACAAGTAATAAAAGTTGGGACAATGAGATCCACTCGAGAACTTCCAACTCAGTTAGATTTCGGCGAAGGCGCAGGTCCCATGCTTCTGCATCCGCCATCCATACTTCAGCCACTGTGATATTAGGAAAGCGAGCAAGGCGGAATAACCGGGGAAAAGCATTAGAGACAGCGCCACAGCTCAGCCATTTATCCTTCCAGAAAGCAATGGTGGTACCTGTTCCAAGTCTAAGCTGGGTGCGGCTAGCCACAAGGTCGATGGTTTGACAGATAAATCACCATGGAGCTTTATTAGTAATGCGAATGGTAGACGGCCAAATTACAGAGGGAGAGTAATACTTGGCAACAATCATGCGCCGCCATAAAGCATCTTTTTCATGAATAAACCGCCAGATCCACTTTGCTAAAAGGGCAGAATTTCGTATTCGAAAATTACCAATACCAAGACCTCCCATTAATTTAGGACGCTGAGTCAGTTCCCAATTCATATTATGCATTCCATCGTCTCCACGAAAGCCTTTCCAAAAGAAATCCCGAAGTAATTTGTCAAGGCGTTTGATAACCTCAGTAGGGGCATAATATAATGATAAGTAATACGTGGGAAGACTAGACAGAGTTGCCTGAACAAGGGTGTGTCGCCCCACTTTAGATATGTATGCATATTTCCAATTATGAAGCTTACTTTGTATTCTTTCCATAATTGGATGCCAAAAACTGACGGCAGTTGAGTTACCACCCAAAGGAAGCCCAAGATAAGTTGTAGGCCAATGTCCTTGTTTGCATCCAAAGGTAGAAACCATCCAAGCTAAGTCGTTGTCCAGTATATTAATCCCAATCAATTCGCTCTTGGAGAGATTAATAGCTAGACCAGAGGCTTGTTCAAAAATATGAATGACCTCAAAGAGGCGATGCAGGACAGACCGATCAGCCGTGGAGAACAGGAGAGTATCATCTACAAACTGAAGATGGCTAAGGGTAAAATTCGAAGAGCCAATTGGGTGAGTTGCAATAAGACCCCTCGAGAGACTATGCTCCATTAGGCGACTCAAACAGTCCGCTACCAAGATGAATAGAAATGGAGATAAAGGGTCACCTTGGCGAATACCTCGAGATGGAAAGATCTTTCCTCGAGGCCTACCGTTAATGATAATGGAGAAATTTGCACTGGAGACACATCCTCTGATCCAAGATCGCCATAAGGTGCCAAAGCCTTTTATGTGGAGAATAGAATCAAGAAAATCCCAATCAACAGTGTCAAAAGCCTTTTCTAGGTCCAGTTTAAGAACCACACCTTGTTTTTTTTCACGAGACCAGTCGTCTATCAATTCGTTTGCCATAAGAGAAGCATACAAGATTTGTCTATTTTCCACAAAAGCCAACTAATTTGGAGCGATGGTAGAAGGGAGAACCAGTTTCAACCGATTAGATAAAACTCTCGCAATAATCTTATAGGCACATGAAATAAGGCTAATAGGTCGATAATCAGAGACAGTCTTTGAATCAATTCGCTTTGGAATAAGGCAGATGTAGGTCTCGTTCAGAGAAGCATTTATAGTACCTGTCTGGTGAAAGTCATCAATCATATTCATAAGATCCCCTTTTAAAGTTGGCCTTTAGAACTTAAAGAATTCTGCAGTAAAACCGTCCGGACCAGGAGACTTATTAGAGCCCAAAGAGCATACCGCCTGTAAAACCTCATCCTCAGAGAAAGGGCATTCAAGATACGTAGCCTGTTTGTTACTAATGGGACTCCAGTTCAAATTTGTTGGAAGAAAGCGACGATCATTTTTCTTTTGGAATAAGTTCGAGAAGAAATCACAAAATTCAGACTCGATGTTACCTTCTGTCAGAAGACTATGCCCATCTTGTGATAGAATTTCATAAATCGTACCTTTTCGTTTACGGGCAACAACAATACGATGAAAGAATCGAGTATTTTCATCCCCCTTGATGAGCCATTTAAGTTTACACCGCTGTCTCCAGATTGTATGTTCTTGTGCAGTCAAAATTTTGATATGTTCTTTAAGATTATGGCGTGCAGAAATTTGTTCACTTGTAAGGCGTCCAGTGTCTTCCAGGTTGTCAATGTCCCTAAGTTGGGAGAGGATACCAAGTATACTGGATGTTGTTTGGTCTGTGCCCAAGAACAAAGATAAACTTTTAAATTCATTAGTTTCATCATCAGACCATGGCCAGGCCAACCCACAACTGGATTGGAATTCCACCGGGATTCGACAAGCGTGCAAGGCAGAATTTTGAAGCCAAGAATTTTCAAAGCGAAATGGGCATGGTCCCCAAACAATGTTCCCAGAAGAGAGGAGTAATGGGAAATGATCAGATGTACCTCGGTCTAAGTGTTGAACAAAGATCGAACCAAGTTTGGCCCGGCAAGATTCAGTAACTAGAAATCTGTCAATTAGTGATAAAAAATGAGAGTCACCCAAGCTCAACCATGTAAAAGAACCATTGCTTAGCGGAAGATCAATCAACTGATGGTCAACAATCCAATTGTTAAATGCCCGCATACTGGAAAAGATAGAGTGGTCATGAGATTTCTCCCAGGACCACCGTGTAACATTAAAATCGCCACCAATGATCCAGTTTTCTCCACCCAAACCTGCTAAGTCCTCAAGTTCTTGCCAATAGTCAAAGTGAAAAGAGTTGTCAGATGGACCATAAACCGTAGAGAGCCAGAAAGCAAAACCATCAGCTAAGGCCACGTTTATTGAAATTGAGTAGCGGCCTTGTATGACGTCTTTGATATCAAAATCTGACGCACGCCAAAGAATTAATATCCCTCCAGCGGAATCAATCGCATCTAGCGCCACCCAGCCAATGTGGAAAGAGCTCCATATGGTCTTGATCAGGAAGGAGTCGACCTTGGCTAATTTAGTTTCCTGTAAAAGAACAAAGTCAAGATTGTGTTGTTGCAATAATTTTTTTACCATTGCCCGCTTCTTCCAGGAGTTCAGACCTCGAACATTCCAAGATATGAATTTCATTGATTGTCTTCGACTCCCTCCAAAATAGCTAGTGAAGCCGATTTATCGTAATTGATTGAGGAATGTAGATTCTGAAGTTCTCTTTCTAACTTGTTTTTTTGCCTTAGGAGGCGGACGGGAAGGTATAGCCATGATACAAAGCCCATGTTCAGATAGGAGAGAGGTCATATCACGGAGGTTTAAATTTGGGCAAGATGATGAAGCCTGGTTGGTTTGTGGGGGTGGATAAAATGTGGTGGATGTGCTGGAAAATGGGCGGTGAAGATCAGATGGGACTGGATGGAGGATTGAGAGAGGCTGGTGTGCTTGGGCTGGGTCATCTCCAAAGACCTCCATATCCAGAGAGTGTTCAAAGTCTTCTTGTGCAGGAGTTGAGCTTGTTAGGTATGCTTCAGAGTCTGAGAGCGGTTGGGCTGGGCTTTTTTGGTTGGTATAGTTTATGTTGGCTGATTTTAAAGAAGGTTGGGCTGGGCCATCTGGGAAAGTAATGGCTGAGAGGGACGGATTAGTAAAGGAGGGAGAGGGAGAATTTGTGGGGCCAGGGATTATAATAGGGAAGGTTAATGATGGAAGGGGGAACGACTTATTTGGCGGAAGATTTTGCGGAAGATTTTCCATAATGGTCACGAGGGAATTAGGGTTCTGCCAAGGGGAGGGAGAAGTCGCCGGCTCAGGAGAAAGAATTATGGATTTTCCTTTTTCAGTTTGCGTAGGATTCGAGTTCTGATTCTCCGCAATTAATGTGGGATTAATGGCAATTAATGGAGAATTTAAATTGACTGGCGGCGACGAGGATTCCGGCAAGGCTGAGGGACGGCTTCCGACTGCAACTCCACGGATTTGAATTGTCCATTCTGCTCCGGCAAGGTCTGTTGGTATGGTGAGGTATGTCGGAATGAATCCCATCGCGTTTTGTCCTACCTTCAACCTGGCAGCCATGAAATTTATTCCTCTTTCTGATTGATTTGAAATAGCAACTAAACCCCCACATTGATCTCCTATGTAATTGAAGATTCAGTGATTCCAGAGTGTTTGGTGGGAGATTGTAAACATCAACCCATCCACCATAGGAGGGAGTTGAATATTGTTTGTAAGAGAAGATGTCTGAGGCATCCAGAAATCTAAGCCGAAAATTGCCAACTTTATTCCATTCTGGTTGGCTTTTTAGGAGAGCAGCTATTTGTGGTTCGTAAACGTGTAGCAGCGCCTTTTCTTCCAAGAACGGGTTGATAGAGCATCGGGTTGAGAAAGAAGATTTTATTGTCAAGCTAATATCAGCCCATGAGTCATGAAGTTGGCAGTGTTGAACAATTACCATCGAGGCCCAGTCAATTTGGGGAAGACGTTGATCGTTATTTGCTTCGGTGTGCACTGAGGGAAATTGTGATGTGAAGGCTGCTTCTGGTGGGAAGGGGGCACTCTTAAGATTCGATTGAGTGGCATCCCTATATGATGGTCGCGAAATTGTACCATGATTTGGTTCGGTCCTGTAGTCAGAGATTAATGAGAAGAATGAGAACCATCCCTATTTTTGCTCTTCAGATGGGATAAAAATCCTGGTACGCTTCCCAGAATGGAGGAGGTGGGTCAATTCGGCGTAGTATCCATGTTTGTTACTATGTTTTTCCAGCCAAATTGTTGCATTGTCATCAATAAACTTCCTGAAAAACTTGAAATTACAAGGGTCTCGATGTAGTGTTTGAAAGGAGGAAGCCAGCCAGTCCAAAGCTTTCCGAGAGAGGTTGATAGATTGGTTCGATGCTTTTCCTTGTTCTGTGATGAGTACAGTTTGGTCATGTGCAATTGGCGATAATTGTATGGTGAAAATTTTCCTGTCAAGGAGGATGGATCGGGTTGGAGAAGATGAGGGTGGTGGCTGATCCTTGGTAGCAGCCATGGCCGGAGGTCAATTATGGTAAAGAGTGGTATAGGGAGGAGGGAGGAGAGAGGAGAGAGGTGGGAGCATTTTTTTCTAAATTATTCGTCGTTATACTTTTGCATGGTGGGAAACAAATGTCTTCTTTATTACTTTTCTTATAAGTAACGATAAAAATTGCAAACTATCAGTTGGGTTTTTAAGATTGTCATATGTTGTGATTTCCTGTTTCCTTGTATTTCTCTCTTTATTTTTTCCTTTTTCACTCTATTTTGCATATCTTTTGAACGATAGTCTCTCTTTCCATATCATATATTCAATGAAAAGATTTGTCTCTTGTTCAAAAAAAAAAAAAGGTAACAATAAAAACTATTATCATAAATATTACTGATTTAGCCTTTCCATGTATGCCATGTCTAAAAAATGAGATGCATTAGTCTCCCATACTCCCTTATACATTATTGTAGCACTTCCTAATTTGTTATTATTTATGACACAATCAGGGTCACAATCCCATCGAATAATTTATTTGCTCATTTTGAAATTCTTATTTCCTAGAAACAAAGGGAAAATAAAGATGTAAAGCCAAAATTTCCCATAAGCTTTAAGTAATTATAATGATAATGGATATTAACCCTACCGCTGTATCCACAAGGCCTTCTCGTCCTCCCATTGTATGAAAGAAAAACTCCGTAGCTGTCAAGCCACTGTAGAAGGAATTTGCAACAAAGCCTTTGGCCTGCATTATAGTTATTTGTAAAATAATACATAAAATAAATAAATTTTAAAAATCAACACTACTTCAAACATACAATTCAACTATCTTGCATAATGTAGAAAACTTGACCATTTAGTTATACGTTACATAATTATCAATTTGACAAAGGAGCTGAAGAAAAAAATGTAAATGTGGGATTCTCGTAATATCTTTTGTAATATGTGTTGGGTATTATGCATAGTTTTATCATTTATATTTGTAATATTTTTTCATTATTGGTTGATGGTTGTTTTATTGTATAAGAAGACCTTGTATTTGATATAGAAAATAGAAGAAAATATCATAATTTATCTTTCCAAAATTCTAGTACAGTATTATTTGTTCTCCTCTTATTGCAACCACGGGTGTTGAGTCAATACCATTTAAGAGGCAGATAAAGAGCAAAATGATCTTGGTAACAAAAATGAAGAACTCAAGTGTATAACACCCTACAAACGTGATCAGTTCCTATAGTACTATATTGCTTTTTGTGCTCACAGATTGTACAATATCCATATTAAGGCTCTTCTCTGCTTTTACTTGGTAGTATTTTGTCCATGTACAATAGTTGAAAATGTCATCAATGTAACAGAAACTGAATGCCTAAAGAAAATGCAAAATCTGAGCAACACCCAAATCTCCATTTCCAAAGAAAACATGGAACTTTAAAAACAGCAGCATCATGTTCGAGGCAACCAGTCACAGTAGATAAGATATCAATCTAAAATCTAAGTGTGGATGACTTTTCTTTTCCTCAACATACCAACAGCACGTCATTGTAACCACTATCATCTCCAGAATATCATGCACAATAAATAGATGCAGAAAGATAACCATAACTTCAAAGCCAACGTCAACTACTGTCAACAGAGCTCTTCAAACCATTACATTTACAGCATAACCAAGCTCTTTCCACACTTGTACAATGACCAGAAAACTCATGAAATGTGAACTTCCTCCAAAAACCGTTAACACTTGAGAACTAAACACCGAAAGTATTTACTAAACAGATGCTTCATCGCAATGGAACACTCAAAAGGACCACAAATTCTACTATATCCTCAATATTTCCATCTCGCCTGTCCTTATCGTCTTTTCTTCCCTCTCTTCTCGTCTTTTTGAACATTTTCTTCTCCCGTTTCCTCAGTAGGAGGGTCAATTTCTATGGCAGCTCAATTCATTTTTCTTTGCAGTTCTCTGCATTGAAAGAAATAGTGGGGCTAGTTGAGTGTGTTGAAGGTTCAGAGGTTAATGTGGGAGAGAAGGAATACGATGTAAGAAGAATGGGGTTAATTGGATAATTGGGTAATATTCTAGATTAATTCCCTTCTTACTCCCACTAGTATTAAAACTCTATAAATAGGAGTCTTCCCCCTCATGTATAAGAATAATGAATAATACTTTTCCTTCAAGAATTCTCCAAGATTCGTAGTCCTCAGAACACCCTCATGAAGCGACCTAATGGCTGGAAAAAATTCCAGCAAGCTTCTCAACCTCCAACCTCATGATTCAGAAGCATTCATCTCTACTTCCCCTCAGACCCTGAATTGACGGATTGGCAATTTAGAAACTTTTGTAGGTGGTTTATTGGACAATATGATTGTGATGCAAACCTCAATGGCCGGGCTGTAGCAAGGTATTGAAAAGTTAACGTTGGAAGTGGGACGGATGGTCAATAATCAACCAAGAACCAACCAAGAAGCTGTTGCATTCAACCAAGAAAACCTCAACAACCAACAGCAGCCTCAAGGTCTTCAACAAAGGCCAGAAAATAATCAGCAAGATCTACCTATTTATAGTGTTTATGCCTATTTCAACCATAAACTAACAGCACCCTCGTCTTGGATTTACCTCTTTAATCATAAATTTTTTATTCAAGATGTTGGAAGATAGTTTGGTCATACTCCATTATACGAGTTTATTTTATTTCTTGATTGTTTCATTTTTTTTTTTTAACTCGAGGACGAATTTTCTTTTTGGAGGGGTAGCATGATGTAAGAAGAATAGGGTTAATTGGGTATCTGGGTAATAGTCTAGGTTAATTCCCTTTTTACCCCTACTTGTATTAAAACTCTATAAATAGGAGTCTTCCCCTCATGTATGAGAAGAATGAATAATACTTTTCCTTCAAGAATTCTCCAACATTTGTGGTCTACATAACAATATTTTGCTAGAGAGAAACTACTTTATATTCAGATATGGAGAAAACAATCCAGGAACGCAACCAAGGAAGTTATATTATTGGAATAATACAGCAAGAGATTGGGACCTTCCAAGTTATATTCTAATATGATTCATGATCGTCAAAGTTTTTGGTATACTGGTGAAGATGCTAATTTCAAGAAGATAATCTGGATTGATAGCTGTTAAGATTCGCAGGATACCATATAAATGATAAATTTCACAGGACTGAATGTTGGAAGTTCCATTTTGGATGCAGCCACAGGCTAGGACTTAGTTTTGGTGGGAACAAAGAAAGCTCCCTACCTGAAGCTTGGTGCAAATCCAAATTGGTGCTGATGAGATTTCATTCAGGACTCAAGATGGGACATCCTGTCATAGATTCTTAGCATTGAAGCAAGGGATTATAGTGAGGCAATTAAATCAAAGCAAGTATTAGCATGTTGCAAACCATCGGGTTGGCAAACAATGGAACTTGCTCATCGTACGAATGGTTCTTCAAAGAAAGTTTCCATCTTCATATCTAATGTCCTCCATTTGTCCTCTTGGTTATGCAGATGGTGAGGTGCTTAATCATTTGTTTTTTGGGTGTTTTTTGGGTGTTTTCAAATAACCCCATATGTAATATAGTTCAGCTCCTTATTGGAATTTCCTTGCCTCTGAGATCACAATTACTATGGGTCACACTGCCCAAGTTCTTACAGAAATTTGTATCCAACCTAATCAGCGGATTTTTGAAAATAAACAATAGCATTGGTTTGATCCATTCAAGTCAACTAGCTAAAGGCCTCCCATTGGTGCTCTCTCTAATCATTTTCTTGGCTTTTCATTACAAGATATTTGTTTGAATGCTTCTATATTTCCTTTATAATTTTGTTTTATCTCTTTCTTCCACTCTTTTTGGAGGTTTGTATATTTTATGCATCAATCTCTTTTCAGTACTTCAATGCAAATTTTTTGTTTCCGGTTAAAAACAAAATAATAATAATAATAATAATAATAACGAGTAAGTTTTCCAAATATCAAGGCAAAAAAAAAAAAAAAAGAGAAGGAAACGCAAAACTCACAGCTGGAGTTTTTGCTTTTCTACGAAAATGGGGAAGGCTCCGATCAATGAATCCATCTGGCGCACGGCGGCCCCCAACTGACTGCTGGCCAACACAAGCAATCATCTGACTTATGTAATATAGGATCCTTTGGAACCACATTGTGACATAATCAGCGGACTATTTCTCCAATGTAGGTTTTGCATGCACACCTGCGGAAGAAAATTCCAAGAGTATATATAGAGGATTCAGGATTGAATATCAAACATGATTTAGAACAAACATCAAAAGAAATTACAAGTGATGATATAAACAGTCAACAAATTATATGAAGACAACATTCATCCCTCAGGAACAATCACCAGCTTATTGAGATGGTACACAAAGGTCCATATATCTGTCATTGCATGCATATGTTCATCTTTACACACTATAAGATTCATTGTTGACATAATGACATCAGAGGATAAGACTTGTAAAATAAGAATGGAAATGAGCCAATAAGAATCTTACATTTGCAGTTGCTTCCCGAATACCATTTAAAATTTGAGTTATCTTAGCCTCCAAACTTTGAGCAGCATCACAACCAGCTTCAGGAGGTAAATTTCCTGTGTTGAATAGATTGATCTGCTTATCACAGTCACGGTAACCCTCCAAAATAGTTGTCTGTTTTTGTTTAATCAACTGATCTCCCGGTTGGACATCATCAATTCCAATAGAGAAACCATGGTTACCTATCCACCGAGCACTGCATTTGTGCAAATAATTGTATGGTTTTTAATAGTATCATTAATGTCAACAAATTATTACATTTTAACCATCCACCTTTTACATGAAAACAAGTATAATTGCTAATCAATTGGCAACTACCTCTAAGCAGTCAAACTTCAAACAGAGACTGCATTTAATACCTATGAATAACTAGTTAATATAATTTTTAAGCTAACTTATGCAAATGGATTTATTGATCTTGTAGATGCAGCTGCTGAGCGTTATGTACTATTCTTCAAGATGAACCACTTTCGATTACAAAGACCACAAATCAGACATATTAAACACCAATTACTAGACTAGAATTAGTGTCAAGAAACATAAGAAAATGGAGGTAAAAAAATTAGTGATAGGATCAAAGAACAGATCCACAAAAGGCACAGATGAGGGCTCTCCAGGATTTCCAGTAAAGGGGGACATGACAGAATCTCCGGTCGCAGTTTTCATATCAACTACTTGTAAGGTACCTAGATAAGTATATTAGTATGGTATTAGCAGAGGGGTATAAAGGTAATTAGGTAGGAAGTTAGTTACTAATTCTTGTTATAAATAGAGAGCAGATGAGTGAGGGGAAGGTAGGAATTAGTTGAGTGGTTAAGGCTTGAGTTAGTATGCTCACGAGGGAGGTTCTCAAGTACCTTGAACTTGGTTTATCTTGTATTTCTTCATCTTTACATTTCAATATATTCATATCTTATTATAGTTAGGAAGTATCCTAACACTACCCTGGCTCCTCTGCCTCACCTAGAGCAAATTCCAGGTGCTAGCCTACTCCAACGTACCCTCTGCTTCTCATCCACCAGAAAGCAGCAAACCATGGAGGTCATTGGAACTCCAGTCACCTGAGGCAACTAAAGCTTGGGTGGTTGGGAATAGCGCTATGTACTATTTGGTACTTGGTCTATGTCAAATAGTAAGAAACCTGGAAAGTAAGAAGCAAAACAATTACCTATCTAAGGGAGGTAGGCTTACCCTTATAAATAAATGCTACTTTAAGCAATCTATCTTATCATTTACTTTTTATCTCACTTTCCCCTGCCTTGTCCTTACAGGAAATTCATGTGGTCCAGGATAGGGGTAAAGAGCTCTATCACCTCCTAAAATGGAATGAGGTTAAAAAGCTTTTATTGGCAGTTGGGATTGGCATCATTGACTTGAAGCTTCGAAACAGGGCTCTGCTCTCTTAGCCAAATGAATTTGGAGACTTCGATGAGAAAACGATGCCTTGAAGGAAAGTGATAGGACTTGGAGCCAAATTCAGCATTAACCATTTGATCTCAAATCAAACTCCCTTTCAAAAGTTTCCTCCAAAAGTCCATGGACCTATCTTCTCAGTACAATGACCTTGTTTACAAAAATATCTCCTGCAAAGTGAGAAATGGGAGCTCTGACATGTTTTGGCATGGTGTTTGGATAGGACAAAGGCCACTTCACACAAATTTTCCATTCGGGGTGGGTCCCTTTTAAGGAGCTATGACTATGTTTTTACGATTTGGAGCAGCTTCTTTCAGGAATGCAGTTTTCATCTAGCCCCGGCCTAGAAGGTGTAGCTCTCTGTTTTTTCTTTTTTTCTTTTTTTAAGGAAAGAACAAACACTTCTCATTGATAAAATGAAAAGGGGCTAATGCTCAAAAGTACAAGAAGCTCGATAGGGTTAACAACAAGAAATAAAAGCAACATTAAGACATAGTTAAGTTATGAGGGCAACATAAAAGCATTATTCACCCACTCATAGGTGTAGCTTGCTCTCTGATTGGGGAGCTCCTTCTTCACCCACTCTTTAATGACAAGAGATGATTTCTATGGCTTGCTGGATTTGTGCGATTTTGTGAAGCCTTTTGGTTGGAAAGAAGGGAACAACAGAATTTTTAAGGGATTGAGAGACCTAAGGAGGAGGTGGGGTCCTTGCCAGGTTCAACGTCTCCCTTCAGGCTCTCTTTCGCTTAATTGGAGCCCCTTTTCATTTTCTTTGGTGTGGGCTTTCTTTTTTAATGCCTCTTGTATTATTTCAAGGAAAGGTTTGGTTTTTTCATCAAAGATCATTAGTTTGGTCCTCAATGTAATAAGAAAAGCTGATGGTAAAAATATAAAAAATCCAACACATGCCAACAATTTACAAAATGGGGTGCAACATACAGTGCACAGAACCTGTTACAAGTTACCAATTACCTCAGCTTAGCAAGACGATTCATGCAAGCAGCAGCAGCATGTGCCTTGTAATCTCTAAGTAGAACAGAATAAAGGCCATCCTTGTTGCCATTGCCTGGAATACGGACAGACACTTATAAACGTCAAAATTGAAAAATGACTTCACCAAGAGAGAAGTTGTTCAAAAATTGTGAAATCAACTTAATAGTGTTCCTCAAACCCAACCGAAGTCAACCAGTCTCAATTAAACATCCAATAAGGAGGCAGATGAAGTAAAGTTATAATGAGATATAGCATAAGCAGAAATATCCAGGGATTTTTATTTTTTTTTCCCGCTTTAGAAACTAAGAATTACACAATAAAATTACCTAAAGTAGCCTTCCCAACTTGGCCTGATATTAGCTCACTATTACGGAAGTAGACAAATCCATCATTAGGGCACATAGTTTCTCGTTCTTTTTCATTTCCTTTAACTTTACTGTAGCTTCTCTCCTTAACTGTAAGATTCAGATAGACCTTCATACGTGCATGTTGGCGAACCAGGACACTAAATAATTGTTTGCCAGTCCAAAGCTCAATAGGCTGCAACAGACACCAACCTAATTTAGACAAAACCACCATGTTCATGTGGAAATATCTTGCTAAGATACCACATTTCTATTTTGTGATTGTATGAACAAAAAATCAGATAAATTCAATAGCACAAAAAAATAGAGAACCATTTAAAAGGCACAAATACTGATATACCAATGAGTCATATCCTAAGTTAGGATAAGAATATGACATAATTACCTCTTTTTAGAATTCAACAAATGGAGGTGGGAGATTCAAACCTCTAACCTCTTGGTCAAGAGTGTGACTTAACCAGTTTAGCTTATTGAGCAATATAAGAATATTTTCATAAATTTTAGGGCAAAATACACTTTTGGTCCCTGAGGTTTGGAAGAAGTGTCTATATGGTCCCTGTAGTTTCAAAATAGACATTTTTAGTCCTCCAGGTTTTGAAAAAGGTTCTAAATGGTCCTTGTGGTCAGTTGACCGTTAGTTGACTAACGGAATAGTGACATGGCTAAGTGAATTAGGATTGTGTGGCAAAACATATACTTTTTTATATTATATTTCGGTGATTAGACACTATGATGTGGCAAATAATGACATCTTCTCCTTCAATCTCTCTTCTCTCCTCCTACATTCCTTCTTTCCGGCAAACTTCACTTCCAGCGCCCCCTCATTTACTTACTTTTCTTCGCTGGCAACATGCTAGAAATTTCTAGATCTAAATCAAAGTCCATTGATATAGATTGTGAAACATCAATACTTCTAGATCTTGAATAACCAGATCTGGAACGATGAACAATGGACTGTTGCTTTGGTCGATCGGTTTCTAAGAGTACTTTAAATCTATAACTAATTTAAGTGTGAATTGTACCAAAAAGAAAATATAGTTAAATTTGGAAAACTAAATTATTGTGGTAGCAGGGCAAAAGATCCTGAATTCCCAAATGTTTCTAATGGTAACTTTTAATATTTTGAGGGGTGAGAGAAATTCAAAAAGGTTACCAGTATTTCTAAATTGAATTATCAAGTGAATATTATCAATCCTTTAAACTTTGTTTGATTGGTATAGCTAAAATTTAATGTTATCCAATAGAATACAATAGAATTTAATGTTTCACTTTCAAATTTCATTGATGGACTGGCAGCAAAAGGATTTACCCAAACCTGAATGAAGAGGTACGAGTTTCTTAGCAGGGAAATATATAAATATATATATAGATATAGATAGATACATACATTTTGAGGATTTCTCTTTCTTTTTTTTCGAGAACTAAAACAATAAATGAGGGAATGGAGGTTTGAAACACCGGCCCACGGAAAGTAGTAAATGTCTTAACCATAAAACTAAGCTCATATTGGCTACAGTGATGATTGATTCTTGCACTAGAAGACAAGAATAACAACCTTTAATTGAAAGATCCACAATAAAGATTGATAACACAAGCCAAAGTACACGAATAGTAAACGATATTGTAACATGAACAAAAACATCTCTAGTCACTGTTATTCACAAGGTATCAATAAATCAAATCACCTTGACTAGAGCAGGTGTAGGCAAATCAACCAAGTCCATGCCATCTCCCATGTATGAACACATAAGAGAAAATGCTGCACGGTCATAAAATGTGTCTTTTTTTGTTATGAGAAAAGATGATGTCAAAAAATCTTGAGTTGAAGCAACTAAAATCTCCCCATTTTTGGGAGTGCATAGATTATTTTGCACCTGGACACAGAAACTACGTTCTTTTAAAAAATTATATGAGTGAAATACTGAACCAGAAGGGGGTAAACAACTGAAATACCAAAAAGGAAATCATTCGATAATAAACAGAAACACTCAGATGAATGATCTTATCCATTACAAATCTGAAATCACAAACTTAACCGCAAAAATAATCACAAAAGGTCCAAGTAGATAACAATGTTTATACACGGCAGATGGAAAGATGATCACATCACTGGAGCAATAAACCAACTAGATCCAAGCAATTGGATGTAATGAAAGCTTGGAGAGCACAACATGACATGTCATAGCCGGTGCAATGACTAAACTTAAAATTTCCTCTTAATATCATAGAAAAAAGAAGATTTGGGAAAAAACTTTTTCCTAGTTTACAAATTACTTTGAGCTATTTGAGATAGGAGTCCTTCATGGTCTTAAACAGAGAAATGCCTTCTATACATATACCTCAAACCTTTGGAATGGGTACATCAGTCACGGCAACTACATACGTACCAGACAAATGATAAGGAATGTACTAAGGATGCTGCATGGTACAAGAAGATTGTCCAAAATAACTGCATATACAGTTTCCTAGTCTCAACAAGATTATTGTAGAGAAAAACCCATATCTATGTCATTCATTCCATTTCATATAAACAATCCAACTGTTAGGTCATGTAAATCACATACGTAAGGAGTATTTAAAGAATAAGTTGAAATGTTCAAAATTTACACTAATCTAACTGCTAAGGATTTCAGATTTCAGGTTTCGCAGGGATTTTCTTCACTTCTCTTCTTCTAAGAGACGTGAAAGAGTTGCATGAAGAGTCTTCAATTGGTCATTAATTAAGGCCTAAAATTTTAACAACCAAGTTCTATAAAATCTAATGTACAATTATTTGAACCGTAGCAAATTATCATTTTACAGTCATTAATCTCATAACCAACAAGTAGGAGTAGACACTAAAACCGACCAGACCGAAATAATTGACAAAACCGAACCAAACGGAACCGATAATTCATTTTTTACTGAAGCGTCGTTCGGTTAGGTTTACAATTATAAGGAATCTGAAATTTTCGGTTCGATGTGGTTTTGGATTTGAATGCTATCTAAACGGAACCGATAATTCAATTTTTACCAAACCAAAACGTTTATATATATATATATATATATATATATATATATTATATATAAAACCAAAAACCAAACCAAATATTTTCGGTTCGGTTCGGTTTGGTTACCAAACTGAACCAAGCCATGAACAACCCTAGTGTGACATGTAATTCAATGAATCACAACATCAGCAACAAACACGCATTATGGTTCCTATAATAAAAACAACAGCAGCAGGGAAGACAATCTAAAGGGCATAGTAAAATTGACTTGAATACCACAATCAATGCCGACATTAAAGCTTAGTTTGGATTGTTATAGCATTTAAAATAATTGCTAACAATTGTGCTTTTAGAAGAATTAGTTGTATTATGATGCAAATTAGTGTTTGGAAAACGTCAGCTTTAGATCTAAACAAGTTGGTTACAATGTTTGGTAAAAAAATATTATATTGTTTTTTTTTAAGATAAGAAACATTTAATTGATGAATTGGTAAATAAATACTACATTATTGTGTTTCAGATATAATAACTAAAATAAACCTACTATTCAATTTTGCATTTTTCTTCTTTTAAAAAAAATTGCTTTTTTCTTTATAATTTATAATTTTAAAATAATTATTTAAAATGTTATATTTTGTTTTCTTTAGATTAAGTGTTACGTATTAAGGTAAAAGGCTTTAATTTTTTGAAGAAAAAAAAAATCAATAAGGGATTATTTAAAAAATGGTTTACATTAAACTATGAAAAATGAGAGAATAGACTTTGGCTATGTGAGAAAGATACCAGAGATAAATAAATAAATCTTAATTTTGAAAGATAAAATTCAAAATTCAAAATTTATTAAAAATTAAAATCTGATTTTACAAAAATCTAAAAGCCAGTAGAAACTGATTTTAAAAACTGTGTGAAATGAATGCGTGTTTTAAAAGTGATATTAATGGATTTAATCACAATTTGTTTTTTCAAACACAAAAAGGTTGAGATTCATTCAAATCACTTCTAATCCTCCTAAAATCACCCCAAACGCACCCCAAGTAAATAAAAGAAATAGTGATTTCCATTTGAATTTACCCCCATCAACAGAATTGCCTCCGTGCGAGCCTCCTCTGTTTGTGGAACATGCATATTCATCTCATCACCATCAAAATCAGCATTATAGGGATTGCAAACAGATTCATTGAATCTCAACGTTCTCCAAGGCATAACTCTCACCTGCAACCATGACATGGTACAATATAATATCGCAATAAGTAAATATCAAAGAGTGTTCATTCAAAAAGTTCTGAGACATTTTAGTCACCCTATGACACATTATAGACATTCGATGTAGACTAGGCTGTCTTTTGAAAATAACAACATCTCCATCTTCAAGATGACGTTCAACTATTTCACCATATTTCAATTCATCAGCAAGGCGCTTTCTACCTGAAATCACCAATGACCTACAATGCAAATAGGAGGACATTGAACATCCCAGACAACTAATTAATAAGAAAGTTGGCACATAAAAATTATGATCGTAAAATTTTTAACCTCATATACCCTCAGATGCCTAAGCATCCTTGCACCAGGATATTTATCGGGACCGTTGCTCACACATTGTCTCAACTTTTCTATATTGTGACTGGTAACACGTTCAGGATAAGTTAAAATTCGAGCCATATGTATGGGAACTGCAACCTAGACACAGTGAACAAAAATAAGTTGAAACAATATTACCAAATAATCCAAATGTAATTATGTTTTATAAAAACAGATACGTATGTTCTACAAAAGAAACCAAAAGAAAGACCCCAGGGCCCAAAGGGTAGAGATTACCCCTCCCTACAAACTAACAAAGGAGAGCTTTCTAGTTTCCAATAATCATTAAAAGACAATATTTACAATGTCATGGTTATTGCATATCAAAATCAGAAATATGCCTAGTTTTCATTTGACATGGTACTCGTCATAATAAGTAATCAAAACTGAGCATATAATCTTGACCTCCGTAATTTTCAGATTAGGATCAGGTGATATGACAGTTCTGCCAGTAAACTCAACACGCTTTCCACACAAATTTCCTCTAAACCGCCCTTGCTTTCCTTTGAGACGTTGAACAAAACCGGCCAACGGTTTGCTAACTTGCATTGAAAATGGTATACCACGGACATCACTATTTATTAGTTGTGCAACTTCACTTTGAAGCATTTCCCAAGATTCCTAGACAAGAAAAAGTATCTCGTGAGATGAAGCATAATGGTGAAGACAGGTTCTTGGAGACACAATGTTTAATGAACAAAATGATACTTGATCTTATTGATGGGAAGATACAAGCTATTTATAGGCATGAGGGGGGTGCAGCAACTAACAATTAAACTAATGCCGAGCGCCTCCCCAACAATAAGCTAATTAAACTAAAACTATACTTGAATATAAGAATCAATTAAAATATGCTAATATGCCTACATCACATAATTACACCCTTCGTATGTTATCTACGATATTACTTAGATTCCAAGTTAAAATAAATAGCCACATATAGATTTAAGGGGAAAAAATACATTCTTGTAATTGTGGTTTGATTGATATTTGATCCTTTTCTCTATAAATGAAACGAGAGTTCTTCATTCATGTTTGAAAATTTACCAGCAATAAACTTCCTAAGGAATATACAACAGAAGAAAAGAGAACTCCTCTAGATTGTACACATGCTTCTTTCAGTCTAATGACTCAACGTGCATCCTCAGACATAATGGGTCCTGCTTCTCCGGATGCACGTTGTACGACATTTTACAGGCTGACTTGGAAGGAAAGGAATCAAAGATTCTTTTAAAGATAACGAGATTCCCTTCAATCGGTTTTTTGACACTACAGATTTTCTTTCTTTCTTTTTTCTTTTTTCTTTTTCCTTTTCTTTTTTCTTTTTCTTTTTCTTTTTTTCTTTTTTTTGTTGCTATTACTTGGTATAAAGGCCCTCTTTTCCGTTACTATACATATTTTTCTCTCTCACTCCCTTGTAGAGTTTGTAATTCTGAGCCCCAGTCTCTTTTCATTTTTTCAATGAAAAGTTTCGTTTCCCATTCAGAAAAATTACTATACATTTTCTTCCCTTTTATCCAATTGGAAAAGTTTTGTGTAACTCCCTTGGAATGGGGTATACCATCAATTAAATGGATACTCATTTTTGGTAGGAAATACTGAGCTTTAGACAACTGGAAGGATATAATACATGGACATACAAAAAAAAAAAAAAAAAAAAAATCCACCAAGTAAATGGATTCTTATTTGAAGGATTTGAAGGGCAGGAAGGATTTGAAGGAGGCATGCCTGTCGAAGTTTTTTTTTTTATGAAAAACGTTCAATCAGAATTTCGTTGATGGTATGAACTATGAAATATCTCTATTGGGTTGTATTTGTTGTTCGTATCTTTCTTTTTCTCTCCTTTTGGGTGTTTGTATCGTTTAAACTTTTATTCAATTTCATTACACCAATGAGAAGTGTTTCTTGTTTGAAAAAAAATGGATTCTAATCATAATAAAGAACCTTAAAAGAAAATTTTTAATCATTGTCAACCTACATGCTGCTTCCTCTACAATGGCTTTCTCTTTCTTTTCTTTTTTATTCTTTTGCCTTCAAATTTTCTTTGACAATCCTAAATCATTTCCCCAAAAATGACCCATCCTAGTTTGTTTTGATTTTTTTCGCCAATTGAGGTAGAGATTAAAGAAGCTTCACAAAAGATTATCTAAACCAATGCAATGTGTAATCACCTCTGAACCCAAAAGCTTAAGTTAGATGGATTAAATTTAAATCCTTTAGAACTTCCCTCACATGTGGCTTGAAAACTTGCCAAGGACCAACAGTCATTATCTTTTTTAGAAAAACTAAAAAAAAAAATTAAAAAATCCAAAAGCTCAAGCTAATGGGTTGCAATGAATTTAAATACTTTAACATAATGTTTATTATTTGAAAGAAATGCAAATATAATGAAATAATATGTGTGTATGTTTTAATGCATTTAAAAGAGAAATACCGAAATCCAAAGTGTACCAGGCATTTAAGTTGTGAGTTTGATGTTGATAACTCTTGGCTAACACTAGCATTCTGTTGAATAATTCGTTTTAACCTCTCAGTTATATCATTTTCATTGCTGCAACACGAAAAATATCAAATTAAATAGCATCATTTGTAAATACCACCTTCAGATGGCTTACAAAGTGACTGTAATATGATGTTTTTTCTTCATTAATGAAAAGATTTGTTTCCTTTGAAAAAAAAAAAGATGTCTTCAATTTCAAAAAAATAAATTACAATAAAAAACATAGATTTCACTGTAGTTCAGTGGAGGGGAATAAGAAGAAAAGAACCTTTGAGAACCATCCATAATTACAGAAGGACGGATAGCTATTGGAGCCACTGGAACATTAGTAACAATGAGTTTCTCAGGTCTATCGGATAGAAAAAGTAGCTCACAGTCCTGCACAAAGAAGGATGCCATGAGAATAAAAATGGAAAGAAACAAAAATTAAAAGGTAATAACATGTATCACATAGTGAAGTGTCATACAATACACAACTCATTGCAACGGCCACCACATCCCAAGCAAGTGCCTTGGGTGGGTGCCTATCTATAAACCAGATCCTAAGATTATCAATATATACCTCATCTGACATTCTTTTAAAAAGAGAAAGAACTCTAAAAGGGTTCAGAATATCGTTAGACACATTATAGGGTGCCCTAAGATCCTCCGATACCACCCCAGCATCCTTGGATCTAGAACGATAATGCAGTATACCCAACATAGATACAGCCTTCTTCACCGAACCTACAATAAAATTGTAAAGTGTAAGTTCAATAACTATTGATATCAGTACCTTACGAATATAGAATTATATATATATATAAACTTATCAAAAAAAAAAAATTGATGCAAACTTTTCAGTAAGTATTTTCTAAACTATTACAGCGTTTTTTGGTTCAATCAGTAAGTAGTATTTGCTAAAAATAAAACATACAAAATCGAAGGAAAATGAAAAGTTTTTTTTTAACAAGCACCAAAATTTTTATTTTCTCCATTTTCTACACTCTCCACATGCTTCCCGCATAGAGCTTTGATACCAATATTGATAAAACTCACAAAGAAAGAAATTTAGGATCATGTAACTTGCAAGATGAGAGTACAAAATATAGTAGAGTTTTAGAGGTATGTATCTCCTCACTTCCCAAGGTTTCCCATATCCTTTGTCCTAATCTCACGTCACATAACTTACATCCTACCTTCCAAAAACACTCGAAGACCTTCACTTCCTAGCATAAGTTAGGCTGGAGATCTCTCAATCCCAAACATGAGAGTCGGCATTGGTGTAGCCTAAATGACAAAGGAGAAAATTCACCAAGAAATCCAACCCAAAGGGTTTTATTATGTTTCAAGCAAGTGATACAAGAGACTACCCCTTTAAGACGGAGCTATAATTACAAGCCCTTTATGATGCATGGTTCAACAATCAATTATAAGGCCAGTTTTCTGCAGATGCAACCAATCACATAGTTGAAGAACAAGAAAATGAAATACCACTGCATCATGCAAGAACACATGAAACAAAGTGAATTGCTTTTTTATTTTATAATCAGGTTCCTGATCATGCATGCACATTTGCACTATTAGAGTCGAGGATGAATTCCCTTGTCTTAGACATAATTTAGGTAACAAATAATAGCAAGCATCTAAGGAGGAGCGAAGTCGGAGGAGTAGAGGTGAATAAATTATAAATACCATATAAATGGGCAACAGCTTGAGTATACATAAAAATAAAAGGTGAAATCCAAACCATTTAAATATCCACATCTGGAGCACTTCATGCTTTTATTGCCGCTTGTCAAGGTAGAACACTTCTTTATGATTTTTTTCACAAGATCACACTTTCGCAAAGCTTCCAATTTAGGATTTCTCATCTTCCTCAAGAAATCTTTATAAAGTCTCTCCTTCCAAAAGTATACGAGAACATGACTGTAAAGAATCTTCTAGACATGAGAAATAATGTTCCAAGAACATTCACGCTAATTCAGGGAAAGCAAATAACTTGTCTGTTTAATACCTTGCAAATGCACTTTAGTATTTCCAATATTGCAGTAAAGTAGCCAACATTAAAAACAGGGACAGCAAGATTCAAGTATCCATAATGTCCTGGGCAGTCACCAAAATTGGCATGGCATGTAGCACATTTACAGCCCTTATTAGCAGGCCCCTGAAACACAATCCCAAGAGAAAAGGCAAATATTTAGTACAATATTTTTCTGATAAAATAATAGACAGAGAATAAAATATTATAGAAATTGCATTCATGGCCCCAGCATCAACCAATAACCTTTTAAGACAGATGATCGTAAGTTCAAGTTTTCTTTTACAAGAGACAGACTTCCATTAATGAAAAAATGAAACAGCCAAAAGGTAGGACCTAGGAGGAAGATAGACAGAGAATAAAATATTTAATAGAGAAATTTGCATTCATGGCCCCAGCATCAACCAATAACCTTTTAAGACAGATGATCGTAAGTTCAAGTTTTCTTTTACAAGAGACAGACTTCCATTAATGAAAAAATGAAACAGCCAAAAGGTAGGACCTAGGAGGAAGATTGTGTGAGAGCCCTAGCTTGAGATGTAGTAGGATTATTAGTAGAATATTAGTATGGTTATTAGAAAGGGCTTATTAGTAAATAGCTAGTAAGTTTTTAGAGCTTTTAGTTATAAACAGAGGGAGTGGGTTGAGAGCAAGGTGTAAAGAATTTTGTAGAATTTCTTTTGGAGAATTTGGGAGAGAGTAGCCCTCTTGAAAGACTATGGCATCTTGTAGTTTCTTTATTGATATTGCAATATATATTTGTATCTTTAGAGTTCTTTGTGTTCTTTGTTGTTCTTGAGTATTCTTGATAGATGGTATCCTAACGGACTGATCCCTTAGTTAAGGTCTAAATTAATCAAAATCTGCTGTAATTAATAAAATCTCCATCGACACGGTTGGTTGGGCTGGTGGCAGGGGAGACGGGAGTGGGAAGGGAGTTGGGAGAAGGGGGCGTCATGGGGGGATCATGCTCTTCAGACTTCATTCAAGCCAAATTCTACCTAAAGATGATATATGCGAATTCAAACCCAGAGGAAGAAATTGTGGTTTACCTTCCCTGCAAAAAAGATTAACAAAGAAGCCCAAAATTTGTGACTCAATAGCTTCCAGCTGGTTTATTTATTTAAATTCTCTCTGAGGCATCATCATCTCTTAAATAACTGATTTTATCTTCTTTTCTGCAAGAAATCTATGGAAAAAAAGGCTTGTGTTCTCATCCCCTCCTATTTTCTGCTTTTTTTTTTTTTTTTTGATGAAGTACCATACTTTCAATGAGAAAAAATGATAGAATACAAGGGTACAAAGGCATATAAAAAACTATAGCTCACACTTTCAGTGTGTTCTCATCCCCTCCTTAAGCCAATGGACCTTTTTAAACTTTTCTAAACCCTAAAAAAGTCTCTCTTTGCTTAAAATATTTGACATTCAAGGGACACCTCCAAATTCGAGAGAAAGCTTGTTCTACCCACATCAGTAGATTCCGTTAAAGCTTAATAAATAATAAGCAATCCTTTATTTTTTTTTCCTTCCAAAAGATAATTATCATGAACTTGAACAAAGAAAGATTTCTTCGCAATGCAACAACTACTGCCCACGTTATCCATAGACTGACAAGAATCAATGACTAGAAAATGCCTGACAAGGAACTAAAGATGAAACTTGCTAGAGAGAAAGGAAAAACCTAAAGAGCATTTGTTCATCTGTAGTTCATGGTTAGTCCAAACTAACACTCTTTGGAGGCAAGCCATCAGTAGTATTCATGGTTCCAACCACTTTGATTGTGATTCAAACGGAAAGAGCAATCTAAGTCTCAGGAGTCCGTGGATGAGTATCTCTTCCATTTGGAAGAAAGTAGAATCTCTATTACTATTCAGAGGTTGGCAATGGCAAAAGAACTTCTTCTTGGAAGGACCCTTCGCCAAATGGGGTTATTTTAAAAGACATATTTCCTAGATTATCTAGCCTTATCCATTACTCTTCCTTTTCATTACTCTCGGAAAAAGGCCATAATTGAGTCAATGGTAATCATGATATTAGCCCAGATTTCATAAAAGAAAATTGTGTTCGTTATATGATTCCCTCAATTGATACTTCATCAAGAAAGGACTATCCTTCTTCATCAATTCATCAATCTTCCTTCTCCATCCCAGGCTCAATGGTCACTTTTATTAAAGGAACTTTTAAACAGGTAAATGAGCAGCCCTCACCTTGCTCATTTGATGCTGATGATGATTCTGATGTTAGTGTAAGTAGTGAGGATTGTGATAACCTTGCTTGGATCTTGTTATTGTGGAGACTTTTAATGAAGAGCACTATGGTGAAGCTTGCATTTCATTATTTCATCTACAGGAGACTAAACGTACTTCAAAAGTGAGAGACTCTCTTCTGTCAACTTCTCAAATCCCCTCAAAGTTCTCTTCCATTGTTAATGTTTGTGGTTTTCAACTTCTTAAGATTTTATCCCCTTATACTCAGCAGGCTGTTTGAGGAAACTAAGCGACCTGGTTTTGTTTCTCCTTTCATCAATTCAAACAGATTTGGTGTTGGGCTTTTGTGGAAGTTTTTGGTTTTCAGGAGGTCTTCTTATTTGAGGGATGAATCCAAGGCTTGGGTATTAAAGTTGATGTTCTTCCAGCCAAGAGAATGAGCAAGTCATTTTCCAATGTTCTAGAAAACATGGTTGGAGGAGAAGAGCTTTTGTTGTATTGTTTAGCTTTTCTCAGGAGATAAAGGGAGATCTTTGGCCAAAGTTTCATCAATTCCCTGTGTAGTCACAACGAAATTGGTTGGTCTTTTGTGGACTTCTTTAATAATTCAGGAGGCCTTTTAAGTGGATGGTCCTTTGTTTATTTTTTCGGTGGTAGAAACTTTTAAGGTTATGGGTTTTCGTCTGTATCGTTACATGGAATGAAGTTTCAGTGGCATGTTTGGTACTCTTTGTCAGATTATTGTGTTGCATATTGGTGCTTTGGAGCTGTCTTTTTCTCTCGTTGGACAAGTGAGCGTTCTCCATTAGAAAGCCTTCAAAAGAAATGAATTTTTTATTTTTTGTTGTTTCGATCCTCGTTCCATTCTTTGTCTTCGATCATTGGGCTATAGACTTTTTCTAAGTTCTTAATTTGTGGTATCTGGTTGTAATGATTGCATTTGTTTTTGTTTTATTTTTGTTTCATTGTACTTTGAACATTAATCTCTTTTCGTTTTATCAATGAAAAGTCTGTTTCCTTTTCAAAAAAAAAATTAGAATTATCGGTTTTCTCTTATTGGGATGCTGCCACTCTTTCTTGGAATTTTATATTTCGGCAACCTCTAAAAGATGATGAATTAGTGGACTTCCAAGAACTATCAGCAAGCCTATCTTCAGCTTCACTCTCAATTTTGGAAGACAGTCGGCTTTGTTCTTTGGAACCATCAGGATTATATTCAGTGAAATCTTTATGTAATCATTCAAATTATTCACCTCCCTTGGACAAACTTTTATATGCAGCTTTATGGAAGTCAAAGAGCCCCAGGAAAATTAATATCCTTATTTGGATTATGGTTAATGGAAGCTTGAACACATTAAAGATTCTGCAAAAGAAAGTTCCTAAGCAAGCATTATTGCTATCGGTTTGTCCTCTATGTTTGAAGAACGGAGAATGTCTCAACCATATCCTTTTCCTTTTCTCTTTTACTCTCGATGGTGATGCTTTAATTTATTTCATATGTTCGGTCTCAAGTGGGTCTTTACCAACCGTTTTAGAGATATTGTCCATCAAATTCTTTGCAGGCCGTCTCTGAGATCGAAAGTGCACTTATTGTGAACCAATGGAGTTAAAGGTCTTTTGTCTGAATTATGGAACAAAAGAAATCAACACATTTTTCAGGATTCCCCCCAATCCTTTCTGGGGGGTCTAAAGCATATAGAATTTGATTTTCATTCTACATAGATCTATGTTACTAAACAATTCTCCTAAACTTTTGCCAATGCACTCTCAATCTTGGGCTAGGCAACTTCATTTTCTTTGTGGTAAGATGCGTGCTTTTAATCTCCGTTCCCCATCTTGAGAGGGAGCATTATTGTATATAATTAATTGTATAATCATGAATACCGACTAGATTCAGTTCGTAGTTCGTTATTATAATTGATAAATCCTGGAAGCTTATTTTCCAAGGTTGCATGAAGATGTGTATTAATCGTGAAGTAAATTGAATTTCCTCCCTGGTGTTCTACAACCGTAATAGTAAATAGCAAGGCAAGAAAAACTACGGTCAATGAGCATGAGCATGAACATTCCATCCCCCATGAGAATATAAGAATCGTACCATTCGAGGATCCAACAAGCCGCCATCGATGGGTTTTCGAGTAGTATCATAATATAAACCTTTGTACACCTGAACTTCAGCCATTTTGCTAATTTCAGATCCGGAGAAGGTAGTGAACTGCATGCTCTTGCTGCAATAAGAGCCAAAGAAACAAAAATAAAGAATCAGAGACTAGAAATAACATCTTCTTAATACAACGATTAAGAAGTTAGAGACCAGAGGAAACTTACATTTTACGAGGCCCAACATCCTCAATGTATGGTTGTTTAGTAAACACCAGACCTTCCACTTGTGCTTTATTCATCTCCGATCAATGAAGAACACAACAACAAGGAAAAAAACAACTACTAAAAGATTCGAGGAGTCCGGTGGTGAAACGCAAACAGTTGAAGCGTCGTGACTGCGTCCTTCCCCAGCCTCGCCGTCATTCAAATTACTTGAAACAAATAAGCGAAGAATTCTCGACGAAGAGACTGGTGGAGCAGCAATGGAGCGTGGAAAAGAGTTTGAAGAACAGAGACGGTAGTGAAGAACCACGAAAGAGAGAGCACTGAGCCGAATAAACCAAAGAAAATAGCGACGAGTAACGGTATAGTAGAATGAGCCCTAAGTGGGGATTATCGGTTCGGTTCCTTCTGTTTTGGCCAACCGGTAACTGGGCCGAACCGGACCAGCCGATGACTTTTGTTGCCTGCGCCGAGACGGCGGTCTCGCTAGGGCTCTGCCGCGGCGCCGGAGAGGGCCGTGAACCAGGGCGGAGGGTATGGAAATCCTTCTTCGTTTTTGGAAAATATTTTTTAAAATATTTTATATGGATTTAGGAAGAAGAAAAATTATATTTCAAAAGATTAAAAAAAATGAAAGGATAAAGATTCAAAAGTATGTAACAATCTTTTTCTTGAGTAGATAATCAAATATTCGTTCAATATATCTATAATCTATCTATATCTATATCTATATTTATATTTATATTTATATTTATATCTATATCTATATTATATATAAAAGCTTAAATTTAAATTATTTTTTATGATTTATTTGAATATTAATAAATAATAAATAAATATTAACTTAATCATTTGATTTCACATATATATTCTTTTTTTGCTCTTTCTATTTACAAATATAGAAAAATTTTACTCTCTAATAGATCGCGATATAATTCTATCGATTTCTATCGCGATAGAATTTATTTGCTTGAGCGATATAATTCTATCACGATCTATCGTTAATAGACAGTTAAATTTTTCTATATTTGTAAATAATTTGATATTTTTTCTGTTTATAGTAATTTTCCTATTTTTTTCATTTTTCATTTATTATTCTTCCAATACTCTTCTCTTGTCTTCTCTCTCAAAATATCTTTCGTACAACACCCCTCCAAAATTTCAATTCTCCTCTAGTAATAATTATTCCTATCATTATTTCTCTTTCTTTCTCCTATTCATTCATTCATATTCTTCTATTTTAACCTTCAATCTCCGCCTATTCATATTTTTCTTATCTCTCTTAACTCTTCACTATCTCTCAAAGTCCTAACACTTGAAAGTCACAAGCTAATAGGTGAAAAATAAATTACATGTTTTTATTTTTCTAATTTCCATTTGTGTTGTATAGTTTTTTTTGGATATGTTTGTGTATTTTATTTTATTTTTTTTTCCGTAGAGGAGAAATGCAAGATTGAGACATTTGAGGTAATTTCTTATTTTTTTTCTTTATTGTCCCACTTATATTTTTATTATAGATTATTGTAGATGTGTTTGTATATGTTTTTTCTTATTTCATTTTTTTAATAAGCGAATGAAATTGGAGTCACCCACAACTTCGTACTTATTCAACCACAACGACAACAATATCTTATTTAAAATCACACAACAGTTTCGTTGTTGAATGATTTCTTGATGACCACCATTCATGAATGAATAACTCCTCATGGGACTTTTTTATGTAATTTATTTTAAAATCGTAATTAAAATATATTGTATATCCTTATATTTAATTTTTTAAAAAATTTGTATAAACAAATTTTGACACGTGTAAGTCTTTTGTTCAATTTTGTAATTAGTTGATGTGCATTTTAGACAAATATTGGAAGTCACATTTAAATACATACTAAATTAAAAACGAGTTATAATAAATAAACGTTGTACAAGATATATACAAAATTAAATATTCAATGATCACGTTCTGGTAAGTGTATAATAATGTATTATTTTTTATCTTGTTCGCTCATTATGAAAAATGCCCCTAGCAAGTCGTGTTATTTCGCCAAACTATCAGTGATCTTAAACAGTTTGAAGTTGGATAATCCACTTTCTTTTTTAAATTCAGTATTCAGTATTGAAAGTTAAAATTGATACAACTTGTCAAATTTAGGGTCAAAAGTAACCTTTTTCTAATAATTTTCATGCAAAAAAAAGATATCATAAGGGCGTCTGGGGCGCCGAGTTGGTTATGATGGTCAGGGGATTATAATAGTCTATGTTTGAAGCGTAGACTATTTTAGTCTGAGTTATAAACAAAAAGGGAAAGAGATGATGAGTTGGGGGACATAATAAATACTGTAGCACATAACAAACAGTATAACAAAGAGATATTTAAAACAAAGAGAGGATTGAGTTGGGGGACATAGTAAATACTGTAGCACATAACAAACACTATGACAAAGATGTATTTAAAACACAAACTATTATAACTAGTGCTCCAAACATGAGGTGGTTAACTTCAAGTTCGTGACCCAAACACTTGTTTTGAACGATAAATTAATCGTATGTATTATGAATATTTTAAATTATATTTGAATATTATTAATATTAGATGTCTACAACATCTTTGGGTTACAAATTCATCCACAAGCATCCCATTAATCTTCGTAATTTTTTTATGCCCTCTTTTATGTTTGGTCTTGTAACCATTATTCTCGCAACCCTATAAATAGAGACGATAGAGATCATTGTATAGATATCATAATAGACATAATACATATGTTTTCTCTTTCTTTCTTCCTTCATTTTTTTCTCTTATATTCTTATGTTCATTCTTCTTTTTTTCTCTAATTTATAACTGTATGAACTATTATTAAGATTTATTGAAGGTATCCTACATTTGAAAACATGAGGCAAAAACAGAATAAAACTGAAATTACATACAGACTTATCCTGGGATGATAATCAACCCATAAATATAACATTCAAAATTTCAAATCCGTTTCTCTTTGCCAAAAGAAAGGGAAAAAAAGAAAGAAAAAAAAAATCGAATTTGTGTAGTTGGTGATCTCTGATCTGTGACGATAATCAACCAATCAGAAGCTTTTCCATTTCCAGCTCGACCGTTATTTTTCTAACGTGGCTAACGACGTCGTTTTAGTTCATTGACCTTTGCTTCCCAGTCGCCACTCTTATAAACCCTTCTAAACTCACCAGATCTGATTCGGATCCGAAATTCGTCTCACAATGGCTACTCGAACTTCTCTTCTTCTTCTTCTTCTTGCTATGGTTGCTCTTCTTCTCTTCTCCACTTCCGTTCTCTGTAAAGATGATTCCCCTGCCAAAAATCCCCCCACCAAGTCTTCCGACGACGACGACGAAGATCTCAGCTTCCTGGAGGAGCCGGACGAGGCTCATGGTGCCTCCGGTCATCACCATCTCCCTGATTTTGATAATTTCGAAGGAGGAGCTGAGGATGAAGATTTTGGAGATTTCTCCGATTTCGAAGATTCAGAAGGTGATAGAGATGAGTACAAGGCGCCGGTGGTGGATGACAAGGACGTTGTCGTCTTGAAGGAGGGTAACTTCAGCGATTTCATCAAGAAGAATCGGTTTGTTATGGTCGAGTTTTATGCTCCATGGTGTGGTCATTGCCAGGCGTTGGCGCCTGAATACGCGGCTGCGGCCACTGAATTGAAGGCGGAGAACGTGGCTTTGGCGAAGGTTGATGCGACGGAGGAGAATGAATTGGCGCAGCAGTACGATGTTCAAGGATTTCCTACCGTTTATTTCTTCTCTGATGGAGTTCACAAGCCTTATCCTGGACAGAGGACCAAGTAAGTGTATTGAATTGTAATATTTGTTTGGCTCTCATTGATGCTTCGGAAACGGAGCGAATGCTCGACTTCAGATTTGTTTTCTTACTTAACTTCGAGATCTAGACAGTGGAACTGTTTGCCACAATGCGTTGATGAGTCAACGTTGTATTACATTCTTGATCTGTGTGTGTTTACTGTTCTCGGTCTACATACGTATTTATAGGCTAATTACCACGTCTTTACAGGGATGCTATAGTAACCTGGATCAAGAAGAAGACCGGACCTGGTATTTACAACATAACTTCGGTGGAAGATGCTGAGCGCATTCTGACTTCTGAAACTAAGGTTGCTGTTGGTTACCTGAACTCCTTGGTGGTGAGTATACTCGGTTCTGTTTGATTTATGCTTGTTCATATGCTTGCATTTCTGACAGATGATTGGAAATGGAATGCCATTTCTTCGATCTACTTCATGAACTGTACTTGTTGCGGTCGTGTTAGTGGCTTACTGGATAAATCTTTAGGGATACTTACTATTTTCTTCATGATCTTGGATTGCTATTTGACAGGGCTCTGAGAGCGATGAGCTTGCTGCTGCTTCAAGACTGGAAGATGATGTCAACTTTTACCAAACGGTGAATCCTGAAGTGGCAAAGCTTTTCCACATTGAAGCTTCAGCGAAACGCCCTGCTTTGGTATTGCTTAAGAAGGAGGCTGAAAAACTGAGCCGCTTTGGTTAGATTATTACTTTTGTTTTTATTAATTACTTCAAGAGATGATATATTTTGTCTCTATCTTAAAAAAAGAGATGATATAGTTTGGGTGGATTGTAATTTACTGAATTTTGTTTCTGTTGCAGATGGCGAGTTTTCCAAGTCTGCAATTGCTGAATTTGTATTCGCCAATAAGCTTCCTTTAGTCACAAAGTTTACTAGAGAAAGCGCACCATTGATCTTTGAAAGTTCAATTAAGAAACAGGTGTTGTAGTATAAAATATGCTCCTGCCTATCACCTTGAAACAACTTTCGTTTGTGAAGTTCAACTCGAGAATTCCTTTATTCTTGACACATTTGTATTTTTCTCTGCCAGTTAATTCTATTTGCAATTTCTAACGATTCAGAGAAACTCATCCCCATATTTGAAGAATCAGCCAAGTCCTTTAAAGGAAAGGTACAGTTGTTGATAAGTAGATAATTTTTTTTCCCCCTCGAGAGTTGAGAGCTAAATTTGAATTCAAAAGTTTAGTCTCACTGAGTAGGAATATTTGTTGTCCTTAGCTCATAAATTCAGCAAATTGTCTTATTTTATCATGTAGATATTAACGAGGAATTGTGAGATGCATTGTTATGCTATTTTGGAATCCAAGGCTTGCTCTTAGAATTTTCTTTCTAAATTTTATATGTTTGATGCAGCTTATTTTCGTTCATGTGGAGATAGATAATGAAGATGTTGGAAAGCCAGTATCAGAATATTTTGGCATTAGCGGCAATGGTCCACAGGTGATCTTTTTCATTACCTCTCGTATATTTATTTTACTTATGTATGTTTGCTTAACTTTATCAAGCTTCAGATTGGGATGTCTGAATTTGTAATATGTATTTGGATTATATGAGAAATGGTATAGGTTATGGAAATCCGAGTTCATGTAATCTATGTTCTTTTTGTGCATGTATGATTTGTAAAATTTAGAAGGCAGGTAGAATAAAATGTGTGAGCTGTCATTTTCATGTGTTTCCCAAAGTTAAACTTGTTTACCTTTGATGTCAATTTCCGTAATCAAAATTGTTACAATTGTAATTGTAATGAATTTCTTTATTATTCATAATTCACATAATATTGCTAACTGGTTTTTTGTAAATGTATTTAAATGGCCCCACTTTTCAGGAAGTAAACATGTGTTGTATTTAGTGAAATGAGCACACGGCAATAAAAAAATGATTTTACAAATAGGCTTTGAAATTGAAAACATGGAAAATATTTTCATAAATGTATGTATCCCAATTTTTAAAAACAAATTCTACTTCACTGGAAATGGGGACAGCGAGAAATTTGTGCTTGATAAGGAAGTTTAGTTGAAGTTGGTTGTTCATATATTTTAATGTTTTGATGTAATTGAGAATTTCGTTTCATATAGATTCTTGGATACACTGGAAATGAGGACAGCAAGAAATTCGTGCTTGATAAGGAAGTTACCTTGGAAAATATTAAGGTTCAGCAATTCATCTTCCTTTCTATCCCCTGTAAAGAGTATCTTGTTTACTTGGACTTCTCATCTAATTTCTCCTTTCCCATCCAATTCACTGAATAGGCTTTTGGAGAAAATTTCTTGGAAGACAAGCTAAAACCCTTTTATAAGTCAGATCCCATTCCTGAGACTGTAAGTTGAACTAACTCACTTTTCCTGTCAGTATAACTTTACCTTTCATATTTGATCTCTAAAATGTGTTTTTTCCCCTTATTTATGCAGAATGATGGTGACGTGAAAATAGTGGTTGGAGACAACTTCGATGACATTGTTTTAGATGAATCAAAGGATGTTCTCCTCGAGGTATCCTTGACTTATCCAACAAGCATCTATCTGTTCACTCTCTCTCATGTAGTTCTTTATATACTGATTTATATTTCATTTCCAGATTTATGCTCCTTGGTGTGGGCACTGCCAAGCACTGGAACCAACTTACAACAAGCTTGCCAAACATCTACGTGGCATCGATTCACTCGTCATTGCTAAGATGGACGGCACAACAAATGAACATCCCCGGGCGAAGGTATCGTGATTTTGTTGTCACCTTTCTGCACTTGCCATTGTTGCCCTTACACATTGGAAGGAAAATCCCTTCCTATGCAACTACTTCCCAAGTGATTCTTGATGGGTGTTTTGGATTTGCTCGGACTCGTTTGATAATCAATTGATTTTAAGTCTTCGGACTTTGAAATTTGCGCTTGTTTTGAACAATTTCTTTATAATAGTTTTTGCCTTTCCTAAAACAAAACGTTAGACCCCATTTGGTAACCATTTTGGTGGTTGGTTTTTAGTTTTTGAAAATTAAGTCTATAAACACCCATTCCACCTCTAAACCTTCTTGCTTTATTATGAAAAACTAAGCTAAAACTTGAAAACTAGTAGTTTTTAAAAACTTATTTTTGTTTTGGGAATTTGGCTAATAATTTAACTCTTTTACTCAAGAAAGATGAAAACCAAAGAAATTGGGAAGAAATTGGCTTAATTTTCAAAAAACCAAATGGTTACCAAATACGGCCTAATTTATAATCAAATTCCAAAAACAAAAATAAATTTTTGAAAACTTTTTTCTTTCTTGAAACTTAATTTGGATTTTGAAAACACTCCTAAAAAATAAAATAGACAACAAAACAAAGAAATCTAGAGTGGAAGCTATGTTTATAAGCTTAATTGTCAAGAAGCAAAGACCAAATTATTATCAAAGGGCTATATATATATATATATATATATATATATATATGATCTTTTGAACTTGTGATGATGTTCAACTGGAACTTATTAGAGAATTGCTCTTCGTTCTTGTAACAGTCCGATGGATTCCCAACAATTTTATTCTTCCCTGCTGGAAACAAGAGCTTTGATCCTGTAAGCAAACATCATAATCTATAGATTCTTATTCTCTCTTTATTCTTCCATCTTGTGCCGCTTTCTCCCAAGAAGTGATCGGATCTGTTTCTGACTGTTTGTTTTGATTTTCTAGATCACGGTCGATACCGATCGAACAGTTGTGGCATTTTACAAATTCCTAAAGAAAAATGCATCAATCCCTTTTAAGCTACAGAAGCCAGTTTCAAGTCCAAAAGCTGAAGATGATGCAAAAGAAAAAGAGAGCCCAAAGAGCAGCACCACTGACTTAAAGGATGAATTGTGAAGACTTATTATAGTTCTGTAAGTTATGCATCTTTTATTTTCCCTCCCTTTTTGTTGATTGCAGATATGTAGACGATGATACGAGAGACTAGAAATTAAAACAAAACGTTCCTTTTTCTTTTTCCTGTGAGAGAAGTCTTGAAAAGAAACCAATCTTAATTTCCATTTTTCCCAATAAGAAAGAAGAAGAGAAAAGTCCTTTAGGTTTTGTAGTCTCTATGTCCATTGGGGATAAAGATAAAGAAAAATGAAGGTTACGTCTTTGAGTAACTAATTAACATTTTTGTTGTTTTTTCAATTTAGTTTCAACATCTCTACGTTTTAATTTGATAATGCCTTTGCTCGTCTTTGGAATTAGTTGTTTTATTTTTTCTCTCTGTTTTTGAAACTGCTCACCTTAGAATTTAAAACTTAGCCTTAGTTTGAAATTGCCGTAACTTTTAAAATAATTGGTAAATACAACTGTTTGGTAAATTTCAACTTTAATAATCAACTTTACCATGCAACTGTTTGGTAAATTTCAACTTTAGATTAAAAAAAGTTGGTTGCAATGTTTAGTATATAAATACTATATTGTAGTCTCTATGTCCATTGGGGATAAAGATAAAGAAAAATGAAGGTTACGTCTTTGAGTAACTAATTAACATTTTTGTTGTTTTTTCAATTTAGTTTCAACATCTCTACGTTTTAATTTGATAATGCCTTTGCTCGGAATTAGTTGTTTTATTTTTTCTCTCTGTTTTTGAAACTGTTCACCTTAGAATTTAAAACTTAGCCTTAGTTTGAAATTGCCGTAACTTTTAAAATAATTGGTAAATACAGCTGTTTGGTAAATTTCAACTTTAGATTAAAAAAAGTTGGTTGCAATGTTTAGTATATAAATACTATATTGTTGTGTTTTACATATAATAATTAAATAAACTTACTATTAAATTTTATTTTTTTAAAAAAATAATTTATAATATCTAAATAAACCTATTATCAAAAGGGAAATTTTCACCGATAGAAAAAATGTCAAACTATTACAAAAGAAAATAGCTAGATAGACATTTAGACTTCTATCAACATCTATTAGTGATAGACTTCCATCATTTCTTTTTATCACGGATAGATCTTGATAGACTTCTATCCGTGTCTATCATAATTATATAAAAATTTTGTTATTTGTGTAAATATTTTTATTTATTTTTCTATTTTTAAAAATTTTCCTGATGAAAATTTGTATTTTTTTTAGTAATTTAAAATATTTAAATAATTATTTAAAATGTTACATTGTCTTCAAATTAATTACTAAGTATTAAGGGAAAAAAGTTTAATTTTCTTTTTAAAAAATCAATATGGTATTGTCATATGTGGACGATACTAAATATATAATATAAATCTTAATTTTGAAGGATAAAATTGAAAATTGAAAATTTATTAAAAAGTAAAATCTTATTTTACAAAAATTTAAAAGTTAGTGGGGAACTTATTTTAAAAGTGATGTGAAATGAATGAGTTGTAAAAGTGATTTTAGTAGATTTATTAAAATTTTGTTCTACTAAACACAAAAATGGTTAAGATTTTTTTTAAAAAATTAATTATAACTCTCTAAAATCAACCCAAATGCATTCTTACTTATTAGAAAATTGAATAATTAAGAGGTTTTAGAATAATTTTCTTTTGATAATCATTTGATTTTTTAAATTGCGGATGTTTTCTCTCAATTTCTTTAAAATAATTCTCAATTGGAAGTATTTGACTTCTTTGTTAAATTCCAATAATAAAAAAAAGTTTTAAAAACTGTTTTATTTTATTTTAATTTAGCTTGGATTTTGAATAACAAAGGAACCTAGGATGGTAAAAAATGGTGTTTATAATTTTTTTTTTAAAAAAATCAAATGGTTTAAAAAAAAACAAAAATGACTTTCGTTTCTTTCCTTAAAATGAATTGGAATGTCAATTGAAAAGCTAATAAGGGAATTAAAAAAAAAAAAGAATATCTAACTCTACTATGATTATGCATTCAACGCTACTTTTCTGGAAAAAAAAAAATTTGTAAAAATTTGTTTGAACAAAATTTCAAATGAGTTTAAGATATATTAGAAATTAATATTTTATCAATATTTCATTACTATATATTTGTAAAATTGTTTAACATTTTCATAGACAGCCAGATTTAAAAACTCGATTAGAATGTAGAGTAGTTATATCGAAATTAGAAAAAAATCGCTCAAAGAACAAATTAGGCTACACCTAATTCTTATGCTTCTCTTTCTTTTCTCTGTACAAAATGGATGCAGTCCAATACCTAAATTTTTCTCCGGTTGAAATTGACTATCAAAATATGAATTTTTCCTTGTTTATATCTCATTTGATATAATTTAAAAGAAAAAAAAATCCCTCCTCTCCTCACCAGTCAACAAAAATCCTTTTGTCGACCACTACTAAAATTTCGACAATGATTAACTTTTAAAAATAAAATTCTCGTCCCTCCTTTTTCTTTTTACATTTGAATGGGTTGGGGGCATAATTGCAAATTGCTTGGTTCCAAGGGTATTAGAGAAAACTTTGAAAAAGAAGAGAAAAAAAAAAAAAAAAAAACTATCCCTTTTGCTTAGCATTGAAGAGTTTGTAGTGGCCAAAACGATTTTTCCCAACCAAAATCAGTTGGTCTTTCCCCCAATCGCCGGCTAGTTCGGTCACAATCACAACATTCTATTTCTATTGGTTCAAATTAAATCATCTCTATTTCTCTAATCATACTCTTTCAAATAAATAAATAAATAAAAGAGGTGGAAAAAACAATTCAATACCCAAAAGTAAGTTGAAATTGAGCTTTCCACATTCAAAATTGTTAGGCATTATTTGAAATACTATGTTACTTTAATATTTTGGTTATATTATAAGTTTGCTCCTTCAACTTTTAAAGTTATGTATGCATATATAGTAAGATCTTAAACTTTTTTTTTTTTTTTTTTTGACAAAATATGTGAGATGGTAGAATTAAATTTATGACATCAAGATTGATAATACGAGGCCAGTTGAACTATGCTTATTTTGGCATCATAAACGTTATTAATATAAGTGTATAACTCATTAGATTTTAAGAAGCTGTAAAATGGTCTAGACAAAAAATAGAAAAACATAAATGTATACAGCTAAATTTTGGGGGTTGTATCAATTTAAACCATAAACTAATGATTGTATCAATTTAAACCATCTATTACGGGTTGTTTAGATAAACATCATGTGAGATTTATAATTTTTATCAATTATACCCTTAAACTTTCATAAGAGAATCAATTTAGACTTTTAATTAAGATTTCCTTTGAAAAGTGTCCACACATCAATTCTAATGGTTCATTTTCTCGATCCGACATTTGAAGAATTCTACACGTGTGTAAGAATTGGATACATTAATGATTTTCAAATATAATCTTAATAAAAATCCTAAATCAATTTATTCATAACAATTTGGAAATTTAATTGAAATAATTAAATGTCACACACAATATTTTTCAAACTAAATTTGAAGGAGGGTAGAAAATGATACACTTATGAAAATTTATAGTTTAAATTGATACAATTATTAAGTTAGGGTTTAAATTAGGTTTAAATACTACTTTGGTCCCTAGATTTTTTGTTTTGGTTCATTTTGGTCCCTATACTTTCAAAAGATTCATTTTGGTCCCTATATTTTAAAATGTTCATTTTGGTCCTTGCACTTTCAAAAAGTGACCATTTTGGTTCCTTCATTTTCATTTTTACTTCATTTTTAATTTATCAAAATGGTCACGTTTTTTAAGTTGAAAGACTAAAATGAATCAAAGTTGAAAGTCTAAGGACCAAAATGAACATTTTGAAAGTAAATGGACTAAAATGAACCAAAGTTAAAAGTATAGGGACCAAAATGAATATTTTAAAAGTATAAGGATTAAAATGAACCAACACCAAAAGTACAAGGACCAGAGTAGTATTTAAACCGTTTAAATTAATACGACTCCAAAGTTTAGATGTGTAAATTGAAATTTTCTCAAAAACAATATAACACTATAGGTTCTTGATCAATAATGAATTTTAAAAATAAAAATAATAAATAAATGTATAACTCAATGATAAAAGACGACTTTACTTTTTTAAAGAAGTCTTAGGTTCAAATATTATTCATCCCACATGTAATGTAATATAAGAAAAAAAAGGTTTTCAACATTGAAAGGTATGGAAATGAGTTCATAAATTTTCAATTTAATTTGTATATAATAAGTTAACTTTACAAAGGCTACTTAAACTTTTAATTTTACATGTAATAGGTCTTTCAACTTCTAATTAATTTTGTGTTTGATAAATTCCTAGACTTTTATTTTTTTAATAGATCGGATGTTCATTATACGTGAAATTAAAGACTTAAGAACTTACACATCATTAACGATTTCAGGATACATCAAAGCTTATTTAAGATTCAAAAATCTATTCAACTTAACTTTGAAAATTGTGAGGCTAAATTTATAATTTACAATTATTCTTTAGGATTCAAAAATCTATTCAACTTAACTTGGAAAATTAAATTGTATGTGTACGGGTGCGCCTATTTTTTAAATCCTACTTCCCAATTATTTGGTCCAAACAAAAACACTTCAATCAGAGTTTTTTTTTTTTTTTTTTTTTTTTTTTTTTTTATTGACAATTTATGGAGTGAGACATTGAACTTCATACCTCGAAATTGATATTACAAATGGACAAGTTCATGTTAGTTGAGCTATATTCATGTTGACTTTTTTTTCTCTTCTTTTCTCTTCTAATTTTTACTTAAACATGGCGATTAAAAGTAATATTGGTCACTGAAAGTACTCCAAACGAAACTTTAACAAAAAAGCACTTGCACTTTTTTAAAATTTTCAAAAACATTATTTTCGAGCCTCTAACCCTTGAAAAATAATTTTTAATTAGTTAAAAGTAAAAATTATTTTAACTATTCCAAAATTGATATTAAACTTTCCTTTAATTACTTGATAAATTTTATCTATAAAATGTGCTTTTAGAAAGAAATTGGAATTCTGTTTTTTTAGGTTTAATCACAAATGATGTGTTATAAGAAGTTGGTAAGTCATATATTCATATTTTAAAAATAATTAAAAACACTTGCATAGTTTGCAAACTTTGCATGCCATATATAGAGTCCATATTCTTAGGTTAATTTTCATGTTTATTACTTGAATAGATTTGACAAAAAAAAAAAATATATATTATAAAGTACATTTTAAGTTGAATGTGGTTATGTTATAAATTATCGGTTATATAGCACAATTGACAACTTATATAGCCTATTTGATAACCATATTTGATTTGTCATGATTATGTCTAATTGGTATTTCAATTTTAAAATATAATAAGTCGATCTTTAAATTTTTTATTTTGTATCTTATAATTATAGGTTAGTAATTTATGAAATATTATACAAAATTTAGACGAAAATTGTTTTAAATGGAAAAACTGCTGAAAATATTTTCAAATATAGCAAAATATGGATAGACAGTGATTAATGATAGTAGTCTATTAGTGTTTATCACTATCTATCACTGATACACAGTGATATGTTGTTATATTTATAAATAAGTTAGTTCCTTTTGCTATATTTGAAAACAGCCTACAAAATTAATAGTAGTAGAACTTATTCACGTTGAAAGACATGGAGAAAGAATCTAATTGGTCGATTCTCTTAATTTGGTGGGAAAAAAAACCATATGTTATATCAAATTATATTATTTATTTATTTTCAAAATTAAAAGTAGCCTTCTTCAAAAATAAAGAAAATAAAAATAAAAGTAGCAATCTAAGATGAACTAAATTTTTTAATCATAATTTATCATGTGACATTCTTTTTTGAAATATTTTAATTCATTTTGATGTGAGTGATGAGAAAAGGTGTATAAAGATGAGTGTATCTTGAGATGCACCCAAGTATTACTCATTAAACAATAGAAAAAAAAAAAGATGAACTTCCCCACTAATGACCTCATGAATCTAGAATGAATGGTCTTATAGCCAAATTCATTCCCAATGCATTCTTGCATGAGTATCAAGGGTATGTGTAACCATAATAGAAGTTCTTGGAATGTGGAGAAAATTTCGAGACCTTGTCTATGCTTTTCAAATAGAGCATCGTAAAGTTTTGAAGTTCATTTTCGCAGTGGTAATGTCTCATCTAAATAACGAGGGAGCCAATTTCAATCTATAAAAGATAAAATCTTACATCAATGACTAGACTAACTATGAAGCAAGGTTGCCACCTTAGCTACTTAGCTCATGGCATCGTAAACGAGTTTAGAAGGTATATAGTTGGAAAAACGCGTCTTGTTGAGGTTTCTTTCTAAGTTGAAGATGATTGGCTAGTTGTTTACTTTAACTTTCTTCATGTCTTGTTTGTATTCTTTAAAAGGAATCATAATCTAAGATGAGAAAACTACCTACTAGTACTAAGATCCAAATAAGTTTCAATTACTAAAGAGAATTGATGGACAGTCTAATTGATCCACCAGACAAATAGAAATTTCGAATAACTTTGTTTGTGTTAATTCCCATTCTCAAATATGATTATAAGTATGCGCAGGACACAAAGCTCGTCTTATTGACTATGGTCTTATTGCTCAAACAATTATCATAATATCATATATAGATCGGCAGTAGTAAGTAAAATAGGCTTGAGTCTTGTCTAGATATTTAGAGGCTATTTGGGATGCTGAAATGTAATTAGGATGACTGGAAATCAAAGAAGTGTTGGAATGAGTGAGGAATCGAGAGCATAACGAAAATGGGATCGTAAAGCGTGAAAACGGTAGGAAAGAGAGTTGGTTGAAAACTCTAGGACCCAAATGATTTTGGTATTATAAATTGGGCCCAAAATGCTCAACTAAAATATAGGTTGTGGATTACATTACATTACAACCCATTCTATTGCAGATCCTCAAACAATTCCTTATAGTAATACAAAATTAATGTCGCAATGGATGATGTATCATGCACTTCAATTTTTCAAAATTGAAGTTTTACCTTAAAGCAACTTCTACATTCAATACAATCTTTAATGGACTAAAGAATTGTATTAAAATAACTTTCTACACCATAAGATTTCAAATAATTATTTCAAATTAAAGTTGACTTTCCCTCTCATATAGGAAGACAACTAAGTAATTTTCATGAACCTTTTGGATCTGTTCATCTATATAATATATATATTATTATATATTTATCCAAGTAAAAAAATAAAAAATAAAAAGTAAAGTAATTGTGTTGACTTGTAAAACCTATTCTTTTATATAAAACCTATAGGCAAAGTACTTCAGCATCTTCCTCCTAACTTTAAAATCACTTTTTCTGAAAATTCCAAAATCCCAACACCGCCTCTCCCGGTGCTCCTCCGTATCGCTCGCCGGTCCGCCGTCACCTCCGCCGCTTCCTCTTTCACTTCACCTACGTGGCTCAATCTCATCCGTCCTTCCATTTTTCGTGCTCGTGAATCTAGGCCCCTCGCTTTTTTCTCATCCCGAGGCCAAAAAACCAGATCTGCTTCGAATCCAATCCACTCTCTTCTAAATTCTCGCTTTCTTTTCCTTTTTGTTTCAACTCCTCAGATCGTGTTCTTCATTCATTTTCTTCTGGATTTTGTGGAAGATTCGGAAAAGTTATGGCCAAGGTGGAATCAATTTTCTGTGCAGTTCTTTCGGTTCTGCTTTTAGTGCAATTCTCTGTTTCTGCGGATTCACCGGCGGAATCTCCCGTTCCGCCGCCGCAAACTGGCGTGGATTCCCCTCCGCCGCGTTCTCCTTCTAGCATCTCCAGTCCACCGGACGCATCGCCTCGAAATGCACCGGTGAATTCTCCTCCATCGCCTCCACCAACAGATCTCGCTCCTGATTCGTCTCCGACTCCACCGCCTCCTCCTTCCTCTTCTCCAGCTCCATCTCCACCGCCATCCGAAGCTAGCGACATTAGCAGGAGCAATGTGAGTAAAGAAGACGAATCGGATGAAGAATCGAAGGACGGAATGAGTGGAGCTCAGAAATTCGGAATCGCAATAGCAGTAATCGCGGCGGTTGTTTTGGTTGGATTTGGAGGAATAGTGTACAAGAAGCGCAAAGACAATATTCGCCGATCTCAATATGGATATACAGCGAGGAGAGAAATCCTCTGAAGATCGCCATGGCTCTGGTACCTAATTACTTATGGTTTCTTAATGGAATTGGTTTTTGTTTTGGTATACACATTTTTAGGGATTCATCGACAGTTCCAACTCTGGATTAAATATTCTTTTTGCTCGATTACGATTCCATTATTCGTTACTGATGTGTTAGATTTTACTGTTCTATTTCAATGTTTTCGAATTCAGATTTCATATTCTGCTTCCTTGTTTCATTTTCTGATCTTCTTCCGTCGGATTCTTGAGGATTTGGTTCCTGTTTGGTTGCTGAGAAATTTTTTTGAAGAAAAAATTGTTGAGAATTCATCGGATTTTCCTCCGTATTTATTCAAATTCCGTGTGAAATTATTGTTTCTCTTGGCAAATCATAATCATATTCACGTGCCTTTGTCATCTTCAATCCCTTACCATTTATAACATTGAAATTTGCATACTGACAGAATAATTAAACTGATTTTTGTAAGGTTTAATTACCATTTTAAGCTATGAATTTTGAAGAATACGTATGTTTGCTCCATCAAATTTTCATATATTTCCGATCTTGAAGTTTTTTAAAGTATGTATAATTCGTCCAAATTTTTTAATTATTATTTAAAAAAAAAAAAGACTGTTTTTAAATATAACAAAATGGACTAACTTGTTAGCAAAATATCTTCACAGTGTCTATCACGGATAGACAGTGATATTTTGCTATATTAAAAAATATTTCCAACAATTTTGTCATTTAAAATAATTGCCCTTAATTATTTTTAAAAATTATGTAGGAAAAATTATTATAAACAGAAAAAATATCATACTATTTATAAATATAAAAAACTTTTCCGGTCTATTGTGGTCTAAATAGTTTGATACATTTTTTTATATTTGAAAAAAAAAACTCAAAAAAATTAAAAAAAATAAATTTCTTCCACTGTTGTTCTGATTAATTAAAAAAAATTGAGAATACTATTTTTTTTTAGGAAAATTACTGTAAAATAAAAAAATATCAAACTATTTATAAATATAGAAAAGTCTATTGCGGTCTATCTTTCAAGCAATAAAATTCTATATTTGAAAAAAAGACTTTTTTTAATTATCAATAAATGAGGAATCTCTTTATTTATAGAAAAAGAGATTTTTAGAGATGTTTTGGTTTAATTGAGATATTGACATTTTGTTCTAGTTGAAATTATATTTATTGGACTCAAAGAAGATATTTAATATAATTATTAGTTAGATTATTCAATGATAGAAATTAATTGTAGCCTAAATGATAAATGATGGAAACGCACAACTCAACAATAAATGTGTCTCTTCAAAAGGATCTGCCTTTCGACAACTCTACTAATTACAAAGTTTGAAATTATTTTAAAACAATGTTTTTCTTCTCTTTAAAAAAAAAAAAAAATCGTCATTGAATGGAAGGTCTCGAACACATTTGAGAGTGATTTTGAAATGTATTTATAGTTAAAATTAATCATTATAAGTTGGCTTAGTGGTAAATATAGGGCTGAGACTAGTCGAAGTGCATGTATACTCATGAATAAAAAAAAAAAGTTAAAATCATTTTTTCGGGTGTGTCCAAAATCATTTCTATTTAAAAATAACGATACTTAACCATAATGAATTAAAAACATTTAGGGCATGTTTGGGAGTAATTTTGAATGGTTAAAATCATTTTTTGTAGGTTTTAAATATTTACAAAATCTCAATAAAAAAGTTGCAAAATAACTTTGATTATATGAAAAAATTGTCTTGAGAAGTGTTCAATTAAATACTAAATTGATTTTAAATGATTACAAACATACTACAAACACGATTTGAATTTGTAATTTAACCTAATATTAATTACGAAACTTTAAGAAACGATTATACAATTATGAGCTGTTTTCAAATATAGCAAAATAAGTCAAAATATTTATAAATATAGCTAAATGTCACTATCTATTAGTGATAGACAATGATAGACACTGATAGACTACTATTATCTATCACTATCTATCAGTGATACACACTGACAAATGCATATCAGTGTCTATTAGTGTCTGTCAATAATAAAAAGTAACAATTTATTATATTTGAATTTTTTTTAACAATTTTACTATTTAAAACAATTACCCTACAATTATCTATAATTATAAACATATAAGCAATATAAAAAAAACTTGAAATATTTACCAAGCTATTTGAAAATAAAGTTTCTTTTATGCAATTAATTTTTCTAAAATAATTAAAGGAAAATGACCTTTTCTAAGTCTTCGAGTTTGGAGGAATATATGCACTAAGTCCTTGAGTATTTAAAATATATTTTTTCAGTCCTCAAATTTTTAAAAATAGATTTAAATGGTTCTTGAAATATTTTTTTTGAAAATTTTTAAAAATAGAAAAAGAAGGGAAACTATTTACACAAAATAGTAAAGTCTTTAGATAATTGTGATAAACGTTGATAGAAGTCTATTAGGATCTACCAATGATAGAAATAATAGAAGTCTATCACTGATAAATGCAGATAAAAGTTTATCAATGTCTATCATTGTTTTTTTTTTGCTATTTTCTTTAAAGAATTTGACATTTTTTTTATCCATGAAAATTTCTCTATTTTTTTAAATTATTATTATTTGAAATAATGATATCCTATTTTAAATTAGAAAATTAACTTTAAAAAACCATATCTTCTTTATCTTATAATTTTCTTTCCTCTCTCCTCCTCTCCACCCCGCTTCCTCTTATAAAATTATCACTCCCATTGGTTGGTATAAATTGGGCAACAACAAAGCCAATAGTAATGAATATTTTCTTTTTCTTTTTTTCTTTATTATTTATTGTAAATTTATATTACAATACAAAAGAGGAAGAAAAATGACAAAAATTAAAGCTAACTTATTATTAATATTATTATTATTTTAATGTAAGACTTATTTAGTTTTATGGCAATATAGGTACTTAAGACTAGAAGCTAATTATAGAGGATGAATTTTATAGTCTAGAGAACTTACTAAGTCAGAAGTCAACCTATTTCTCCCTCTTAATTTTATTAATGTAAAGTTTCTAATTTTCAAAATAACCTAGTAAATTATGACTTGCAATTTTTTTTTTAATAAATTCATTTTATTTATTTTTCAAATCTAATTTTTTAATTTTTATTTATTTTATAAGTATAAGAGCAAGAGAAAAGGGAGAAGAGGAAGAAGAGAGAAAATGGAAAGAGAAAGAACATATTGGTTTTAAAAATTACTTTTCTTATTTAAAATATTATATCATTCTTTTAAATTATAAAAAAATTACTTTACTAACCTTTAAAACATATTCATTAAAACTCGAAGATTAAAAAGAGAGATTTTAAAACCTAGGAACCAAATACATACATCCTTTAAAATTTGGGGGCTAAAAAAAGTAATTTTCAGTTTTGAAAATATAGTTTTAAAAACTTAGTTTGAATTTTTGAAAACATTATATTTTTCAAAACATTCAGAAAGTAGACAACAAAACACATAAACTCATAGGTGAAGGTAATGTTTATAAAAGTAAGGGCAAATATCAATTTACCCCTAAGTTTTGTGGTTGTATCAATTAAAACCCTAAAATTCATAAGTGTATCAATTTACATGTTCTCCAGATTTCGTTCGACCAACATCGTGTGAAACTCATAATTTGAGTCCATTAAACTCTTAAATTTTTATAAGTCAATCAATTTAGACCATTCACTACGATAACTTAATTAAAAATTATTATTTTAAAATAAAAATTTATATTAAAAATGATTTATTCTCTTTATAATTACTTTTCTAATTTAAAATGTCACATAATTATTTAAAATAATAAAAAAATTATTTCAGGAACATTTTAAACCTATTCTTAATAATTCGAAAAATATATTTTAAAAACTCAAGGGTCAAATGTACCTATTCTAAAAAATTCGAAGACTAAAATAATATATTTTGAAAATTCAAGGACCAAACTTACTTATACTTAAAAACTAAATATTGTAGAATTGTACTAGAACATTTTTGCACTTTTTCTTTGAGTTGTTTTTCCAACAATTTTTTTTTTAATTTTATTTTAGAAAAGGAGATTTTAAAATATGTTTTGGTATATATATATATTTTGTATTTTGGTCTTTTTGAACTTTTATTTATTGAACTGAAAGAAAATATTTATTATAATCATTAGTTAGATTCAATGATAGAAATTAATTGTAGCCTGAATGATGGAAACGCACAACTCTACAATAAATGTGTCTCTTAAAAGGATTTGACTTTCGACAACTCTACTAATTATAAAGTTTGGAATTGTTTTAAAAGAATGTTTTTCTTTTCTTTTCTTTTCTTTTCTTTTTTTTTAAAAAAAAGAAATACATCCTTAAAAAACATCTTGAAAATCGAATTCAATGTCTCAAACATATCTGAGAGTAATTTTGAAATATACTTATAGTTAAAATCATAGTTAAAATTAATCACTATAGGTTAGCCTAGTAGTAAATAGGGAACGTAATCTTTAGGCATATTGTCCTATAAAATTAGTCGAGGTGTATATAAACTCATGAATATTAAAAAAAAATTTAAAATCATATTTTAGTTGTGTCCAAAATAATTTCTATTTAAAAATAAAAATACTTAACAATAGTAAACTAAAAACATTTAGGGCATGTTTGGGAGTAAATTTGAATGGTTTAAATCATTTTTGTATGTTTTTAATATTTGCAAAATCCCAATAAAAAGTTGCAAAATCAACTTTGATTATATGAAAAAATTGTGTTTAGAAGTATTCAATCAAATACTTAATTAATTTTAAATGATGACAAACATGCTATGAACACAATGTCTAAATTTGCAATTTAACCTAATATCAATTACAAAACTCTAAGAAATGATTATACATTTATCTATATACACATATAAGCAATAGAAAAAAAAACTTGAAGCATTTACCAAAGCTTTTTTAAAATTGAATTGAGCCTCTTTTATGCAATTAATTTTTCTAAAATAATTAAGAAAAAATTACCTTTTAAAGTCTTCCAGGTGTGAGGAATATATGCACTAAGTCCTTCAGTATTTAAAATATACTTTTTCAATCCATAAATTTTAAAAATAGGTTTAAATGGTCACTGAAGTATTCTTTAATTATTATTATTATTATAATGATATGCTATTTTAAATTAGAAAATTAATTTTAAAAAACCGTCTCTTCATTCTCTTACCATTTTCTTTCCTCGCCCCTCCCTTCTATGATACCTTCTCTCAAGTTGTCTTTACTTATACCTTTATAGATAAAATGATCACTCCCATTAGTAACAAATTGGGTGACAACCCAAGGTAAATGAAATATTATTCTTTTCTTTTTTCTTAATTATTTATTGTAAATTTATATTGTTGATGCCAAATTTGGGACAGGAGAAACGCACCTGACCTTCACGTGACACCAGCAGTGAATTTGTTTGAAGAGGAGAAGAACGTGGCCTACAAAAGAGAAAACCTGCACACCGGTGTGGTGCTTGCCACACACACTCCGATGCTTAAGTCAGAAAGTGAAAGAGTGTGGAAGCTAGAGAGTTTGAGAGTAGGACTCCAGTTACCTTATATGAAGACATTATGGCCAATTTATATAGAGAAAGTTTGACCTAGGGTGTTCTCTAGGGTTTCTGAGTTGCTTTAGGATAAGTAGATAACTTTTCGGGCCAAGGGGCGTGCTCGATTTCGCATTTAGCTAAGGTCGGCCTCAGCCTAGCGTCTCCATTAGGCCATATCTTGGGCCTAAAATACTGCTTTGGGTCGGGGCATGCGTAAAGCATGTCCTATTAGGTGTTTGGCAATGGTCGACCTCAGTCCAAGGGCCGAGGTCGAAGTTGTTGGTTTGGACCAGACCTAAACCAACCCTTTTTTCCTAGGAAATTTTCAGTCTTTAGTTTCTGCATCTGGCCTGTATCATGCTTCTCCTCGATTCATCATTTCTAAATGTCAATTATACCCTTTGGTCCAAAATCACCCATAACATTAGCCCCCACTCTCATGTCGGGTCTTGAGGTTTGACTACTTACAATTATGAGCTAAACATTTTGGGTCCGATTTGAGAGTATAATCTCTTTTAACTTGTATTGCCTCATTAACCCTTTCGGTCGACTCTCAGTGAGGTCAAGCTTCTCACCAATGTCCATGTGAGGCACCCATAGATTGACCCATCAAACCTTTAAGGTTGATATTGAGTACTTCTTTAAATCTTGTCGGAAAGATGAGAATCAATTTTCTTAAGATTTGTGCACCGCCTCGAGAAAGATGAAGATCGATTTCTGAGAAGCGAGATGACAATCTTGTCAAAAAGATGAGAATCGATTTCCTTAAGATTTGTGCACCGTCTTGATAAAGATGAAAATCGATTTCTGAGAGGTGAGGTGACAATCTTGTTAGAAAGATGAGAATCGATTTCCTTAAGATTTGTGCACCGTCTCGAGAAAGATGAAAATCGATTTCTGAGAGGGGAGATGACAATCTTGTCATAAAGATGAGAATCGATTTCCTTAAGATTTATGCACCATCTCGAGAAAGATGAAAATCAATTTATGAGAGGTGATGTTGCAATCTTGTTAGAAAGATGAGAATCAATTTCTAAAGTAACTCTTCATATAGCTTTTTATTATACATTTTAGGGGAACATATAACGGTCATACAATAGTGGGACGCATTAAGCGTACACTAGCAAAAGGAGAAATTTCGTTGTGGTTGGACTCGACCTCGAAATTGTGGGTAGCCTCAGCCTCGACCATCTTGTGGTCAGCCTCGACCTTGGCCAATCTTGGGTCTGAACTCGGACCCATAGATTCATCTATAATAGGGAAATGTGTCTCGTATATAGCCCCCTACTCAAGAAATGTTGGGTTTTCAAGAAAAAAGAAATATTTCCTTGAGTAGCAATGCAGATAATTTGCAGAAAATCTAATACTCATAAAAATTGATGTCTTGGAATGAAAATAACAAACTATAAAATAAAGTAAAAGAACTAATCTATCTACGACGGAGTTCATCTCGGCTTTGACTGGTTGGCCTTAGCCTCGGCCAGGTCAGCTTTGGCTAATTGGCCCTGGCTCTATCTGATTTCTCGAATTTGATTTTGTTCATCTCTGTTCTGCCTTTCCTAATGTTTCTCATCTTTCTCTACAAACTCTTTAAGGTATCCATTAAGAATCAATGCTTCAATATCATCTTTCAACTGTTTGCATTCTTTAGTGAAGTGCCCATGATCTTGATGGTACATACAATAACGATCTCTGTCTCTTTTATCTGGGTTCGACCTAATCCTCCCTGGATATTTGAGTAGATTTGTATGTTGTATTTCCATGAGAATCTTGTCAGGCGAGATTACCGTAGGGGTGTACTTTCCAAACTTGCTTGTTGGGCCTCGTGGAGGTGACCTTGGTCTGCGCCGTGGTGACCTTGATCGAGGCCGAGGAGAACCTCGATCTTCCATCCTTCTTCTCTTTGTGCTCCGCTGGCCAATGTGATCTCGGTCATACGAGTGACCCACTCGTGTCCCTCTTTCATGTGCCTCTTTCTTTGATTTGATCAACTCCTCTACACCCATGTACTTTTGGGCTCTGGTTATAAACTCAACGTAAGTGTTAGGTTCTTTCTTACCGATTGATCAGATGAGTCTCTTATCTTGCAGTCCAGATGCTATGGCAATTAATGTTGCCCCATCAGTGTATCCCTCAACTTGAAGTGCTTCATTATTGAACCGTACAACATATTCCCCTACACTTTCATCTAGCCCCTGCTTGATAGTTAATAAGTGCATCTTTGCTTGCGCTGGTCTCTCCATCCTAAGAACTGAGTAACAAAGGCTCGAGCTAGTTCCTTAAAAGAACCAATTGATCCTCTCTTTGATTTTCTGAACCAATCCTTGATTGATCCCGTTAAGGTAGAAGAGAATGCTCGGTATCGAATAGCATCAGATACTCTGTGAAGTTCCATCAAAGACCTGTACATGTCAAGATGTTCCACCGAGTCCTTCTCGCCATCGTAGGATTTAATGGCTGGGACTTTAAATTTATGGGAAAGTTCTGCTGCCATGATATCTTTAGTAAATGGGGGGTCCACTTGCTCAATCAATACCTCGAGATCAAATCCTTTTGCTCCCTTAGCCTTCTTGATATTCTCTATCTTATCTTGGATCCTCACCAACTCTGCCTTCCAAGGAGGACTCTCGATCTCAATCTCGACCTCGGCCTTGTCGCCTTTCCTCGATCAAGCTTCGAAGGTCTGTTTTGACTGTCTCCTCGTCTTTTGAGACTTTAGTACGTCCTCGGTCTCTGGTATTGCTCCTCGGTTTCGACCCCATCTTTTTAGCATCAAATTCATCTCTTCGGCCTCAGCCTTGGCTCCAACGTTGGTCACCTGGGCCTCGACCTCAAACAAGGTCTCCTTGGCTTCGTCTCAGGCCCCTCGGCACAAAATGTGCAACTGATCTTAGTCTGCTGGTTTTGCAATGTGTAGTTTCATGTTGCTTTGGTTGATTGTTCCCACTTAAAACCAGCTTCACTATTGGTTTTCAAATATGAGACTCTATTTCTCCAACATCTTCAATCAAATGGGCTTTTCCTTTAGTAGGGTCACGTACTAATAGTTCCACTTGATCCATTACTAGAGGGTTCTGCTTGTATAGAATCTCAAGTAGTCGAATTAGATCACGACCCATTCCGGTTACTTACTTTTCCAACACCTCCAATTTTTCCTCGGGTCGAGGCAATGTTGGATTTCTTGTCCTCCGTGGATGGCGATCTTGATCTAAGTCACCTCCATCCATGTTCTTGTTCTCGTTTCTTCCACTCATGCTTTTCAAGGTATGTAGCTTATTAGTAGAACACTTTCTTCCCCACAGACGGCGCCAATTGTTGATGCCAAATTTGGGACAGGGGAAACACATTTGACCTTCACGTGACACAAGCAGTGAATTTGTTTGAAGAGGAGAAGAACGTGGCCTGCAAAAGAGAAAACCTGCACACCGATGTAGTGCTTGCCACAGACACTCCGATGCTTAAGTCAAAGAGTGAAAGAGTGTGGAAGCTAGAGAGTTTGAGAATAGGACTCCAGTTACCTCATATGAAGACATTATGACGAATTTATAGAGAAAGTTTGACCTAGGGTGTTCTTTAGGGTTTCCGAGTTGCTTTAGGGTAAGTAGATAACTTTTTCGGCTAAGGTGCGTGCTCGGTTTCACGTTTGACTAGGGTCGGCCTCGGCCTCGAGGCTGAGGTCGAGCGTCTCCATTAGGTCATATCTTGGGCTTAAAATACTACTTTGGGTCAGGGCATGCATAAAGCATGCCCTATTAAGTGTTTGGCAAGGGTCGGCCACGACCTCAGGGCCGAGGTCGAAGTTGTTGGTTTGGACCAGACCTAAACCAACCCTTTTTTCCTAGGAAAATTCCAGTCTTTAGTTTCTGCTTTCGGCCCGTATCACGCTTCTCCTCAATTTCATCATTTCTAAATATCAATTATACCCTTCGGTCCAAAATCACACATAACATATATTTCCATATGAAAGAGGAAGAAAAACAGACAAAAATAAAAGCGAACATAATCTTTTATTTATTTATTTTTATTTAAGACTTATTTATGTTGTATGGCAATATAGGTGCTCAAGACTAGAAGGTGAGTATGGAGGACGAGTTATATGGTCAAGAAAACTTATTAAAATAGAAGTCGATCCACCTCTCTCTCTTAATTTTATTAATACAAACGAATGCCTTTCTAATTTTCAAAACAACACTCATTCTTGATCCCGTTAAATTGTAACTTGCAAAAAAAATTTAATAAATTCATTTTATTTATTTTCAAATCTAATAGTTATGTTCTTTTTAATTTTTACTTTTTTAAATATATATATATATACGCATCAAGGAAGAGAGAAGAGAGAAGAGAGAAGAGGGAGGGAGGAGAAAAAATGGAAGAGAGAGAACATATCCTTTTTAAATATTACTTTTCCTATTTAAAATATCATATCATTATTTAAAAAAAAAATTACTTTGACCTCTAAAACATATTCATTAAGATTCGAGAATTAAAAGGGGACATTTTAGAACTTAAGAACTAAACACACATATTTATCAAACACTAGGAGACTAAAATGGTAATTTTTAATTTTGAAAACAAAGTTGTTTTTAAAGCATAACTTGAAGTTTGAAAACATTGAGAAAGCAGGTAACAGAACACCCAGTTACAAAATTAAAAAAAAATATCAGTTTACATCTAAACTTTGATGGTTGTATCAATTAAACTCATGAATTAATAATTGTATCAATTTAAAACCTAAGCTTCATAAGTGTATCAATTTGCACCTCCCCCAAATTTCATTTGACCAACCTGGTGTGAAACTCATAATTTGAGTCATTAAACTTTTAAATTTTCATAAGTCAATCAATTTAGACCATTCATTACAATTATTTTTTAAATTAATCCATGTATGAATTCTCAAATGTATGTAAGTTTCTTCATATGTTAGTTTTACAAAATGAACGATTAGAGTAAATGCATAGACAATTCTCAAAGAAAATTATTACTAAGAGTCTCAATTGATCAATTTAAGAAAAGTTTAAGGGTTTAACTTTTCACACTAGATTTTTCTAAACCGAATGTAATGGGTGTGCAAATTGATACACTTACAATAGTCCAAGATTTTAATTGATACAATTATCAGTGTAGGGTTTAAATTGATACATACAACCTCTAAAGTTTTGGAAAAGCGGTTATTAAGCTTGACCTATTTTTTTCTATCTTTAAAATTTGACGTAGATTTTGAAAATGACACAACAAGGATCATGATGTGATTGGCTGTAGTGGACTCAATAAGTATGGAGTTAATATGTTGAAATTAATAAATTTGTGTTTGGGGTGTAGAGTTGTAAGTTGTAGTTCTTCAGAAATTGTAAAAAGTAGATTAATAAAGAAAGATGTAGTTACTCGATAAATATAAAAAACAGAGATAAAGGAGAAGATGAAGTTATTCGATAAATGTGAAAAGTAGAAAAAAAATGAAAAGATGAAGTTACTCGATAAATATGCAAGCTTCAATAGGGTTTATTATCGAAGTTGAGTTGTTTACACTAACTTAAGAAGGCGGGTCAAACTACCCTTTAAAGTATATCTATACACATGTATTAGGGATCTTTATCAATTTGATAAAAAGAAAAAAAAAACTGATTAAGATTACACAGGTTTTTTTTTATAACAAGTTTTGAGAACTAATGCTCCATTTGGTAACCATTTGATTTTTTGTTTTTGAAAATTAAGTCTATAATCATTTCTCCCACCTCTAAATTTCTTACTTTGTTATCTACTTTTTACCCATGTTTTCAAAAACCAAGTCAAATTTTGAAAACTAAAAAAAGTAGGTTTTTAAAACTTGTTTTTGTTTTTGAAATTTAGCTAAGAATATAACTCTTATATTTAAGAAAGATGCAAACCATTGTAAAAAAGTAAGAGGAAATAGGCTTAATTTTCAAAAACCAAAAACTACAAACGAAATGATTACCAAAATGAGTCTAAAAAAATAGGTTTTATTTTAAGAATTTAGCTAAAAATTCAAAAAGAAAACAGGTAACAAAATTCTCAAAGGACCAGCACAATCTTCAATAAGGTTACCAAAGCAACGATAATTTTCCCTAGAAATCAGAAGGTTTAAGTTGAAACAAACCCACTCAATGGGTCATCAAAATTCAGAAATGAAAAAAAGTTGGAAAAATAGTAAAGTGATCCAAAAAAGACCAAAGATTTTTTTTTCTTCTTCATTTTCCTGCAAAAGAATTGCAATTCATATATATGTGCAGGTTTGTAATTATTATGCATGAAGTATATGATAACTGTAATTATACCTCATAATTATTGATGAGGGAAGTTACAAAGTCAGTTACATACCAATTATGAAGCTGTTTTTCACTTGGCAATGAGCAATGGTGGACATGAATTTGCCCAATTTCCATACCCCTTTTTTATATTTGACTTAACAACACAAATCAAAGCTGTGGCCTCCCCTCATCCAAATCTCTTCTGTTTCTTTTCTTCTACCTACCATCCCCATGTCTCTCTCACTCTTCTGTTGGAGGTTCGACCCACCGCCCATGATCTTTTATTAGCTGGATTAGAGCCTCTGTCGCATTCTCCATAGCGATTCCACGCTTCAGGACGGTCTGATGAAAATTCAACTTCTCATCAAGATATATAGTAATAGTATCATTACATGATGATGATTTGTTATAAACACAATGTGGGAAGAAATTAATTACTTAGGTTGTTTCTCTTGTATGATCTAAGGTTTAAGATATTTAATAAGGGAAAATTATCTTTTCGGTTCCTGAATTTTGAAGAATATGTGCATTTGGTTCTTGAGTTATCAAAATATAACTTTTTAGTCCTTGATTTTTAAGAATATGTGCATTTGGTCCATAAGTTTTCAAAATGTAACATTTTGGTCCAAGTAATTTTTTTATATAATTTTGAATAATTGTATGACATTTTAAATTAAAAAAAAAAATCTCTTTAAAATTATCTCTCTAATTTAAAATGTCATAATTGTTTAAAATAATAATTAAAAAAAGGGATATTACTATAAACAGAAAAAATATCAAACTATTTACAAATATAGAAAAATTTCACTGTCTATCAGTGATAGACCACGATAGAATTCTATCGCTTTCTATCGTTCAAACAAATAATTCTATCGCTGGAGTGATAGAACGCGATAGAATTCTATCGCGGTCTATCACTGATAGACTGTAAAATTTTTCTATATTTGTAAATAGTTTAACTTATTTTTCTATATTTGAAAATACCCCTTAAAAAAATTACTTCAAGGACCTTTTAAAATTATTTTAAAAATTCGGAAACTAAACTTGTACATTTTAAAAATTCAAGGACCAAACACAAGTTATTCTTAAAAACTAAAGAACTAAAAAAGTACTTTTTTTTATATATCCGTGAATGTCCGGGTCAGTCTACGCACACCTTGACTAACTAAAAATAGTACGTTTTAAAAACCCGAGGACCAAATGCAGCTATTTTTCAAAACTTTGGGACTAAAAAGGTAATTTTCTCTTTTAATAATTACAGTCTTATGAGTGCAAAGTATAAGAAATAGACGCGGCCTTACCTTCCCGACATAAAGATCAATTTTTCCAGGGGAACCCCCAACATACCCAAAGTCAGCATCAGCCATCTCCCCAGGACCGTTAACAATGCAACCCATAATTGCAATCTGATGACATTGAAGAAGAGAAAGATTTAAAAATTGAATGAAGTTGCAGCAGTTAAATATGTTGCCTTTTGACATCCTTTCGTGAAAGTTCCAAACTATTTCAACTTACAGAAACTCCAGGAAGATGTGATGTCTTTTCCCTTATTTCTGCGCTTATTTCTTGAAGGTCAAACAATGTTCTTCCACAAGATGGGCATGAAACATACTCCTGCAGTGAAGTGTGTAAGAATGTAATGGAGAGAAGTTATCGTTCGGTAAGAAATACACTAAGGGCCTGTTTGGCATGAATTTTCAAGTGCTTGAAAGAGTTGTTGCAACATACTCTAAATTTCATTTTATGGAGGAAAGAGTTCTTACGGTCTTCGTATTCCTCATTCTGCAACCTTGTAGCAAATTGAAGGATGTATTCCTTATGAAGTCAAAATCCTTATCTGGGGCTTCTAATAGGACACCATCTCCAAGGCCGTCCACCAAAAGAGCCCCCGCATTGGAACCGGCACCGATAACCAAGTCGTCTCTAAAAGTAGCAAGGGAAAAATAAAACTGACTACTAGAACACTTCAAATAATAATCAAGTTAATGAACAATAACTACCTGTGAACACCCTTTGGAAACTGAATGTGATGAATCACGGGGAAACCAAGACCATTCTCCGATAAATACTCAAATAACCTGAAATTAACATTTGACAAAATATTGAACAAGGGAAATTACATTCTGCCCTAATGATGAAATTTTGCTCTAGATGATAATTAATAAATTGACCGTAAAGGACTATTGTTATACCTCCTTGCAGCATGCACTCTGCTGACCTTGTCTTCTGAATATGGTAAATCATGAAAAAGCATTGTTGCATCGATCTCTTTCAAGATATCCAGATCATTGTATGATTCATCACCTCGTACAGATACAACCAAGCGTGTGCCTGAGACAATTCATTGACATGGAATGTGACTAGGAATTTAACCAAAATAAATAAATTAATAATGAAATTGCAACCGAGGGAACAAACAGGAATTAGAAGTATGAACAACGTACCGTCTGGTAAAAGTTTGTGAGCACCAGAGGACAACTCCTTGAGATTGACCAGAACCATGGCATTAGGCAAGGGCTTTGTAAGTTGCTCTGATAAAGGTGTTATAACGCCCATACTTATGTCTATCAGCCTTTTGAGGGCTAGACGCTGATCATGAGACAGAGAAAATCAAATTTTGATTGGGATTCATCAGATACACTTCGAAAGTAAAATAACTCAGCAAAAATAGCAACGCATCAGAAACTGAAAGGGAAGTCCTTACAGCATCAGCATCATCCACTGAAGGAAGTTCTCTCAGTAAGATTGAATCCACCGTCGCTAGATCCTGGCCATATTAAAAACTGTGAGGAAAAAGAAAACCCAGAAAGTAGAAATGAAATGGATTATCTTATAACAGAAACCAGAACACATTAGACCTTAAATGGCATGCCAACAACAAGTTTTGCTGCAAGAGACTTGTACAGAAGTTCTGGCATCTGGAGTTCGGAAAACAAGAAGTTAGATAGTTTTGTTCAAATCTTGAGATACCTCATGAGAGTTGAGATCAGGAAAGTTTTTCTTATTGTACCTTTAATTGATCCAAGGAAACTGACATAAGAACAGAGCCATCACGGTGCAAAACACCTCTATAGTCCACCTCCTCACCCTGTACTACAATTAAGCATTTCTCTTAATCCAAGTCCAGAAAGCTTTAGGACAGTAGAATGATCATACAAAGCTGACCTCTTTTTGAATGGGCAACTGGCCAGATCGACGCTGAAAATCAAAATAGTGTCTGTGTTTTTCCTCGTATGGCACCTTACAGACAAGGAATGAATTGTAAGTTCACAATATTCAATTTCAGATAAAAGAGATTGGACACACAAGACTGACCATACACAACAACTACAAGAAAGAAAGGCCCTACCACTCCTTGCTGAAGTTCAGCTGCTCTCATACCAAGGGTTGCGAGCCTTCTGCAAGGATCTATCTCTTCCTCCGGTGGTTCTGTAAGAGAAACCCTAATAGTGTCACCCAAACCATCCTGCACAACAGAAAGCATTTACTAAATGCCCCACATTGATATGGCTTCTAAATGTGCATATTCCTTTGTGTATGGGATCAACCCAACCACTATGACTTGAAAGAAATTTGTGAACTGAAAGATTAATCGACTAACATATTCCTTAAAAGAAACTAGAACTCTGGAAAAGGTTAGTAAAGATGCATGCATCAAGCATTGTTCTAATGAAATTATGATATCTTGCAGTAGGGTTTGAAAAAGAAACCCTAGTGATATCGAGATTCAGAGTTTACATACAATATGTGCATCAAAACAGGGTGAAAGGCAATGATACTTTACAGGATGATCATCACTCCATTTGGTGACACTATACCTGAAGAAGGGTCCCAATGCCAATCGCAGATTTCATTCGGCCATCCTCACCCTCTCCAGCTTCCGTAACTCCAAGGTGTAATGGATAATCCCAGCCTTGGACATACATTTCAGCTACAAGTAAACGATATGCCTGAACCATAACTACTGGATTGCTTGCTTTCATGGAAAAGACAAAATTATGGTAGTCCAACTTTCGACAAATTCTTGCAAACTCAAATGCTGATTCAACCTGTTAGGACTTGGGAGAACTTTTATTAGGGACAACCCTAAGCTAAGATTAAAAAAGAAATTGCAAAAAAAAAAAAAAACAAAAAAAAAAAAACATTGGTTATAAGAATTTAGAGGAAAAATTGCTCACCATTCCCCTTGGAGAATCACCAAAGTAGCTCATTATACGATCTGAAAGGCTCCCATGATTTGTTCCAATGCGCATTGCTCTTCCATACTTCTTACATTTTTCAACTAACGGAGTAAAAACCTTTCACAATCAAAATAGAAAAAAGAATTATTATCCATGGAGAAATTCTCCAACCCTATTAGTTGAGATTAGATTAGGTTCATTATTGCAAAATAACATAGATTTCAGTGGTGACAATAATTATTATGACCATATGGCAATGGCTAACCAGTAACAACACCACACGTGCCTTTTGCACATAAATTTTTCCCCATTTCCAAGGAATACTAAAATTGTAATAGGCTCTAGCAATATATGCGAAGGGGAAAGAAAAGTTCTTACCTCCTCAATATGCTCAAGTTCTTTTTGATAATCCTCCTCTGTGTACTCTAGCTGTTCAAATTGAGCCCGCCTATCAGCTGCATTAAACATGAGCTTGACACACGAACAATCTTTCTGAAGAAATTTTGGAGAATGTAAGTTTAACAAATTGCATACCAAAATTTCCAGGGTTTACACGAATTTTATCAAAGCATTCAGCAACTCTCAAAGCAATAGAAGGAGCAAAGTGAATATCTGCGACCAGAGGTATATTATAACTGCAAAATAAAATTGCAGAGACATCATAAATTGGGGAAACCAAGCTCCAAAAATGTCCAAAATATAATGTTAACCTACTTTTTCTGCACAAGGGTGTTCTTGATCTCAAAACAGGCATCTGCTTCTTTCTTCCCTTGAACTGTTATCCGAACAATATCTGCTCCCTTGTCAGCTATTCTCATGACCTACTAATGGTAATACAAATTGGTCATCTTCAAAATCATATAAAGAATCCACGACACCACAATATAAAATAGCAAAGTTTTTCTATTATGTTGAAATCTTTCTTAGTTGCTTAGACTCAATCATCCACATTGTCCATGAGACGAAATCAAGAATAATTTGGACAAAACTACAACAAGAACTTTTATTACATGATTATACCCATTCATCATTTAATTTTGAACTTTCAACTTGTTCAGCATCAATCATGGTGACACACTGACATCCTTCATTGACTACAACATCTCCCAATAATATTAGTAATCAAAGAATGTTTTTATTGTTAGAGTACTGATGGAGGGATTCAAAAATGAAACACAGCTGAAATAGAAGAAATATTAAAGAACCTGTTCAACTGTTCCAGCAACATCTTTTGTGTCAGTTGTTGTCATTGTTTGAATCCTTATGGGATGCTCACTACCAAGGGCAACATTTCCAACCATCACTGTCCGTGTTTTCCTCCTGACTGTTTTGTTTATGGATTCACAGTACTTCTGTCGAGGAACTGCAAAGGATAGTGGTTATCAAATAAATTGAAACCACTTTAAAGTACATTTTGCCAATACTTGAATAACATTTCATCTTTGGCTTTTCAGAAAGTGAAGAAACATATGTAAAAACAATACTAATTTTTTAGCATCATCCACTGGGTTGAATATGTGTAATGCATTACCACGCTCCTCAGATCTCATGACTGAGATGAGGATTCGTTTAAGTCATCATGATTCAACAATCAATTCTAAACATACTCTTATCTATTATTATTAACTTTTGGGTTTAGAGATGATTCGACCTATATTTTCTTTATTACTTTCAAGTTCTCTCACTTACGTAAATATTGTCATGGACCTGTTTATTAAACAAACATTGTTTTCTCACTCAATTTCAGTCAAAGCCAGATGATGACTCAACAAAAGTAAAATCCCTATTTGATTTTCATTTCCTTTATTTGCCACAAAAAATAAAGTAAAAGATGGATAAAATGAGGGCAGAATATTCCACATGCATTGTTATAATTTTACCCAAGAGAGAACTCCCTTCCGATGCAGGCTGAAGCTCCGCAATATCAGAGCCAGGATTTGAATTCCGTATGACCAAGACCTTTCTTCCACGAGACCTGACGCTCTTCAAATCAAAGACTTTTACTGATTCCAACCGCTTCGAAAATCCCAAGTTCACATTTCCGCCTTTCAACCCCGAAAGGTGCGACGGTAGCGTTCCGGCAGAAGCCATTTCCGATCACGATCTTCTCTACAACAAACCGTATACTGATCAAAATCCAACTCCGCCCCAAAACGTAAGTTCAAAACGAGAAAACTCAAGAAACTTCTCTAATTAATAGAACAACCATCTCAAAAGTACTTGTACCAACCAAACATCATCAGTCTGAGACAATAGCTGTCCAATTGAAAACCATTACTACCTTTCCATAACAAGCATCGAAATAAATCAAATAAAAAACAAAACCACTCGTAAACTTCAGGAATCCAAGGAATTAGAAAATATTATTTAAAAAATTACAAAAGCCAGTCCAAGGCGCACGCTTAAACTGACAATTTCAAACAAAAATCACTCGTTGAAGTAAACAAAAATTTCTATCATAATAATAGAAAAACACAGCAAAACCACCTCAAATTCAGCCCCCCAAAAAAAAGAAAAAGAAAAAGAAAAAGAAAGAAAGAAGTGAAGAAAACAACTCTTACAAGCTTGAGATTTCGAATTTGAAAGAGAATTCAGTCTCCGATTTGAGAGCAAAGCTCAGGAAGATGGACAATTACTGTTCACTCATCAAAGTAAGCAAAAAATTCCATAATAAGAACCGAAAATAACAGCAAAACCACCTCGAATTCAACCTGGAAAATTCAGCAAATAAGGAAAGAAGTGGATAAAACAACACTTACAAGCTTGAGATTCCGAATTTGGAATAGAAATCAGCCTCCGATTTGAGAGGAAAGTTTGAGAATGATGGAGGACTGAAACTGAGAAGACGAATAATTGGTGGTTGTAGGAGACTTCGCCCGTAAAATTGTGGAGGATTTTATGTATTTGAATTAATAATATTTTCCAACATGATTTTTTTTTTTTTTTTTTGGACAACATTCCAACATGGAAATTAATTTTTCAAATATGAAAATATAAATAAAAATGAGATTTTTGTATGAATCACTCAAATTTGGTTAAGCTAAGGTTAAATGACTAGAATCCTAAAAATAATAAAAACTAATATTTTGCTTACATCACAAATTATTGTCCAACGTTAAATTGTCCATTCGCGATAGCATGTTCTCACTCATCGTGAATTGATGAGACCCGAACTCGATAGATGCACTTACAACCTCAAATCAGTTTTAAGGAGAATTTAACGTTGAATGGTGCTCAAAATTTAGGTCATTTGATATTAACTCAACTAAATTTGAGTCATCCGTACAAAGAAAATTCAATAAATATAGGCAATTTATCCGTTTCTTTTTTAGTTTTCTATTTTTAAAATTTTTATTTATTTCATCTCAATTTTTTTTTTTTTTTTTTTTTTTTTTTGTGATTTTCATCTTCATCCACCCTTTAATATTTTAGTCAAATTTCAAAAAAAAAAAAAAATATAAACTTTTAATTTCTTTTGGTTTTCAAAATTCACTTGAACTTCGAATATATATATATTGTGATTTTCATCCTCATCCACCGTTTAATATTTTAGTCAAATTTCAAAAATAAAATATAAACTTATAATTTTTTTTCGTTTTCAAACTTCACTTGAATTACGAAAATATTAATAAAAATGAATAACAAAATAAAAAAAAAACTTATATATAGCAATATTTACAAACTTAATTTAAAAAAAAAAAAAACAAAAAATCAAATAGTTATCAAACTAAACTAATCTTTTTGTTTTAACATTTTGATGTCTCTACTTTTAAAAGTGGATTATTTTGGCTCCTTTACCTTTCATTTTATCTCATCTTTATAAAATAATTTTATTAAAAAATTGCGTTGGTAAGATTTTGTATTGAAGGGTTTACATTAAATAAAAATTGAAAAATTTTTACCGATAGAAAAAATGTCAAACTATTTATAGAGAATAGAAAAAAAAAAACACTTATAGATATTGATAGACTTTTATCAGCATGTATCTTCTATCATTTAGATCATTGATAGACTCTGATAGACTTCTATAATTTAGATCACTGATAGACTTTTACCCGTGTCTATCATAACTATTTAAAAATTTTCCTATTTTGTTAGTTTCTCTTTTTTTTAAAAAAAAAATTTCCTAAAAAATTGATATTAAAATTTTACAAAAGATGGAGTAAAATTATAGTTGAAAATATAGAGACAAATATGATAAAGCGAAGTGAAATATGAAAATAAACCACAATAAATGTAGTATTTCAAAAAAAGAAACCACAATAAATGTAATGAAAAAAATAAAATAAAAATTGTGGGGTGGCTGAGTGTAAAAACGACAAAAACGTTTTTTCGCAGACACCTGGGGTATATACCGTTAGGTATGAGTCTCAAGTAGTCGTAATTACGATAGTACCCCTCACATTTGATAAAATTTCAAGAATTGCCATTTGGTAGTTGATAATGAAATAGGAGAGAGAGACGACGGTGGTGTGGAGTGCTGAATGCGTGACTCGTGAAAAAGGACGTTGATAATTCAAATAATTCTCCACCCCCACACTATTATTTTTGGAAAATTTTTAAAAATAGAAAAATAAACAAAACTATTTATACAAAATAGCAAAATTTTTAGATATTGTGATGACTCGGATAAAATTCTATAAGCGTCTATCAGTGATAGAAATGATAGAAGTCTATTACTGATAGATGCGGATAGAAGTCTATTAATATCTATCAGTATTTTTTTTACTATTTTTTCTAAATAGTTTGACATTTTTTCTATCTGTAAAAATTTCTCATTTTTTTTTTTCTAATTATTCTTACTCTTATTATTATTATTACAAATTTAGTCACAATTTTTTTTTTTAAAAAAGGTAAGAAAAACTACATTTCTATCTCAGTGTTTAAAATGTCGATATCAACGAAAATATCAAAGTAATAATTTTACAGAAATTTCAATGAGAATATCGATAAGATGTCGATGTCGATAGATATTTTTCTGAAAAAAATTATAAAAAATAAAAAAAATAAGTAAATTTAAATTAGTAAATAAACATTTTTATAACTTTTAAATAAGTTAACATGTCTATTATTTATATTATATTTACATTAGTCATATTTTGTTATATTTTTTTTTATGTTTCATAAATTTTTTTTATGATATGATGGAAATATTGATTTACCTCACATGTCGATGTCAAATTCTTGAAAATGTGTAAATATCGACATGTCGGTTGAAATTTAATACTATGTTTAGTCCTTGAGTTTTAAAGAATGGGTGTGCTTGGTCCATGAGTTTTCAAAACATACATTTTTAGTCCCGATATATATTAGAATAGGTGTATTTGATCTTTAAGACTCCATTTGGTAATCATTTAGTTTTTTGTTTTTAATTTTACAAAATTAAGCCTATAAATACTACTTTCACCTCTACATTTATTGCATTGTTATTTACTTTTTACCAATGTTTTAAAAAACCAAGTTAAATTTTGAAAACTAAAAAAAAGTTTTTAAAAACTTATGTTTTGTTTTTGAAATTTGGATAAGAATTCAACACTTTTCTCTATTGATTTAGGATCTTGAGATTGCATTAGAAGGACAAAAAGAAAGAAGAAGGATGAGGAAAAAAAAGTGTCACGCAATCACATTGACATTTTTTCCACTTTTTTATTTTTTATTTTTTTTTTATTTTGACAATATACATAGTGGAGAATCGAACTTCTAGTTGAGATATGCTCATTTTGAATTACCTTCCTTCTTATTCTTCTTTCTTTTTCTCTTTTTGATATAATTGATGACTGCGGTGCAACTATTATTTATTAGTAGGAACGACCTGTTCGATTCAACTCGATTTTGGTAGCGCATGATTTGCGAAGAGAAGATCATCTCGATGGAGAGAGGTTTGTCTAAATTGCAAATCTTTTCTTCTTTTTCATTTTTTTCCATTGGGGTATTTCTTTAATGTATTGGTTTATGGTAAGAGTTTAAGTTTTTTCCTTTAATGTATTGCCTTATGTCGTAGTCGATTCACTAAAGGGAGAAAAAAAAAATGTGTTGTGGATGAAGTTGAAAAGAAATGACGTCGGATTGAAAAGGAAAAAAAAAATAATATATCCATGTTTTTTTAAAAAAAATTGGAGTAAACAAAAAAAATTTCTCAAAAAATTTTACTCACCCATAAAGGTTAGAAAAACTTCTTTTTTTTAAACATGTCATTTATGTGAGAAGTTTTTACTGTTTAATTCTATGGGGTCATATATAATTGTAGTTGTCATAGATAGATTTGGACTAGAGGATGTAATTATTTTTGTGCGAGTTTGCAGACTATCAGATCAAGAAAATGACGAAACTAGAGTAGAAGATCACTCTTCAGGACTCAATTAGGTCTGAAAAAGAAAAGAGGTTGGACTAAAGGGTTGAACTGACATGCTCGATCAACTTCACCCAAGTTGAGGCAGAGACTCTCCTTTTAATGAACATGTCATAATCAATGTTTTCTGACATTTGGGTCTGGAAGAAAGGAGAAAGGCCTAAATGACTTGTTCGGCTTCGACCTTGGTAGAGGTCGACCCACTCCATTTGATGAATGAGACATGCCAAACGTCTGCCCCAACCCATTGGGCTCGAGGATAAGCCTAATCTGACTTGTAACATTGATTTGGACGCCCTAAGTTAGGATTTTCCTATAAATACATCATCATGACTTAAAAAATTTCTTATTAACTTAGACATCAGAGGGGTCGTGGCAAGACTATACTGTGGCCAAATTCTCCTTGTTTTGCAGTTACATCTTCCTTGAATTACAAATGTCACTGTTATTGTCACATAAAGGTTATGTGCGCTTTCCCTTATTCAGATTTTGATATCAACAGCAGTTATCTCTTTATCATTATAAATTTTATCAAGTGTTGCTAGTTTGCTTCCAATATGTACACTGTTTAATTTGTATAAAGTTTGTATTATTGATCAAGAAGTTAGGGATTCGATTCAGAATTTGATTCTCCCAGTCTATATAATTTTAATAATAATAAGTGTTGCTAGCTACCTTCAATACCATCACTTTTTTTCTTTACATTTTTTCCTTTAACTTCTCTTCTCACTCCTTCCTCTCAACTATTCTACTTTTTGAGCACACACTCATTCTATTACTTATCCCTATGCATAATTTTTTTTTTTTTTTTTGTTTATCTCTCGTCAGTCATCACATACATTCTATAGTTACAAACTTTTCTAACATTAGCTTCAATCTACATTACTTTTAAAAGAAAATAATAGTGTTTTCTTTTTGTATTACAGTTATTCATAGAGATATTGAAGATATCCACTAAATCATGATATCGAAGTCAAACCCTCCAATTTATGGATATATCAACAAATTTGACAAATATTTTACCAAACATGCAAAAATTTTCAAAACTACATATCCATAAAGCAACCATCCACTCTTTTCTTCTCTCCTACATGCAAGAAATTAACTTTATAGGAAGACTCCACCCTTTCACATGATTCCCCCTTGTTGTTATTCCTCTCTCTAGCATGCAAACCATCCATTTGTTCTTAATTTGAAGTGACTTTCCTCCCTAATAAAAAAACTCTATTTCTAATTATCAAAGGAAAACAAAATAATGATACTAGCTCTTTATTATTTTTAGTTTAACTCTTATTCTGGTCAATTCCTCTTCTTTAAAATAAACGGTCAGTTTGATAGAGCTCAATTACATATATTCATCGTGACTATATCTTTTTAGGCTCACATCACGTCTTTTTTTGTTTTCAACACCTTAAGATTCTTTCAATGTGGCTTTAATATCAGTTGTTAAGGACAATGAACACATATCGTTACATTAGTATGATATTGCTCACTTTGGTATAAAATAATTTTAAATTATCTATTTCAAATCACAAAATTTAAACTTATTTTCTCAATTTTTTTTACTTGAAACTGAACATGATTGATGGTTAATGTCAAAAAAAAATCTCACTCTGTTGCATTAATTTTCAGAAACAACAAACTTGCATAATTAGTTTCCACGACATGAGGCAAACCAGATTAAAGAACGAGAGAGAAAAAAGTGTCATAAAAGCCAAAAATGTACATTTTTGGTGTGAATAACGAAGATTTTCATATTTTAAAATTTTATGATAGCTTTTCAGTGTCTTAATTTATGACTATGGTTAATAGTCATTAAATAGAAATATTTAATTTGTAAAAGGAAAAACAAAAGGAAATCTAAGACTACCTTTCATAACCACTTAGTTTTTAGTTTTTGAAAATTAAGCCTATAAACATTTTTTCAACCTCTAAACTTTTTTATTTTTTATCTACTTTTTACCAATATTTTCAAAAATCAAGCAAAATTTCAAAAACAAAATAAAAGTTTTAAAAGTTTTTTTTTTTTTTTTTTTTTGGAATTTCCCTAAGAATCTAACTCTTGTATTTAAGAAAGGTGCAAATCATTATAAGAAATTGAGAGGAAATATGCTTAATTTTCAAAAACTAAAAACAAAAGACGAAATGGTTACCAAACGAGACCTAAATTTTTATTAAAAATCAAAAGCACTAACTTTCGTGGTTCATTGTTCTCAACTTTTCTCGTCTCTTGCTTCACCCAGTCGTTTCCTTTTGCTTCTCAGGTATCCTTTTGCTTGCCATTGTGACAAGAAGTTGACTCTCTTTGGTAGAAAATCTGAAAATATAAATTTAAAAATAGGAATTAAATTAAAACAGAGTCGTATTTCATGTTTTCATATATATGTTTGGTAGCATATTCAAAAAATGGATTCTAACTTAAACAATTGTTTTAAATTTGTCTGATACTATATTTACAAATCATACAACTAGTTATAGTTACTCATTGAATACTAAGTTGACTATAAATTGTTATTAATTAATTTATGTTTTCTGTTACTATTATTGTGTAATATATGTATATATATTTATATGTGAAGATGTGTAAATATTATATATTTGATAATGCCATAATACATATTATAATTTTTTTTTAAAAATGAGTTGAGTTTATAAATATGGAATATTGTATTTCTAATATTTTTTTTATCTTTATTTAATATAATTTTGCATTTTATTAAAATGTAAAATTTGGCTAGGCTAAAAACATAAATAAATAAATAAAAATATATATATATATATATATATTTTGAACTTCCATTAATTATTCACTCTTTCCATATGATGATTTTGGAGGCGACTTCATCGAAACACACAACGATTCAGGTTTATTTCACATTCTTTGCAACAGGTCATGTGATTTGGCATGTGTTCAGTTATGTGTCTCTTTTATGCTTTATTTATGAAAAATTAGGAAATAAGAGAGATGTAGGGACCTTAAGATGACGGACATGACTCTTTGACTCCATAAAAATATTTTTACTTAACACAATCTGAATTCAGAGTTAAATTACTATTTTAATCCTGAGTATATTTAATTTTAGTTTATGTATTTTTAATTATTTAATTTTAGTCACCGTACTTTTAATAAATATTAAATTGTATCTACTGCTAATTTATTGTTGATTTTTTTTAAGAAAATTATAATAAAGAAAAAAAATGAGTCAAACTATTTACAAATATAAAAAAAATTCATTATCTATCAGCGATCGACTTCGAGCGATAGAAGTCAGTCTATCGCGGATGAGAGTGAAATTTTTCTGACTCATTTTTCTATATTTGAAAACAACCAATTTTTTTAAGTAATTTTTTTTATTATTCATTAGTATTTTTACGGTAAATTATGAAAATGTGTTCATATATTGTATTTTTCTTGCATGAAAATGATTATTATCATTTAATCAATTTTGGGAAAGATTAATGTTGAGGGACTAAATTTGAGATTTGTTGAACTTATGTGGATTAAAATTAGATAATTAAAAATACATAGACTAAAATTAAACGAACTTTAAAATATAGGAACCAAAATAATATTTTAACCGTTTTTGTTTCGATTTTTCTGCAAAGGTAGAAACATAAAAGCGTTATGATCTTCAAAGTCAAAATTCTAAACATAATAGAGCAAAAATGTATCTTCTTGAAAGATTATGATTTTGCTTTTGTTCGAGTGGAGGTAAAAATTGTACTTTGTAGTATTTGTTTATTAATTACTCCAATTTCTACCCATGCAACTTCCATTTATGTGTTAAGGAAAAGCAGAAAATTGTATATTTCATGTCAAATCACTTAACATCATTTGAGATTACTTATTGATTTCTCTTTTGGACATAAATTATAATTACATTCTCTGATCAATATAATTAGATAGACTTTAATCACATTCTCAACAATTAATCCTCTTTTCGAATCAAGTATATACAACGAAGTCTCTCCCATATCGCTTTAGCTTTTATCCAAGCTACTACCAGACCGATGGAGCTCAACCACGAATCTCCACCACGACCTATATCTTTTCATGCTCATCACATTTTGGGTCATCAAGTGATGATTTTTTTCAATATGGCTAAGTCATGAACATGACTCTAGTATAAAGATGTCTACGAGGCAGGGCGGAGCCAGGATGGCTTCCCCGCTCTTCATTTCATTTTCCATCCCCTCCAAATTCCTCACGGGAATCGAGGCAGAGATTCTCCAACAAAGAATTTTTTCTGTAAAAAAAATCAATTAATATAAATCATTATTATGAAAAAGTTTTAATTAAATTGTTAACTTTTATATGATTAGTTTCACATGAACAATTAGAATTTAAAAAGAAATTACTCAAAATTTTCAAGTTGTAGAAGAGAACAACCTTAGAGAAATATTAGGTGAAAGTGTTGGTTAAATAATAATGAAACAAATGTCATTTTTACAGTAGTTGATATAAAAAAAAAGTTACAAAACTTTTGGTATTCTAAGACTTTTGAAATTCAATAATATTGAATAAAAACATCTTAAGTAGTAGAAAAAAAATACTTTGGGTGTTCCTTTTATTTATTTTTATTGATAATCAAGCTATTATTTCTAATTAATTAGTGCAATTTGTAGCTATTTATTAATGACACATTTGTAAAACATGGGTGGGTGGGTGTGAGTGAGAGTGGTTATTTATTAAAAATTTATTTTCAATTAAAAAAATTATTTAATAAGGAGAATTTTGATATTATCTTAAAATATTGTAAATATTATGATTAAAAATAATTATTGGAAACTAATTGCAATTAGAACATTTTATAGATTTTAAAATTTAATAAAGGATAAAATAGTCTAAAAGTTTTTCAAAAGTGGTAGCTTTTTAATAGATTATAGATTATTATATATTTTTTAATTTTATTTCACTCGAGAGTCCTTTTTAGAGTGTGAACTCCTTCAACTACAAAAAAAAATAAAAAATAAATAATAAATAATAAAATATAAAAAATAAAAATGCAGCTTCTCAAAATAATTTAAAATTGTGTTCTTAATCTTAATTTATATGTTTAAAAATAAAATAAAGAGAGGTTTTAGCCTTTTAGGGGTGAAACATTTTAGAAAAAAAATATATAGTTTCTTAGTTTCTATTTAGTCCATTAATTTCAAAATATTATACTTTTACTTCTTAATTTTTTAGTTTGATTTTAATTTAGTCTTGAAGTTTTAAACTATTACGATTTTACCCTTAAAATTTTAATTTTGCTTCAATTTGATCCATAGGTCTCAAGATTTACAATTAATTAAGTTTCATTAATTTTTTCATCACTATTAAAATTAATTTTCAATTTCTACTTCATACTTATTTTAAATATTAATTAATATACATTAACGCCAAATATTAAAATGACTATTTAGTAAAGAAAATCGACATTAAAATTGTAAATCTTAAAACTTAGGGGTCAAATTGAAATAAAACTCATATCTCAATGATATTTTTGAATTTAGGGACTAAATTGAAATCAAACTCATTTTGAAAACTTATGGATCAAATATAAATTAGACTCAAAATCTAACAACCAAACAATTATATAATTATCTTTTTAGTTCCCGAGTTTTGAATAATATGTGGTTTGGTCATTGAGTTTTCAAACATACATTTTTAGTCTCCAAGTTTTTTAGAATAGGTGTATTTGATCTCTAAGTTTTCAAAATGTAACTTTTTAGTCCTTGAGTTTTTAAAAATAAGTTTAAAAGGTCCCTACAGTTTGCATTAGCTTTTTTGTTTTAAATTACAAAGTTAATTTTGAAAATTATCTCTTCTCTTAAAAATTATTTTTGTAATTCAAAACTATCACATAATTATATAAAATAATTTAAAAGAAAAAAAATACTTCAATCACCTTTAAATTGATTCTTAAAAATTTGAGATTAAAAATTTACATTTTGAAAACACTAGAACCTAATGCACTTATTCTAAAATTCTTGAGGACTAACCATGTATGTTTTTAAAATTAAGGGACCAAACGTAAAATTTAAGGGCTAAAAAAGTAATTTCGTTTTTTTTTTGCAACATTTTATTTTTTTTTACGCACGTATTAATGGCATTGTTTGAAAATGTAAACATGCATAAGGGTAGTTTTGAAATCAGAATTTGTTTATAAGGTAGCCTAGCAAAAGCAAAGTTCCCCATTTGAGAAAAAAACAATTGAGAAATTAAATGAGGTTATTTACAAGTCAAACGCGTCATTAATAAGATTTAAACAATAAACACGTTGTATAGTGTTACACTTTTTACGCACTTAGAAAAATTTCGGCTAATCATAAATTGTCACATCTATCATGACAAAAACTCATTTTATTAAATTAAAAGCCAATTAAGAATTATTATCTGTAAATGAAAATTTAGAAACAAATAAATGACAAATGACAAACTAAAAAATGTCACATGTCTCCTTCCTGACCATTTGATCACAACGATAAACTAAACAAATTCAACGGTGATTAAGCCTGGACAACGACTGTTTTGTTTGGCTAGTAGTCTGATTGGACATGAAATTATAAAATTAGATGGGATCGAGGAATGAAAGTTGTTTGGATCCAAAGTCCAATCCAATTCAAACCTATGGTAGAAATTTGAACCAAAGTAAAGATTGGGCCAGAGCCCAACTTTAGCCTAAACTCAATCTTTGGGCCCAAAAGCAATTGAGTGCAAGCCCATGTAAGGCCCATAAAAACCTTATAAATAGAGACGTCACCCTTCATTTGAGAAAGTTGGAAGCTCTAAAGCTCTAAAGATTTGAAAAACACAACTCTCCAAAGCTCTGAAGATCTTCCGAAGCTTGAAAGCTCTTAAGCTTTAAAGATTTGAGGAACACAACTCTCCAAAGATCTGAAGATCTTCCGAAGCTTGAAAGCTTTAAAAATATGAATAACACAACTCTCCTGAAGTTTTGAAGATCAAAAGGCTAAAGCTCTAAGGAGTGTTAACTCTTTTGAAGATCTAAAAACTGAAGTTCCAAAGATCAACTTTTGCTCTCCTAAGATTTAAAGACTAAATCTTAGAAGACTTCCGAAGAATCAGAAGATTTTTTAAAGCTCTTGAAGTTAGAAACTCCAAAGACGTTCCAAAGCATAAGTTAGTTACTCGAAAAGAAATTTGAGAGAGAATTCATAAATCAAAACACTCTCCAAATTCTTGAGAACAAGTTGTAAAACTCTCGAGATAAATCAACATCGAGAATAAGTTGCAAAACTTCGAGACAAATTCACGTTCGAGAACAAGTTACAAAGCCCTTGAAACAAGTCAACATTCGAGAACAAGCTTTAAAGCTCTCGAGACAAATTAACAAGTTGCAAGACAAGTTCACTTTTTAAGAAAAGACATTAAAAGATCATTTATTAGAGATTATACTCATTGTACTAAAATCAATATAGATACTTCAACGAATTAAATTTCTTCCAAAATTTCTTCCAACACACGCAAATTAATAAATATATAGAGAGAGGATGTGAAAGCACGTTTAAGGCGTTGAAATCCCAATTTGGAAAATTTTAGTCAATGAGAATCGACATAGATTCGCGTTAATATTTTTTTTTTTTTTTAAATAAAGAAAAGAAGGTACAACGTAGAAGAGTTGCTCTCCCATTATTAAATATTAGTGGTTAAATAATAGAAAATACCATTAAACTTTGGAGAGGCTGAATTATATAACTATTGAATTTTGAAACATTCATTTTTACTTTGAATTTTAATATATTATTTTAATCCCTATACTTTAAAATTTTTCAATTTTAATCCATATACTTTTAATTATCTAATTTTAGTTCATGCACTTTCAATAAATTTTAGATTTAGTTTTCAATGCTAGTTTATTATTGATTTTTTTTTTATAAAAAATGTTATCTATAACATTTTTACTATTCATTTTAAAAACATATTTACATATTTTATTTTCTTACATGGAAATTATTATTATTATTTAATAAATTTATGTAAAAATTAATTTTGAGGGACAATATTTGAGATTTATTGAAAGTTGGAGGACTAAAATTAGACAATTAAAAATATATAAACTAACATTTAACCAACTTTTAAAGTATGGAGACTAAAATAAATTTTTTTAATAAGTCTTTGGATACATTTATCTAAAATTTCTCATGTAATTTCAATTTGTAAAGGAAAATGGGAGAGCTCTTTCATTGTCTGATTCCTTTTTAAATCTCTATTAATGGGTATCTCCGTCTATCAATTTATTAAAAAAATATTTATTTCTCAAGTCTAGTTATTTTTATAGAAAGAAAGTCATTTGGTTATTTTTTAAAACTAATATTTAAATGCTAGCTATCATTCTTGTTGTCCCTTTATTTAAAGAGGTTTCCATTGGTAGTGTGGGTGTTGATGGCCTATGGACCAAATCATTTGGTTTGAGCTTTGTTAGTTTTGGGCCTTTGAGCTATAGATTGAAAACAACCCGGTTTAGGAGCTTATTTATTCTAGGGTTGTTCGGACAAATGGTCAAAACTAAGGTTAGCAATGGGGCGGGGTGGGATCGGAGATGCATTCTCTATTTCCATCTCCGTAGGGATTGTAATCCTGGGAACCTATGCCCTATTTTGAGGAGTCAGAGTCGGAGTCCGGAATCTCCATTCGAGGATCGAGTCCCCGCAGAAAAAAATTAAAGTATTAAAGCATAGGACAAGTATACCCCTTATTAAATTCCTACATTTTTTTTGTGTATTTAAAAACAAATCTACTAAATTAAGTAATATCCTATTATTTAACCACTTAATTTTAAAAACCAACTAGAAAAATGTTTCTAAAATCTAAGAAAATAATAAAAAAGAATCTCTCCATTTTAAAAATAAATATTTAGATCTTAATCACATAAACTAATTAAAAAGAATCTCTCCATTTAAAAAAAAAAAAAAGATATTTGTATCTTGTTAAAAGATTTAGCATTTAAATGCAAATATATGATAATTAGAGGAACAAACTGTTGGGTTTGCTGCCCTAAAACTCGTAGATAGTAAATGTTGTATTTTGACCGTCATTAATAAATGATTATTCATTATTATTCAATAAATGTTATTGATTATTTTATCTTGTTTTAATAACCCTAAAATCCAATAAACTAACATCCTAGGTTGTTTTATGAGTCTTGAACAATATGTAGAGACATATAGAGATCAATGTTCAAGTTACAACCTAAAGAGTCTATAGTATAAAGATAGGGTTGGGTACCTTATCCTGGTAACACTATGGATACGACTCACTTTGTATTTGATACAAACGCAATGATCCAGCGCGTTCACGTAGGAGACATGCGAGTGGGGGTATCCTATGCAATGAGTTTGCATAAGACTGGACCACGAAATAGTAATCACTAGATGTAACTCCGTTGACTGGTTAGGTTTCTATTTCAATAGGTTGACCTAGGCAACTTAGTCTTAATATTGAGTATATTGTGAACTCCTGTTCACGAGGGATTGTCCTTTGATTTGTATGGGTGAGAGTGGCCCGTTTGTCGACTCGATATGCCTACCATTTTGGGGACAAGACTGAGTGGGGAGTTGGGAACATAATTATACAAGATGGATTTCATTCTTTCTCGACTGTAGGGTAAGTAGATAAGTGTTCCCTTAAGTGGTGTCTCCGGGACTTGAACATAGGGCCCTACCCTCTCACTGGCCCGAGAGGGGTTTCTGTTTGATGGTTGGACCATAAACAGGTTGTTCATTAGAGCAGCACTGGTACTTAAGGATTTAGAAGTAACCCAGGGGTATAACGGTAATTTGACCCAGCTGGTGTTACGAACACTTGTGAAGGACTAACTTGCTGTCATTGGTCTATATCCGTGGACACAGAAATATATCTACAGTGAGAAGAGTGCAACTGTGGATCTTTAGTGGAGTGTACCCACAGTTAACGAATATTGATTAATGTGGTTAATGAGTTTAGCCCGTTAATCTCATATCGTTGGAGCTTCTGATCTGTAGGTCCATTAGGTCCCCTTCCTAGCTCGTAAAGAATATTGAGGTTATTATTGGTTGAAATTTGAATAGTTCAAATTTTCTAAGGGAAAAGTATAATGTATAATGATACATTATAATATAAAGTTTATTTTACAAATTAAACTTTATAGTATAAATATAATTTTGGATATGATTCAAAGTTAATTTGTAAGAGAATTAAATATTTGAAATTGTTCAAATATTATTTTATTAAAACTATAGGTTAAAATTAATGCGCATTAGATGTACATTAAAACTATAGGTTATGAGAGAAATGTATTTGAATTTGATTCAAATGCATGTTAAAATTAAATATTTGATATTTAATTTGGTAATTAATTAATTGGAGAATTAATTAGTTATTTAATTTAATCTAATTTAATTAAATTTGATTTAATTAAATTAATTGAATTAAAACTATAGGTTATGTGAGAGATGTTCATTTAAATCATTTAATTAATTATTAATTTAATTAATTATTGATTTAGTTAATTAATTTAATTTTAATTAATTAAGTTTGTTGTAACTCCCACGTAGGGGAGTTACTTAAGACGTGGGATAACACCCACGTTTCCCATTTTTCTCTCGCTTCTTTATATAGTGCAAAAACAGAATTTTGTTTGGTGTGAACCATTCTCTCAACAAAAAAACAAAATTCTCAGTGTTCTCTAAAAAAAAAAATATCCAGAAGAGTTATGTATTTTTTTTTCCTGTGCCAAAAAGGTTCCACAAACCTTCCCTAGTGGTGGTGACACAACACGTAAGAGTTTTTATTCTCTAATTTTTTGCTTAACCTAGATTAATTTAAGTCTTTTTTGCCAATGTAAAAGTATTTCAAAATTATTAAAATTAATTTTGAGATACGGTTCTGATACGTTTCCGCTGCGTTTTGGGTTTTAATCCCAGCACAAACACCCATTTAAAAATCATAATGCAACAATAAAAAAAAATTGTTGATTATAGTTTGTATCCCACTACCAAAGAAAAACACCCCAATTCCATAAGTTTTAAATAACTTTTAAAATATTGAAGTAAATAAATGGATCGAATCTTAATGCAGAAGCTCATGAACGCTTTGTGTCACTGAAATTCGATTTGAAAAAAAATTGGAAAAATAGAGAATAAACATGAACAAACCAGCATACTTTTTAAGAATGAATTTTCAAAGAGAAGAGAATTACTTTTGAAGACTATTCTTCAATCCTCTCCAAGTCCATGCTGTGAGCACGATCTTAACAATTCTTCTTCAATCTCAAACAGAACACCACCGCCAAGATCTTTCCCTCTATTCTCCGACTAGAGTTGAGTTTGTGGGAACTTGATTCATGCCATGAAATGCATGAATTTGAGCTTTAATTTGTGCACTTTTACTATAAAAATTAGATTTTTTGCATGTGTTTTCTTCTAATTTTTGTCTTAATTTGTTCAAATGAACTTACTAGGGGATAATTATGCTTAAAAGATATTATTTTCTGATTTGGTGCTGATCTGGTGAATTTTGGCAAGTGTACGACTGTTTTTGCAAATTTTGTATATAATGCACTCACAACAGCACTAAGCCTAGTTTCAGAGTCAATTCTGGTTGTTATTTTGTTGGTCAAAGCTGTTATTCAACGCCTAGAAAGGCTGGAAAACATTCAAAACATGATTTTAGGTAATTTCTCAACCATCTTGGCTTATATAAAGAAGAGAACACTTCCATTTTAAAAATCAACTTTCCATCTACGATTTTACCATATTTTTATCCACAATTCCGCCATTGTCGTCAGGACTTAAGAACGAAAGTTTCTAGCGTAGCGGCTCTAGGTCATCTCATCCCATGAAAGCGTGTGATGAGGAACGGTTCTTCCTTGAAAAAGGAGAATCAACCTAGGGAAAGACTAAAGAATTGAGGACTTGTCCCAAGACTCCTGGAGTTATATTTTTCTAGCATTTATATTCATTTATTTCATGTAATTTTCTTTTTTCTTTTCACCCGTTGAACATCATCTTGTAGATATGATTTTTAGTTCAATAAAGTTCATTCTTTTATCATTAGTCATGAGCTAAATTCTCTATGTGGTTAAGTGGTGTGGATACCCTAGGGTTTTATGGCTTGAGCAATGCTTATATTTCATACCTTTTTGACTTATGCATTTTCTTTGTTGAGTTTATTGGGAAAATATTGTTAAGTTAAACTAATCACTTAATTTAGCAATCTAGTGGAGTCCTAATGTTATGAAGGTTAGGATATAAACTAATGTCACAAAGAAATTTGGAACTAAGAGCCTAGAAATAGGATGATCATGTCGCCTTAGAACTGAGGGATATAAAGAATCTAAGCTTGAACTAATCTAAGATTCAACTAACCATGGAAACATTGCGTATTAGCTTCTTAGATCTCCTAAAGGAACTTGACACAAGACCAAATAGGAGTAGTTTTCTGTTCATGCATATCTCATTGTCTTAGTATGATGTGGCCGCATCACTTATAACATAGAACCCGAAGAGTTGGAACATAACTGCAACCATGCTCAATACTTTTGCACTTTTGTTCAACCTCAAAATCACTTATTGACCGGTTAACCCTTGGTTTGCATCGAGAAGCTCTTTCTTAGAAAAATTGAATTGCATAAATAGTTTCGTGGGATTCGACTATTGGAATACTCCAAAATTTATTAGTTCATCAACAGTGTATGCTTGCACTTAGACCATATTTATTTCCATTTTTATCACTCATACATATTTGATCGATCAAAATCCTTTTTGGAATACTAAGGGAAGAAGAGATTTAACAGAGAAATTCTTTTCTTTGTTGTGTGGGTTGAGAGTTAGAGAATTTTTCTCCTCAAACAATTTTTGCAGAAAGAGAGTGAATTAAGAATTGTTCTCCATCCACACCAATTCACGTTCTCAGCATCTATATATGAGAGGGGGGAAGATAATTAATTATTAACTTCCCTTAACTCCCCCTAACCATGGGGAGTTGAAATTTTACCTAAAGTTAACTAAATCAGATTTAATTTAACTTAAATAAATAAATAAAGATTAATTAATCTAATTAATTAATATAAATTAATTATATATCATATATTTAATTAATATTACATTTTAATCATCTTCAAATGTATTTCCCTCTCATAACCTATAGTTTAAGTATGAATCTCATTCATATTATATAATATTTTACTCTTATTCAAATATATTATTGACTCATATTATATAGTTAAAAATTGAATCTAATTAAAAAAATTAACGTTATAATATAATGTATCTATATACATTATATTAATTGTATATTATACCGTTAATATATAATTCTCTTATAAAATGAATCTTATTCATATTAATTTAATATTTGAATCTTACTCAAACGTTAATACTCTTCGTCTATATAGTTAATTTTGAATCTAATTCAAAATTAATTTTATATTATATTATATCTCTATACATTATATTAATGGAAAATTATTATAAATAAAAAAAATCAAACTATTTTCAAATATAGAAATTTTACTGCCTATCGCGGTCTATCACTGATAAACAGTGAAATTTTTCTATATTTGTAAATAGTTTGGTTCATTTTTCTATATTTGAAAATAGCTCTATATTAATTGTATCTCATACAATTAATGTACATTCCCTTTTTTAATTTAAATAATTTAAATTTATCTAAAACTAATTAATCATTGATTTACTCTTAGTGAGCTAGCAGGGGACCTAATGGATCTACAGATTAGAAGCTCTAATGATTCGAGATTAATTAATTAAACTCTTTAATTAAATTAATCAACATTCATTAACTATGGGTCACTCCATTAAAGACCCACAGTTGCACTCTACGCACTGTAGATATTTTTCTATGTCCATGGACATAACCGTTATCAGTAAGTCGGCCATTCACGAATTACCATTGATCCCTCTAATGAACAATCAGTTTATAGTTCAACTAGAAACTAAATCCCTATTAGACCAATGAGAGGGTAAAGTATCATTGTTCAAGACTCGAAATCAACACCTAAGGGAGCAATTCATCTATTTACCCTAAAGACGAGAAGGAGTGAATTTCATCTTGTGTAGCTATGTTCTCAACTTCCTACTTGAACAAGTCCCCAAGATGGTAGGTTCATTGAGTCGGCGACACGGGCCACTCTCACCCATTCAAATCAAAGGACTGCCCTTATAGACAAGAGTTACATTCGATCATCCTATGAAATGTTAATATCTTCAGTCAACGGTGTTATGAAGAGAGATTAATTATTTCGCGGTCTGGTCTTTATACAAACTCTTTGTATAGGATACCCCCACTTGCATGTCTCCACATTAACGTTTTGGATCAAATCGTTTGTAACACTTACAACTCTTGTAACATTTACAAACTGGGTCGTATCCGCAGTGTCACTAGGATAAGACACCCAACCTTATCCATATATTGTAGACCTTTTAGGTTATTACTTGAACACGATCCACTTGTATGTCTACCACATACTGTTCAAGTTACATAAAATAACTTTGGATTTTAGTTTATTGGATTAAGTTACACAAGACTAGTTGTTAAACAAATAACTCTTTATTTTATTAAATAAATCTCAACAGTAAACACTTGTACTAAAACGAGCTAAAATCTTCATCAGACTAAGCCTCACAAATACCTCACTAAAAAGCTAAATTTTTATGAGAGATTTCCATACAAACATGTTGTTTTAAAACTAGTTAATTAACTTTTTATCAAACTTAGCAATACCTTATACTAAAAAGAATTATACCTATCAAATACATTGTAACAACTAAACTAGCAACTAATTATTGTAGTCATACAAATACCTTGTATTTTAATAAAATCTAAAGTCTTTGTCATTCTGAGCCACATAAATATATACGCCTCAAACAAAAATATTAGTTTTTGGAGCTTTTGGCAAGACTAATCTTATGCAAATACGATGTACTAAAAAAACTAAAATCTTTATTGGACTAAGTTGCATAAATACAGTGTACTCGAAAATAATCGGAGATTGTCAAAATAAAGTTCAAAGTAGCATTTTAAGAGTAACGTATAAGAGAAGATTTTGGCAGAGGCATGAAATTTGCAACTTACTTGCAAGATATATTTGAATTTTGATTTTCATGTCTTCCCTTCATCTATTCATCATGGCTTTTCCCATCGCCTCATCTCCAACTCTTCCCAACTCTTCTTAGATGATATGGAATTATATACCTACACAATGTGGACCCCGGCCAACACGCCTCCTCAAGATGGTGCCTCACACTTTTAATAAGATAGATGAGCTACTCCTCCCATTGCCAATTGATTTTGAGATGGAAGCCCATACTATTTGATATGGTATCAGAGCTCATAAAGTCTAAACGGGTATTCGATCCAATAAAATGAAATTGGGATCCGATCAAGAATGGTGAACCCAAAAGAGGCACCATCTTGAGGAGGCGTGTTGAGGATCCCACATTGAAAAAATTAAGGGACCTCACACTCTTAATAAGATAGATGAGTTACTCCTCCCATTGCCAATTGGTTTTGAGATTGAAGCTCATATTCTTTGATAGCCTCCTCTTGCAAGGCAACCAAAATTTCGGCAATGGGGACGAAAAATTGGTGTCTAAAAACGACGTTGTGGTTTTGGTGAGGTGTGGGTGTCGTAGGAGCCATGTTTTGAAACTGGTGCTAACCCAACGTTATCATTGTCGCCGAGGAAGACAAAGTTTGATATTGTTGGAAAATTGAAAAATTTGTCAGGTAGAAGTTTTTTCTTTTAAAAGAATATGTAAAGCGCCCCTAATACTTATAAAAGGAAAAGCAGTAAGAAAATCTCCACAAAATCTTCATGAAAAATTTTAAGAACTCCCAATAAAACTACCTAAATTTGTGGGAGATATATACCTTGAAACCACCAAGAGAGAGGGATAAAATAGGAAAATTAAGTAGGAGATGGGCCCTACACATCACGTTTTATGTCATAAAATCATATAATTAAAAAAAATGCTCATTTTTTCAATTGGGTGTCTCATTTTGGCCACCCATGCAAGTTCTTTTTATTCTAGGTAATTGCAATGGTAACACTTTTAACACTAATAATTAAGTGTATAACAACATTTTAAAATAATTGCAAATATAACAAAATTTATTAGTGGTAGACTATATCGCTGATAAACTCCTACTAGTGATATGGTGTATTGCTGATAGACTCCTATTAGCGATACGGTCTATCACCGATAGATCATGAGATAGTTGGATCTAAATTTTGTTATATTTGCAATTTTTCTTTACATTGTGCTATATTTGCTAATACTGATAGACCATGATGTACTTCTAGTGCTTGAGCGATAAGCGGACTATCGCACAAGTTATAGAAGTCTATTGTTTATAAACAGTAAAATGTTTCTATATTTGAAAATAACCTAGGACAACTATACTTATTTATTGAAAAGACGCAACATATATATCTCTAAAAACTAACAAATAGATATCAGGATCACACACTTTAATTGATCCTATTATATAACGTTGTCACTAGTCAATGGTCAAAATACTCATAATTCTTTTAATAAAAAATAAACTTTTGTACGAGATATATTATTTAGGTTAAAATATTATTTTGGTTAATTTTTGCATTTTAAAGTTTGATTAATTTTAATTTTCTCTGTATTTTCTAATGTCTAATTTTAGCCTTACACTTTAAAGTTAGTAGTTAAATAATAATAATAAGTAAATTCAAGGGGTCTTTTCACAAATAAAAAAAAAAAACAAAATTAATTACACATATGAAAAAAAAAGTAAAAAATACAAAAGCATGGGTACACTTTTTTCTATATGTGTAATTAGTTTTGTTTTTTTTCTATACACAATAATTTCCCTAAATTCAATATGTAAACATGTTTTCAAATGTTATAGTGAAAATTGGGCCAAATTTAATATATTTACTAAAAATACAATGACTAAAATTGGACATTTAAAAATATGTAGACTAAAATTGAACAAATTTTGACCAAAATAACATTGTAACCTATATTTTATAATTTATTGAACGCACATAAAAATATATATCTTTTAACTACTGTTGGAAAAAAAAACTATTAGATAGTGAAGATAATTACCCTACAGTAAAGATTGCAACACTTCATTACCCGTGAGATTGGTCGAGGTGCACGTAAGCTGGCCCGAACACTCACGGATATCAAAAAAAAAAAAAAAAAGATTGCAACACTCCATTTTCTTTTCGTACTTCAAATGTAGAGGTGATGATTTGAATTTTCAAATGAAATAGTAAAAATGTTAACCATGGACATAGAGCTATATTCATGTTATGTTAAAAGATTGCAATAGTAACTCAAAATAGAGATGCAATTAAATGAAATGAAAAATTGAAGGTAAGATTAATTGATATATCAAGGTCATGGTCATGTTTGTTAACCTATAGTAGAAATATATCTTCACTTTTATTTTCTTGTTTTGATTCTACTATGTTAACTTGCTTAGAAAGTAAGAACGTCTTTTGCCAAATGGAAAATTGATAAAAACTAATTTGAAAATTAAAAAAAATTATGCTAATTATTTTTTTAATCACTTTTAGTCTCTAAACTTTCGTAGAAGTAACAATTCAGTCTCTAAAATTTGGTTTGTAACGATTTACTCATTGTACTTTCAATTTTGTAACAATTTAGGGTGTGTTTGGAATAATTTTTTAAGTGTTTAATTTAAAAAATAAGTCATGTAAAAAAAAATTCAATTGTTTGACAACACTCAAAATAGATTAACTCTTTGACTTAACCACTACAAATCATGGTAAGAGGACCAAAGTAGAAACTTATTTTTTTCCAAGTCAATTCAAACCGGCCTTAGTCTCTAAACGTTAATGTAACAATTTAGTCATTATAATTTTAAATTTGTAACAATTCAATCCTATTGTAGAAATTAGTGTGATGATTTAATGGAATTTCTTACATAAATAAATCAATAAACTAATTAGAGACTCAATACTTTTTTATTAAATACAAAGTTTACATTATAAAATAATAAAAATTGACATCAAATTTTGAATTTTTTTTATGTTAGGGACTAAATTGTTACAAATTTGAAAGTATAAGGACTAAATTATTACATACTAAAGTTTAGAGATTTAAATTGTTTCAAAATTGAATGTATAGAGAATAAATCATTACAAATCAAAATTCAGGGACTATGAGTCCGTTTGGATTGACTAGAGAAAAAAATGCTTTTAAAAAAAGTCATTATTATTTAATGTCTTTTGATAAAAATTGTTTAAAATACACTATGAAAGTGTTTCAAAAGCTATTTTGAGTGGTTGCCGACAAGGTTTAAAATATCGACGCGAAGGAAATATCAAGGTCTTAATATTACAGAAATTTCAATGGAAATATCGATTTTGATGGATATTTCTGGAAAATTATAAAAACAAAAAATTTTAAAAATTAAATTAAATTGGTAAATAAATAATTTATTATTTTCAAGTATGTCAACATGTCTATTATTTATATTAGTGACAATTTGATGCTTATTTTTTGTGTTTCGTGGATTTTTCTACGATATAATGGAAATATCGATTTACCCCTCATATCGATATCGAACCCATGGAAACGTGGAAATATTGATGGAAATATCAACATATCGATGAAAATTTAATACTATGGTTACCAAACACCCCAATTTTTTCTAAGATGATGTATTTTCAAAATTAATCCCTTGAAAAGTTAAACCAAACATACCATAAATTATTACTTTAATGAAAGTTCAGGGACCAAAAGTGTTTTTTTAACCTTTTTTGTTTTGTATGAAATTACCTTTTTATCCTTAGGTTGCAAAAATATCAAATGCATAGAAAAATTATCCCTCATTTTTTATCAGTCTTTTTTTCTTCTTCTTCCTCTCCTCTCTCCACTTTGATCTGCACCATTTTTCTTCTTCTTATCTCTCTCACCTATTGTCTTTTTTCTTCTTCCCTCTACTTTTCTCTCTCTCTTCTCTATCATTCAACCTTATGGTTTAAACACCACAATTCTAAATGTTGAAGAAAAACATTGTGTAACATAAATTTAAGGCCAAACGATCTTTTCTAGATTGAATGATCATTTAAGTCGTCTTCTAGCACGTAGATTGACCTCTAAAAGATATAAAAGAAAAAAAAAATCATCCAACTGAGCTCAAAATTATGGACTCTCAAATTTTAAATTGAGATCATTTTTGGATTTGGGGTGCATTAATAGTCAAGAGGTTGTAAAATTTTGCTTAGTTTATATCCATAGTTGGAAAGAATACAAAAAATTGTATGAAAACAAGTGGTTATCTAGCTACAACGAAGTTGTTTAGAGGGAGATACGACCAAAATAAAATTGCACATTACAAATGCTTAGGTGCTTGATATTGTAATGATCACTAGTTTATAGCACGATTGTGTAGCGTGACTATGCGATCTTATAAAGTGTGCATACAAATTGTTAGCGTAGCTATTCGGTCTTATAGCACAATCATACTATCTTACAGCACTAAACAACTACATAGGCACTCTATAAGATCACTTAGTATACTATAAGATCGCACTCGCACTTGCTTTCACGATCGTAGTGTGTGATTTTATTTTGGGCATATTTTTCTCTCTCAATACAACTTTATTTTAGCTAAATGATCATTGTTTTCATATGTTTTGTCATATTCTTTCTAACTACACATATAAATTAAGTAAAATTTTAAGATATCTTAACTTTAAGTGTTCCAAAATTCGAAATGATTTAAGTTTAAACTTTGAGAGGTCATAACTTTGAGCTCAGTCGACCAAGTAAGATGATTTTTTTTCTAACTTTTTGAGATCTATATGCTGGTGTAGGTAGCATATTTGACCATTCAACCCAAAAAAGATTGTTTTGACTCTAAAATTGGATTACAAAGTGTGCTTAAGAAAAGACAGTGAAAAAAAGAGATGAAAAAAAAATGTTATGAATGAAGTTGAAAAGAAAAAAGAAGTTGAAATGAGAGAGAAGAAGGAGAAAAAAAGAAGAAGGTAGAGATGAAAGAGGAAGGTTATTTTCAAGTAATGGTTAGAAATAACTCTTAAAGTTTTTTATATGTTACAAATAACACTCTTTTTGTTTTATTGTTGTAATGGCTCGTCTCAGTACATCTCGACAAGGATCGATACAGTGATCAAGTAAAAATTTTGCTTCGACATATTCTAACCATCAATTGTTTTTTGCTTTCGGGTGGAATCCTTGAGGACAAGGATAAAAGATAACTATTATTCTTATACGTTTTCCTGTGTAATCTTTCCCAAATATTATGTATGTAATCTTTTTCAAATTCTCTATTCACAATCAAAATCCCCAATTCAACCATGATTCCCTCATCTTTATGAACTCTTTTTTATTTTTCTATTTCAATATTCTAAATAATCTTACTTAATTTTTCCTATGTATGTAATCCTTTTCAAATTCCCTATTTTACCATTCAAATCTAATAAGAAAGATTTGGAGAAAATTATTTAAAAGTAATAGTCAGTTTAAATTTTTGTCTTAGTCGGATTCCACCGAAAAAATCCAAAAAATCGTTAGTTTGGAAGTGCCATTTAAAAAAGTTAAAATTTTGTTTTAGTCTCGATATAAATCCTCCTAATCGAGATGCTTTGGGATAAGCCACTAAACCAATGAGCAGAAACGGTGCTATTTGTAAACGTTAGAAAACTTTGATGCTATTTTTGACAAATTTTCGGTATTTTTTTCTTTTTTTGCATATATGATAGTAATTGTAATCTAGGGATAAAAAGATAATTTTACCACTAAAAAAAATCAATATTAAAAAACATGTGATTTTTCCTTTTTTTTTATTTGTTTAATTTATTTTTCTTCTATTTTTATTGTTGTTTATTCTCTGTTCAAATAGATTTTTCTTTTTTTAAATTTGTTAATTTAGTTTATTTTCAATAGACTTGACAAATGAAATTAACAAAATTTAGAGAAAAAAGAAAAAAAAAACCCAACAATCTCATTTTTGACGTTTGCCCTAATAGTATCTTTCCATTTCGGTTCAGCCTCTCCACACTCAGCCTCTCTCCCTCCATACCCATTGCAAGCTTCTGCCCTTGTAAAACCTCCGACCGGCGACCACCGCCCTTGCGGCGTCAACGGACGGCGGCCTACTGTCATTCTCGATCGACCGACTGGTCTTGCAGCTTGCAGGCTCAAAGCTCAAGTATTTCCTTTCACCTTCTCCTTGATATGATTGGTTTTTTTCCAGAAAAATTTCTATTTCATTTGTTTGTTGTCGATTCATGCGATTTATGCTCTTGCAATTCTAATTTCTAGATAAAGTTTTTGTTCTTCCTCCATGTTGAATTCTTTTAGCTCCATGATGTTGGTAGATTATGCAAGTACTTGAACTGTGTTTACAGTATGTAAATGTATGATATTTCATGGGCCTTGCACTGATTTTTTTAGGAAGTTTGCAGCGATGTGTCTTGGAATTTGTTTTTCTTTCAAAAAATCAAAATAGAATGCAACCCTCCCTCCTTTCTTCTCCCTAGCATTGCCGCAGCCGCACTCCGGCACGCAATCTCCTCCGCAGTCCCGTTCATTGGCATCGCCTTTTCTTTCTTCTCTTCCTATCTCCATTTCCCTGTCTGCTGAAATGCTCCGGCACGCCTATCCACCGGATTCTTCTGCAAGAGCTCATCGTTGAGATTCACACCTAGTCTCCCGTAACCCCCGATCTCTCAGTTAAATCCTTAAGTTCGCACAGTTCAAAGATATGTTTTCTTTGGAGGTCCCTAAACTTTCAATTGTGTCCAGTTGGTCTCTTAACAATTGGTCCCTTAACGTTCAATTTTGTATTGAATGGGTTCTTGAAAAATTCAAAATTTTAAAAAGTTACTTGATTATTAGATATAAATTTGAATTTTATGTCTAATTGAACTTTAAACTTCCAATTCTGTGTCTAGTAGATTTTGAATTTTAAAAAGTATCAAAATTTATGACTAAATTTGTAAGCTTAGAAGTTTAGGAACCAAATAATCACAAATGTCAAAGTTTAGGTACAAAATTTGTTACATTTTTCCCTGTTCATTTTGTTTTCCTCTCTGTTCTTATGCTTTTTAGCGTCTTTTGATTATCTTATGCGTTATGAGTTATTACCATTATTTATCTGCAGCATTCAAGTATTTTGTTCTTCTTTGTTCTTATGCTTTTAAGCCTATTTTGCAATACATATTTTTATCTCATTCTGAATAGAATTTGATTTACAGGGCAAGCATACTCTATCTATCGTTGGTTTAATAATTTACTAGTCTCTCACTGGCTTTTTCTCATTCTGTGAAGAGCTTTTTGCCGTTCTCCACAAATCGTCGTTCTGTTCTGAATATAAGGTATTGACATGACTTTAGTCTCTCTTCGTCTCTCCCTCCTTTGAAGTTCCCCCGACTTTTAATCTTGGAGTTTTTAAAGGTTTTGTTCTAATACTATTCTGTGTGTATGCACATTATTTCTTTTCTATTTTTGGGGAGGATGAATTTCATTTGGTGAATGTGGGTTTGAGCCTCATTTATGTTTTTGAATTTTAAATGTCAAGGGAATGACCCAGTTCATGGATTGAACTAATTTAAGTAGTAACCTAGACCAATTAGGGTATTTAGGTGTTCAGTTCACTTTCATTCCTGTTTTGATTTGTGAGTATCAAATGAATTGTTTTATTTATTTTTTCTTTTTTCTGTGTGAGAAATCCCCCAGCCCAAATGTTGTGATGAACTGAAAATGAGTGTGGAGTAGATGCAATTCCCACTTTTCTGTGGGATTTTGTCATATATTGTGTTAAACTATAATTTGATGTTTGGTCATCAATAATTTGTAGGGTTATGACGTTTGATCTTGTAAGTCTATTGTGGACTTGTAGTAAACGTACACACGTGATTTTAGAGGCTAGACTTCATGTGCACTCCTAAGCTTTACTTTCTTTGTATCTTGTGGTTATGAAATTCTATCTCTGCATGTTTCAAGATAGTAGGAAAAAACTTTGGAAGTTGTACCTTTTTTATTTTTCAATCTGAATGATTAGAGTAAATTACAATTTTGGTCCAAGAGTTTTCAACTGTGTCTAATTGGTTCCTGGACCACAGGCAAAAACTCATGGATAAAGGTATAATTTAGCCTAATAATTGTAAGGGTTGAGAGTGGCAATTTTTAAAATGATGGTTTAGAAGCAAAGTCCCCAAAATCTATTAGAGACTAATTGAGTTTTAAATTGTACTTCTTGTTTATTTATTTCTATGCTTGGGAAATTTAGTCCCTTAAATTAGGATCATAGTTGAATGGATTTGAGTTACTAATATGCACCTTGCCTATCACTCTTCTAAATGGGAGTGGTTTCTTATGTACGATTTGCACAGTCTTAAATGATGCATGGAAGTTCATTTATTAGTTGAATTATTGGAATTTGACCTACTTGCGTATTGTGAATGTTTTCCGTATGCCTTAAATTTTAGAGTGCTTCCTATTGTCTACTTATGATGTTGTTGAATGCCTGCAGATTTTTCAGTCTTGCAGACATGGCATCAGAGAGTGGGAAAAGCTTTGCTAGGAGGGACAGTCTCCGAGAGATTGAAGCGAAGGTTCGAGTTCTGTGGGAAGAGAATGATGTTTTCAGGGCAGAGGCATGTGAAACACCTCCTAAAGTGGGGGAGAAGTTCTTTGGAAATTTCCCCTTCCCTTATATGAATGGATTCTTGCATATTGGTCATGCTTTCTCCTTTTCAAAATTGGAGTTCGCTGCAGCATATCATAGGCTAAGAGGTGCAAACGTCCTATTACCATTTGGTTTTCACTGCACAGGAATGCCTATCAAGGCCTCTGCTGATAAGCTTGCTAGGGAAATCCAACAATTTGGTGATCCACCTGTCTTCCCTCGTGAAATAGAAGAGCAAGAAAACTTGAAAGCAGAAGCTGAGGAGACAAATGAAAGTAATCCAACGTTGCCTGACAAATTCAAGGGCAAGAAATCTAAGGCAGCCTCTAAGTCAGGTGGACAGATGTACCAGTGGGAAATAATGCGCAGTTTTGGTCTGTCTGATAGTGAGATATCCAAGTTCCAAAATCCGTATAACTGGTTGACATTCTTCCCTCCTTTGGCTATGGAGGACCTAAAGGCTTTTGGTTTAGGTTGTGATTGGAGACGATCTTTTATTACTACTGATATCAATCCTTATTTTGATTCGTTTGTACAGTGGCAAATGCGAAAGTTGAAATCCATGGGGAAGATTGTAAAAGATGTTAGATATACTATATATTCGCCCTTAGATGGCCAACCCTGTGCAGATCATGATAGGGCAACTGGTGAAGGGGTTCAACCGCAGGATTACACACTGATTAAGATGGAGGTTGTGCCACCTTTTCCTCCTAAATTGGGAGTGTTGGAGGGTAGAAAAGTGTTTTTAGCCGCTGCAACGTTGAGACCTGAGACCATGTATGGCCAAACAAATGCATGGGTTCTACCTGAGGGTAAATATGGAGCATTTGAAATTAATGATACTGATGTATTTATTATTACCGAACGAGCTGCCCTTAACTTAGCCTATCAGAGATATTCTAGGGTTCCTGAAAAACCTACTTGCTTGATTCAGCTGACTGGTAATGATTTGATAGGCCTCCCATTGAAGTCCCCTCTAGCCTTTAACGAGATCATTTATGCTCTTCCCATGCTTACAATCCTCACGGATAAGGGAACTGGTATTGTGACCAGTGTACCTAGTGATGCTCCTGATGATTATATGGCCATGCACGATTTAAAATCAAAACCAGCTCTTAGGGCCAAATATGGTGTTAAAGATGAATGGGTGCTTCCCTATGATATTGTTCCCATTATTGATATCCCAGAATTTGGAGACAGGGCTGCTGAAAAAGTTTGCTTGGATCTAAAAATTAAAAGTCAGAATGAGAAGGACAAGCTTGCTGAAGCTAAAAGATTGACGTATTTGAGAGGATTTACTGATGGAACACTAATTGTTGGTGAATTTGCTGGAAGGAAAGTACAGGAAGCAAAGCCTTTGATTCGAAGCCAGCTAATTGAAACTGGCCAAGCTATCCCGTATAGTGAACCTGAGAAGCGGGTTATGTCCCGGTCTGGAGATGAGTGCATTGTAGCTCTTACTGATCAATGGTGACTATCTCCTATAACCAATTCTTTGGTTAATGACTAAACATATCACTATTGACCTAATAATATTTCTAATCTTCTTGTTACAAAATGTGTATATATATATATGTATATATATATGTATGCATATATTTGTTAAAGAAAATATTTCTAATCTCTACTCTTATGGTATTCCTAACAGGTACATCACATATGGGGAATCGGAATGGAAGAAGTTGTCTGAAGAGTGCTTGGCCAGCATGAATCTGTTTTCTGATGAGACAAGACATGGATTTGAGCACACACTGGGTTGGCTCAACCAGTGGGCATGCTCACGAAGTTTCGGCCTTGGAACACGTATCCCTTGGGACAAACAATTTCTAGTTGAGTCATTATCTGATTCCACCATTTACATGGCTTACTACACCATTGCTCACTTGTTGCAGAATGGGGACTTGTATGGATCGGGTGACTCTGCAATAAAACCTGAGCAGATGACAGATGAAATTTGGGATTTTGTCTTTTGTGGTGCTGCAGAACCAAAATCAACTGGCATCTCACAGTCACTTCTTAATAAGATGAAACAGGAGTTTGAGTATTGGTATCCATTTGATCTTAGGGTTTCTGGAAAAGATCTTATTCAGAATCACTTGACATTCTGTATTTACAATCATACTGCAATTATGCCAAAGCGCCATTGGCCTCGTGGGTTCAGATGTAATGGGCACATCATGCTTAATTCTGAAAAGATGTCTAAGTCTACTGGGAATTTTAGAACTCTGCGTGAGGCAATTGAAGAGTTTTCTGCTGACGCCACCCGATTCTCATTGGCTGATGCTGGTGATGGTGTCGATGATGCAAATTTTGTATTTGAGACTGCAAATGCTGCAATCTTACGTTTGACTAAAGAAATAGCATGGATGGAAGATATTCTACAGGCTGATTCTGCTTCATTCCTTAGAACAGGCCCTCCATCAACTTATGCCGATCGGGTATTTGAAAATGAAATCAATATAGCTGTTAAAATGACTGAGCAAAATTACAAAGATTACATGTTTCGCGAAGCTCTGAAGACTGGTTTTTATGATCTCCAAGCAGCTAGGGACGAGTATAGGTTTTCATGTGGTGCTGGAGGCATGAATCGTGATTTGGTTTTCCATTTTATGGATGTCCAGACGCGACTTATTACTCCAATCTGTCCACACTATGCGGAACATGTTTGGAGGGATATGTTGAAGAAGGAAGGATTTGTTGTTAATGCTGGCTGGCCTTCGGCTGATTCTCCTGATTTAACTCTCAAAAGCGCAAACAAATATCTCCAAGACTCAATAGTTTTGATGAGGAAGCTTCTTCAAAAGCAACTTTTAGGATCTAAAAAAGGCAATAAGAAGGGTGCTCCTGTCACAACGGTGATTGAGGACAAGAAATTGACCGGCTTGATATATGTGAATGAGCAATTTGATGGATGGAAAGCAGAATGCCTTAGGATACTCCGAAGTAAATTTGACTCCACTAAACGTACTTTTGCACCGGATAGTGAAATAATGGAGGCACTACAGAAGAGTTCAGTTGGGCAGGCAGCAGATTTTAGACAAACACAGAAGCTGTGTATGCCATTCTTGAGGTTTAAGAAGGATGAGGCTACTTCACTTGGGGTTCAAGCCTTGGACTTGAAGCTTCCTTTTGGGGAGATGGATGTCCTCAATGAGAACTTGGAGTTGATTAGGAGGCAAATAGGTTTGGAAGAGGTGCAGGTTTTATGTGCATCTGATACAGATACTCTTGCAAAAGCAGGTGCTTTGGCTTCACTGTTGAAGCAAAATCCTCCATCCCCAGGGAATCCTACTGCTATTTTCTTAACAAATTGAGAAAAATATTCAAGACATTCTGGTGAGGTTTAATTGTCATTCTGGCTACATACTCAACTGTTATATTAGACTTGCTATTTTTGTTTGAATCTATACGTTTTTTATTTAATTCAAAACTTCCTGTCTTATAAAGAGTGAGTTTCTTTTGGGGGGAAAATATTCATTTTTAATAGGTCAGTATAGTTTTCTTTGAAGTTTTAGTCTGAACACATTGGATTATGAACTTGATTAGATGGGCTACACTGAATACAATATTTTGAGGATGGGTAGATAATTATGAAGATAATTCTAACTCTTTAGTCAATCTTCATTTAGACTATTTTTTTAGCTACCTGTCATAATTTATAGTTTCTTGCAGCATCCCTGTTGATGTTGAAGAATGGGATCATGGTTTTCCTTTTAAATTCTACAATGCGTGCTTCTCAAACTCTCCCTTCTCTCATTATCGATGTTACTCGTAAGGCTTCGATTATGAACATGTTTCAGTTTTGCTGCCTGCTGCCATGAATAAATTACTGATTTTGAATCTACGGAATTGAAACTGTGTAAATTTTTTGTTAATGATAACTTGTTTGCATTGTTTAACAGATGACAATTTCTTTACAAAAAACACCATTTGTATCACACTGTTGCTAATATTCACATTTCAGTTGCTATGATAGGTAATATTTTCCCCCGTTAAATCAAAGTATGCTAAAATCTTGGTTTTTGGACCTATGTTTCCTTTCTGTTTGGATTTAGTGTGTGTATTATATGTGTGTTTATTCTTTTGATCTGTAGTGTAGTTTATGGTCTTTGGTTTTAATATAGTGATGAGATAGAAGAGTGTCGTCCTCTAAGATTAGATTTCAATTGTAGATTAACGGTAGTCAATCTATCTTTATCAATTAATAGTAGTCGATCTATCTTATTAAGATTGTGAGAGCCTTTGATTTTTTCGATGTGAGATCGATCTCATGTTATAAATTTCTTATTATATTTTCTTGGCATTTTTGGTTTAGTTTGTATTTAATCGATCAATGTTGGCTTGGAGTGTAAATTGGTTGAAAGGATCAGGGAGTGTTTTGTATCTAGTTTTTGTTTCTCAACCATCTCCTCTTGCACAGCTATATTTTCCTTCATAATTCAAGTAAGTGTTTGTTGTTTTCATTTTTTATCCTTTTACAATTTCACATATATTCGCAAACTTTTGTAATCTACTATTCATCTTTTGGTTTATCCACCATACATTCCTCCAATATTCATTTTGCTCATGGCAATACTTTGAGTCCCTAGATTTCCAATTCAATTTCAAGTTTTCATACTTTATTTTTGAAGGTTAAAGTTATCATTGTGCCATCTTTGTCACGTTATGTCATATCTCTCTAATGTCTTCTTTATTACTTGTTATATTACATCTAATTATAAGCATATATAGCATGTATAGTTCATGTCTATTTCAAGAACAAAACTACGTTTTGTTAAAAAAAAAATAGTTTTCAAAACGATCTTCCTTATTTTCAAATATTTATTATTTATTGAAAGTACTTCTATGTAGTATCAACAAATCCTTCAAATGGTTAATTGTCAATTTGGGTCTCGACTCGATTACGATTAAAAGGAACAATCTTAGATTGACCAATATCGAACTTTAGGTCATTTTTTGGCGAACATGATTTGCTAGTAAAGAGAGTTTGAGTAGAAAGGTAGAAGAGACTTCGTATATATACATATATATTTAATACGAGTGGGAAAGTTATGGCTGGTTTTCACATTTAAGTGTGAGGCAGTGGTAGCCACTATCACCCCATCGTATTCAAGATGTGCTTGAAAAGAAACGTGTGAGAACCCTTTTGCAACAAGCTAATTAAGATTGTAAAACTCTACTTGGATCAAGAATGAGCTCTTAATCACAAAAGGGATCTGCATTTTTCTTTCTTTCTTTTTTCAAAGTTGAATGGGCAAATGAGTATTTGCAAATTAAAGAAATTGTACATCGATATGATACGAGCCCAACACAACTTATATTATAATGTAGTATTCATTAATCTGCCTTTCGAAGAAGCCTACACATGTGAGAATTGATGTATTTCATTTCTGGATGAAATCTTAACAAAGTGTTTAAATTGAGTTACTTATGATTGCTCATTTTCTCCATAGAGATTCTTTGTTTAGGTGAGGAACAAAAGAGGGTGTGGAAAAAATTTTATGTAAAAAAACGAGAATGGAGTACATTTTTATGTATTTTGCATCTTCGTCCCAACTCCCACTCCTCCCCATTTAACTCTTTCTTAATCTATTATTATTATTATTACTGCAATTATATATGTATATGATAGACGATTTAAATTTAAGCTTGATTGTTTAATGATCAAAATAATGGTTGTGTTTGAACCATATAGTTGAACATTTAGATTCCATATATGGACAAATTGATTGGAAATTGTTTCGTTTTACCATGAGCTTTAAACAATTTCTCTTTAAAAATGTAAATTCTCCCTGCATAATCTAAATGGGGGAAACTGGAACTTGATCCCCACAAAATTTAACGGGAAATTTCGCAAGAATAAGAAATGAATTGAGGTGAGGTTATGAAAGTTTATAGTTTTAATTGATACACTCTACATGTGTGAAAGTTATGCATTGTTGTTTTTAAACGAATTTAGGTTAGAGGTTTGAGTCCTTCACTCATACTTTTGGAACTAAAATAATAATAATGATAATGATAGATAGTTTTTTTTTATTATTTATTTAATTATTTTTTAGTACAATGACGATAGAGTTAGGAGCTTGATATTCCTCAAATAAGTTATCTCTTGTTAAACTCATTCTAATAAAGTTATGTATTACACAACAAACAATTGAAATTTTACGTTGCTTTTGAATTGGGTGATTCGACATCAACTTTAAGATGGGGGATCGAGCCTTAAGTACATCGAAGCAATGCTCAATCACATTGTGTAATAAAGAGTGCCTATGATTAAAAAAATTCGTGTGGTCCTTGTGGGTGCCTTCCTCTTCATTTATAATCTCTTAAACAATATCTTTCACCATGATAGGGAGCTAAGAAACTAGACATATTAAAAATGTGTATGTTGTACTTTAAAAAAAAATGTTCTAACATTCAAGTGGCATTAGAAAATTATTTCCTTCTCGATCAATAACATCCATCAATACTCTAGAGTCATTAGCAGCACCTTTCTAACTAGTGTAGACAAAGGTGAACAACATATCGAATGAGCATGCACACGGGTCACCATAACCTTTCTTCCACAGTATGTCGTTTGTTTTGATGGAGAGTCCATGCACTTACATGAGTGCCATCAATTGCACCTACACAATTCTAAAGAGAAAAATGAGAAGTTGATATTAATTAACATGAAAACAATAAATTAGAAAAACAAGATATTGATAAGTACCTTTGAACCATGGATTAAACTTGAGATTATTCAAAATTTCACGTGGAGTTTCCATCATATTTTGAGCTTGGATAGCATCACATCCCTACATAGACATATCTCCTAGAACTCTCGAGAATTGTCGAGACATAGTCTCATTGGAATGTTGAAATCGTTCAACTGCAATCCTATTACATGTGTTATGACAAATTGTGAGTAAAAACATTCTAATTGCTTTCTCAATATTGATAACCCTATCATTTACTAAACAATTTGATTGTCTTAATCTCTCAAATAAAGATCTAAATGTATTTTTATCCATTCAAAAAGAATAAAAAAAATTCTATCAGAATGTCCTTCAACAACTCTAAAATATATTCACGTCCATTTAATGAAGATGTGTAACATGGGTGTTTAGGAATTTCAAATTCATATTGATTGGCAATCGTACCGACTATTGTACATCGCAACTACAGAGGAAGGAGTTGGTTGGATTGAAGGTGCAGTGGTTGATGAAGAGCCATTAGGATTGAGATTTGCAGAAGTATCCTCGACCATGGAAGTCGTGGGAAAGAAGAAGAAGAAGAGGGAATCTAAAGCTCATCTGATACCATATTGAACACCAAAGTAAATAAAGCTCTTCTTGTTATGATTGAATGAAGAGAATGCATAAATATATAGCCTCTGAGGGAGTAATTGAATACAATAGAATAACAAAGATATAACAAAATAACATAGGAATGGAAATTACATGACTAAGTTCTAATATTGACTATAAGCATTTGATCAACCATTTCATTAGAAGACATTGACGAGTCACTATCATGATCATCATTTTGCTCCATAGTATAGATCTAATAAAATAAATAGACAGAAAAATAAAAATAATTAACAAAAGCCTAGAATATATTCCATTCATATAATATTATATGTCATAATTCATTTGCATTTATATATTTCAACATACAAATGTCAACTATCATTTCTTGAATCCTTAGAAACAAACTTGTAAGAAACTTCCTACGCTACAAAAGCTAACTTCAGGTAGCATTTGTACGAAAAAAAAAAAGCCATTACACGTAAACTCAATACAAATGTACACACTTTTTTTTATTTTTTTATTTTTTATTTTTTATTTTTTATTTTTTAAGAAGAACAATCAACGAATATAATACAAAAACATCACGATCGACTTTTATTTATTTTGTTGATAATTATTGAATGGTTCAATATTGTTTGAAACAATAACGATAGACAATTTTATCGTGATCCATTAAAAACGTTTTTAGTTTTAATTTAAAATTATGATTAGACAATTAGATGAGATTTTGAAAATTTACAAGAGAGAGTAATAAGTAACTTATATGGAATTGCAATCAAAATGCTGGATATCTGCTACCATGGGAATAAAAGTTAACACTTGAAAAATGTTTAAAACATAATTTTTCTATTAAAAAAAATGATGTTTATTCAGGTAGAGGGGCATTGTTAGAGGTTTGATTTTTTTAAGGATGTATTAACATAGTGATTTATGAAACATACCAATGGTGTACATTGTAAATTTGTTTTTTTAAAATATATTTTTTTATTTTCAGTGTTTGTTAGAGAGGGAGGGGAGAAAAAATGAAGAGAGAAAATTAATCTATAGTATTTTTATCGAACTCATCTTGCCACTTAAGTATATAGTCAATTTTTTGTTCAAATTTATTGGTTTTTTTAATTTATTTATTAAAGGGACATTTTAATCTTATTCTTGAAAAGTCTGGGATTAAATTAGCCAATTTAAAACATGAAGACTAAATGCACATATTTTTCAAAATTCAGGACCAAAAAAGTATTTTCTCTTAAAATGGAGTACAAAAAATTATTTTAATAATTTTCTTGTTTATCTTATTACCATAATATTAAATTTTCACCGATATGTCGAAATTTCCATTGATATTTCTACGTTTCCATGGATTCGATATCGATATGAGGGGTAGATCGATATTTTTATTATATCGTATAAAAATCTACGAAACACGAAAAATAAGCATTAAAATGTTGCTAATATAAATATAATATAAACAATAGACATGTTTACTTATTTGTAAATAATAAAATGTTTATTTAGTTATGTAAATTTAATTTTTGATTTTTTTGATTTTTATAACTTTTCTAGAAATATTCATCAAAATCGATATTTTATCAATATTTCTATCAAAATTTCGATAAAATTAATACCAGCATAAATATTTTAAACCTTGCTTATTACGATGGTCCTAAGTCCTCAATCCCCTTTTATCGACAAATAAAAAGTCCTAAATCCGCGAGACGGATCCATCCAACCACTGAGGCACAATCCATGTGAAATCCAACGGTCACAAGAATAAATCCTTTCGACACACGGATTGCCATCCAACGGCCATCCTTCCATCTCGTCCTCTATATAAACAGCCAAACTCTGTCATCTTCTTCACACAGCAAGCGTCTCAGTCTTTTCATCTGATTTTCCGTCAAATCTTTTTCAAAGCAACAATGTCCGGCAGAGGCAAAGGTGGAAAAGGTCTCGGAAAGGGAGGAGCCAAGAGGCATCGTAAGGTTCTGAGAGACAACATCCAAGGAATCACCAAGCCGGCCATCCGCCGTCTTGCCCGTCGAGGCGGTGTAAAGCGTATCAGCGGCCTGATCTACGAGGAAACTCGCGGCGTTCTCAAGATCTTCCTGGAGAATGTCATTCGCGACGCCGTCACCTACACTGAGCACGCTCGCCGGAAGACTGTCACAGCCATGGACGTCGTGTACGCGCTCAAGAGGCAAGGTCGCACTCTCTATGGCTTTGGAGGTTAAGGTTTGTAGAATCTAGGGTTTGGATTTGGGGATTTTGTGGTTTTGGTGGTCTGGATGTGGAAATTTGGTTCTGATTCTGGAGAGAAATTGTATATTATTGCTGATTTTGTTAGCTTTGAAACGCTGATTTCGAACAGTAGGTAGCTAATCGTTTCTCTCGTTTGATGGATAATTCTGTAACTGGAAATCTTATTTTGCGTAATTAGAAACTGTTTTTTTTCTTTTTTGTTCATCTTTAATTTCACCATGCTTCTGATTGTTGGATCTGATTTCTGAATCGTAATCGTAATCTCAATCTTAAATCATTTTCTGAAGTGATTTCTGCCTTCAATCTTATTGCATTGGTTATCAAGATGAAATTGAATAACGTGTTCTTCTGAAAATTCAAGTGATAATTTGTAAATTGGGATAATCTCACTATCTTTTATAAACTACACCATTGAATCATTGTCAAAAAAGAAAAAGAAAATATATGGAACAACACCTTTATTAGGTTTGATTTGGATGGTTCTAATTTTATTAATTCGAATCATTAGACTTTGATAAGCAAAGAATTCTTTTGAACTTTCCATAGTTAATCTTGACACATGAAAGTTTATTAATTTATAAATTATTAATATATATAATTTTTTGAATATATTAGAATTTTTCGCGCTCCCGCTTTTGCTTTTGACCGCGAAGGGATTTGAGGACGAAAATTAAACAAATTAAACGTTATTTGGTCACAGAAAACAAATTATTGTTAGTGTTGTATAGTTGAATTCTGTATACTAATTATACCAACTTATTTTAGTAAGGAAGGTAAGGTTCGAAATCCAAATTTTGTACAAATTACTTTGGGAAAAATACTTTACTTTCATTCTTGGCGGGTAAATTTTTAATAATTAATTTAAAATTTAAAACTTAAATAGAATTGAAATTTTAAGAGCTTAAGTAAGTTTAGGTTGGATGTTACCAAAAAAATTGCCATGAAAGTTTTTAATTTTATCTTACAAAATTAGCACTTTTTTTTTTTTTTTGGAAAAATCATTCAAATAATTTTCACTTTTTCTAACTTATCGTTTTGGGCCTTGGGCAATATTACCACTTACATTCTACCAAAAATTTTCAAATATTATGTACTTTTTCTAAAATTTATATCAAATCTTACTTAATTTTTCAAATCTTTTCCAAATTTGACTATCTTCTTCAAATCTTATATTAAATTTTTACCTAAATTTTCAAGTCTTTATCTTAATTTATGGGTTCTATAATTATATGGATTTTTAAATTTACAACTGAATTTACTAATTATGATTTTTTAAGTGGATTTAAGGTGCATTGTGATTGGAAAAATATAAGAAGTCTCAGTATTAATGTGCTTGAGACTTCACCGAGATTCTCTATATTTTTCAAATCTTATTATTATTTTTTTATTTTTTATTTTATAAAATTTGATTTTGAGTGAAAGATTTGAAAAATTAAATAAGATTTGATATAAATTTTGGAAAGATTACATAATATTTGAAAAAATTTGGTCGAATGTAAGTGGTAATATTGCCCAAGATTTCACCGAGAAGACCCAAAACAATTGACAAGTTAGAAAAAGTTCATTTTTTAAATTTCGGTGATCGATCTTGCCCGAGATAGATTGAGAAAAACTATTTGAACGACTTTTCAAAAAGGTTGTTTGTTTTGTAAGATGAAAACTTCAACGTGTTATTCCTGACAATTTTTCAATTGAAATGCATCTCAAAATAAATAAAAAGAAAAAGAAAATATAAATCATATATGAATATCCTCTCTCAAGTTGGAGCATGTGTATCACACATGCCTAACTTATAGAGAGGATAAGGAAATCGTTGTTTTCCTAATGTTTTTGTAAAGATATTTGCAAATTGTTCCTTAGTATAAATATGACAGGTAGCAATAGTGCTATCCTGAACACCATCACGAATATAGTGACAATCTACCTTAATATGCTTTGTGCTTTCATGAAAAACTAGATTTCAAGCAATATGTAATGCAGACTGACTGTTATAAAATAAATTTATGGTACGGAGATGATCTACCCCTGGACTCCAAAGTAATGCTTTAAGCTACTTGAGTTCAGACATAAGAGAAGCCATGGATTGATACTCTGTCTCTGTCAATAAACGAGACACTGTTTGTTGCTTCTTTGTTTTCCAAGAGATAGAGAAACCACTCAGAAAGACAAGCCAACCAGTGAGAGAGCGATGAATCAAGGGACAACTAGTCCAATTTAAATAACAGTAACTTGAAAGAGAGATCACAAATGGAGTGAAGAAGGATTCCTTGACCCAGACTACTTTCCAAATAACGAACCATATGAATTGCAACATTCCAATGTTCTTGTCGTGGTGCGTGAATAAATTGAACCAAAATATGCACCACATAAGCTAAGTCAGGTCGTGCAAAGGACCAGTATATGAGACGTCCCACTAGACGTAGATATTGTTGAGGTTCTATCAACAAAATGCTAGTAGCTAGTGCTAGGCAATGATTTTGCTCGAATGAAAACCCTGTAGGTTTAGTTCCTAAAAGCCCTATGTGTGAAATTATATCAAGAGTGTATTTTCGTTGACAAAGAAAAATACCCTCTGAATTCCGAGCAACCTCAACATAAAGAAAATATTTCAAAATGTCCAAATCCTTCGTGTGAAAACATTCATTTCTTAAATGAAGCTACAACGGAAGAGTTATTACCAGAAATAATCAGATCATCAACATATACTAGGACATTAAGCTGAATTTGTCCCTGATGCAATATAAAGAGCGAGTAATCAAAATAAGATTGAGTGAATCCATATTTCTTCAGTGAAGGAGCCAACTTAGCAAACTGCCACCTTGAAACTTGACGTAAACCATATAGAGACTTCGCCATGCCTGAGATATTGCTAGTAAAACTAGGTGCTAGTTTCATATATACTTCCTCATCGAGATTACTATGGAGAAAAGCGTTGTGAACATCCATCTGATCTAGTTCTCAATTATTTGAAGTGGCAACTGCTACAAAAGCTTGTATAATTCCATTTTAGCCACTGGGGCAAATGTCTCATTATAGTAAATACCCTCAACCTGGTGATTACCAAAAATCACAAGGCAAGCCTTGAGTTGTTCAATCTCTCTATCCGCATGATATTTGATTTTATATATCCTTTTGCATTTAAGTGCTTTCTTACCTGGGGGCAAGACTTCCATGAACCAAGTCTGGTTGACTTCTCTCAAACTAGCCTCTTTTATAGCCTCATTAAAATTACGAGGCTTATGCCCTGCAGTTACTGCTACAAGGAATATAGTATAAAATTTATCATAGTACAAAAAATTCACTATAGAGTGAGAAGTACCTAAGGAGCTTGTGGAAACCGATGAACTGGAGGATGTACTCTCGTTTCGTATAGATTCAGTAACAAAATCACGGAGGAGAACTGATGGGTTCTTTGTTCTTAAATCTCTGCCCAAACCAACCACTTCACTTCCTGAACTATTTTTATTGTGTCGCGTTGCTAGTGAAACAATGGACGTGGTTGGTGATTTAGATGGTATCAGAGTAGGTGGTCTAGGGAGGTCCTGCGTTCAAACCTCTACAATATTATTTCTTCCCCAATTAATATTGATTTCCACTTGTTAGGTCTTCCTACTTTAAGCCCACAAGTGAGGAGTGTTAGATGATATAATCTAAATTTTTTCTTCACCCATCAACTTGAGTTTTTGGGTCGATCGGGTGATTTAAGATGGTATCAGAGCAGGTGGTTTAGGAGATTTTTTGTGTTCAAGCCCTTGCATCCCAATAAAATGAGACATTTTGAAACCTAGGGATAGGGACTAAATGAAACCAAGAATGAAATTTTCCCAATAACTTTTGTATAAAACTTGATTCTATTAAAAAATTGAGTTTATTGTTTTTTTTTTTTTTTTTATTTTTATGACAGATTAATTTTGTATTCTTTAAAAAAAATCTCACATAGAAGAATAAAATTCCAACACAATTTTAAAAATTGGTGGAACAATTTTTTTTAATTTCTATTTACAAAATATAATATTTAATGTACTAATATGTGTATAATAACAATACCATAACACAATCTTTAAAAAAAAAAAGTCGAAAACAATCCTAAATCCTAAGTTCATAATTTGCCTAACTTTAATTGCACAAAGCCCTCCTAGCAAAATGGACCCGTGCCAATACTTCCCTTGCTTTCAATCCAACTCGACTCTAAAAGATGGGTATAACCTAGATAGTAAACAAGTATTTTTCTAGCAAAATTCTCTCACATGACAAAGTTTGTGCTTAGGAATAGGATTATAACAAGATTTTTGTATGAGGATGAGATAGATGCCGGACAGAGAAGGGAAGATGTGAAAAAAAAAAAAAAAGAAGTGATAAATGTGGAAATTCCACATTATAATTTAATAGAAAAAGCATAATTAGTGGACCATATTTAGGTATGAATATATAAACCATTCTTCAAATATTAAATACATATTCATTTTGTTTCATAAGATAAGATTATCCCTTGCTACAATGTATTCCCAATACCATTGGTTGAGAGTATATACACTTGGCAACATTGACAAATCCATATGAAAAATATAATATATTTCCCCCTTAAGTGAAAAAGAATGTATTTTACAAGAGGAATGATTTTATTCTATAAATCACTCACATTAGAAAGTGAGTAATACAAATCTACATAACATAAACTCTCACAAATGCTTTTAGTGCAATCTCATCCACCACTTAAAAAAAAGAAAAAAAGAAAAAACAATGCAACTTTGTTCTACAAAATACCATGAAAAAGAAACAAAAAGAAGCCTATGAAGCCAATTCTTCATTGACTTGAAAACACAAGTAAACAGCACAAATTTCTCATTTACACACGTTTGCCATGACCGATCGAGCTAGTGAAACTGCGTATAGTATAAGTAACAAATTGAACTTCTGCTATTGGTTCTGAGGTATCGATTTCGTTCGGTGTCGATATTAGCCTGGATGGTTTTCTTGTTACACACTCGATGTTCTAGGAAATTGGCCTGGTCGTGTGATCATTTGCGTTTGATTTTGCTCCAATGAAGCTTGCCATCTTCTTCTCCATCTAATGAACTCAACTAGGATTGAGGTACCGCTCATCACGACACCGAACCCCGTAAAAGTTGCAAGAAGAATAGATAGAACTGCTTGGATGCGAACCTATTAAGACAAGGGAAGCAACACCGGATTGAAAATAACATCTTAATTGCATAAGAAAGATTCATGTGCACAGAGTTCTCACCACAGAGTAAAAGATATGTGCGAAGAGAACGACGAGAGCAAACTGAAATGAGGCGTATACCCAGACGAATCTTCTCTTAACTATATATAAATCACGAGTTAAGATATCGAAAATTTGAAACCACATTTCATAATAACTAAGCATCATAATCAAGTAGTGTAAACAAGTTCCAAAATAAAAATGATAATCCCTAATGCCTACAAAAATGACCACTTTCCGATACGATGATGGTCGGTGAGATCGAAACTAACAAAAATGATAAGATCAGATAAAGGTTATACAGCATTATTAGATTGCCTACCCATAGTTGATGAGGTCATGGATGAGAGCAGTCCAAGTACACAAGAAAAAGGGAGGGATATCGCGATAGCGCCACTGCCCATTTTACCGACCTGAAAGATGACAGCGTTTTTCAAGGGAATGTGCTAAGAATTCAATGTACAAAACGCAGAGATAAATATCCTACCAGTAGTTGCTCGAGAAAACAGAAATAGGCAAGCATGCTCACGATAACGAGCACGGGAACTTCCTGCCAAACCCTGTAAAGATTTGCACATTGAACATTTTAATGAACACTTTTTGCTAATGGACTTTGTACCAAACAGGATGGTTATAAATGAACAAGCTATATAAAGATGAAAATCGATGTTATGTTTCGGTCGTTATGTGAAGACGACCTTCATCATTGACATTACATATTTTCTTAGCACAGAATGCAGAAGAGAAGAGAGGTCATGAAGGTTAGAAAGATTTATTGAAAGAATATTCACTTTCATGCTTCTGCTTACAAACAGTGTAAAACAGTGCAATATGTTATGGGCCTAAGAAATTATGTTAAAAAAGTGGATAAAAGTTGTTCCATGAACTTTTGAACATTTTGACTGACTTTGAACTTTGCTTAAAAAACCATGTCATCCCTTACTGTTAATTTCTTTTGTAAATCATTCAACAGAAATTTGATTCTTACACATCTTTTTATTCATTTATCTTATAAATTAATGTCTAAATGAATGGTTTGAAGCTAGATGTAATGGCTCATGTGCTTAGTTTAGAAACAAATCAAAATTCTAGTTCCAGTAATATAAGGCTTAAAAAATTAATGAGAAAATAAAAAATTGTTTTCTAGACAAACTTTGGGGACTAAAAATATAGCATCTAAAAGTTTCTGGATCAAAATAAAGTTCAAAAACTAAAATCAGATGGAAAGCAAATGCTGAATGATACAAACAAAGAGGACAAATTGTCATACTAGTTTTAAGGCGTCAAGTGGACAAAGCAAGAAAAGTTAAAAATGTTGCCCAATAAAAAAAAACCTGAAATACCTATATCCATTGACATCATCCTGCAGAGCTCTGATAGCTCCGGTGCTTCGAGCTCGAATACTTTGGATCCGTAACAGAGTAACGGGTAAGTTTCGGACCTCTTCCTTGCAAATATCACAGGTTTTATTCCCCTTGATGCTAAACCATTTGATGGCACAGTCCTTATGTGCCAAAGCAAGTTCACCTTTGCAGCTGCATTCCATCTTTAGTGTCTCACCGCCTTCACACAATTCGACCAAACAGATTCTGCAAACAGCCTCTTCTTCAGGTATATCTTCACCGGCATTATCTTCTTCTGAACCATCAAATAGACACCATTAAATTAGTTTCCAAAATGATCTTTCCCCATAAATGTGAGTAGAAGATCTTGCTAGTAAGGCCTCAACCATTTGATCAACCTCTCAAAGTGTCAGTTTCATTATAAAGAAAAAAAACCAAAAAAATATAATCAAACAGTAATCATACCAGTTTCCTCTATGGCTATATTTAGCTTTCCACTTCCTCCCTTTACAAGTGGCGTTGAAGGAATTACACGGAAAAACGAATCCATCCTCCTCAAACTTGACTCTTTATCATTCACGGGGACCGAAAGCGAACGAGATATTTGTCGTTGTGCTCCTTTTCCCTACACAAAACACAAAGATTGGATAAAATTGCACAAGTTGCAGCATATTTAATCCATAGTAATACAAAATATAGAATGTTTACAAATATAGACACCTGCATAACCAAACATATGCAAAGAACAAATTTAAAAAGCTTCCAAAATACTTGAACATTGAGATATTTTGAAGGAGTGGATACATACAATAATGTTGGTAGCGCCTCCTCTGGTTCCTCCGTGCACCGATTCGGGGTTTGAGTGAATGATGGGAGTAACAGGTAGTGATGAAGTCCTCTTAATCCTGGGGGTGAATATCTTTGAAAGAGACAAAGACCTAGATATTGAAGGCTTCTCTTGTGCCCCATTTGATGAACCTTCAAGGGCAAGGTTAGCAACCTTCTCAATGTCTGAAGAACTTCTATGGATGAAGCTTAACTTGGGAAAGAGACTTCTTATAGATGATTTGCCTCTAGATGAAGATGGACCAGGTGATCCAGATCCATTAATTCTCACATCTGAGGGACTTGGTGTCAAGAGAAAATTTACTTTCCTAGGAGTTTGAGGCATCTTTATATCATGATAATCTTGCGGGGACGATTCGGGTGTTCGAGACGGTATCTCGAGGACAAGATTCGGTCTCTTCCATTGATGAGAATGCTCTTTTTCTTCAGTTATCCCAGCTGTACCTTCATCCTGGAAGAAGAAATGAAAATAAGAACATAAATAAGAACAGGAAGAAAACAGAAACAGGGTATTCCACAACAGTTTCAGAAAACCAAACTTATAACTCACCATGAAGATTTTCAGTAATAAAACAGCAAAAATACTTCAAACTGATGCACAAATTCACCAAAGAGAGTAGATATATTCATATAATCTAGTTCCATATTGAATCATGAAGCCAATTTAAGAAACAGTAGCTACAATCTTTCACTCCTCTTTCCTCTTAGCTCAGCTTAATCAATGTTCTTACAGAATTACAAACGAAAATCAGAGGATAAAAAAAAGAAAAACCATTGAAACAAACAAGAATTAGAGCTTCCAACAGTGAGAAACCACGAGAAAAATCCGAGAAAATTACCCAGAAAAGAAAAAGGAAAAAAAAAAAAATCATTCATCATGTCATACCTTTTGGACAGGAATTGAAATGGGTTCTTCACGTGAACCCACCTGAGTTTCTTGAACAACAAGCTTATCCCCGTTTTCCATTAGAGCTAAGAATCAAGAAAAAGGCACAAAACCCAGAAGGCAAAACTCCTAAAAAACCACAAAGAACATTCAAATTGGATCAGCTTTGCACAGAAAAGAGAGAGGGAGAGGGGAAATTGGATAAAGAGAGAAGAAAAGGGATGAAAGAAGAAGGAGGAAGGCTACATTTATTGCAGCAAAAGGTGAAGCTACTGACGCCAATGGCACTAAATAAAGGATTTGCTCACTGTTGTTGCTGTTGCAGTCCCTTAAACCCAACACCATAACCGCACGGCCTTGTTGGCCGAATCACATTTAAACACAAAAACACCCTTTTCAAGTTTAAAGCTATTACCATTACCCCTCAAATTCACGAGCTTTTGATTTTTTTAGTCATCCTTAGAGACTGTTACTCTTCTTGCTTTCTCTTTTCTTCTTAAGCCTATTTTTGTTCTCTTATTTAATTCAATTTTGTCATTTTTTTGGATTGTGTGTTGTTTTTAGTTTTTTTTTTTTTTTGGCCATAGGTGAGGTCAACTTCTAACATGGAGGTTGATAGTACAAACTTTTGACTTTAAATTGTGTTTAATAACAAATTTTAAGCTCGGTTTGATAATCATTTTTTTTTTTTAAAGTTTTAGGCTATTTTCTCTCAATTTCTTACAATAGATTATATTTTTCTTAAGTAAAAGAGTTGTGTTCTTAACCAAATTCAAAAAACAAAAATAAATTTGTAAAAACTACTTCTTTTTGTTTTTAAAACTTGACTTTATTTTTTAAAACAACAGTGAAAAGTAGACGACAATGCAAGAAATTTGGAGGTGAAAGAGTTGTTTATAGGCTCAGTTTTCAAAAACTAAAAACAAAAGATGAAATAGTACCAAATAAGGCCTTAATGTTTTAATTTTTTAAATTTACATTAAAGGTCTGTTTGGATTGATTTTCTAAATGTTTATAAACATTTTTTTTTGCACTTATAAACACTTATTTAAATACTTAAAAAGTCAATCCAAACACATCCTAAAATAATGTATGAACTTTAAGAATGTTTAATAAGTATTTGAATTTTGAATTTTGTGTTTGATAGGTTATTATATATTCAAAATTCTCAAAAAATAATCAATCTACTAGATTTAAAGTTGAATTTTATGTATGATAGGATGTTAAATTCTTAATTGTTGATGGTATGATTTAAAGACTGACAAATTTATTATGAGCAAGTTTATGTATTTTGATGGTTGAATTCTTAAAATTAATGACAGGTTATTGACAAAAAATCTATTACCCTCGAAATTGAAAGTTTAATTACTTAGTAAAAAGGGTTTATAAGACCGTATATATTAGACTAGCATTAAAATTTCATAAAACTATTTAAACACTTTATATAGTTTATAAATTTATTAAACATTTTTAAATTTGAAGGGTTTATTAGACATGTTTTAAAATTTAGAGATGTATTAGAGACAAATTACAAAATTTTGGGATCAAACTTAGAATGAAAAGTTTTCTCTATTTTGTTTTTTAGCATAATAAATAACCGTATAGGGATTTGAATATCCAACTTTAAGAAAATGATGACATACCTATTGTTGAAGGTTGTCCAAAGCAAGGCTCAAGCCTACGAATGGATCCAAGCCCAAAGGTGCCGTAAAGCCTACATGGGGTCCACACGTTTTAAAGCGAAAAGTAACCCTTAGATCTCAGGTCAAAGAGTCGAACTTGTCTTATTTTCACTAAAAGGAAAACGACTTAACCGAGCTAGCCACTGACACTTTGCAACCTTAAGGGCCACAACTACTTTGACACTATCGATATTTGCACATATCCTAGACATTTTGCCTTATAAATAACCCCAAGCCATGAGTCTCAAGGGGTAAGCAATTCTATATGTATTTAACCAAGCTAAATACTTCGCATATTAATTTATACATCGAAGTGTATTCAGCTTGACATCACACCAATGCAAGTACCTTTTGTAGGTTTGTTCCAACAATGTGTCCAAACTGCTAAATGGGCGAGAAGCACATAGATGAGATACTCGTGTCAAAACCTATTATAGTTGTATATTTTTTCTTTTTCTTTTTTGTTTGGAAGAAAGATTGCTAAACTATATTGATGTTGGCGCATTTAGTTTATGTGAGTCAAATGAATTTAATGAGGGAGGATGAAAGTTGTAAGTTCTGATTTATTTGAGAGGTTATAAGGATCATATTAATTGAATTTTATTGCGTCACTCATCTGTTGTTTCTTTCTATACTTATTTATTTGCTTTTTTTCTCTTTAATTTTAAAGAATTTTTTTATTATTATTATAATATAGACGATTTCAAAGATAGAAAAAATGAACCAAACTATTTATTAGTATAGAAAATATTTTACTATTTATGATGGATAATGAAATTTTTCTATATTTATAAATAGTTTGATATATATATATATATATATATATATATATATATATATATATATATATATTTATTTATTTATTTATAATAATTTTTCTTATAATATATATGGTGAGAATTTAATTGCTTGGATTCTCCACTTATCAATAATGGAAAAATAGGAATGAGATGCATATATTCCCTTTTCAATTTTTGATGGCTTGAAATTTATGGATTTTTACAATTAGTTTATTGATTTTAATTACACAATTAGGAGATTTGTTTTTTTTGTAAGTGGTAACTACATCATGATTTGACTTTGTAAAAAAAAGAAAGAAAATCTTTAGAATATTTATAATTTCTAAAAAAAAAGAAAAAAAATTTGGATACAAGTTTAGTCTTTAAATTTTAAAGATTATGTTATATAGATTTTTGAACTTTAGAAGACGTATAATAGATTTTTAAACTCCAATTATTTAGTTTTTGACTTTTGAAAATTGAAAAGAATTAAATCTCGTCTGATAACCAATTGATTTTTGATTTTTGAAAATTAAGTTTATAGCTTGATACTAGATCAATCTATTGTTTTCGTTTGTTTTGTAACCTACCTCTTAGGTTAAAAACTAATAAAAAAAAACTATTTTCAAACATTGAAAAATGAGTCAAACTATTTACAAATATAAAAGAAAATCTCAATTTTTTTTTTATATTTGTAAATAGTTTGATATTTTTTTATGTTTATAGTAATTTTCATAAAAAAAAATAGTTTTTATTTTTCAAATTTGGCTAAAAATCGAGTGTTAAGTTACGAGAGATGAAAAACTATATAGTAGAAAAATAAGCACAATTTTCGAAAGTCGCTCATATTATTGAAAAACTGCTATTTTAACATATCTATCTCTTACAATTAAGTATTGACGGGTTTTAAACCAATCCTAATAGAGAATATAAATTGATTCACTTATAAAAATTTAATATTCTAATTTATGCCATTATTAGTTTAAAATTTACAATGATATAACAACTTTCAAAACTTAAAAATATAAATTGATTTTTTCCTCTTTTTAGAGATATTGATTGATCCTCGATATTGAAATCAACCCCTATGAATTTACATAAGCATATCTATCTTTTTTTTTTTAATCCTTGGGCATGATATGAAGAATATTCATTACTTTCTATAAGATTCCTATAATGTATTTCAAATTGAGGTCTCATGATTCATATATTTGAAAAAAAAGAATAAAGTTAACAGACTAAACTTAAATCTCTCTTACTTTCAATGGGTATAAATTCTATAGTTTCTCAATACACATTTGACCTAATCAAATTTAAATTTGGGGAACTTGTCAATTTTGGAAGTTCTGTTTTTGTTTTCATTTGTGGCTCAATAATTTTGGGAAATTGAACTAAAAAAAGAAAAAAAAAAAAAACCAAGAAAAAAAAGTTGAAACACTAAGAATTAAGTTTGAATCATAGTATTAAATTTCTATCGAGTTATCGATATTTTCATTGACATTTCTACGTTTCCATGGGTTTAATATCAATATGAATTGATATTTTCTATTATATCGTAGAAAAATCTACGTAACACAAAAAATAAGTATCAAAATATCATTAATATAAATATAATATAAATAATAGACATATTTACTTATATGAAAAATAATAAGATATTTATTTACTAATTTAAATTTATTTGGTTTTTATTACTTTTTCAAAAATATTCACTTAAAATTGATACTTTGTCGATATTTTAATAGAAATTTTCATGAAATTTAAGACCTCGCTATCTACCTCTATATTTTAAACCTGGCTTTGAATACAAATTTGTTGTTGGTGGCTGAGTTGATGATAAATACTTGCATTTATAATGAATTAAAAGGAGAAATAATGGGATGAAGTCACTGTTTGTCTGGTAATGATTAATACTTCCATACTTTCTGATATTGTAGTGAATAACTAAAAAAAAAAAAGATTTTTTTAAATAAAAAAAATTAGAAAAAGAAATTGATTTTTTTTTTTTTTTTATTTATTTAGAAAAGAGAGGGTTACAAGACAAGAGAACATGGAATATTTGGTCAAAATAATACAAGCATTAAGAATAATTAAATATGAATGGCTAATATGCAAGACAATATTCAATAAAATAAAATTGAGTAGGACTACATCAATCCCCAAAATACAAAGTCTAGCCCCTCAATATCACTAAAATAAAATCTAGACTTAATGTAAAATTTAGAAGGTTAAAAAATCATTCTATTTTAAATTTTTTTCAATTTTAGTCTCTATATTTTTAAATATTTAATTTTAGTCTTTATACTTTCAGTAAATCTTAAATTTAGTCACTCGAGGTTAATTTTTATCGAAATTGATTAAATAACCATAATAATTTTCATGCAAAGAAACGGCGAGTATGTTTTCGAAATTTATAGTGAAAATGCTAATAAAAAAATAAAAAGTAATGAAAAAATTTCCAATGACTAGTTGTAGGGACTAAATTTAAGATTTATTAAAAGTACATGGACTAAAATTGGACAATTGAAGTATAGGACATACTGAAGCAATATGCTATGATACCATCTTAAATCGTCGATTGACCAAAAGACTTAAGCTAGTGGGTGAAGACAAATTTAATTTTATTATTATCTACCATTCTGGAACACTATTGAATCTCATATCATTATTAAATGGGAATTGATTAGGTACAACCTAGGCTGTATCTAATACATACTCTTCTCTCTTTTATACACAAAAAAGTACCATGTGACACTTTTTTATTGGGTGCAATCTAAGTAATGTTGATATAATGTAGCTCAATCTATTACAACATTATAACTTTAACTAAAAGATCAGAAGTTCAAATTTTCACTTTTCCATATAGTTAGCTAACTACAATAATTTTGAAAATTTTATTGCATGAAACCTTTATTGTCTACCAAACTTATCTTAATTGGTTTAGGTCTATATTCTCAATTTAAAAATAGATTGAGTGCGGAAAGATGCACCAAATTTCCGTGCATCCGCTGGCAAAGTCACCTTCAAATCGCGCTTCGCCAATTCAATCCCTATTTCCTTTTCTTACCTTTTTTTTTTTTTTTTTTTTTTTTGGTTTGTTCCTTTTAATTTAAATTTTTATTGGGAGACGTGTGGAGTCAGTAGAAGATTATGTTTTAGATAATTAACAAATTAAATTGTAAATTTGTAATTCCATATTTCCACCCCTTTCCCCCCTAATTTTATAGCATTTTAGGAAAAAAAAAAAACAAGTTTTGAAGCTTAAGGTAGCAAAATTTCTTAAAAATAAGATGTTCCTCTCCTTTTAACTTTTGACTTTCATTTAAGTAAAAACAGAATCAGCTGAAACGTAATAAATCAATGGTAATTTAAAAAGTAGTTTCATTTGATTATTTGGAGTTAACTTCCAAATCTGTAATAAAAAATGCAATTTGTTTGAGGAGCGGAGAGTGATCAATGTATTTGTGTTTGAAAATTACATTAAGATTATGGTTACGGTTATAGTACTGTTACAACATGAGAACTACATAATCTATCATATTTACTGTTACTGTTACCATTTGATCCTAAAAAATAACGGTAACAGTAAATGTGACAAATTCATAATTGTAAGTAAATGTGATACAAAAAAATCTAATTACATTATCGATTGTAGCCTATTACGATTGATCTATCAATAAAATCTCATTATGATTACACCAATTTTCATTACAAATGAGCAAACGTGGCTTTAATCCATATGATTTAGAATTCATCATTATGGTTAAATAAAAAATTAGAGACTATTATCAAACTAGATAATGACAATTTATGAGATTTTATCAAATTATAAGGATGAAAATTGAAATTCTAACTTTTAAAACCATTGAACTTGAATCTAATTTTTAAATTTAACCATTTTTGGACAATATGTGAGATGAGAGAGAATTGAATCTATGACCTCAAAACTGATATTATAAATTTTATACCAGTTGAATTATGCTCATGTTGATATTTAAACTTTTTTTTTTAAAAAAAGACTATACACTTGTAATAATTAAAGTTGTTGACTAGTTAGACAATTATTTACTAGGAAATTCTTTGCATATGAAAGAATATTAAGTTTTGAATTTTATTTTTGATTATTTCACTTTCATGTTTATTTGTCTATGAATATTTAAAATGTTTATTTTTTCGAAACAAATTTAAAATGTTTATTTAATTGATATAAAAACAATGATTTTAGTTCCTTCCAAAAAAAAAAAAAAAAGGAAAAAAAATCATTTTACTCCTACTATTAATATGTCACTTAATATATGTCTAGACAATTTATCTATACATCACTTCATTAATGATAAGAACGAAAATAATAAGTTTTTAAAAGTTTTAAGGAAAAACAAATATATTTTAAAAGGGGGAATTTTAAAGGTAAAAAAATAAGGAAAATTATTTACACAAAATAACAAAATTTTTACATAGTTATGATAGACGTCGATATAAGTCTATCAGGGTCTATCAGTTATAAAAATGATAGAAGTTTATCACTGATAAATTTTGATAGAAGTCTATCAATGTCTATCAGTGTTTTTTTTGTTGCTATTTTTTGTAAATAGTTTGACATTTTTTTTTTATTTCTGAAAATTTTCCTTTTAAAAGTTTAGAAATCAAAATAAAATATATTACAAATTTAAAAATTAAAATAAACATTTCACAAGTTTATATAACAAAATATAATAATCGTTCGAATTCTTAGGCCAAATGAAAATGAATTTAAACAAATGATATAGTTTCTAAAGGGATAAGGACGTGATTATTCGTTTAAATATATATTTACTGTTAGATCGTGATATCAGACCAATACATGAAAAAATATTACACCATTTCGCGTGTAACCATCTCAACCCAAAGATTTGTAACGAAGGATAAAATAGGAATCAATAAAAGATGTAAGGACAAAATGGAGATGTAAAGATTAGCCTTATCTAAATTTTTGTTTTAAAGAAAATGAAAAAGTTATTAAATACAACTCTCAAACAATTAGAGGCGATCTTCCTATATATTTTAGAAAAATTAATTTCGAAGTAATCTTCTATTGATCATGTTAAATTATCTCCTAACTTCAAAATGTCGATGTTGACAGAAATGTCGAGGTCTCATTTTATGAAAATATCGATAAAAGTATCACCAAAATGTTGATGTCGATGAAAAAATATCGATAAAATGTCAACGACAATGAAAATATCGATATTGATAGTGACATTTTCGACATTTTGTTACTAGCTTATTTTTTTTTATAGATTTTTTACGATATAATGGAAATAATGTTTACATATTAGTGGTAAGTAAAGGTGCATATATACATATATCGTAACGATTCTGTTTTATTCAAACCTGTCGTTCAATTCAAATATTTATAATAATAATTTTATTTATATAGAAAAGCTTATTCTAATTCTAAATTTTATTATTTTTTTATATTTTTAAAATGCTTTAAATTTTTTCTTCAAATGTTAAAATAAAAAATATGAACTTTCAAATTATATCAATTTTTTCAAAAGAGTCTAGAAAACAACAATTGAACAAAGCCCGCATTTCAAAATTCAAAATTTATACTTTTGTACTTAACATTGAAGAATATTTGTTTGGTGAGAGATACCATTGAATAAAGGAGAAATTACTTTTAGAATCAATTTTAAAATTTAGGGTTTAATTTAATTAATAAGGATGGGGAAAAGGTGACATTGTGAAGTAGGCAAGCTTGAACTCTTTTCTTAAAGCTTTCTTTTAGTAGGGAAAGGAAGAGCATGTGTAGAAGCTTTTTTTTTTTTTTTTTTTTTTGTAACCCTTAAAGAACATGGGAGAGTTGCCTTTTGATTTTTGGAGGACCACAATTCAAATTAAATAAAGATCCATCATTCATGGTTTTTTTAAACTTTTATATATATAATTACCAACTTATAACTCAATTAGTTACGATATATATACTCAACAAAAAGGTAAAATTTTTGTATTTACACCTCCACATGTTGAACCGGAAAAAAAGATTTTTTTTGTTAAAATATTATTTTGGTCTCTATACTTTGGAGTTTGTTCAATTTTAGTCCCTATACTTTTAAATATCAAATTTTAGTTCTTATACTTTCAATAAATCTTAAATTTAATCCTTACTACTAGTTTATAGTGAAAATTTTCATTATTTTTTTATTTTTCTTATTAGTATTTTCACTAAAAATTTTGAAATATATTTACACATTGTGTTTCTTTGCATGAAGATTATTATGATTATTTAATCAATTTAGATCAAAATTAACTTTGAGGGACTAATTTAAAATTTACTGAAAGTATAGAAATTAAAATTATATATTTGAAAGTCTAGAGACTAAAAATAAATAATTATAGGGACCAAAATAGAATTTTAGCCTTTTTTTTTTCTTTTTTCTTTTTAATACTGGACACCAATTTAAGATATTATATTAGAATCCATGAGTTGTTTGAAAAATTCACGGATAATCAGGGGATTGTTATGTCATATGCAAGTGATAGAAAAAATTTTAATGATTACTTTTCAACTAATTATTTTTAAAATATTTTTCCATATTTATGCAATTATATTAGTTGTATATGATCGGTGTTTTGTTTCTTTAATTTGTAACTGCACAAGAATAATGATGAAATAAATATATTATAGTGAAAATAAGTCACTAAGAAAATTGTTATGGACAAATTTACCAAAATGGACTGTGAGACGGAGAGTCTAGAGAGATAGAAGGCCATAGATAGAGATGGAAGTTCAAAATTATAGACCATGACTAGTTGGACCCATGTCCGAACAATAACCACACCGATGGCCTTAGGAGACTGGTCAGAGTGGATTGACCGAGATCAATGAAGGAGCTGACACAACCTATGGAAAACTTCAAGAGGACCCATCAACGAGCTTAGAAGTTAGCTTAGAGGATCCTTGAGGGAGCTTAAAAAAAGCTTTAGAGGACCTATGAGAAGCTAAGAGACAGCTTAGAGAACCCATGAGGGAGTTGAGAGGCAACTCAGAGGTCCCATGAGGGAGCTTAGAGGCAGGTTAGAGGAGCTTAGAGGTAGCTCAGAGACAACTTAGAGGATCCATGAGGGAGGGGTTAGCTTTAGAAAACTCATGAGGGAGCTTAGAGGTAACTCATAGAACCTATAAGAAAGTAGTTTAGAGGTAGCATAGAGAACCCATGAAAGACCTCAATAGGACCTATGGAGGACCTAAGAGTCACATGAAGAACCTTAGAGGACCCATGGAAGACCTCAATAAGATTCCGTGGAGTACCTTAGAGGACCCATGGAAGACCTAAGATTCTATAGAGGACTTAAGAGTCACATGGAGGACCCATGAGAGACCTCTGTAGGACCTATGAAGGACCCATAGAGACTCATGGGAGGATCTCAGAGTGATGAGCTTGGAACAGTTCACAATCGTCGATCCATAAAGGAACCGTTGAAAAGTTGATCAGTGGGCGATGCACACTTAAAGATTGGTTACAACCTCGTAGTGGTAGTGTAACATATAACCCAATGAGTAATGACTCAATGATTCCATAAGTTTAGGGACAATAATGAACCCAAGCACCGATTATAAATTACTAGCCTATATAAATGACCAAAGTCATTGGTCGAATGTATGTCCAAAATTCTCTACTATTCTCTTATGTCAGGTTACTCACAAACACAAGACTAACTTGAGTATCGGAGTGTGTATGACTCGACACTACATTAATGTTTAATTTTCTTTATCTTGCGGAACATCTGAACTATTATTTCTCCAAATATAAATTTTACCAGCATCAACAAAAATTATACATTTCTTTAGTACTATACAACTACAAATATTATTAGTGTCATTTTTTCTTTAATTTGAAACTACACATGAATAAGGAATAAATAAATATATTATAGGGAAAACAAGTCATCCAAAAAGATTTATATACTTTTTAAAGACCAGAATACATATCAAAACGTAGTGATTAATATGGTTAACTTCAATGAATAGTCAGTTTAATCATCGATATTGATTCATTTTATTAATAATATAATTCATTATATGTACTCAAAATCAAGGATTGTTACAAAAAAAAAAAAAAAAAAAAGAAAGATTAATTACTATTATCAAGTCAATATCCATAAACGATTTCTTTTAAACACCATATATATACATTATATTTGAAAGGTTAAAATATCATTTTGGTCTTTGTTATTTAAAATTTGTTCAATTTTAGTTCATGTACTTTCAAATGTCCAATTTTAGTTCGTGAACTTTTAGTTAAACTTCAATTTAGTCTCTCGAAGTTAATTTTTATTGATTAAACAATCATAATAATTTTCATTCAAAAAAATGTAATATGTGAATATATTTTCAAAATTTATAGTGAAAATACTAATAAAAAATAAAAAGTAACAAAAAATACACAATAAACTTATAGTAGGAGCTAAATTTAAGATTTATTGAAAGTAAAAGGACTAAAATTTGAAAGTATAGGGACTAAAATTGAACTAGTTCTAAAGTATAGAGACCAAAATGATATTTTAACCTATTAGAAAATATAAATACCTAATTATTTTTGTAATATTTAAAGTAGTCAATTTTTCAAAAGTTATTTATTTATTTATTAATAAATGTCTTAAAGCTTTGTACATATATATTTTTAGATTCTTTATTTGTGAGAGTTGTTAGGTAAAGTTTGAATGGTGTTATAATCATTCAAACCATTATTTAAAATAAAAAGTTTACACAATTGATTTCATCATCACTCAATTTTCAAGTTATCAAATAACATATCTGTAGCTACCTATTTTTGTCCTATTTATTTTATTTTATTATTTTTATTTTTCTCCCATTGTAGGTTAATTTTTATTTAAAAAATAATAAGTAAATAATTAAATAAAAGATCTTTTTTAATAATTAATCTTTTAAAATAAAAATATTAGTAGTAATAATAATAATAAAAATTCCTTTTAATGATTAAGGTAACATTACATGTAGGAGGGATTTTTTTTCTCTTTAATAGAAGAATCTTTTATTTACGGAATTTTTGTATTTAAAATTGTTTTTTAAAAAAAATCTCATTAATCAATATTTTATTTTTTCCTTTTAAAACTAGTTGATTGATTTTTTTTCCTAATTAAAAGATGTTCTTGGTTGGCTATAAATTAATTGGTTTTAGTTTTCAAAAGGGGGAGGGATTTTGATGAAGAAATCCTAGATCTAGTACGAAAAAAGAGAAAATACAAAAGAAAATAAGAAAGTTTCTTTAAAAAAAAAACTCATACAATATAAAGTTTAGTTTTCGTGGAGGTTGCACTTGGTAGGGCATTTGGTCCCGAGGATCCGCACCTCAAACAACGAACGACCTTTATGTTCCGAGTTCCGAACCTTCATCTTTTTCGTTTGGAGCACCTACAAGTAGTAAAAGAGGAAAAGAGATATAAACAACATGTTTCCTCATCACTCCTTTTTTTGTTTTTTTTTATATAAATTTCGTTTATGCTTTAGATCTATCATTTTTGTATTTCTCTTGATTTCTTTTTGTTCATGTTCATCTTTTTTTTTTTGAATTCTCTACTGTCTAAAAAATAAAAGAGACGAAAGTTAAAAAGTGAGATTATCATACCTTCGAATGATTTGCTCTTAATATGTTTATAAAAAAAAAAAAGGGCTACGATTTGAATTGCTAAAAAAAAATAGAAGGAAAGTTTGATGAGAAAACTAGAAGGAGAAAAAAAGAAAAATAAAGAAGAAGTAAGGGAAGAGAAAGAGATAGAGAAAAAAAAAAAAGAGAACATTTTGAAAAAACAAAACAAAAGGTTTTAAGTGATTTAATTTGTGGAAAACCAAAAGAAAGTTTAATTTTTTTTATTTATCAATTTATTCATCCTTTTAGTAGTGGGTTGAAAAAAAGGTAAGATATTGTCCCATCACTTTATTTATTTACTTATTGATTTGTTTATTTATCTATTGCTATTACTATGATTTTTAATATTCTTAATATTATTATTATTATTATTATTGTTATTATCATTAAATAAAAAAAAAGAGGGAAAAAGATAGGATGGACTCTCACCCATCCCATCACTGTTTTATTATTATTTTTTTAAAGTTGTTTTATTTTACATAATAGTAATATCCATAAGTGATTTAAAAAAAAAACTTTATTTTTTTTTATCATCATTATTATTAGGGGAATTGTATTGGGTATCAAAATTTGATTATACATTAACATCCATATCATCAACTTTAAAAATATTATAAATATGTCAAAATATATTGATAACAACATAGATGGTAAAAAGATCATGCTTGATTTGATTTTTATATGAAAATATATTCTAAAATTACCCTCATATCTCCAAAAATAGAAAATTAGTATTTGATATTCTCCTGCCACGCGTGTTTCTTCCTCTATTTGATATTCTCCTTTGAAGTACAAGATTTTTTTTTGATGCACACGATTGCGCATATTTTTTTTCGAAATCCGGTTTTGATTTCATTAGCTAAACCCACGGCTTCAAAATCACGATTTCTCCTTAAAGCCACAGTTTATATTTGATTTTTTTTTTTGCTTGAATTTCGTCCTCACCTCTCTCTTTCACGATTGTAAACACAATTTTACTGGTTTCGATTTCGTCAGTCGGAGATTTCTTGAAGCCAATTTCGAAAGTTTTCAACTTTGATTTTTTTTTTTTTGTTGAAATTCGTCCTTACCCGCTCTCATTTACGATTGCGCTAAGGTTAACATTTTTTTTGTAACAAACCTTTTGCTGGTTTTGATTTTACCAGCTAAAATTTTGTGTTTAAGTTTCTGTTTGAAACTATAAAGTTTGTTTGATTGATTTCTCATAGCTAAGTTTTCTGTTTGATTTATTTTTTTTATTTTTTTGTTGTGTGATTTTGTTGGGATTTGGAGCAACGAGGAGTGTAGATTCATTGAGAGGAGTTTGATATAAGTTTTCTTAGTTCATATTTGGTTGCTTTGTTATCTGATTTGTTATTTGATAGTATTTAGTCTGTGATTGACATTTGATTATCATCTAATTGCTATTCGATTAGTATTTAATACTTAGTAGTTTGTGATTGCTATCTGATTTCTATCGGATTGTCATGTGATTTATTTTTCATTTGATCGCTATCTTATATTTAGTTTTTATATTTTTGTAGCATTTTGCAGTTATGGTTAAACTTCCAATAGTTATTTTCCATAGTGGTAAGTGGAATGATCGACAGTGCTATGTAGATTACAAAATTATTAGTGGTTTGGTTAACGAGGCGATGCGTTTTTTACTCTTTTATTAACTTCATACAAAAGGAAATTCAACTTTATTCATCTATTGAACTTTTAGTTTTATTGGATTTAGGTAGTACTGGGGTTCAACATTGATTGTCATGTGATTGTCATATCATTGATATTTGATTGTCATGTTATTTTCATTAGATACTAAGTACTTTGTGATTTCTATTTGATTAATATGTGATTTTCATTTGATTGATATCTGATTGTCATTGATTACCATGTGATTTTCATAGATATTAAGTACTATGTGATTTCTATTTGATTGCCACGTGATTGATATCTCACTGCTATCTGATTCCATATTATTTTCATTAGATCTTAAGTACTTTGTTATTTATATTTAATTGTCATGTGATTGATGTTTGATTTTTTACTACTTGTATTTTAGAGGTGAACAACCCTCGTCAAGCAAGAAGACCTAAAAAGTAAAGGATTTGTTCAATTGGTAAATTGACAAAGCACACGAACTGTAGCCGTAGTAAGCGTGTTGGTCATAATGGAAAAACATCTAAATAATTTATATCTATTTGAATAATCATATTTCGGACATCAAAGATATATTCGTTAATCATTTGTTTTTATGTAAGTACAATATATAGTGCCTTATTTTAGCAGTTTATTGTTGACAACAATCAGGTCATCATTAGCAATTAGTATATCAGTAATCAAACAACAATCATATAACAATCTATTCAAATGAAAATCAAATAGCAATCACATATTATTGACAATCATAATTAAATAGTAATTAGATAAAAATCAGTATCATTGACAACCCATTTTAGATATTAATCAAACAACAATCAGACAACAGTCAGTATCATTGACAATTAATATCAAATAATAATCAGATAACAATCGATATCACTGACAATCAATATCATATAGTAATTAGAGAACAATCAGATAACAATGGTATCATTGACAATCATATTACAATCAATATCAAACAACAATCAGTATCATTAACAATTAATAACAATCAGACAATAATCAGACAACAATCAGATAGGAATTTGTATCATTGGCAATTATATGGTAATCAGATAGCAATCAGATAGTAATTAGTGGGCAATCAGATACAGTCACACATTTTTAAGAGGGGCATTTTGGTCATTCGGGTATTTCAATTGGGCTGGGCTTAAAGATTTTGCCTTTTTTACGAAATCATAAAACATTGTATATGGGTCCAATTGTAACAAATCAATTTGACATTTTTGCAATTGTCCTTATATTATGTTATTATTTTATATTATTATAAACATTTTTTTATGTTGTTACCATTATTATCATTTTATTGTGATTATACTAATTTTATTTTAGCAACTCTATGTGTACTTTTAACTATCTATGCTATTTTCAACTTGTGTATTTATATATTTCTTGTATATTTTACACTTTACTTTACTTAATAATGTTTTATTGGTGTCAATAATATTTTTTTTTTTAAAATCATTTTTATAACTCTATTTTTTTTAATCTTTTAAAATTTTCTTAAAATCTTTTGTATTTCTTTTTAACCTTTTAAAAAAAATTAATTTATTATTTCATAAGGTTTCCTAATCGATTTTTTTAATAACCTACCGTTTTCTTAAAAAAAAATCCCACGATGGAATCTAAAAATATCTGGGAGTCTGTTTTTCTAGTTCTTGAGGTGAGGGATCATATCTTTGGGAGTCCGAGATATTGATCCCAAGAAAAAATGAATTTAATTAATATTTTTTTAAAATTTTATTAAAAGACTATTCCTACAACGGATTTTGAGAAATTGAAATAATTTCTCACATTCTTGAGGTGAGGAATTTTTCCTCAAATTTTAATATAGTCAAATTGATAGAAAAATTTTCACTTATTTTATGGGATCATTACTTCAATATTGGAGTAATGAGTGGTAAAATAAGACATTCGTTTTAAAAAAAAAAATTCCCAAATGATTTCATTTAAAAAAATAATTTTTTATTCAAGATAAAAATGAATTTGGCCACTGTTTTACTTAAAGGGTGTTGTGGGGTGCTAACACCTTCCCCGTACACAAATGACTCCCGAACTCAACTCTAGTTTTCGCAGACTATTTTTATTGATTTTTACTTAAAATTGTTTACTTTATTTGGGTGTCCAATCACACCGTAAAAAAGATTGGTGACGACTCCTTTTATTTTTCTTTTTTAATTAACCCTTTTTGAGGACGTCGGCCGCTCCGTGTCGTCTCGGACACGTGGCGACAATATCGATGTCGAAAAATATTATAAAAAACAAAAAATTAAAAAATAAACTAATAAATAAACATTCTTGTCTTTTAAACATATTAAAATATTTATGATTATATCTATTGTTTGTATTATATTCAAATTAGTTACATTTTGTTGCTATTCTTTGGGAAATTTTTAAAAATAGAAAAATAAGAAAAACTATCAACATAAAATAGCAAAATTTTTAGATAGTTGTGATAGACGTTAATAGAAGTAGTCTATCCATGATAAAAAGGATAGAAGTCTATCAATGTCTATCAGTAATTTTTTTTGCTATTTTCTATAAATAGTTTTACATTTTTTTCTATCCGTCAAAATTTCCCTATTTTTTTTCTTTTATGTTTTATAGTATTTTTCATATATATATATATATATTATATATATAGGAGAATTAACATTGTTCCAAAGGCAATGGAATGGTTTTGTGGTACCACAAAAGAAAAAAAAAATTGTTAGATGGATTGCAATGGCATTCAATTGGCTCAAAAAATTGTTCTTTGATGAAGATGTTTCATTTTCAATTTGAATGTGGTCTGTGGCTGTGGGACCCACATCCTCAATTCCAACAAAACCCAATCAACACACAATGAATTATTATATTATTATTATTATTATTATTATTATTATATATTGTTTTTTAGGTATTGTGTTGTGAAGTTGCTATCTCATTTATCCACTTTTTAATGCTATAGAGGAAGGGGACAAAGATGAAGATTTTTTTTTCTTTCTATCTCAGTTGTATAAAGAAAAGAAAAATTAAAAAAAATAATAAGTTTATATATATATATATTTATTTATGCAGAAAGCATTCTTGCATTTGAGTCCTTCTACCTGTACTATTCTTAGATGAAATATCTATCCATATATTTGCATAGATATTTGTATAAATCAAATGGTTTTATATTGATAAATATAACGACCATTAATAATTCTAAATATTGTAAAAGTGTTATTATAATTTTTTTTTTCAAATTACGAAGAAATTTATTTTTTTTAGGTCAACTTTAGTTGGAATAATGATTTAATTTCTGTATCTTCAAATGGGTAACAACATTGTCCTTGAACTTTTAATAGGTAAAAATTTAGTCATTACACTTTACAATTTATATAATTTAGTCCTTATACATGTTGATGTAGGTATGTATAGAAGCCATATAGGTTGACTAAACTGTTCCATATCTGAAAGGGTAAAAAAAGTGATTGACTTTAAGCACCGTAAAAGAAGCCCATGCATTTTGTTTCTAATCATCCCAATTTGAACTACTTTAAGCTTGGTATATCAGGTTAGTTGTGTGAGTGAGTAGTATAATGCTTTAAGAGAGTGCTCTTATAACTAGAGACGAGGAGATATTTCTGTGTGATTGTAATAATTTTTCACATACAGTGGAATCTTTCTAGTCCGTAACTTTTTCTCCAATTTGGAGTTTTTCCACGTTAATTCTTGTGTATTACTAATTTTATTGTTTTTTTTAATTTCTCTGATATTTTACTAATTATTCCTGCAATAGTGAGTGATTTTTTTCTAAAAGAAGCCAATTATTGAAGGATCATATATTAATTATTAAATAGTAGCAAAATAACAACAAAGACTAATATAGTTTTTTTTGGAGTTTAATAATATATAGAGTAGAGGAATATTCGAACTTCAGATTTCTTAATCGATGATATATGTTTTAAGAGAATAAAATGATGAAGAATAAAGAATTATATTGAAAGATTAGAAATATTAATTTGATCAATGAAATGGACAAAAATGTATGCATGTGTCAAATAACCCCATCCTATTAAAGAGTAACATTTATAGTAATGAACTTTATATGAACAAACTTTAGAATCAAATATGAGACGTGCAATACACGGTATTATAAAACACTAAGAAAAAATAATAATAATAATAATAATAATAATAATAATAATAAAATGAAAGGTGAGCAAAAATCAGAACACAGCAGCCACAAATTAATATTATATGCAAAGGCATAATTCCACTAACACCTCCAACAAGGAAAATCAAATACTTTGAATGCAATCTGATTAGGACCCAACTAAACCTTACCTTACATCATTTCCATATCAATTATATACTTTCAATTATTGCTCTCTCTCATGAAACTCATTGGTTTTTTTTGTAATGTCATAGATATAAACATTACTATATATCATATGCATTATTTGTATCGATTTAGTCAATATTTGTATCGATTTAGTCCATGTGATTTAAAATTTATAAATAATTTAACATCTTTTAAAAATCGTAACAACTCACGTATTACGGTGAAATTTTTGTATCATATAGAGTTATTTTGCCTCTTCACCAGGTAGTTAGTAAGGTTGTGCGGTTTGAATTGGCGTGGGGTTTCTGTTGAGAAGATTTGTAGCTTTTCTCATTGAGATTTTCCCCCATAATTTTTGTTGTGTTGTGTGTTTGGTTGTTTTGTTATCTTGTCTTTTAACTCTTCGATTTGTAATTTGTTTGTGTCTTGACTTCAGACTTTTGCTAAAAAAAAATTGTAACAACTTATGTACTACAATGAAAAATTTCGTTAGATTCTTTTCTTTTATATGTGTTTTTAAATTAAAGACAGTATAAGTCTTTATTTACTAGATGAGATTCATTATGATAGAGACTAAATCATTATAAATTCTAATACTTTAAGAGACTAAATCATTATAAAATTTAAAGATGAAATTAGAAGTTTTAGTCCTTCAATTTTTCATTTTGTATCTATTTTTGGATTTTGATGACTTTGAAAGATGTCTAATAGATCCCGAAACTTACATATTAATTTATGTCTATTTGGTCCTTTACTATTATGTGTCTACTAGGTCTTTAAACTTTCAATTTTGTATATCCAATAGATCTTGAAAGTTCAATTTTGTGCTAGGTCTTTTATCTATTCAATATTTTTCTAATTCACTGACCTACTAGACACTAAATAAAAAGTTTAGGGTCTTGTAGACATAAAATTCAATTCTATACATAATAATATTAACTATTTTTTAGAATGTTTGAGTATGTTAGAGACCTAATAGACACAAAATTCAAAATTCAACGACCCTACTAGACATATTTAAAATTCATAGATCTTTTAGATACAAAAGTAAAAAGTTTAGTCGACAGGAAGTTATTAGACATTTTTTTTAAGTTTAGAGACCTTTTGACACAAATTTAAAAGTTCATAAATTAAACTCGTAAATTAACAAATTTTAAACTACGTAAATTGAAATTCATGGACTAAATTCTCATTTTAAGAATGGTTGAATGTACAAAAAAAAAAAAAAAAAAAAACTATACTTTTTGTGGAATCATATTAGCACTTTAGTGAAATATAAAATGAGAAATTGATTGATGTAACTCTAGAATGCCCTATAGACAATTATGTCCAATGCATATGGATTGTGACAATTATGTTATTATATAATGGATCTTTTGAAGTCCATTTTTTTTTTTTTAAAAAATGTCTCAATATGTGATTTAAAAAAAACATTTCTATAATATGAAGGGAAATTTTCACATATAGAAAAAATATCAAATTATTTACAGAAAATAATAAAAAAAATTTGATAGACATTGATAAACTTCTATCAGTATCTATTAGTGATAGACTTCTATCATTTCTATCACTGATATACCCTAATAGACTTATCACTGAGATAGATCTTGATAGACTTCTATCGGCGTCTATCATAACTATCTAAAAATTTTGCTATTTTGTGTGTATAGTTTCTCTTATTTTTCTATTTTTAAAAATTCCTCTAATATAAATTTATACGGTAAATGATATGGAACATACATAGTCATGTGAGCTTTACCCATTATGTGTTAAAAACTCAAAATTTGGAGAAAAAAAAACTACATCCATAAAAAAGAAATCTACTATGTAAATTTTTTTTTACAATCATATAGAATTTTTTTCTCCGATCACAATTACAATAAAAACACTCTCTCAAAACTTTCGTATGATATTCACATTCCTCTCTCCACTTTCAATAAAAGAATACAAAATAGAATTTAACTAGAGTCGTTAGGACACCCAAACTTAAAATGTTTCTAATTGAGGCGATTTGAATTCAAAGCCATATATTTCTATCATAGTGCTTAATTGAAGTCGGTCCCTTCATTTAACCTTTTTAATATGAGATGATTACTCTTTAATATTTAACTAAAACCTTACATATAAATTAATAAAATCTATACGAGATGAATAAAAAAAACTCTTTCTTTCTCTCTTTGGGGGAGAAATTACTGAATAGAGTCGTTTGTAACATTTCTGTTTTTTTGTTTCTACATATTCGTTTATTGTTACTTGTTTCTTATTTTTCAATAAATAAAAACAGTTATATTTTATTAAACAAACTCTTTCTATCTTATTGCAGTCATAATTTATATCTTTTGAAGCATGTTTTAGATACGTATATGGTGCGTGGTTTTGAATATGAACCCATAACTTTTCATATATAGTGGTGTGACATTTTAAGGAAAAAATACAAATAAGGTTATCATCCTTAATATACTTCTTGAGCTTCTAATTTGCCATGGTCTGATGTGAAGGATTACCCATCCTTAATACAAATTGCAAAGTTGAACAAGACTCAAAACTTTACTATATAAATAATTTATTTTATCCTAATCGATCTCCTAATTCATATCTCTATATTGATTTGGGTTTACTTCCATACTTAAATCCTATAAAAATAAAGTAGTTAAAAGTCTGATTTCCAACCATGTAAATGCTTTAACTTTACCAAATTAAATAATATTCACACATTCGTCTGAGCTTTGTTAGTTATTGAATTAGATAGCTCCAACCTCCAAAATCTATTACTCTATGTTTAACTAATTTTGTAACGCCTCGAATTCAAGAGGAGGACATGTTTGAACCGAAACCACATCCGAATGAGATGAATCCTAAAGATATGAAAGTTTGGTTAAAAAAAACTTAAAAGAAAGAACAGTTACAAATATAACAATCAAATTCAAAATATTAACATATATAACATCATTTTTAAAAAATTGCAAATATAGCAAAGTCTATTAGTGATAGACTTTTATGGTGTAGGTGATCTATCATTGATAGACCGTAAGAGTCTATCAGCGATAGAAGTCTATCACTGATAGACTTTGCTATATTTACAATTTTTTAAAAATGTTTCTATACATTTGGTTATTATCCCTAAAATTACTACTCATTACTATTACCCTTAAAAGAAAAGAAAGTTATTACCTATGCTATTCAGTGACTCAATTATTAGAAATCCACGGTTAAGCATGTTTAGCTTGAGACAATCTTATGTTGGGTGACCTAGAAATTTTTTTTAGGATGTATATGAGTGAGAACAAAGGACCTGTGTTGGTTTGTGGGAATAGACTTCACTCTTAGAAGCAGTTCAAGTCAAACAAAGAATCCGAATTTTGAGGTTGAGGTGTTACAAATTTCAAGTTTAAAAACCTCATTATTAGTGTGGAAACAAAAAAATTACTTGTTTATAATTCTCAGTTTGATTGTAATACATGTGTATAATTTAAGAAATATAATATTGAGAACTATTTATAAAGGTAGGCTTTATTATGGTCTTCATTTGATTTGAGATGTGCATGTTCTCTAAAGCTGGCAATATTATGGAATTGTTTACTATTAAATACTTTTTCTTCCAATAAATAAAATTAAAATGCCTATTCATATGTGGCAAATCAAACCTAATCATCTTTTTCACTCAAAAGATTATATAATACAATTCAAAAGGTATTTTACATTGTGATAGCATTGTTAATAAGGATTGACGTGACATCTTCATTTGGCATTTTGCTTAACAAAGATGACTTTCTTTTCAACTTATTTGTCTTCAAATGCATTTGATATATATATATATATATATATATATATATATATTTGTAACATATATGTATGTATGTTTAGAGCTTACTATTAATTAGGCTTAGGAACTTCACGTATATGATTTGTTTTGATGATAATAATTAACACATCACATTTAAAATGGAGTTAAAAATAAAAGTTACAGGAAAATAATATTGAACGTAACAAATATTTCTATGTGACAAATGAAATCGATAAGTATAGTCAAATTAAATGGACACACAATATTGAGGTTGATACAGTAATGATGTGACATTTCAATAATTACATTTCGAAATGATAAGACATATACTTAAATAATGAAACGTGGCATACTTGATAAATAAAATTGTGACATGTGGTAATAGTGGCTGATGAGGTCATTTTGATATAGAAGGTAGGGAACAAATTAGAATAAAATAGGAAACAAATAGAAATAAAAAAAATTGAAAAAAGGAGGATAAAGAACAAGTGTGTGCATGTTGGTTGGGGCTTCCAACTGCAATTTTGATGAATATGTATAATTATGGTTGCCAAGGTTAGGGACAACAAATTCCTTAGATAATTTTAGAATACTATGAAATTGCATATGTTTGATGCAAGAATCCCATATATATATCTATATATATATATATATATATATATAAAGGACCTACGCGTCCTTCCTACAATCATCCTCGAACAAACGAGCCACACAGCTTGATCATGTTAAATAGTGATACGTTCGATCTCCTTTTAAGTGCATTGTTGTAATCCATGCCAATATCTCTTTCAAAGTATGCTGCTTTGTTTAATAGAACTCAATCATAAATCATAGATGACAAGGCTTAACCATCTTCATCGTTGTTTGCCACTTGAGGATTAAACATGATGAATATATAGTTGAGTATTGGCATGATTTTGATACCAATAGACTTATCGTTCGTCGCTTATATCTATCTATAGACTTCATTGCCTACGTAATTAGAGACTTTGTTCACACTCTCAAATAGCTTGAGTGTTTTAAATCTTTTTTTGTACCATTGATAAGATCATTTTCTTCGTTTTCCCCTCTTAGTTTTCTCAAGGTCATATGAGTAAGTTTCTAAGACCTTACATTAACCTAGTCTTAAACCCTTCCCAAACTTATTTATAGAGCAAATTTCAATTTATAATCATAAATTTTAGGTTGTATCAATTTAAACCCTAAACTAATAATTGTATCAATTTAAATCCTGAACTTTCATAAATGTACTAATTTACATTTTCTTTCAGATTTCATTTAAAAAATATCATGCAAAATATTTAATCGTTTCAATTAAACTTCTAAATTATTATTAGTGAATCGATTTATTATTAGAATTATAATTGAAAATCGTCGATGCATAAATTCATATACGTGTGTAGATTTTTGCAAATGTCAATTTAACAAAATTGACGATTATAATTTGAATAGAAAATTTTCAAATAAATCTTAGTTGAGAGCCTAAATTGATTCACTTATGTAAGTTTAGAGGTTTAATTGATAAAATTACAAGTCTCACACTATGTTTATCCAAATAAAACATAATTTAGGGTTTAAATGGATACAATTATTAGTTTAAAGTTTAAATTAATACAACTTCTGATTTAAATTAATACATTTACTAGTTTATAGTTTAAATTAATACAATTCTAAAATTTAGGAATATAAATTAATATTTTAAACTTTACTAGAATAAAAAATTAAATTCATTTACAAATTACAACAAGATTAAAAACCCCAAATGGAAAATCACTAAGCCAGACTTTAGAAAGCCTGTTAAATCCAATATAATATTTTAGAAATCAATTAATTATGTAAAATATAAAATGGCGTATATGTTTGAAATTATTTTTTATAAAAAAAAAAAAAACTATCATTTTAATTGATATTAAATATATGTTCACAAAAGATATTTAATATTTTTGTGCTAATTCAAATTTTCGTCATAACTTTTTTTTCTTTTTGTATACGTACAAAAACTAACCCAATTCAACTAACTTCATACAAAAACTAACCCAATCCAACTAAGTTCATTTCGAGTCTGGAGTGGGTCGGGTCAGGTGCATCTTTAATTTTTTTCAACCTTAAACGGTTTGCCCATTTGGATGTGCTTGAACATCGTCCTCTTCATCATTATCTACACATTTTTCTTTATCTTAAATTATTTATTGCATTGAAGGTTTTCAAAGATAATCTTAATAACCTAAACCTATAAATAATATCTACAGTAAATATTCGAATTTCAAAATCTTATTCTTGTTTGAAAATAGCAGCTTCAACCAAAACTCCTTTAACTAGAGTTACTATACCCAAGCTTAAAGTGGGGACCATTTGAAACCAAAGTCGTAGACTCTCTTTATAGTGGTTGAAGTTCATAGTTTTCTTGAACATTTCCAATGTGGGACAACTACCATTCTAATATTTTGCCAAAATCCTTTAATTATTTTTTTTCCATAAAAGAACGTAAGAAAATTAAATCGGATTTCTTTTATTTTATTTTCTTTTCTTTTTTAAAAAAGATTTGGATTAGGTTGTTGTGTTAAGTTGAATGCATAAACTAAATTTAATTTAATGCATCCAATATAAATTAAATTAGTGGCATACTTCTATAAAAAAAAAGTCATACACTTATGATTCTATCACTGATACTTCTATATACTTCTATCATAGTCTATCAACATATTATAGGTTTTGGTTGTCTCTTTTCAAATTACCAAGGTGGTTCATATGTACAAACAAACTATCAGTTTATCACTAAACACAAACCTTAAACAAATAAAGTGTCAAATAAATAAATCAAGTATAGACTTTTAAGACTTTTATCATTGTCTATCTGCGATAAAAATAAAAACAGTGATAGACTTTTATCACTTACTGAGACAATGATAAAAGTCTACCATTGATGTTATTAGTGATATACAGTGATAGAAGTCTATCACTAATATACTTCTTCATATATAATTATATCACTTCTATTGTTGATAAACTTTTATTTCTTATTTAAAGTGTATTAGTGATGGTAGCAGATAGAGTTGAAATAATAAAAAAAAAATCAGTAATAGACTTCTATATACCACTATCAAAATTTATCAATGATATAGTATATCAAAGTTTATTTAGGTCTATGAATAAAAGGGTCTATTAGTTATATGTTTATGATTCTATTAGTGACATAGTTACATCAAGGTCTAATAATCCAATTTAATCCAAATTACTTAACCACGATGAAATCCAAAATCAAATTTCAATTGGCTGAAATCAAATTATTTTGAAAATACATTATCAACGTGGCTACATGTAAAGACAAACAATAAATTTATCACTAAATAGGAACCTCAAACAAATAAAAAGATTGAATAAGTATACAAGTAATAGACTTCTACTACTAAAATCGTGAATTTTGGGCCTTCAACCTTTTTCATATCTTCAATGGGGTTTTTTTTTTGGACATTTTCTATAAGTTGAACATAGATTTTGTTATATTTGTAATTAGTTTTAAGTTTTAGTTGATTCACCTCTTATGTCGATATCAAATCTTATCTACAAATATATGCAAATGTTGAATAGTTGTCACATGACTTGAGATTTTGTGTGCTTCTTCTTTCTCATTTATTTAATTTTCTTCCTTTTCTATATTCATACAAAATAAGAAATGCAAAAAAAAAAAATAATAATAATAATAAATAAACTCTTATCTTCCTTTTCCATCTTCATGCAAAATAAGAAATCCAAACAAGTTAAAGTAAAAATTAAATAAAAGTAGAAACCTAAAAAAAAAAAAAAACAATTTTTACCAAAAGAAAATGAAAATTAAGAAATTATTTGAAAATGAAAAACTTTTTAAAAATAAGATTTCCAATTGATGAGATATCTCAAATCATATAATTTAATAAACACAAATACTCAATATTAGAAAGCAATTAAAAACACTTATTAACATAGAAAATATTGTTCAAATACTGTGTGTAATTGTTCTTTTAAAATGATAAAAATTATTAGTGTTGAATGAGAAATTTTGAACCAATCACAAATTGACATGTCATCTATGAAATTAATGAAGAAATAATTAGATTTGGGACTAATTAAAAGTTGACATGTGTCCCAAATTGAAATTGAAGACCTAAATTGGCAAATCTCGATGGTGCCACTGTTTTCATCCTCACTATTGGATAAATTAATTAATTATTAATGTTTGGGCTAGAATCCAGTTTAGTCTAGAAATAAACTTAATTTAGTCCAAAGGCCAATAAATGCCCAAATCCAATTAGTTGGGCGCAAGGGCCAGGTCCATGGATCAACCAAGCCTAAGCTCACAAAGCCCAAAATAGAGGAGTTCTCCTACATTTGAAAGTTAGAGAGAATTCTCCCTATTAACTCCTGAAGCTGAATCACACTTGAGACTGAAGTTACTTGGAACACATACCACATTCAACTGACAGAATCAGATAATCAAATACTAGATATCCTTCACCTAAGAGAGAAACCGAGGATCAAATATTAGAGATCGAACCACAAGAGAATCAGAGTATTAAATACTAAAGATCGAACCACAAGAGAATTAGAGGATCAAATACTAGAGATCGAACCACATATGCATCAAATTTACATAAACATCAAGTTCAACTTCACGAAACACGTTTCTTCGGAAACTTGATGCGAACAACTAGCATTCATAAAAATTGACTTGTTTTTTAACCTAGATTTTATATGAAAGGAAAAGAGTTTTGAAGACAAAAGTCAACTATATAAAAGAGAAAGGTTAGTGCTTTGACAAGCTTGTATGAAGGACAACAAAATAAAACAGATAAATGTTTTTATTCTTGGCATGATGATGAACTAGTTTTGATTAAGGAGACCTTATTATTATTAGATGATATAATATTAAATTTTCATTCACTTGAACTTTTAAGTCAATTTAGAATAAGTTAGTATATAAATGATAAATGTGCAAGATAAAAATGAAAGATCTTCAACAAAAAAAAAAAAAAAAAAGTAAATAGGAAACTTAAAAAAAAAAAAAAAAAGAAAACCCATAGACCCAAGAGCAAGAGCCTGAGTTATTGTTTGGACTTAAATCCTCGATGGAACCTTGAATATTCGCCCATGATCCAATCCTTGAGTTTGACTCATTAATAAAAAAATGTGGCTAAGATTGGGTTAGACTTAGGTAGGTGGCCAATGGAATATTTAAAAATATATTTGTTTATTTTAATTTTTTTAATAAAATATTATTAAAATTCTATTTTTATTAATTTATTTTGTATTTTTATTAACTTTTTTTAGATAGAATCATCGATATTATAAAATTTTATTTAGTAGTTAATTTCCTTAAAAATATTTATTAATTCAAAAAAATTTATGTTAATATATGATGTATCTAAATATATTTTAAAAAATAATATCAAAATGTTTAATTTTTTAATATATAAAGTATAACATATGAAAAACTACGCATTCCTTGATAAGTTTGGCTAAATGGGAGCGATTTTATTTTATTTTATTTTATTTTTTAACTAGGGAAATAGCTAAAATTAGAAGCAAACTTTTAAAGAAATAGACAAATATTTTTTCCTTTAAAAAAAATAGCCAACCAGATAAACCGGTTTTATTAAATGTATAATATACCGAAATACCCTTTAAAAGATCTAAATATGGTGTAATTAAAAATAGATTTAAAAGGAGAATCAAATCGTCTCTGAAAATATATTTCAAAACACAATCAAAATCTCATTTAAAAAATTCTTAGTACAAAAAATCAGATATTAGTTAAAACAAAATACAAATTTAAAATCAGTAAAAAAGACATAATAAATCTTAAAAATTAAATTACATCATTAAAAAAAAACAATTGATATGTAAATGATAAAATAAAAGGTAATTGTTTTACCCGGTAAAACTGCTGAAAATATTTTTAATTATAACAAAATATCACTGTCTATCAGTATCTATCATTATCTATCAATACATTTTGCTATATTTATAAATATTCTAGTTCATTTTATTATATTTGGAAATAGTTTTGAAATAAATAACGTTTAAAATGAATGTGACAAAATAAATGCAATTACCTCTTATTTGAATGTAACAACTGAATTTGATTCAAAACATTTCACCTTGTATTAAAAACAAGGCATTTTGTATTAGTCTTCTATGCAAAGTCTCAAAATCAAAACAATAATTAACCTGTAATGGAAAAATCAAAGCAAAAATAATTAAGTGAAATGCACACAAACTTTTAAAATGATGAACATCAACAATATAAAAGAGAAAAGTGGGTGCTTTTACAAGCTTGTTTGAAGGACAACAAAACAAAACATTGATGATCAACTTTATCTTTCAATTTCGATTAGGGGCACTTTACTTTAAATGATATAATAATAAATTTATCTCCATCCCTAAGTTTAAATTTTTTATTACTGATTTAAAATAGTATAAATTTGATATAAATATCAAAGTTTAAAATGTTGATTTTAACGATAATATCGAAATCTTAATCTTATGAAAATTTCAACGGTCGATAAAATGTTGATTTCAATGAATATTTGTAGAAAAGTAAATAAACAAGTTAACATGTATATTATTTATATTATATTTACATAAATGACATTTTGTTGATTATTTTATATGTTTCATAGATTTTTTTAAGATATAATATAAATTTTGATTCACCCTTATGTCGATATCGAATCCATAAAAATATAAAAAATATCTCTAGAAATATAAACATGTTCATGAAAACTGCCGGGTCAATGTGGTTGGTTGTTTTCCCAAATTTTCAAATCCAGCTCCTAAAAATGGATATTTATTTATTCTAAAATGAGATTTTGTTATTTTGTTAATTTAGAAAAATATTTTTTACCAAAGTTGGGCATGTTAGGGTAGTGAATAGGCTTTTGTAAAGTGGATTATTAGTCAAATATTTGGATCCTATAAAGTAGCTGCCATCGAGGTATGATTCAGATTTTTGGCCATTAATTAAAAGGGTTAAAATATAGGGGAATTTTTAAAAATAGAAAAATAAGGAAAATTATTTTCTCAAAATAACAAATTTTTAGATAGTTGTGATAGACACGAATAGAAATCTATCAGAGTTTATTAGTGATAGAAATGATAGTAGTATATCACTGATAGATGCTGATAGAAGTCTATCAATATTTTTTTTGCTATTTTCTGTAAATAGTTTTACATTTTTTCTATCTGTAAATTTTTTTCTAAAATATACAACTTAGAGATTTCACCTAATTAATAAATTTTAGGGAAATTACTATAAACAGAATAAATATCAAACTATTTACAAATATAGAAAAATTTCAACAGCAATAGAATTCTATCGCAGTCAATCACTGATAGACGCTAAAATTTTTCTATAGACTCATTTTTCTATATTTGAAAATCACCCTTAATTTTATTTTATTTTTTTAATGTTTTAAAAATTCAATTCTATATATATATATATATATTCGGTTAAAAAAAGTCCCTCCATTGCAAATTTCCCCTAGAATAACTAGCAAGAATTAAAAGATTGAAAGTAGAAATTGAATTTTGCAAGAGTTAGCGAAGAAATTGAAACCATCTCCAATTAAATTATATGTATGATGGTTTTTTTTTTAAAAAAAATTAATTAATAGATGTTAACTATAAAGATTAAAAATGAGTATTTAGTAAAAAAGAAAAATAGAGATTAAAAGGGTAAATCTTGAAACTTAGGAGAAACCTGAAACAAAACACAAAATGGTAAAATTATAACGTTTTGAAATCTAGGATTAAATTGAAGTCAAATTCAAAAATTACGGACTAAGAGTGTAACGTTTTGAAACCTATGGACCAAATGAAAATTAATCCCAAAACCTAGAGACAAAAAATGAAACAATGGTAAAAAGGGGTCAAATGAAAAGTAACCCCAAGTTTAAAAGTCAATGAAATTTGACCGATGTCACCACCCCATGAAATTACCACTTTTAACCCTTCCTTCTTCCTTTTGCAACCTTTTTTCTTTCTTTTTTTTCTTTCTTTTTTATGCGTTCCTCTTCCTTTTTTCTTTTTTTGCATTTCTTCTTCGTTTTTTTTTTTTTTTTTTTTTTTTTTTTTGCGTTTCTCCTCCCATGTTTTTACTCCCACCATTGACTCACTTTGTTAGAATTTCCATAGGCTCTCTTTTCCGGCAATTTCTTCTCTTTGTGTTGCCTTCTTCTCATAGAATCAGATATGTAAGTTGGAGCGTGAACCAAAATGGGAGGAAAAAATGAGAGTGAGATCGAAAAACAAGAGTAAGAAGTGAGAGCGAGAGGAAGAAACGAGAGCAAAAATTCGAACGAATGGAAAAAAAATCGAAAAAAAAACTATAAAATTGATGAAGTAGCGAGAGGAAGAAGCTCTAGGAAGAATTCAAACGAAGGAAAAAAAATCAAGGAAAATTTTTTCAGTTGTGTCTAATAAGGAACGAGAGGAAGACATGAGGAGCGAAAGGAAGAAACGAGAATTCGTTTGAGCATTAGGCCCTCTTGGCAGTTTGGAGATAAAACGGTACTTTCACCCGTAGCCAACGTAAGAGGAAGACCATTTTTTGAGCAAATTTGAATCGAAATTTGGCCCTTTCCATACAAAATCCTCACCAAAAATGTATTCTTCCAAAATTAGAATAAAGGACACATTTGGAATCATAATTCAAAATTAAACAATATTTTTTTTAAAAAAAATCTTCAAATAGAGAACATGAAACTAAAAGAGTTATCCAAAGCATTTGGATTTTCTTTTTTCAAATTAAAGAGAGAGAGAGAGTGAGAGGGAGATAGAGAAGACACAGATACCAAACACTTTTTTTCTTCTTAAAAAGCAGATATAATGAAAAAAGAAACTAAAAATGTCACAAAAAAAAAAAAAAAAAAAAAGAAAGAAAGAAAAAGAAAAACAGAAAACATTATCAAACAACTCCTACCAGAAGAAATGTGAGTAACATAAATCTTTCCACACAATTTGCAGTTAAGAGCCTTGAGAAAAGACAATATAACCAAAAGAGAAACAATTCTTTCCTACCAAATGAACATTTCAAATAATAGCAACTTCCTGAGGGGTCTGCTTTTCTAGGACCTCAAATTCTCACCTGTTCACATTTTCAGTTCAGAAAACACAAGAAACAAGTTGGTTTTATAATACAATATCTACCTTCTTCTCATCAGTCTAACCTCTACCAACAGCTCAAAAGAGGAAGAAGATTTGGATCAACAGACAAAAAAAAAAAAAAACTTACCCGACTGATTACTAGTTTAAACGATGCGTAAGACAAGGCTGTTTGGGCCGATTTGAGCACCGAACAGTAAGATATGATGATAGGAGCACAGGCAGAGAAATTCGAGCTGACTTACCATTGAATCAAAGCATAGAAATGTTAGAATTGAACAATTATCCAGTGACAGGAGAGACTATAAATATTTATTAGTAAAGACACAATGAAGAAAACAGGATGAATTGTGACAGACGAGAGAATTTTGATCAAACTAACCAACAGGAGAACATAGAAACAAAAGCACATCCAAATATAGGCACATTAAGAAACTGAAAACCATACACGGCAGACGAACAGTTGTAGCCGACCGAGATAAATGTAGTGAGGAGCTCCAAAAGTGCCAGATCTGGTTTCAGAATCAGGCTCTTCTGTCCAATTATTCTATAAGCAACCCATAACAGCACAGTTATAGACAAAAACTCCGACGTGCTCCTTCACACCAAGAAACTTCCAATCCAAGGCTCCATTCCTCATGCCAAACTTCGGAGAACACGCGTTCAGTACAATTGCTTCACCATTTGGACCTTTCTGTCCACCAATCACAAGAAGTTCCTCGCCGCAGGCCTTGAAAGCCAGGCCCCAACCATTTGAAGAATCAGCCCTCAAAGGAAGCCTTCCCAATACATTCCAAGTATTTTTGATTTTGTCGTACCTCTTAACCAGGTTGGTTAAATACTCCACTGCATATAATTGGTTGTCCACCACAGCAACAAGGGGAGGGGCCTGAGCAGCCCTATTAACATAAGGATACATTCCTTCAATTTTCCTCCATTTTCTTGTTTGAAAATTGTACTCCTCCCCACAAGTTAATGAAACAGTGGAGCTCGACATTCCACCGATCACAAAAAACTTCCCATCCATAAAAAAACCAGAACACAATCTACGTGGGGTCATCATTTTGGGTAACATTTCCCATGTACCCAATGAAGAGTCATACAGCTCTGCAGAGTCTAAAACATTCCCATTTATATCACTCCCACCTGCTACAATCGCAATTGAACCAAGACTACCCGAGCCAAACAGACAACGAGGTTGATTCATTCCTTGACACTTTGCCCAACTGTTACAAGTTGAATTATACTTCCATATAGCAAAATCAAACATTTCTCGGCCAAAAACTAACAGCTCACTTCCTACAGCCAATGATTCCTTGTCTGCGTGATTGAAGCACTCATCGCAAGGCATTTTAGGCAAAGTCATCCATACTTTCCTCAAAGGATCAAATGCTTCCCAACCCTTTAAATCACAAACCAGATACACCCAATGCTCCTTAATCCCCAAATGTTTTCTCCACCCATATAAATCACCATTTCTAACCAACTTGTTAAACCTTGAGTTAAGACATGACAATGCTGTGTAATCTGATTGGCAAGCCCAAGCAAGACAATTCAAGGCAACATCATCAATAAGACCAGGGAACAGTGAATCACTTGATCCAAGGTGATGACCATCATCCACTCTTCCTCTTGTGGTTAAGTCCAAGAGATGAGGTACTTCTTCTTCTTCTTTACTGTCCACCTCCATACAAGTATCAACACAAATTTTGTTTTTCATGTTAATAACTATTTGGTATACCCAAAAAAACCCCACCAAATCCCCCAAACAAAAACCATCAAAAAGAAAAGTTAAACAAAAAGTTATCTATGCTATGCCACATCTCAGCAGAATCCTCCCCACATCCAGAAAGAAATTCTGATCCTTGTGTGCAATCAGATTCCGTCTGTTTATTCCTTCCATCAATCCAACAATTTCAACAACATAACCCTTGATAAACTCCCAAATTTCTCCATATACGTATCTATACAATTACCAAATAAGCAAAACACCATTCAAATCCAACCAACCAAACAAACAAACAACAGGATTTAGAATCCCAATAATACCCTGAATTGGAACTCCTTTCCGGAAGCCTTCCAGCCGCTACCCGGAAACTCAGACAGAATCCTCATCTGAAAAATCAAGAACAAAAAAGAGTTAACCACTAATTCACACTCCATTGCAACACTAACACAATTCATCGCAAAAATTCAGGGTAGCAATCCGATCCCAACCATAGAAAATCAAATGGGTCAAGATCGAAATCAAATTACAACGCGGATCCAGCAGAAGAAACAGAAAATCAATAATCCGAAAGGGGGAAAAAGCAAAATTACGTACGCGGAAGACTGGAAAGTGAATCGGATCCTTGAGTTACGGGTTGGCGGAGGAAAAGAAGTTGGAAATAAACATGTCGCCGACGGAAGGCGGAGGGCGGAGAGAGGCGGCGGCGTGAAAATGGAGAGTACTGAGAGAGATCGAAGAGGGTGGGGCTATGGAAGCCAGGAAAATGGGCAGTTTTGCAGCAATGGCCGTACATTTGGATATTTGTACTACCTTCTTCTCTTTACCATCATCACTTCCTCTAAAGCTTTCTTTTTTCCTTTTTTTTTCCTCTTTTTTTTTTTTTTTCCAATCTTTCTTTACAACTTTTCTTTTTTAATTTCTCTGACAAGAAAAATCATATTCTTCATTTTTTTTTAGAAAATTAAAGATTCATTATTTTTTTTTATTTATTTATTTATTTATTTTTTTTTTTTTTTGTAAGGAATGAGATTCTTTGTTACAGTTGAAGAAAAGGTAATAATGGTTGAGAAAAATGAGATTTGTGAAATCTAGTGTGAAAAAATATTTAAAAAAGGTGGGGGAGAGGGAAGGGAGAAAATAATTTCTTTCGTTAGGTTAAGAATACTTTGTGTGAAAGTTTAAAATGTTGGTCTTAATTTTACGAAAATTTTAATGAAAATATCAATAAAAGTTGATGAGAATGAAAATTTTGAAAAAATTATAAATTATATTGTCGGTTAGGATAGATTGCAAGCACAATCTGATCTTATACGACTTAACTCATTTCCTTTGAAAAATTAAGATTTGGGTTCATCTTAATCACATGTCAAATTGTGTTTGGGTCTAGTTGAGCAAGGTAATTGTGAGCACAAGGAAGACGTAATTCTACTTGACGAAAACGATTTGAATACCTCTTTTCTCTCATCATCTTTTTACAACATTTCTTTCTCTTACGGTTTTCTTTGGTTTTCTAGCTCTTCACTTTCCTTTTCAAAGCTCCTAGACCAAATCAAATCAGATTTTTATCTTGATTACCTTTGGCTATAAATTTGAGGAAGTCTTTATTTTCTTAATTGAATTAGTGTACTATAGAATTTGATACTTGGACTCTATCCATTTTTATATTACTTTTTTGGCAGTGTATATTTGCAATTAGGAATATAGTTTGTGTCAATGCCCATCAGTTGTGGGGGCTTAATAGCATGCAACTTTTATATATTTAGAGATTTCGCTTAGTGTTAAGAAAGCTTGTGTAAGAAGATCTTCACAACCTAGTGTGATGTCGAGCCTATCATACTCTGATGCCTAAGTTAGTAGGATCATATAGGTCAGCTAAGCACATCAGAAGTAACGTCAGAGCTCTCATTTGAAGATTAATTACTCTCCCCATTTGGGATCATTTAATCAGACTATTTCTGGTTACGTATAACGCTAGCAATGACACGACTGTTTCTGGCACTCAAGGTTGCAAGGTGCCAGACTAAGAGAGCAACTCAATTATTTTTTTTATTGCTATATATTTACCAGTTCGGTTGGGCGGCCCAAACCCTGAGGTACTGACTTTTTCCTTTGGGACGCACTTGAAAAGTGTGTTATTTTCCTTTTTATAATTATTTTAACTTAATATTATAAGATTTGATGTTGTTTGCTAGTGATTTGCAGGATTTGAGCATGAGAACGAGATTTGGAGTTTGATAGACTGAAAATGAACCATTTTTACCTAATAAAGACGAGAATGACTTAAATCTCCAAACTAGGGAAGAAAATGAGGCCCAGAATGCCCAAACCCGAGGCAACAAAATACTGTAGCAATGCAGCGCTGTGATAGACTCACACGATGGAGGGGCTTTTTTTTATAGCGTTGGGGTGCCAGTGTATTTTTGGTAACTTTTTCCTATTTACTCTAGAGTACTTTTCCAACCATTTTGGACATCGAGTTTCGGAGTTTTTTAGGCCAAAAGAGAGAGAGTTTTAAGTAGAATTCAGATGGTCTTTGGTGCCGGAGTCAATTGTAGACCGTTTAAGGATCTATTCCACCATGAAGATGAGGTCATAACGCTGGATAACACATTTCTTTTCCTTTTTTGTCTGATTTTTCTCTGTATTTTTGCATTCTAAATTTGGTTCTATCTATGGAAGCCATCTTAGATTGAGTTTCTCATTGTTTTAAGGCTAGATGAATTCTATGGATACTTTCTAAACGCTTTTGTGATCTTGAGTTGAATTAGCATCAATATTTTTTAGCATGATTTTTCTTAATACTTTTGATTATTTGATGAAAAATTGAATAATTTTATGTTCTAGTATCTTGTTGGAACAAGAAGGTTTAGATTAGATCATACATGTTAAATTATCGTTTGAACATACTAATGTAATTGAAAAAAGGTAAAGATTGTTGATGAAGGTTTCTAATGTTTTACTTAATTAACTAGTTTCAAGAGATTAGTAATGTATAATTAGGTGAAAGAAAAGATTGACTTCAAAAGGAGAATCCAGATAAAAAAGGCTTCCAAATCTAGGTGTTGTATTAATTGGTTCAAGAGTTAAAACAATTGAGTTTAGTAGATCTGTTGATGAAATCTGTACCCTAATACGTCTTTTTGTTGAAAATTTCCATACTTGACCACTCTATACATTTGTTTTCTTAGACTAGTTTACTTTATTTTCAATCACAAGTCAGTCCCTTAAATAAAATTAGAACAATCTTTGAATAGCTAAGAGATTATCAAACTGATTCTCTGAGGACGATACTCGGCCAAGGCTGTTTTAAACTATATTATAATTTGGCTTGTGGGTTTGCACGACATCAAATTTTTTGCGTCATTGTGGGAAATTGTGTTTTTGATTTCTTTTAATATTTATGAGACTTGACTAATCTTAATTTAGGGTATACATTAGTTTGTTTTTTTTTTTTTTTTCTTGTCTTTGATTTTTATTTTTGAGTCTTAATTTAGGGTGTACATTATTTTCTTTGAAGTTATCTTGAGTTGAAAACTAGCCCATTTGAAAACAACTTAAATGGATGCCCTCATTTTTTTTCATATCAATATTGTATAAATTTTGTAATACTAATACACATATATATTTTTTTTCTTTTGCCTAATATTGGTTCTTATCAAAATTATGACCCAAACTCTGAACATATGTCTCTTTTTGTTTATTAAACCTAGGTATATTAATTCACATTAAACAACTAATGTACATCCTTGTTAAAATATTTAAATCCTAAGGTCGCTTGGTAGTTCCACTATTTTCTTTTCTTCTTGATACACCCTAGATGCATTGATTGAAGAGAAAAAGTTTTAGAAATTGAGAAATGGAAGAAGGAGAGTAAGAGAGTGTTGAAGAAGATAGTAAAAATAGAGAATGGTTAGATTGTAGATTGAAGCAGATGAGAGAGAGGAAATGGAATATGGAGGTGAAATGTGGTGTAGATAAATAGTTTCCATTTATATACACATGTTAAGGGTGTTATGGGTCATTTCTGAACCAAGAATCACAAGCTCAGGATGGCATACTCTTAAGGGTGAAATCAGAATAACAATACTCATGTGAGGGCCGTAGGAGTGTACGAAACAGGGCAATGGGTCATGGGAGGAAGAGACTAGCGAAAGGAGAGAGGTTGGGCCGAAAGGCCCAACTTGCCCGTGAGGCTGAGGCGAGAGCCTCTCTCTTCCCATGAAGGTCCACTTCTCGTGGGCCATGGTTTCAGCTCCTATGGCCGTCCCGAATTGGCTTTTCTTAATCCCTTTACGAAACCCTAAGTCTACCCCTCTATAAATAAGAGATCATAGGCATCACCTAAGGTAAGCAATACATCTAACTTCTAGCTTGCTCTAACTTTTTACTAAATACTTACGTAAGCATCATATATTCTATTGCAAGCACCACGCCGGTGTTTTCTTCTTCATTGTTTTGCAAGTCGTCTTTCTTCCCTAAATTAAAAATTTATTGTTGAAAGCACGTGAAGGTCAAGTGAGTCTTCATATCCAGATTTTGCCATCAACAAAGGACATTTATAACTTTTTTTAAAAGGTTAATGATATCAATGCAACTTTTGAAAGTTTAGCAATATTTTTAATACGTGGTTTTAAGGATTTCCATCCATAAATAACATTAAGGTATTTTAAAACATTTTTAGAAATGTTGAAGGACATTAAGGAAATTTTGAAAGTTTAGGAGTCTTTTTGAAAAGAAAAAAAAAATTAACAGTTTTCATTAAAAACTATCAATAAAAAAACTATCAATAAGGGTTTTTTTCTGAACTTTTTTTGAAAATTCAAAAGTATTAGTGAAACTTTTGAAAATTTGAAGGTATTTTTAAAACAAAATAGAAAGTTTATGAGTATTTTCATAAAAAATATTTAGAAAATAGTTATCATAATTTAGTCTCCGTATATATCTCAAAGAATAAGGAACAAGAAAATAAGAACATAATCCACAACAAAATATTATCTAAGAAGCTTTAAGAGAATGCTTGGTTCACAATATGACTTGAGTTTGTGGAATTTGGAATTAAGCTTTTCTTAAGAAAATAAAAAATAAAAAAATTACCATGTGTTAAGTGGGAGTTGAAATGTGTAACTCCTTGATAAAAAAGAATATATATCTTAACCAATTAAATTATATTTAGGTTGATTCAAAATTAAGAATTTTGATGATATAATTTATATTTGAAGCGTTTTTTCAGTTCAATAAATGAGAATGAAAAGATTCAAACTTCTAATTTTTGTATATAAAAATTAAGGAAATTTACTATAAACAGAAAAAATATCAAACTATTTACAAATATAGAAAAATTTCACTGTCTATCAGTGAAAGACCGCGATAGAATTCTATCGCTTTCTATCGCTCAAGCAAATAAATTCTATCGCTCAAACGATAGAATTCTATCGCGATCTATAAGTGATAGACGGTAAAAAAAATTTATATTTGTAAATAGTTTGGCTCATTTTTTAGCCCAAAAATTTATAATATAAGAATATGAAATTCTATAAAACTAATCCATTTTTAATTTGTGAATTAATTGTAAGAGGGAGGATTTTCATTAATCAATGTTTTAACAACGTAAAAAAAATTAACAAACACTCATAATCTAACCTAAAAAAAAAAAACAAACAAACAAACTCATAAGCCTTTTTTTTTTTCTTTTTTTAATAATTATTAGAACTAAAACTTCATTGAAACTAAAACAACAAACAAAATAAAGCCACAAATACTAACTTTACACATTATTTTGTTTTTGCAAATAATGAAACGTGATATTATTAATAAAATGTTCGTGTCCCCAATATCAATGTAGTGCCTTAATTTTTTAACAATCCAATCAATTACTAACTTTATTTTATTTTAAAAAAATGAAACGTGTCGACACAAAGTTAGAAGGGGGGACAAGGTTTTATTTATTTATTTATTTATCTTTATTTCTTTGAGATATGGGACAAAGATTCATTAAAAATTATAATGCTTCCTATTATTTGTAAAAAGAAGAATTAAAATTCTATTTAATAACTAATTGATTGCTCATAATTTAATTCAATTAATATAGTACTTATATTATTAATTTCAAAATTAAATGTTTTGATTGCTCTACACCCTTTGTTATAACAAATATTATAATAGTAACAAATAACTACTTGATTTTTAGATTTTAATTTTTAAAAACTAAGCTTATAAAACACTAATTTCATTTATTGATTTCCTTAATTTGGTATCTATTTTTTAAGATTGCTTTAAAAATTAAGTCCACTATTAAAAACTAAAAAAAAAAAAAAAACCAATTAAAAAAATTAAAACTATGGCAACAAAGTTGTTAGAAAACAACGAGTTTAACACTATTTTGTTTGGAGTTTATACAAAATATACATATCTAGGGTTACAAATAATAATAAAAATTGATGCAATGTATTCCATTTAAAAATATATATTTATTTAAAAGTTGTTGCAATTTTACTATTTGTTTCGATAGGGACCTTAGCCAACCCAAAATTATCAGGTCTAAAATGTTAGTTTGACTCGAGTTTTGAAAATAATGAAGAACAACGTTTTGCTTATGTACAAAATCCCCCACTTTCCAACGTTTTTTTCTAGAGTGGCAAAACTGAGCAGAAGGACAAATGAGAAAGCAAAGAAGAGTAGAGCACAAGAGAGTGAGGAAGGAAGAACTTTAGTGTGTGTGAAAAAACTATTGCATTGGATTAGTTGAACATGGGAAGGGAGGAGAAGTTTGAGCGTTAGGTAGATGATACAAGCAAAAGTTATACATCCTTATTTTAAAAAAGAGGGTCAAAAGACATATTTCATCTACGAAGTTTGGATCATTCGTACAAAAATGCATAATTTTACCATGTTTATTAATTGAGATATTAAAGAAATTTTCATTGAATTCTAAATTAATTCAAGTGTTATTTGTCTTTTATGTTTTAGTTTATGAAAAATTATTTTTTTAGTGCTTAAATTTTTAAGAATATGGTACATTTATCTCTAAAACTTCATTTTGGTCAATTTAGTCCCTTATTCTTAAAAAATAGGTTTAAAGAGAAGAAATAAATTGTTGTGTATAGAAAAAAAACAAAACTAATTACACATATAGAAAAAAGCTCCGCTCATGCTTTTCTATTTCTCACTGTTTTTTTTATATGTGTAATTAGTTTTGGTTTTTTTCTATTTTTGAAAAGACCCCTTTAGAAGATCCTTATTAAATGAATTATGTATTTTTATATTATTTTAAAATATTTTTCAATTAGAAGGAAAATTTTTTTCTCTCCCTCATGCTAAATCTTTGAGGACTAAAAAGGTAATTTATTATTATTTTTTTTTTTGAGTTCACAATAGGTGAGGTAAGGAGTCCCTTAGGGTCTGTTTGATTTGCAATTTGGATTCTATTTTATGTTTTCAGATTTGCTGAGTTCAGCGAATATTTGTTTAGCAGACAACTTGAATTCTATTTTTGAAAACTGTTTCTGGATTCTGTGATTCAAATAGTGTAAATTCTGAAAACAACATTTTTATGTTTTCATTGTATTCAGAGTTTGAATTTCAAATTTTAAAATGCAGAATTATATTAAATAAAGATAAAAATATTTAGAAATATAGTATGTCATGTTATAAACTCAATTCAATTTTTTAATTAAAATATGTATTATGTAATTATTATAAATTAGGTTAAATTCCAAATTTGGTCCCTATGGTTTGGATAAAATTACAAGTTAGTTCATATGGTTTTTAAATTTTAGAATATAGTTTCTATGGTTTGATATAATTTCATATATTGTCCCTATGGTTTGTTAAATCCTCTTAAATAATCCTTTCTATTTGGATTATTTATGAAGCTTTTATCGAACAATAGGAGTTAAATTCTAATTATAAACTTAAGATCTAAATGTTAACTTCTTCCAAACCATAGGGACAAAAATTTCGATTTATCTCATAAATTATATAATATTATAAAATAATAATTATACAATTTTTTTTAACATAAAACTATATTCATAAATAAATTAATAATAGTTTATTGTCAACTGATATTTAGTGGGTAACTACAACTAGTTTGCAATCGTTTAAATTAGAATCTAATTTCTGAATTCTGTTACCAAATATATATCTGAAAACCCTGAAATTCAACTCTGTTTTTATTTAATCCCTTATTTTCAATTTTTTGTTTTCAGATTCTCTACCAAATAGGGCCCTTAATTTCTTAGTTGATACAATATAGCTTAAACTTGAAAAGGACTATAATTATATACCTTAATTTTCCATAATTATACTTAAAATTATAATTAATATTACTATAATTGTAATTATAATTATAAAATTAAAGGACTATAATTATAAAATTAAACTATTTACTATAATTATATAATTTTAAGGTTTAAATCTTATATTAGTCCATGAAGTTTGAATCTTGTTCTATTTTAGTCTCTAAATTTTAAAAAACATTCTTTTTAGTCCCTAAACTTTTAAAAAGTGTTTATTTTAGTCTCTACTATTAAAATTATGTTAACTCTTCAATAGAAATGTGAGAGAATTTGTATTTAATGACTAAACTCTACATGTATTGAGCAAGATGAAGGTGAAGTAAAATGTCAAACAACCAACACGCCCGACCAAAATTTTGAACTAAAAATGTCGGTTAAATTCTCCCGCTTTGTCACCTTATTCAAAATTGAATCTCTAGATTTTTTACATAAAAAACTTATTTGGTAGCCTAGTCATTAAAAAATACAAGTCATAAAGTCACCTAACCATTTTGTTAAGAATTTGACAAAATCTTAATATAGCAGAAACTAAAATAAGTACTTTTCAAAAGTTCAATGACTAAAATAAACATTTTTAAAAGTTTAGGGACCAAAATGAAACAATATTCAAAGTTGAGGGACTAAAATGGACATTTTTAAAAGTTTAAGACTAAAATAGAATATTATTCCAAGTTGAAGGACGAAAATAAGATTTAAACCTAATTGTAACAACCCTTTAATTTCTAATATTAACTATATGCCTTAGTTTCCCATAGCCCTCTAACTGTTAAAAGTAGAAACTATTTACTGTTGTAATAATTAAAGGAGACATTGTATTAGGTTTTGATCTTTCGTTTACAACACATTTATAGAGTGCATTTCTTGTAGTACATGAGACTTAGTTTTTTAGAATAAGTTTGGAATAATGAGCAAAAACTAATTACTTAATATTAGATTAATTGTTAACTTATAATCTATAAGTCAAGAAGTTGACGTTTTCTTAATGTCAAATTTTAATGCACTTGACGCTTTTAAAAACATCAAGAAATTCGTGTCAAGATATATGTCCCTTGATATTTTAAAAATGTCAAGCATATTAAATTCATTGACATAGTTAAAGCATCAAGTGTAGAAATTCTTGAGAGTGGGTATAAGTTGGCTCAGTCTCTTGGCCAAAAAGCCTTATCTTCATCCAGTCACGTTATGGAAAAGTTCTGGAATTTTTTTTTTAATGAACATTATTGTTATGGATAATTTTGGAATGAAGTGTATAGTTGACATTAATTAGGAACATAAGTACCAAGGCCAAGCAAATAGCAAGGTTCAAGCCAGAAATAACATCTTGGGCCTAGGGCAAGGTCTAAATCAACATGCTTGGTCTCAGTCAAGGTTAAGGTCGAGCATAGCAAAATAGCTAATGAGGCATGTCTCATGCATGCCCCAACCCAAAACATCACCCTATGACCAAAATGGGCTTAGGGGAAGGTGCTCCGCCTCAGCCCACCCTAGCCAAATACAAAAAAGGGCATGCCTCTAGGCTTAGTGAGATGAAGAATTATCTCAAAGCAACTTCAAAACCCTATTAAGACAATCTAGGTCAACCATTCCTATAAATATATCATTATAACTTTAGGGAAAGTAAGTCAATTCTCCATTCACAAATTCTTAACTTGTTGCACTTATTCGCTCTCTAACTTCAGCATCACAGCATGTGGCAAGTACCACATTGGTAAGCAATTTTTTCTATTTGTAGGCCACTCTCTTCCCTTATCAACCAAATTTATCGGTCTTATCACGTGAAGGTTAGGTGCGTTTTACTTTGTTTGAATTTTGGCATCGATAATTATTATTATTATTTAATGTCAGTTTTGAAAATGATTGACTTTAAATGACAAAATTTAAGATTTATTGAAAGTCTATAGACTAAATTTAAAATTTATTATTGAAAGTATAAAGATTAAATTTGAACAATCAAAAGTACAAAGACTAAAATAGAATGAAACACAAAGTATAGGGATCAAAATCATATTTTAACCTTTAACTTAACCAAAGTTATGGAACAAGCATTAGTATGTTAATGACACTACTAAAAAGCAATTAGTATTGATAATGTTATCTAACAAAATTAGCCATCTCAGTCTCCCATCTTACTTCCAACTCTTAGTTTTATTATATACTTTATTAGTCATATAAGAAAATAAGACAATTAACTAATTAATTCTAAAATATTAATTAAACACTAATTAATCTAAATTAACAACTAACACAAATATACTGATTATCAAATAATTCTCATCATCACAATCTATGAGTCATTAGTGGTGTTTCCTTAGCCACTATAAATTTATTTATAACTTATATTTATATTATCATTTTCAAATCAATCCATTTATATTGCTTATTGTATATATTTATATTCTAAAATTCATCTTGGATTGCTCTATAAATTATTAATTTCAATAAAAAAAAGTCATGCCATGTTGGTTAAACATATTGGTATAAAAGCTTATGAGTTTGTCAACATAAGCATAGTTCGACGGTAATTAACATATACTTTTTCTCTTAATGTCAGAGTTTGTTTCAAATCTTCCTATCCCATATTATTTGTTATACTAGAAATTAAAAACAAAAAAAAAATATTGTGGGCTTTTAATTAGTTGTGTGATCTATCAAGGGTTGTTTAATAAACTAGAAAGACTGAACAAGAACATGAAAACTTTTACTTGTTCAACACCAAGAGCTCTTTCAAGTTACCTACCACAATAATGAAGCTGGAAGAGATAGAGGAAATGTCTTCAATATATTAATCCTATATTTTGTAGGTAATATTTTGAGGCAAGTTCCAAGGATGGGAAAAACTTGGTGAATTGTTTTTTTAACAATTTTTGCTATTCCAAAGAGCTAGAATAACACTTTGGAGATGAGTTAGTAGAATAACTTTCGAGTTAAGAAATATTAAATATTGAACATCCCACATTAAAGAAAAAAAAAATCAAGAGACTTTACAATCTTTATAAGATATATGGGTTACTTTTGTTATTTGCCAATTGGTTTTCAGATTAAACCCTATATTATCTTTGATGGTATCAGAGCCCATAAAACCCTACAGATATTCGATTAAAAAAAATGGGATCTGATTAAAGAATGGTGAACTTAAAGAGAGCATCAACTTGAGAAGGTATGTTGAGGATCTCATATTGAAAAAATCAAGGGATCTCGCAATCTTTATAATATACATAGATTACTCCTCTCATTATCTATTAGTTTTGTGATAGAACCATATTGTCTATTATTACATAAGATATTTAAAGTGAAAATAAGCCATCTTTGCTAGAGGCAAGGGAAAGAATGATAGAGAGCTAGGAACATCAAAATGATAGGGTAGTAAATCCCTAAAGATGCTATTATTGTCATGAAGAAAAAGTCATAATTTTTTTTTCTTTGAGCTAAATATTTGAGCTAAATACATAAAAAGTAGAATGACACCAAAAGGGAAGATATATGAGACTCATAATGCAAATGTTACAAAGTGCTATGATTCAACTAAGGTAATGATGGTCTTAGAGGACTAAGGAAAAAAAAAAAAAAAAGAACACCTATACACTTCTAGGTATATTCAATTACTTCATTTTGATTGTAGATGAGTATTTATATTGGATATATGTGTTAAAATTCAAGGATGAAACCCTAAAAGAAATTTGAGTGGAGGAGATTGATTACAAAAAAAAAAAAAAAAAAAAAAAAAAAAAAAACTACACAAGAAGGTGAAATATGCTTTAAGATATAATGAATTTGAATTCCTAAGTAAAGAGTTCAAAAATTTATTTAGCTGAGAGAGAATAAACAGACACTTCATTTGAAAGGCACATCTTACCAAAATAAGTTCGATGTTGATATCGATATTAGAATTTCAATTTTATGGATACATATATACACATATATGTATATGTTTGAATCACTTTAAACTGTATGCATAATGATATTGTATGAAATTTGATAGGCCGGAAAAAGGGTGTCAAATCCTCTCTCGTCCTACCAAATAATATTGATCGATCGAAAACACTTTAGTTAAATTGAAAATCTTTTTGAAAAAAAAGTCTCCAGTCAAGTGCAAATGCCCTAGTAAAACAAAGTTGGAAGAATTCCAAATAGTCTCCCAAGGGAATGGTTATTGAAATAAATTGTTAAAAACAACAAAAAAATTCCTCAAAATTGCAATTTTAGTATAAGAGAAAATTAATTTGGATTTTTGTTAGAAAATTAGTTTGACAAATAATGAGGAGCAAATAGGGATTCAAACATGTCCATGCTCCTTTTTGGAAGTAAGTGTAGCTTAATACGAAAAGTTGTAACTTAGCTCAATTTCAATGTATTGGTGAACCGGATTCAACTCCTATTCGATATTCTTCTAAGAAGTATCTTTAGGAGGCTAGGCCATTAAACCTATATTTCTATGGCTAATGTGAACTTAAGTCATTTTAAAAAAAATAGGTTCTAAAGGTTTTGCCCTATGTCTAGGGTAAAAAACAAAGTCTTGTTTATATGCTCTTTTCCTTAATAGAACCAAAATTCGATGCGGCAACATCCAAAACCGTAATTTTCAAAAGTCATGTCCAGTCGTCTACAATTGTAAAATACTCGATCTCCAGCCGTTCTTCCATACTAAAACTGAATGAGAAGCTTTAGAAACGTGGTTATTTTTTTTTCAAAACTAAGATTCTTTTGAAACAAAAACAAATTACAGTTTGATATTAAAGATTAGGGTTAAGATTTAACTTAATGTGATTTTGTGAGAGTTTGGAAAAATACACAAAAATAGGGGGGGGCAAAATGCAAAAGTAAAAAGACAGGCAAAAGGTAAAGACAAGTGAAGTGAAGTTTTAGTGTGGGTTGTTTTTTTTACTTTTTAAGAATATGATCAATTGCTGTGTCCCTTTCCAGTCAGTTTTGTGTTTTGTCTGTACTTTCTTAAAAGGTCAAACCCCCTAACGTCTTCCTCTTTATTACAATTTACAATAGCTTGCACATGTAATGTAAAAAAGTAAAGCTAAAATCACCCACCCAAAAAAAATAAATAAAATACCATTTTGGTTCCTGTATTTGGTCCTTAGAACTACCCGTAAAACGATGTCGTATAAGGCTTCAATTGGAATATTTTTAAGAAATTAACAATGTAAAATTATCCCTAACAGTAATTCTTGTGTAAAAAAGTTATTACTTAAGATAAATTCGGACTTGAGAATATAGGCTAGAGGATAGGAAAAGATCAAGAAAAATAAGCTCAAGATAAAGTGGTATCGAACTTAAATAAGTTCAGAACTAATCAAATTTAATTCTAACTTGTTCAAATTATGAAAAACTCACATTCTAATTCTAAGAAGATTATGACGATCCCTAGGTCAATTCTCATTTCTTCAATTCTCAATCTCTAACTTTGGCATTAGAGTCTTTATCTTAAAGTCATCTCTTCTACCAAATTACAATATTTTTATTGAACCACGTGAAAGTTAGTTGAGATTTTCTCGTATTTTTTTTTTTTTGGTACTTATGACATTTTTTTTCCTCTCTTCCTTATTTTAGCTTGACTATGGTGCCATGAAAACCCACGTTCTCTTAATAGTGTGTATTTAAATATATTGTTAAACTTTAATTACAAGTTTGATTTTTCACTCCAAGATAAAAACTCATGTTTTCTCACTTTTACAATAATTATGGGAATTAATCAAATTAGAGGTGTCTGTCTAATGGATATTTTCTATGGAAATATCACAATTAATTACTGCCCTTAAGTAAATATTTCTACTTCATTAGATCATCACTTCAATTGGTTTAATTAAAATAACATAACATATTTTATAATTAAATGTGTGGCCCCACACGTGTTGAATTTCTTGCATCAATTAATCATGAATTTCTATAAATGTATGAACTTATATCTAAATTATGACTCTCATTTAGAAATCTACACGTATATGTATTGATATATTGACAATTGTCAAAGGAATAAACTTAATAAAATATTTAAATTGAATCACTTAAGATAACTGAAGAGATTAATTTTGAACAATTATACGTTTTACATAATATATTTCAAGTGAAATCTAAAAGATGGGACAAGTTGATAAAAATTCATGATTTAAATTGATATAATTATTAGTTCAGAGTTTTAATTGATAAAACCATCGAAATTTTGAGATATAAATTGATATTTTTCCTAAAACATATGTGATATATGCAATTGATAAAAAAATTTAGAGAAAAAGCCATTAGAGCCAAATTTATTATTGAAATTTATCAAATTTGGTAAAAAAAATTTAAAAATTAAAAGTTGAATGCAACACCTGGTGAGGAATTCAAACCTTTGATTTCTTAGTCGAGAGTAATTCTTTATGCCACTTGAGCTATACTTATGTTGAAAAAATGATTCAATGCTAAATTTATGCATTGGTCAAACTCATTTTTGTGAAAATATTTAATTTATTGAAATTAATTAAGGTATGTTTTCAAATATAGAAAAATGAGTCAAACTATTAACAAATATAGAAAAATTCCAGCCTATTAGCTAGACCGCGATAGATTTCTATTACTTGAGCAACAGGCCGCGATAGATAATCAAATTTTTCTATATTTGTAAATAGTTTGATATTTTTTCTATTTATAATAATTTTCCATTAATTAATTTATGGATAATTTTACTTTTTTTTTGCTAAAATTAGTAGGCAACTAGTTAAAAAAATTGAGAGTAGAAACTACAACACTTATTTAAGTCCAGTTTAAATTAATGAAACTGAAAGCTTAATGTCCTAATTGATCCATGACAAGTGACAAGTTTATAGATCAAAATAAATTTCTCTTAAAAAAATTTCACCAATAGAGAATAAAAACTGAAAGCATAGAAATTGGGTAGAATTGCGGTGTTTAGCTCACCAACTTGAGTTTGATAGATTTGGTTAACATATTAACACAATACAAAATAACTTCACTCCACCAACTTCATCTTGTGTTCGTTATTGAAATTTGTATATTCTTTTAAAAACTCCACCCAAAAAAAAAAAGATTAATTTTACAAAAAAAAAAAAAAATTAAAATGAACTTACCAATTTGGAATAGTTATAAAATTAGGAATTTGATTCAAATTAGAATCCACAAATTGGTCAAATTATAATAAAAAATGTCATAAGTTAGATAAGTTTTGAATTTGATTCCATTTGAATCAAATTGAATTTGAATCAAATTTTCATCCCAAATCAATTTCCAAAAAGTCTATCTTTGAATTCTATTCCAAATCTAAACTATATTTCGACTAGAACATAATATTTACCTTATATTATATTTAGACCTATTCCAAATTTCATTTCAAATTATTTTAAAAATATATATATATGTAAAATCCAAATCTTAGCCATCTAAAAATTGATCTCAAATTAAGAAAATTTTCATACACTAAAGATCTGTTTGAATTGGGTAAAAAAAAAATGTTTTTAAAAAAAAATATTATTTTTAAACTCTTTTTATACAAATTATTCAAAATACACTTTGGAAAGTATTTTAAAAACTATTTTGAGTAGTTACTAAACACTTCAATTTTTTTTTGGAAAGTATTTTAAAAACTATTTTGAGTAGTTACTAAACACTTCAATTTTTTTTTCTAAAATAACTTATTTTTAAAATTAAACACTTGAAAAGTTAAACCAAACGCACTCTAATCAATTCTCTACACTAATTTATTTTAGACTTGATAACTCGTTTCAACGTCTGAACACCTCTAAAAAAAAATATCTGAGTTTTATTTTTGAAATATTAGCTGTCTAACACTTAAAAAAGAAAGAAGAAAAAATAAAGGGAAAAAAATATAAGTTTTGAAGTGAGATGTGGTAAAATAATGTCAACCATAGTACAAAGAATCCTTTCTTCAACAACTTTATGCATTTATTCCATCAACCACACTCACTGCACTATCACTCAACCCTACTTTTTTCTCTCTCTAATGTTTATAACTTCAAAGTGCTCATATAATTACAAGGTTAAAAAGTACCTTTATTTGTTCCACATAGGTCTTTTTAAGTAATAATTTAGTTTTTTTTTCTTTTTTTTTATAACAAATTAAAATTTATAAGAGAACTTTATTAAAAATTAAACGATAGAACCCAATAAAAGTAATTTTCGAATTAGAAGAAAGTCTCTCCTAAAAAAAGTCCTCAAGACCAGCCACCATACAAGCAATATACAGTCAACTCTAAGATTTCCATCCCTGTGTAGAATGAAAGAGATAGCAAAGAGGGACTAATGAGAGCGCTAGTTCTTTGATTTCATCAATGGAATTCCTCACTTCAGTAAGATCTATGGCAAATTAGTTGATTTGGTCCACAACCTTTTTGGCATCGGATTCAATCAAGATGAATGGGGGAAGATCACAATTGAGGGACAAGAGACTTCTGAAGCCTTCAGTGATTCACCCAAATTGGTCACTCGCATGAAACATCCAAATGATTTTTTTTACGCTTGATACCAATATATTATATGATTTAGTTCTTGCGATATAAATTTTTTGTCAATGTAATTTTTTTTAGTTTAATATGTGGGGTGAAAAGACCTTGATCTTAATCGAGAGTATACCTTATTTAGTTAATATTTTAGGTTCACTTTTTACTTTTAATAAAATATCAAAATTTTAATATGTGAGGACTTCAATACATGCAATTTACAAGTATGGTTCACAATCGATTTTCCACTTCACCTACTTAGATACCTTTCATCACATATTAATAAAGATTTTAATGGCAAAAACTATGACAAATTTCAAGCGGCAAAAATTCAATTTTTAAATACTACTCATAAGTTAAAAAAAAAAAAAAAAAAAAAAAAAAAAAAAAAAAAAATTGATATTACTTAAATTATTACAAATTGAATTGATATTTTAATTTTAAATTTAACCAATGTAAGTTTTATTTTAATTTATTATGAAGAGACCTCCACATTTGGAGGAAAAGAAAAGAAGAGGGATAGTTGAAGCTTTCATAGATCATAGTTTGAAATTGGTCTCGCCAATGACCTGCCTAAAAAAGAAATATTTCTTAAAATTAAAAATAAATAAATAAATAAATTGTTTTCAAATATAGAAAAATGAGCTAAAATATTTATAAATATATAAAAATTTCACTGTCTACCAACGATAAATCTAAATCGTGATAGACAGTGAAATTTTTCTATATTTATAAATAGTTTGATATTTTTTAATTATAATAATTACCCTAAATAAATTACTCCAAGAAAAATAAAATAGTTGATTGCAAAATCTTGTTGTTGATGGTCTTGCAAATGTGGCAATGGGAAGACGAGTTCCACGATTGGATTATTTTCCTCGCGCATAAGAATAAATAGTTTGTTCGGTTCTCTTTATCAAAAATTAATAATAATAAATAAATAATTTTTTTAGTACAATAGGAGTAGGAAAATTCGTACCATAGGCCTCTTGATCACTAAACAATCATATTTTAGTTGAGTTATACTCGCTTTGACTATTATTCTTTATTGGTTCATTCTAAATAAGATAAGGGTTTTCTCTACCATAATCATCACCAAAGTATGCTTTTACATGGGGAACCCATTTCATATAATAATATACAAACCATTTTTCTTAAAGGATCAGTTTCACTCAATTATAAAATAATGAAAATTACCCCTTTTATTGTAATATAACAAATGTTAAAAAAAAAATATCAAATTTTTTACATAAAACAGCAAAAAAAACATACATTTCTATTACTGATAGACCGTGATAGACTTCTATCAGCGTCTATCACAACTATCTAAAAATTTTGCTATTGGTGTAAATAATTTCCCTTATTTTTCTATTTGTAAAAACTCTCCTAAAATTTAACAGTAATTTCTTCTAAACTTTTTAAATAGGCGATAAATAACCACATAAATGAGAGGCAAAACTAAAATAGGCTAGGTAGGTTAGGAGTAAAATTGAAACGACCCTTTTTTGAGTTCAACCAAAAAATCCTCAAAATTTCAATTTTATTCGCATAGGTCTTAGAATTTCTATTTGTGTCTAATAGATCCATCTTTACTTGTTCAATTTTTTTCTAAACTTCAAACTTTTTGACCCAATGGAAAGTTTAAGCTCTTATTAAATCTATTACATTTGTTAATTTTTATTAATTTTAAATATGTCAAAGATATATTAAAGACAAAATTTGAAATGCAGACTTATTCGGTATTTTTAATATTAAGGGACCTATTAGTCACAAATTAAAAGTTTAAGAATATTTTTAAGGGTTATTTTCAAATATTGGAAAAATGAGCCAAAATATTTTAGAAATATAAAAAAATTTCGCTGTCTATCCGCGATACACCGTGATAGCCTTCTATCACTAGGCAATAGACCGCGATAGACTTCTATTGGTCTATCACTGATGCACAACGAAATTTTTCAATATTTATAAATAAATTGATATTTTTTACGTTTATAATAATTTCCCTATTTTTAACCTAATTATTCAAATAATTATAATAATAGAAATAATTACAGATGAAAAACTGAACACCAACATTTCAGAAGCTTGAAGATATCCATTAGAATTTAAGACCTTTCTCCCACAAGTCACCTTTATTGTTATACAAATTGATCAAGTTTGATGGCTTTTATTTTCCTTTTACAAGAAACAATCCACCAAATTGTGATCATTTTTCCCTTTTTCTTTTTTTCTCTTCAAGTCTCCTTTTCTTTCTTCCTCCTTTTACTATTCCTTTCTTTTAGTTGTCTATCTTCCTTTAGTTATATAAGGAATTAGACATAATGTTTCAAATTCAATCAAAGAGCAGTATTAGGCATAGTCAATGTACCTTATTATTGACAAAAGGCTTCCACAGCTAAGCTCTTTGTTTTTCCTCTACACGGATCGCCGAACGATTTAATCGAAACATGAACGCTACAACTTTTTGATCCAATACAAGCCTGTAAGTGAGTAAGCATCAATCAGTACAATCCAATTCTACAATATGCAAAGAAAAATCATGAGATTCCATTGTATCAAGTAATATAAAAGACCTTTTGTACAATGGAGAGTGCATTTTGGCTGCTGCATTGGCCATGGCTAAAGCTCCCACAAGTTCCAAGAGGAGTCCCAAAGCTTGCAAATTTTATAGAAGAAATGACTTGATTGGGTGACGGGCACTCTAGAGAGAGTACAGGTCCTGATTTCTGTAGTAGTTTTGAGTCAGAGCTCCACATCTCTACCGGAGGTGGATGGGACTCAGATACATGAGAACATAAAGATCCGATCTGTTTCGATGCAAACGACAACCGAGTTGGATCGCTGCCAATTTCCTCAAAAAGTACGAGGGTGTTGCTGGTCGGCTTCAACCATGATTGTGGTACATGGTATCTGAGAATCAGGAAGATGAAATGTAAGGACTTTTGAAGTAACTTTGTTAAATCATCGATTGATCCAAAAGTTTAAACTGATAAATGAAGGTAAATTTAATATTATATCATCTAATAAACTCAGAAGACTTATCGACAACTTACAAAGTTTGGGATGGTTTGCCACAGTTCTTAAGGCATTTGTTTGCGCTGTAAGCTCCTTTGTAACTGCAATATGCAGTACATTGACCTGAAGCAATGTATGAGGGCCAATAACGGCCAATACTTTGTCCGTTAATCCATGCCTCACCCTTTCCAAACCCTGTGAAGTCTAGAGCAACTGGGTCACTACCAGCAGGGGCATCAAATGTGGTCTGGATCAACAGATATTGTACTTTTCAGTGTCAAGAAAGCCAATAGCTCAATCTAACTGTTATGAAATCGACAAATACATAAAGCAAGAAAACGTAAATAGTAAAGTTCAATATAGAGATTTACGTAATCTACTAACAGTGTGTTAGCTACGTCTATGGCTAGAGGGAGAGAGCAGTTTTATTATTAGAGAGAAATATCAAATAATATTAGACTGCAAAGAGAACAATAAAGTTAAAAGATTTGTATACGATACTTCTCTAGACACTAGGCCCAAAATTGTAAATAACATAAAATAGGTTACAATTAGAAATAATGGGCACATGCAAGAAATCAATACACTTTCCCAGATGTATGCCCTAAACCCTCCTAAGTCCTAATAACGTAATAGGAAGCAACTCTGTCACAATTTTCATATTCTTATTGATTTATACGTGAAATAGGCATACCTTGTACCACGTCAAAGGCTTATTCTTAGGCAAGCTAGGTTGTGAAAGCCATTGTGAAGAACTTCCACTCGATAGACCAAAATCTTCACCTTGAAGTCCAATCTGCCATCACAGAAACAAAACAAGGTGAAACTATAGCATCAATGCATATGAAAGAAACCTAAAAAGAAAGAACTAAAGCCATAATATAATTAATTAAACTATGAAGCACAGATACTTCATGTGAGGTAGAGGATCGGTAGACCTAAATCTTCCACTCGATAGACCTAAATCTTCCCCTTCCAGATACATGAAGAACACGCTAGACCTTGAAAAAAAAAAGCAGCTCATCTAATCTTTCTGAACCTAAAACTATCAACCTATTTAAAAAGTCACTGTCCAACCCAAAATTAAAAGAAAAAAATAATTAAAAAAATAAAAAACCACGAATCATCTAATCTTCATCTTCACGCCCAAGTCTCCACAAAGTCACGCCAAGAAGTTCTTCATTTATCTTCGTACTTCTCCCATCTAAGCTTCTTCTTCTCTAATCGATCTGACTGTGGCGCACCACCAACTTTTTCAATTGTATTCTATTGACTATTGTATTTCAATATCTATGATGCTTATTGTATTGTATTTTGTATTGTTATCATTAACTTGACATTTTATGCTTTTTAGCAGATAACATATCTAGTATCCTCAACGTATCTATATCTTAATTTTTTAGAAATCGACATCTCGTCATATCCTATCTGGCTGTATTTTATATCCATGTTTGTGCTTCATGAAAATTAAATCAATTATGAAACCACGACTGGGTAGCAGTATAAGCAATCTTTTTTTTTTCCCTTCATTTTTGGATTAGACAATGCAACTGCAGGATGTTTGAAGAAACCAACCTGATACGTCCATTGTCCCGACGAGAGATCAACAGTTATGTTGTTTTTTTGGCTTTCCAGTTTTACAGGACCTGTGACCCCTGCACCTCTCAGCTCAAAAAAAGCTCCGTAATTCTGATAGATTGAATTATAGATTTCGTCAGTCGAAAATATTTCTAATCACAATAAAAATATTAAAAATTTTCATCGAACAAAACAAATTCGCATTGCTATTAAGTTTTTGAGATGCAAGCAAAAACGCTTCTCTCGCAAGATAAATGCCAGCAACAAATTTTATAAAGTGGAGCAGAACCTGAAGTCCTACTGTCAAACTTAGCAGGTCAATTGTATTACTCCCAGGTACCAGTGTGATGGGGATGTCCAAAGAAACCTTAGAATTGTCACCACTACCTTTTCCACTTCCTGTAGAGCGATTCAAACAGCACCCATAAATCAGCCATTGCAACAATGCAGGAACATAAAGCCATTGAAATGCACAGATATAAATAATTAATTCCAACTACCTGCAAGTTTTTTATTAATGAAAACATGAAGAGCATGGCCAAGGGAATCCACATGGAGGACTGTTGCAGATCCATTTTCAAGGAAAGGTTCGTCACCTTTTATATCAGTGCTGCCAAACGGTAGTAGCAAAAGTTGACAAAAAAAATTTTAAAAAGTTGGTTAGCAAAATAAAGAAACTGAGATTTGATAAGCAATATATATAATACATACCTTAAGGAATACCACAAGTAATCGCTTTTATCTGCTGTCGTATTTATTTGCTCCGAGAGCCCAAGTTTCGCAAAAGAATTATTCTTTGAGATACCTACTGGTTCGTCTATCCAACTCCAACCGGAGTCGAATGCTTCAGAAGCACTGACATCAACTTTCAAAGGTTGATTTGAAAAGGATGGCCTCGTTGTTACCGAATTAATCTGTGTCACAAGATTAGGTATACTTCATTCATGCAACTATTAGGCCAACTAAGAGAAAATAAAAGAGAAATAGAATTGAAAAGAGTGCCAAATCATAGGTCACAAACGATAGATAGAATTATAGTTTCAATCGGACTATAAATGCATTTAGTGAGAAGAAAACAGTAACCTTTGCAGTATTGAGCACCACATTCTTGCAGTCTGGCAAGATGCTAACGGACCATGCTGGCAAATGATATGAGTTACCATTGAAAGTCACCGTCGCATCAGATTGGGTATCCACGTTGGCAAGAAAAGCAGAACATTGAGAACCGGACTTATAAACTGTCGCCTGAAATTAAAAAGTACAAACAGAAACATCTTACAAACTGTCTTTTAGAATCTCAATTTTTTGAAAACATAGCACACGAAGGAATTCGATTATTGAAGGTTAGAGCACCATTTTACTTGGGACAACTTTTCCTTGGCTACTAACTTGGCAATTTCTACGAGTAGTTTTTCTGATTTTCTTTATCATATTTTCTGCTGCATATTTTTGCCAGGTTTCATGTTAAACTAAAGCCAGAAATAATAGCTCTTTGGTATATGACGTCCAATTACAATTCTTTTCCCTGCTAAAAGGAATTTCCAAACTAGATAGGTGATAAAAGCACCCCTCCACATATTTTCTCAATGATATGATATTGTCACCAAAAGGCCTCATACCAAAAGAGACAATAGTCCCTCGCTTATATACCATAGATCACTTCTTACCTTAACCAATGTGAACTTTATTTGCACGTAACAACACTTCTGAATTTCATCATCTATTATTGTACTGGGTCAGCTATTGATAGTTTTAAGAAGAAAAGAGCAGAGTTGTTTACTGCACAATCACACCTCGGGTGTAATATGACTAGCTAAACAACTTTTGAAGATTTTTCTTGATCGTACTGATTAATTATAATTATTGTTATGACTTTTTTTCCTTTTTTCAAAACTTCAAAGTTATGTTATGACCTGTTGCTGCAATTACAATTATATCCCAGAAAAGGGATTAACAACTTTAAAGTTCTTTTATAAGTGATTTTGGACCAAATTAGGTACAATTTCCATCCAACAAGTTCAAATCCAGACCACTAATAGAAAAATTAAACGAACAATAGATCGAACAGAAACAATAGAAAATACTGTCACTAGTTTGAGTTTGAGTCGAATCTCCTTGGATGGTTAAATGAGAACCGATTACAGTTTTTTCAGGGACTTTACCAGAGAGCCCATAATACTTTCCGTAAGAGTAGGGACGATCGAGAGTCAAAGGGTTACAGTTATGCTAAGTTAAGCTATGCTTAGAATCCTGATATAGTTCACTTTGTGAGACTTATCATGAATTCTACATGGAATTATGAGAAAGCACGGAATTGATCCACTCGAACAAGAACAAACAGTTATTGGAATAACTAACCTCCAAGTTTTGACCAAGAGAACTAACTGCGGGTTCTGTGCTCACTAATGCTTCTTCGCACATCTTTATAGCTTTATGGACATCCCTCAAGTGACCCCATTTAGGTTGCCTAACCAATCCTGTGCCATAGAACAACTATCGTATAAAAGAGCCGTAGGTTGTAATGAATTTGGATGATCGTACAATCATATCATTTTTTTTCTCTTTTTTATGATTGGAGATCACAACTTGAGTACAAGTTCGACAACCAACTTAAATTCTATATGCACAATTTCAAGATATAATTGCTAAGTCCTGAGAAGATTTTCAGATCATTAAACCAATCAATTAAGGAATAAGGAGCCCGAAAAAAATAGTGGATATATAATAGACAGAAACCATACCATACTCATCGATAGGGGCATCATAATCATAACTAGTAGCAATAAACGGTCCACCAGTAGTCCTGCCAAAGTTTGTCCCCCCATGGTACTGTATAAGAGAAAATAAAGCAAAACTGATATCATTTATCACGGGTTCATACTTTTCAAGGAAGCGTAAAGAAAGCAATTATTCTGTCAACCACAATTGAGTATATCACAAGTGAGTACCATGTAGTAATTCTGTAAAGTTCCACCATTCTGGTAAAAGCGTGTCACAGCAAATGCAAGATCTTCAACGGGTCTGTATGGCGAGGCTCCACCGAAGGAAAGAAACCTACGATAAAATAATCTAAATAGTCAAGGAAAAATTACTCGGAAGTAACTAAGAAATCACGTGATACAATGTAAATGGACAGTCTACCATCCACTCCAGTTCTCAGTCCACATTTTGGGCTTATTCTTAGAATTTGGAGTGAATTGATCACAGTAAAATCCATTGCAAGTGTTGATCTGCGAGTCGAATACGAAGCACGGGAAAATTATAAACAATTAATATTTGGAATAGTTGCAACTTATAACTAGACCGTATTGGATTTGTCGTCAATAATTCATGGTCAAGATAAGGAAAGATTTCTCACAATAGGATCGGGGGCATCAGGTTGGTTGCACATAACCCAAGGAACTCCCGTGTTCAAAGACGTAGCCATGGTTGCGGCCCATTGGACATAGGATTTAGCCGCAGACCCAAAAGAAGACTGAACGTTTCCATATTCATTTTCAATCTGGTTTAAGAAGAAAAACAGCCATTTTGTTAAACTTCAACATACTCTTACTAAAAAATGGGCAGTTGTTCAAGTAATAAAGGTTTTGTGGTTATTATTGAAATATGCTGAGACACTGTAACAGGACATATTCGAGCAAAAACCAGAAATTGTAATTGGAATATATATAAACTTCCATATCTGTTCAAATGGAAAGGGGGAACAGGAGAAACTGAACAAAATACAAGAAATCCACCTGAGATAGAATAATTGGTCCGCCCTGGGATGCATATAATTTCTCATGCTTCAATACATCAACAATCTTGGCCGTAAATCGCTTCATTTCAGCCTATACAGAATCATTATTTATTTTTTTCTTAATATGTGGATAAACAAAATCACTGGAGCAGCAAAAAGTAAAGTGCCGAAATGGTAAAGTAATAACTAATAATTAACCTTGAATGGTTCATTATCGGTCCGGAACTTAACGCCAGGTACGAAATGCAACCAAACTGGAAAACCTCTGTTTTAACATCAAACATTTTCCGGATGGTCAATTAAATTGAAAGATGTTATTATCATTGCACAAAAGGGAAAGAGTGAAAGAAAACCCAGAGAGAACGGAAATGGAAAGAAATTTAAGAATCGAGAATAAACGTACCCGTAATTCCATTCCGCGCACACATAAGGACCAATTCGTACGTGTACATATAGACCAGCAGCTCCTACCAGCTTTATGAATTTAACTAAATCCTTCCTTCCCTCGAAGTCATACTGTTGATTAAGAAACCGCAACATTTTATATACTAATCATATAAAAATGAGTAATAACTGTCCACTTTCTGGTAGACAAGAAAGCGTAAGAAGACGGAAAAGATGATAAACAGAAGGCAAGTTCCATCCATCATTCAGCTTTTTCAAGCGATGAAAAACACAACTCAACTTTAAACAACTCTCAAATATCTTCAAATCCAACGAAACGAATTCTTATGAACCAAGACGTAGCTAGCTCTTGCATCGATGAATTCGCAAAAATGTACCTGGTTTCGAACCGGTTCATGTAGATTCCAAAACACATAAGTCTCAATCACATCCAAACCTCCATCCTTAGATTTCTGAATAATCCCCGGCCACATCTGAAAATTCCAGAAACCACAAACCAATTCAGATATAAAAAAAAAATCCTCAGAGCAAGAACGACGTCTAAGAGCCAAAAACAAAGGAAACGAACCTCAGGAGTGCTGCGAGGGTAGTGTATGGATCCAGAAACCAAGACTCTCCGCTTGCCATCAATTACCAACGCCCGATGATCGTACGTAACATTAGCAGCAAGCGAAAACGAGTCTAGAACGCCAAGAACTAACAAAAGAACCACCACCGCAAATTGAAGTCCCCTCATTGCTCAAATCTAATCCAAAACAAGAAAAAAAAAAATCACATAGAGAACAAAATCACCCAGAGGTAGTAAATTTCCACTTCCAAACTTGCTTAAAATCAACTTCCATTAATAAACACACACAAACACACACTAAAAAGTTTCATGAATAGAAAATGTTGCTTCGCCGCTTAGTATAACAAAGAGGAATCAGAGAGAAAAACAGGGATTAGTATTAGCGTGAAGCAAACTAATCTACAGAGAGAAAGGAAAACACGCTACCTCTGGATGCTTTGAAGTTCAAAGACGATGCAAAACACGTCTTCTTGTTCTTGTTTTCTCTCTCTAGATTCGAGTTTTCTCTCTCTACTGTGAGGATTTTGGGTTCACTCCATTGTTTTCACTGCCATATTCTGTAATAATCTTCCTGTTTATTATAGGGTGGGACGCGGGAGAAAGAAAGAAAGGTACTTCATAGTGTGACTGAGGAGAAATCTGGTGCGGACGAGTCTATGGAATTTGTGATGTAGTCACCAGTTGATCTCTGCCACGTGGTGTTGGGTAAGACTGTATTGAGCTAGAATTTTGACTTCTTATTTATAATGGAGGGAAGGGAAGGGACTTCTTAACCTATTCCTATGATATTTAATTATTGGTTAAAATATCATTTTAATTCTCGCTTTCGCATTTATTCAAATTTAGTCTTTGAATTTTTTATAAATTGCAAACTTTGTCCCTTGAAATTAAATTTTAGGGTTGTTTTTAAATATTAAAAAATGAATCAAATTATTTATAAATATAGAAAAATTTTATTGTCTATCAACAATAAGTCATGATAGAATTCTATTGCTTTGATAGACAGTAAAAATATTTTATATTTGTAAATAGTTTGATATTTTTTTCTGTTCATAATAATTTTTCTAAATTTTATTTAATTGATTAAATAATAATAATAATTTTTATGAAAAAATTAAGTAAATATTTTTTAAACATTAATAAAATAAAAGATAAAAACTAAATTTAAGATTTATTAAAAGTATGGAGTTTAATATTAGACATTTAAAAGTTTAACGGTAAACTAACCCCTAGTGGAGGGGTATTTTTTATATAATTTAACTTTATTTATCAAATTAGAGCTTTTGCATCTATGTATTTTAGTTTTTTTTTTTAAATAAAATATGGTTTTGTATACTAAATTTTTCTCCTTTGAAAAAAAATGTTTTTTTTTTTTTGTCTACTAAATTTTTCGTCTCTATCATAAAAGTGACGGTCTGAATGTGACGCAACATATTTTTTTTATAATATTTTATATTTTAACAATATTTTTTAATATTGTAATTTGGAAGAGTATTGTTGTTTTGGATAAAACGTATATTTATTTAATTAGAATTTTGTGATTTTTGTTAGGAAAGTAAAAGTTGTATGTTGAAGACATAATTTTTACTATGGATAATTATTTAGTTTTTTGTTTTTGGTTTTTGTTTTTAAAAATTAAATCTATTTTTTATTATTTTTTATATTGATTTGCATCTTTTTAAATACAATAACTAAACTTTTTGTCAAATTCAAATAACAAAAACAAGTTCTTAAAAACTATTTTTTTAGTTTTCAAATTTTGGCTTGATTTTTAAATTATTGGTAAAAATTAAATAACAAATGAATAAATTTAAAGATGGAAGTAGTGTCTATAAATTTAATTTTTTTAAACAAAAACAAAAAACAAAATTGTTATAAAATGGGGTCATCGTTTTAAAATTATTGCCAAAAGAAAGGTAAAGGATAAAAAGTAAGTTATTCCATGTTTTAAAAAAATTTAATTTTTAAATATTTTCAAAGTTTTTTTTAAATATAAAAAAAATGAACTAAACTATTTATAAATATAAAAAAAATTATTATCTATGAATAAAATTCTATATTTATAAATAATTTTATTTTTTTTATAATAATTTCCCTACTTTTAATAGTTTTTAATTTCTTACACAACATTCGAGTTTAACGTCAACCTAAGATGATAAATGATGTCAGATTACATTGATCATTTGTTTAAAATTTGCATGTGACTAAATATTATTTCTTTAAATAAAAAAGAGAAGAAATTCATTCTTTTTTTATATAAAAAGAAGAAGAAATTAATAAAATACAAAAATAGAAAAGAGGAGGAGTAAAAGTACCATTTCATTTTGTTTGCTACGGTTTGCCAAAAGGGGACTAAAAAGTAAAATCTCTAGATTTTAAAGAAAGAAATATTTAATAGGGAAGCAATTATGAAGAAATAAATTAAGAAATTTCAACCACCAATTATTAAGAGATATTTTTTAAAAGTATATCTATCTAAATCCTTTTTAAACTTCTACTTTTCCATCTATATATATATAAAATATTGAAACTTTTCTATAATATGGAACATGATTTTCTTTAAATATATATATATGAAGAAAAAGGGAGAAATTTTTTTATTGGATTAGTCAATTATCCAATAGAGTTGCTTGAAAAAAAGTGTTAAGAGCTTTCCTTAAAAGTTCATTTTCACATCCTAATGTTGAATTGTAATTCTAAAAATAAAAATAAAAATAAAAAAATTAAAAAAAAAACTAGTCAAGTAGGTAGTCCAAATATTGTGATCACATATTAGATTGCATGTTGATTTTATGTATGACATAAGGAAAATACACCTACTATCTTAAGCTAGAGGTTCGGTATCGTCTTGGAGCATTTAATCATCATCTTAGTACTAGAGTTGATAATTGATCAATTGATGTCAGTTTTCAGCCAAAATTTACTATAAAACTAAATGATCGATGTTGGTTCAGTCGACGATGGCTTCCTTTGATCACTCCTACTAAGCACAATTACATTCAAATTTTAATTATAATTATACTTAGGGGTGTTCAAACGACTCAATAATCCAAACAATCCAACTCAAATCAATTTTTTTTTCTTTTTTTTTTGTTGAGTTTAATTTTTCGCATAAAAGAATCTTCAAGTTGAATTTATAGTTTAAAATTATTTAGGTTTGGTTCAGCTCAAATAAAACTAAAATTGTTTTAGATGATAATAAATATGAAATCCTAGTTTTACTTATACACAATTAAAGTGCAAGTACAAGAAATTCGAGAATTTTTGTAGTACTATGGAAGTACCATAATCTCTGTATTCATTATAAATCTGTCTTCATAAATACTAGTGGACCCTACATTAATATAACCAGTGGATCCCATCCTATTTTAAAAAGCAGGTTGACGTGACACACAATAAATGGAAGGAGTATGAAAAATCTTTCATACTCCCTTAGTATAGGAAATTTTTCCAAGAAATTCTTCAAATCGTTCATGCTGAATCATTAACGCTGCCCCTCCCTAACCTTTTTATTTTTATTTTTACGTAAGTCTCTTTGTTATCGCCATAAGATTAAATTTCTATTGACATGTCGATTTTTCCATCGATATTTCCATATTTCTATGGGTATGACATCGACATGAAGGATGAATTGATATTTTCATTGTATCGTAGAAAAATCTACGAAACATAAAAAAAACACAAGCAACAAAATATCACTAATGTAAACATAATATAAATAATAACGTTTAAAAATTATTAAATGTTTATTTATTAATTTAAATTTTTTTTTAATTTTTAATTTTTAATTTTTTCTAAAAATATTCATTGAAATCTATATTTTATTGAATCAAATTTTTTTATAAAATTAATACTTCGATATTTTCATCTGAGATTGAAAGTGTAAATCTTGGTCATTGCTGACTACTATATCTCCATCTAACACGCCTCTCTACATTTCGTTTGTTGTCATCGTCCTTGTTGTCCAACTTTCTAGATGTGTATTTTTTTTATTTGTTTTTCTGATCTCTTTTTTCTTTTTTAAATTAAATATAATGTTTCTAGTTTGTGTTGTTCTTATCTATTGGTTGTGGGGTTTTTTTTTTTTTTTTTTTTTTTTTGGAATAAAGTTTGTATTTTTTTTTTAATAAAGCCCTTTAATCTGTGGCTTCTCTGATTATTAGTTGATCTTATTTGTTGGGTTAGATGGAAAGTGGTATTTTGTGTCAGGGTTAGATATTAGCTAGCTTTTGGTATTTTGCGTTAGGGTTAGATGTAAACAAGTATTTTAAATAATTAAGAATATATATATGCAAATTTATGTATTATTTTAATTTTAATTTTTTTGTTTTTAATACATTTGAAAATTTTCAGAATTTTGCTATATATATATATAAATTTTGTTGTAACTAAAATATGTATTTAGTTTCACTTTAACATTTTAAAATTTCGGTATATACAACAAAAATATGTATTTAGTTTCACTTTAACATTTTAAAATTCCGGTATATATATTACAACCACTACATTTACATAATAATATAATAGAATTGGATTTGAGTCAACATCATTTAAAGCTAATAATTGAATAAGAACTAACATTAGTAGATCAAATTTGAGCAAAATTAATTGAGAGATAAAACAAATGTATTGTTGTTAATTTTTGCATTGGGACTTATATTAGATAATGTAAATTTTTTAAAGGAAAATTATTATAAATAGAAAAAATATAAAAATACTTACAAATCTAGAAAAATTTCACTGTCTATTGCTGTGATAGACTTCTATCACTTAAGCGATAATTAAAAGTCTATCACGGTCTATCGCTGATAGATAGTGAAATTTTTTTATATTTGTAAATAGTTTTGCTCATTTTTCTATATCTGAAAACAATTTTTTTTAAATTACTTTTTTTTATATATATTTTAATGCATGTTTTAACATTTTATATTATATAATTTAATTATAAAACAAAAGAAAAAGCAAGAAAAAAAGATACGAGAAATAAGAAATAATTATCAAACAAGTTTTTCTTTTTGTTTATTTTCTTCAATAAATATGAAACATAAATAGTTATCAAACATATTCATATTTCTAGTTCTTTAAAAATAGGAAACAAAAAATGGAAAATAAGAAACGAAAAACAGGAAACATAAAATAGAAAAATTATCAAACAAGACCATATAATTTTTTAATATTTTTTTTAGTATAACAAACATGTAGAGATGTGAAAGTTTGAACACCATATCTCAAAGGAGAAGTATACGTAAAATATTATTGAGTTATGTTTGTGTTTATGTAGCTACTCTAGATCTTAAATATTTCAATTAATGCGACCATGTTGAACTCAAAAAAGTTAATTAAAAAAATAAGGGTAATTATTTAAAATGACAACACTGTTGAAAATATTTTTAAGGTTAAAAAACACTTTTGGTCCCTAAACTTTCATGAAAGTAACAATTTAGTCTCTGAACTTTGACTTGTAACGATTTAGTCCCTGTACTTTCCATTTTGTAACAGTTTAGTCCATGAACTTTAGTACATAACAATTTAGTCCTTGTACTTTCAAATCTCATCAAATCTTAACCTTAATTTCTACAATAGGGACTAAATCGTTAAAAATTTTAAAGTACAAAGATTAAATATTTGTTACATAGTAAAGTTCAGGGACTAAACTGTTACAAAAATAAAAGTATAGAGACTAAATTGTTACAGACCAAAGTTCAGGGACTAAATTGTTACTTTCACAAAAGTTTAGGGACCAAAAGTAATTTTTAACCTATTTTTAAATATAGCAAAATTTTATTGGTGATAAACAATGATAGACAGTGATCTACTACTATCAGTACCTATAATTGATAGATAGTGATATTTTGCTATATTTATAAGTAAATCGACCTATTTTGTTATATTTAGAAATAGTCCAAATAATAAAGTAAAAATTTAAAATTCCCATTTCTTACATATTATTTTCAAATTTTCATTTTGTTATATTTGAAAACGGCCTAAAAAATAAAGTAAAATTTTAAAATTCCCATCTTGATTTTCGTATTATGCGGCTGTTTGGTCGTGTCCTTTGTACAAATTTCAAAATCGCATGTATTTTTTTTCCATCTTTTTTCCTCTTTTTTTTGTCGGTAGAGACTCTCGTCGGCGGTTTGAAGTGGTCCCACAGACAACGGTCCAATCAGGGGGCGTGTTTTCTGGAAATACCATGCACTTGATACCACACGATCTTCCCACCTTTATTTAATTAACTTTTTAATACATTACATAACTCACCCCATTTATCATGTTCTCCGACTTTTTTTTTCAACTATCTTTTTTGGTAAATTTATATCAATTGAGTAATATTCATAATTGCTAATTTGGTTAAATTATATGTGAAATTCTTGATGTTTGAATATAGTTTTTGTTTAACTTTTATGTCAAGAGAGTTGGATGATTTAAGTCATTTGATGATCTAATATATTGTTGAATTACAAAAAAATTAGAAAAAAAATCAATTTATATCACTAAATTTTATGAGTTGTATTAATTAAAATTATATAAACTAATAATTCTAACAATTTAAACTTTGAAATTTCATAACTATATCAATTTACACCTTTTTTCAGAGTTCATTCGAATAACATCATGTGGAGACTTAAAATGGTATAAATTAAACTTCTACAATAAGTAAATCAGTTTAAATTATTTTATTAAAACCACCTCTAAAAATCATGAATGCATCAATTCTTACACATGTGTAGATTATTTCAAATGTTGGATTAACAAAATGAACTATCATAATTGATGCACGAATGATTTTCAAACAAAATTTCAAATGAAAGTCTAAATTGATTCATTTATGAAAGTTCATGAGTTTATGAAATTATAATCTCACACAATGTTTATCTAAACGGATTGTAATAGAACATATAAATTGATACATTTCCAAAAGTTGTTCAGAGTTTAAATTGATATAATAATCCTCAAAACTTAGGAGTCTAAATTGCTTTTCTTTCCCCAAAAGAGAAACTCGAATGTTGCTTCAACTTCAAATAGATTCAATAAATCCGTCCTTTTCTAAACTTGTAAACCTACCGTTGTACTAAAAAAATGAAGAATTGTACAAACTACACTTAAACTGGTTACAATTATATCCATAATTTCTTAATTTAATCAATTACCACCTTAAACTATGTAGTTTGTTACAATTATACCCTTAAACTTTTAATTTGATCAATTAACTCCCTTGTAGTTTGTTAATAGTTCCAATCAGTCCCGTCGACTCTCAATATATATTTATAAAATTGAAGAACTCAACAAATTTCCATGTAAAAATTATCAACAAGTTGACTAAAAAGAATTTGAAATCTAGCACAGAAATTCAGGAACCATTTGTGTGCCAAAGTTTAAATTGAAGAGGGCATGCAAGAGAACATCATTAAATTAAAGACTCTTTAACCACCACCACCTTTGCATGCAAAACATCTAATATTATGCCTTAACCAACCAAAACAACATAATTAAATTATTGGTTCAACATCTACATCCCACTAGTGCTCTTTTAAAATCTCTATCTTTAACCAAGAAATCAACATTAATGGACTCTCTAACCATCACCATATATAACTCCATAGTAAAAAAAAATAGTACTATCGTAGTATATATTCCTTCCATTCATATTTTGATACGTTATTAGATAAAATATTATTTTAATTCATGGACTATACACAAATTTTTAAATACTTTTCTTAAAAGATGGAGGGAATGAAAGATGGAGGTGAAATGGATTGTGCAAGTAAATGTCTTTTTGTCTATATATATACTAATGCTAAGGGCATTAAAAAAAAATATTTCAAAAGCTTTGAAAATTCAGTAATATTTTTTAATCCAGGTATTAATAATAATAATTTTTGTCTACATACTAATGATAAGGATATTTTAAATTTTTTTTAAAAGGTTAAGAATATTAATGAAACTGTGAATGTTTAGAGGTATCTTTAAAAAAAACGGTAATAATATTTTTTTTATTCTTTTTAGTTCAGGGCGGTTAATGAAATTTGGAATGTTTAGGGATACTTTTTAAAATAAAAATGTATTTTAAGAATTTAGCTGTTCTTTTTTTCTATAGTTATTATATGCACAGTATTCAAGGTAGGATATTCAGAAGTAAAAATTTGCAATCGTGGAGAAAGATCTATATAATGAGTTTAAAGTGATTATAATGTTGTTAAGCACTTTTCATAAAAAATACCTTTTATAATTTCTATTATTTTTATTTTATTTTTGAGAGAAAAAAAAATAAACATCTTAATCACGTACTCTTTTCTCTAATTTAAATACAAAAGTTGTGTGTGTGTGTGTGGAGGAAGAAGAAGAATGGACCATGACGAAAATAGAGAGAGTTCAGAGGATAGGATAGGATAAGAGTAAGTTGATATTTCTTTTTCTAGTATATATATATATATAATATATATATATTATAATAGGGTACAATATTTAATTTTTAAATTATATATTTAGTTTTTAAAATTTTAAAATTGTGTCAATTTAATAAATAGGTCTCTAAATTTTTAAAAAATTATATGTATTTAGTATTTCTACCACCAAAATATTCTAATTGATTCTTGAACATTCAATTGAGGCTAATAAGTTTTTGCCTTAAAACTTATGACTTTTCAAATATAGAAAAATGAGGCAAACTATTTATAAATATAGAAAAATTTTATTGTCTATCAGTGATAGACCGCGATAGAATTATATCGCTTTGAGAATATTGGACAAAAGAGAAATGTAGACAAATTTGTAGTTGTTGAGAAGAAAAAAAAAACCTCCCATTATTATTACATGGATTAGCAAAATAATAATTGAGAAAATAAAATAAAGCAATAAAAATAAGAAATATCAAAATTTATGTGAAAATTGTTACAATCACACAAAATTTTCTCTCCGACTGCAATGACAAGAACACTCTCAAAGCATTATACCACTCACATAACTGAGCTAGTATACCAAGTTTAAAGTGTTTCAAATTGGGATGATTCAAAAACCAAAAGCATAGACTACTTTTATAGTACTTAGAGTTCATTACTTCTTTGAACCTTTCAGATGTGAGACAACTATTCCTCCAATATTTTGTCAAAACCTAACAAATTCCACTTTGGCAAAGATATTTGAAGAATCTAGAGCTTCTGCTGCAACTAATGTCTTCACCGACGATCATACTTCTCAACTTAGAGAATTATAAACCACTCCACCATAAAGAATAGATCACTTGACATATCACCTTCTAAGATTTTTTTTTCTTCACATGTTGATAAACCCCTACTGAAATTTATGGTGCAAGCCTCTACCTACTTGGCCCAACTGGAAGTTTTTCAGCCATCGAGATAGCTTCCACCACAGACCTTGCATAACCACCAAGTCAATGCCCATGTGCAAACGTGTGGAACCACTAACATTACATTTCTTTATCATTATAAAACAGACATAGCATAAGAATGAATTCTGTATTCTTTAGAGAAAGTCACTGTCTCCCTTAACGAGAAAAACAACGTCAGTATCCGATCAAGGGCTTTATGACGAACCTGCTCTGTTTTTCATGTGTCCAAACTGTCCGCATTCCTAGCAGCCTATCTTCTTCTGGAAGACTTTCTTCTTTGAACCTCTATTGAAATCACCCTTGGATTCTACTAGACTACCATCACCGCTTAACTTTTCACGAATAAAACCAATGTTTGGTCTTCCTTTCAAGCCCTTGCATTGTGTAACCTAAATTGTATTAGCACATCCTTGACTTGCACTTGCCACAAAGTTAAAGTTGACCCTTCCATCAATTTTCTCCATCACACTTTACTAGACTCATAAAAACTTGACATATCTGCTTTTCGCTCCTAGCAAATCTACAAATAGTGAACAACCTACACTATTTACAATACTGTAGCCCTTTTTCCAGATATATATATATTTTTTTTTGATGTGGAAGTTCAAACAATGCAACAACCATAGATCATACTAAAAAATTCAGGAAACTACGAACTTAAAAGATCTGATACCACTTTTTGAGAAAACCCCTCACTACTACCATAGGAATAGGCATAATAATAATTTAAAAATTAAAAGAAAGCAACAAAAATAAGAAATATAAGAATTTATGTGGAAAACTCCAAAATTGAAAGAAAAACCATGATCCACAAGAAGAAATCCACTATGTGAAAAATTGTTACAATCACACAAAATTTTCTCACTGACCCCAACTAAAAGAGCACTCTCTTAAAGCATTATATCACTCACACAACTCGGCTAATACACCAACCTTAAAGTGCTTTAAATTGGTGTGATTAGAAACCAAAGGCATAAGCTCCTTTTATAGGTGTTGGAGCCCATTACTTCCTTGAACCTTTCATATGTGAGACAACTACTCTTTTGAGGGTGTTTGGCACACCGACTTCATAAGTCGGTATTAAATAGCTTAACTCTACCAACGTCAATAGTGTTGACTATTGAATTTTGCACATTTATCGAGGAACTCCATATTTCTTTTTTTTTTCTTTCTCTCTCTCCAATGTCTTCTAACTCCAGAGTAAACAACTGTGCATCCAAAATACAAATTTTCTAACTCCAACATATTAACTCTAGACTTCAGAACTCAACTCAGCGCCCAAACCATTCTCCAACATTTTGCCATTAACCAACCCTAGTACTATACAAAATTTTGCATGCTATCGCTTGACATAAAAAACATGAAAATTTTATATTTTTAATCTCAAATTTTTACCAATTTTCACTTTGATTTTTGGTATTAATTTTTTCAGTTAATTGATTTATTATAATTGTGGTATGAATTTGTTTATTTTTTTAAATAATGATGAAAACTAAGTTAATTATAATCAATTTAATTCTTTTAAATTAATTAATAGACGTTAAATTTTAAAATTTAAGGACCGAATAGGAACAAAACTTAAAACTCAATGGTAAAAATGTAGCATTTTGAAACTTTGAAACCAAATAGATTAAATGACCAATGTTATTTAACTCTTCTAAATTAATTAATACACTTTAACACTAAACACCATAATTGAGTATTGAGTGGAAAAATTAAGATTAAAAGTGTAAAATTTAAAATTTAGGAATCAAATGAAAACAAAACTTATAACTCAATGGTAAAAATGTAACATTTTGAAATTTTGAACCTAAATAGATTTTAAACTCAAAACTTAGGGTTAAAAGAGTAATATTTTAAAATTTATATACCAAATGAAAACTAGACAAAAAAACATATGAACCAATTTTAAGTATCAAACTCTCTTTGTTCACACTTGAAATTTATTTTTATAAATACTAGTGGATCCTATAATATCAGTGGACTCCACCTTATTTTTAAAAGAAGTGCTAGGCACACGATAAATTTTCATACTCCGAGTATAGAATTTTTTTAAAAAAATAACATATAGTATGTGAAATATTGAGAAAAATAAGTATGTATTACATTAATACCAAAATATTTTTTCAAAATGAATATAACTCAACTGGCATAGTGTTTGTATTATCAATGTCGAAGTTAGAGATTCGATTCTCTCACCTCATAAATCGTCAATACATAAATAAATAAATAATAGCCATAACTTTCTAAGAGATGGCCCACAAGATTGCTCTATAGTGACTGATTAGAGTAAGGCAGCTGCCACGTGAAGTAGAAGAAGAATTTTCGTTAATAAGGCTTTAGGTCAATTACTTTTACAATAATTGGTCTAAAAGAAAGTTGCTGTAATTATTTTTCTCTTTGTCAAATTAAGATACCTATTTGAAATTTTAGAAATTAATATAGACAATTTTAAAAAAATAGAGACAACAACAAACTTAAATTTTTAATAATAAAAATTACAGACAAAAACTATTAACTAATGAGATATGAATGAATCTCTGACTTCGTGATTAATAATACACCCACTATAACAAATGACATGTTATAGACAAAGTTAATTTAATTCAACCTTAATTGTATACTTTCTCTATTGAAATTAGGAGTTTTTAATCCCATATCCTTCACAATTATTGCACTAAAAAAGAAAAAAACAATCAAAAAAGATAATTTAAGTTCCTTTTGATCATCATTTAAGTTTTATTTGATAATCATTTTATCTTTTTTTGTTTTGGTTTTTAAAAATTAAGCTTTTAAACATCACTCTCACCTATAAGTTTCTTTGTGTTGTTATCCAATTTCTATTAATGTTTTCAAAATCAAGTTAAGTTTTGAAAAGTTTTTAAAAACTTATTTTGTGTTTTAGAATTTGGCTAAGTGCTTATTTAAGAAATGTGAACACCCTAGTATAAAAATTGGGAGGAAAATAAGTATAAATTTTAAAAACAGAAATCGTTATCAAATGGACCTTTAGTTCTTGGGATGATAAGAGAAATAACAAAATAGAAAGATTTCTTTTTGAAAAATCGAAAAAGGGTTTTGAAATTAAAAAATGACAAAGTGGTTTTAAGAAATATTGCAATTAGTTTCAACATCGTTCACCTCTAGATACAAACGTCTTTATTTCAACTAAAATAAAAAAGAAATTTGATCAAGTAAATAAGAAAAATGTTATTTTATTTTATACCTCAAAACCCATTGTACATTGATGACGATGAACGACTAGTACTAGAGTTTCATAAGTGATACAAGATGACAAATAAAGTTTCTTATTACACTAAATTAGTCACTTTTTTTTTTTTTTTTTTTTTTTTTTTTTTTTTTATTTAGAATTTGATTAAAAATTAAAATGTTTTTAAATATAAGGAAATTTTTAAAAAATAGAAAAATAAGAGAAACTATTTATACAAAATAACAAAAAAAATTTAGACAGTTGTGATAAACGTGGATAGAAGTCTATCAATAATAGAAATGATAGAAGTCTATCACTAATAGATGGCGATAGAAGTCTATCAATGTCGTCTATCAGTATTTTTTTTTTTTTGCTATTTTTTATAAATAGTTTGACATTTTTTCTATTTGTGAAATTTTTCCTAAATGCAGTGGAAAAAAAATGGTGAAAAACACAAAGAAATCACTATCATCTTTAATTGTTAATACATAGTTTACAATAAGATACATTATTATTTCAATAAAGAGAAGTCAATTATAAAAATAAATTAAAGAGTTTTTTTTTTAATCATATAGCTCAAGAAAAGAGAAAGTGAAGGATGAAGTGAGCTAAAAATTATGTAAAACATGAACTATCTGATTTTTATATATATTTTTTTTATCATTATTTTTGTGACACCATAAGCTTTGCATTCCAAATTGGCACACACAAAGTTCCCCTTATCTACTCTTTTTGTTTCTCCTTCTAATTAAATGCACAATTAATATTATGCTTTCATAATATATGATCCAAAATTCAGAAGAACCATAACTTTTGTAACAAAACCAAGAAAATAAATCACAAGTTTAAGTGTCGAAAAACAAATATATTCTTTTTCATCTTTAAATAGTTAATAATTAATCTATATCTATAGGGTAGGGAAAATAGATAGGGATATTTGCAATTACAAATCCAACACAATAATTTTTTATTTTTTTTTAAATATCAATTTATACTCATAAACTTTGGAGTTGTATCAATTAAACTCTCAACTAATAATTGTATCAATTTAAATCTAAATTTTTATAAGTGTATCAATGTATACTCTCTATTAGATTCTGTTTTGATAAATATCATATGAGCTAAGATTTATAAATTTATTAATTGAATTTTTAAATTTTTATAAGCAAATTGATTCAGACTTGGAAAAGGTTCACACATGTATATAGAATTGATGCATCGATTATTTTCAAGATAATCTTAATAAATGGTTTATAACTATAAGCTTCATACTATACTAATTTTCTAATGAAATTTGAAAGATGGTATAAATTGATATAATTATAACTATAAGCTTCACACACTATATATGTTTTTAATAAAACGTAAAATGTTATTAGTTAATTTAAATATTTTACCCCAAAATTTTAGGGTCGTATGAATAAAACATTAATTAATGATGGTATCAATTTCACTTACAGCACTTGAAACAACTATAAGCTTCACACGATACTTTTCTAATGAAATTGAAAATAGTATAGATTGATATAATTACAGAAATTTAGGATTTAAATTGATACAATTATTAATTAATATTTTTATTCATATGACCTTAAAATTTTGGAGTAAAATATTTAAATTAACTAATAACATTTTACGTTTTATTAAAAACATATATAGTGTAACCAAACAAAAATTTAATTTATCTTAGAAAAATGTAAGATATATAAAAAAAAAACGTTAAAAATACCATTTTTGGTCCACTTATTATGAAATTTGTTTAAGTTTAGTCTTTATAATTTCAATTCTCCAATTTTAGTTTTCATACTTTCAATACATCTTATATTTAGTCCCTCAACATTAATTTTTACCGAAATTAATTAAATAATAATGATAACTTTCATGTAAGAAAATAAATAATTGAATGTTTTTAAAATTTACGGTAAAAATATTATAAATAATAAAAAAATTGAAAAAAAAATCAACAATAATATATCGAGGACTAAATTTAAGATTTATTAAAAGTATATGAACTAAAATTGGATAATTAAAAGTACAAAGACTAAAATTGAACAAATTTCTAAATACTAGTAAGGAATTACGTGCGATGCACATGTTTATAAATTTTGTAGTGAATGTTGAATTTTTTTTTTTTAAATTATGAATCATGTCAATTTATCTTAACAAAGTTTTTTATTAACCACAAATTTGATTAAAAGCTCATTTTTATAACTATTTAGTTTGAAAGATATTAATTATTTTAAAATTATTTACATATGTATTATTTGTTGCTATTAATGAAATCCTAATTCTTAAATTTTATCCTAGTTTGTTCATGAACAAAAAAAAAAAAAAAGTAACTTTTAAAATTTTTTAAAATCAAATGACAACAATTACTGGATATATTTATTCAATCTATAAGAATGACTATTGGGTGTACTAAAAAAAAGTTGATTATTGGGCAAGTTATTATTAATATTATTATCATTTTTTGTTTTTTTTTTTAAAAAAATAGATTTTTGTAGATTATATATGTTAAAATCACACCCAAAAAAATTAATTTTTTTGAAAAGAAAAAGAAATCTTGTCATTATCAAAAAGAAATTTACAACAATTTTGACATTGTTTTATACTTAAAAGAAGGTAAAATAGATACTTCATATTATAATTTTTAAAATTAAATATTAAACATATTTTTCTTTTCCAAAAACCTCATAATTATAATTTTCGCATTTATATCTAGCTAATTTTCTCAACTCCTCTCTCTATATTTCCATCTTCATCATGTTAAATGTATTTAAAAAAATTAGCTAAAATAAATATGGTTAAAAGATATGTATCTATGAATTAAATGAACTTTATTACGGTGGGTCATGGTATCTAAATAGGTTGCAATTAAATAAAAAATAATTTTAAAAAAAAAGTCTATTACAATTAGATACAAATAAATTAAAAGAACAAAAACGGAATAAAACAAATCACATAATCTAAGAAATCATAAAGGAAAAGAAAACGCACATTACTGGTTTTCTCATTCTCCTCTTCCTCCTTTTTCATCTTCCAGCAACATAAAACATCTGGACGAAGTTAAATGAGTTAAAAATTAAAAAGTTTAACTTAAAAGTAATAAAATGAGATTAGGGAAAAGGAAGAGATAGAATTTAAAAAGTAAGATATACAAAATTTAAATTAAAAGAATTAAATCAATTCCTATATGATATTTGCTTAAATTTCTAATCTCTCTCGCCATATTCCTTTATTCTCTAAAAAATCTTTTCTATAAAAAAGAAACCTACAACGACAAAATCGTCATCACCAATTGATCAAAATCATGTTGCTGGTTCAATAATTATAATTTCAAGCAAAATTTGTCACAACCTTAGAATAATTTTTATTCGAGGTAAGTATTTGTTTTTTTTTTTTGTTGAATGATTTCACTTCATTGCAAAATTTTACTTGCTTCTCACTTTGGGAATAAACAAAGGACTAATTAGGTTGTGGAATAGTTTGTACAATTTATTTATCAACTACTTTTCATTTAAATTCAAATCTCATCTCAAATATTCTGTTTGTTTTTTTCCCTTTTAATGGAATAACATTTTCAAGACAAACTTTTCACTTGAAAACTTTCTCAAAACACAATTTAGGAGTGAAAATAAATTTCTTAAATAAAGAAAAAACATGGATAACAATACCTCTTCATTAACTTCGTAAAATGTTTTTCTTCGAAGAACAAAAATATTTTGCTTCCCAATTTTTCGTGGAACTTGAAAATTTGCAACGATAATTATGAATATGCATCGACCGTCAATTTCTTTATTTTTATAAGTACGTCACACACCCATTAGTAAAATGGGGGAGAATTGTATCTCATCGTCATCAAACCCAAATAATGGTTTGTGAAACACTTTCACTTCAAAAATTTTGGAAATGAACATTTGGGAATAAAAAAAATGACTAATTAGGCTGTGAAACACTTTGTCCAATTTATTTATCAACTACTTTTCATTCAAATTTAAATCTCATCTCAAATATTCTATTTGTTTTATTTTTCTTCTAATGGAATAACATCTTCAAGCAAATCTTTCACTTCAAAAACTTCCTCAAAACACAATTTAGGGGTGAAAATAAATTTCTTAAAATAAATAAAGAAAAAAGGATGGATGATAGTACCTCTTCATTAGCTTTGTAAAATATTTTCCTTCGAAAACAAAATGTTTTTCTTCTCAATATTTTGTGAAATTTGAAAATTTGCGATGATAGATGCTTGACCATCAATTTTTTTATAAGTACATCACCCACCCGTACACTTACAATGGAAGAGTTGCGTCTCATCGTCATCAAACCCAAAAAGTCATGTCTCTCCACATCACAGCACATGAACTATTACGTGAATTGAAGGGTCACCTATTATTGAGAGCAAGAAGAGAATTATTAAAATATGTAAGGGCAAAAAGGGAAGGAGAAAATTCTCCCCTTATAGCCCCTTTTAATATAGTAGAGACAAGAACAAAAACACAATATTTTAACCTAATATTTAATATTGAAGATCATAAAATTTGAAAAAAAAGGCTTAAACGTGAATATAAATCAACAGTGCTCCTTCACACATGCATATATCAATAATTGAACAATACCCTAAATGGGTAGTCAAGACACACAAATATATACACTTTTTTAACTAAAAAAATATAATATAAATATGAATTAATTAACTAAAAGTGGAATAACACATAACAAACCCATAGTTATTAATATTAAATCAAATGATAATTTAAGTAAAATTAGTGATTGGTTATGATTATAGTCTTTGGCCAATATTACCACCTTGGTAAGACAATGATTATCACATAAATTAAAAATGTACTAGCCATCATTATTGTCAAAACAATCCACAATTAAATAAGATTCTGTTTCTTAGTTAAAAGAAAAATTTATATTATTTGGCAACTATCTTTTCAACTCATACATTTTGCTCTAAAAACCCATAATATATATCTATATATATATATATATATATATATATATATATATATATATATATAGAAAACATAGTGACCACTAATCTAATAAAATTGTATCTCATTACAACATTTTTAAAAGGAATAGTATTATAAATAGAAAAAATATGAAATTATTTATAAATATAGAAAAATTTTACTGTCTATCAACGATAGACTATGGTAGACTTCTGATAGATAGTGAAATTTCATTACTAGAAGTTTATCGCGTTCTATCGTTGATAGATAGTGAAATTTTTCTATATTTGTAAATAGTTTGAGAACAACCTTTTAAAAAGGTGAAAACATTTTAATTAAAAAGAAACCAAAAGTAATGGTGTATGCCCACATTAGGATATTAGATGCACATGCATGTATGTCAGAAGAAAAAAAAAGTTTATTTATTTACCAAAACTTGACAGAAAATATATGAAGGCACACATTATGGTATTAAGTTATCGGGAAATTGCTATTTTTAACCTAAAAAGTTTTTGATGGGACAAAAGTAACTTGTTTTAAAACTTCTTTTTCTAACCTCTTTTTCACCGTTTTCAAAATTTTAGTGGAGGGTCCCTCACAGTAAAAAGTCTTGAATACCCTCAATTATGTTTTCTTCTATTCCTACCGGTAGTACCAAGAAATTTTACACTATATCCTTTTTATAGAGTCAATTCCATTTTCTACCATTAATATTTTTAAAAAAATCCGTATTAAAAAATTTCTTGCTACTTCTCGTTAGAATATTTACGAAAAGTACTAAAACTTATTACGATATTTAAAAGAAAACTTAAATTAGAAAACAAAAAAAAAATCCTGTTAAAATCGAAAAATCTTATTGGAATTAATTTAAGTATTTTTTTTTACCTTTAATTAGAATTATAATTGGTTAAAAATATTAAACAAAAACTTATTGGAATTGATATTTGTTTAAGTTTAAAAAAATTAAAAAAATGAAAAAGAAGCTTACGATAAAATTTCATGGAAGAATCTTTACGGGAAATTTTACAGTAACCTTTTTTTAATTTTATTTTACAAATTATATTTTAAGTTAATTAGGATTTTACCAAGAAATAAAATTTTCTCATAGCTTTTTATTTTTTTTCAAAGTCTAATTTGTAAAAAAAAAAATGAAAAAGAAGCTTACCGTAAAATTTCATGGAAGAATGTTTACGGGAAATTTTACAGTAACCTTTTTTTAATTTTATTTTATAAATTAGATTTTAATTTAGTTAAGATTTTAGCAAGAAATAAAATTTTTTGATAGGTTTTTATTATTTTTCAAAGTCTAATTTGTAAAAAAAATGAAAAAGAAGCTTACTGTAAAATTTCATGGAAGAATGTTTACGGAAAATTTTACAGTAATCTTTTTTAATTTTTGATAGTTTTTATTATTTTTCAAAGTCTAATTTGTAAAAAAAATGAAAAAGAAGCTTACTGTAAAATTTCATGGAAGAATGTTTACGGAAAATTTTACAGTAATCTTTTTTAATTTTATTTTATAAACTAGATTTTAAGTTAGTTAAGATTTTACCAAGAAATAAAATTTTTTAAGATTTTACCAAGAAATAAAATTTTCTGGTAGGTTTTTATTTTTCAAAGTCTAATTTGTAAAAAAATGAAAAAAAAGAAGCTTCTTATGTAAAATTTCATGGAAGAAGTTTACGGAAATTTTACAGTAACCTTTTTTTATTTTATTTATAAATTAGATTTTAAGTTAGTTAAGATTTTACCAGAAATAAAATTTTAATGAAAAAGAAGATTACTGTAAAATTTCATGGAAGAATGTTTACAGAAAATTTTACAGTAATCTTTTTTTAATTTTATTTTATAAATTAGATTTTAAGTTAGTTAAGATCTTACCAAGAAATAAAATTTTCTGGTAGGTTTTTATTTTTTTCAAAGTCTAATTTGTAAAAAAAATGAAAAAGAAGCTTACGGTAAAATTTCATGGAAGAATGTTTACAAAAAAAATTTTACCGTAACCTTTTTTTAATTTTATTTTATAAATTAGATTTTAAGTTAGTTAAAATTTTAATTTGTAAAAAAATGAAAAAATCTTACTGTAAAATTTCATGGAAGAGTGTTTACGAAAAATTTTACAGTAACCTTTTTTTAATTTTATTTTATAAATTAGATTTTAAATTAGTTAAGATTTTACCAAGAAATAAAATTTCCTGATAAGTTTTTATTTTTTTCCAAGTCTAATTTGTAAAAAAAAATGAAAAAGAAGCTTATTGTAAAATTTCATGGTAGAGTGTTTACGAGAAAATTTTACAGTAACATTTTTTTCTAATTTGTAAAAAAAAATGAAAAAGAAGCTTATTGTAAAATTTCATGGTAGAGTGTTTACGAGAAAATTTTACAGTAACATTTTTTTATTTTATTTTATAAATTAGATTTTAACTTAGTTAAGATTTTATAGCAAATAGGTTTTTTTTTTTTTTTTCAAAGTCTAATTTGTAAAAAAAAAATGAAAAAGAAGCTTACAGTAAAATTTCATGGGTAGAATCTTTACAGGAAATTTTACAGCAACTTTTTTAATTTTATTTTATAAATTAGATTTTAAGTTAGTTAGGATTTTATTTATAAATTAGATTTGGAGTTAGGATTTTACCAAGAAATAGAATTTCCTATTTTATTTTTTTTAAAGTCTAATTTATAAAAAAAAAAAAAAAAAGGTCACGGTCAAATTTCATGGGAAGAATCTTTACGAGAAATTTGAAGTAACTACTTTTAATTCGGGAATTCCTGAATGAAATTTTTCGGGAAATTTTTTTTAAAAAAATCGGGAATTCCCCAATTTATGGAATTTTCCGTTATCCCGTTAATGGAAAATATTTTTTTAAAAAAATTAACTTTAAAAAAAAAAAAAAAGAAAAATTGGGATTTTGCCTAAAACCAGGAAATCTCGTGGATTTTCCGTTAACGGGAAACACTTTTTTTTAATTTAATTTAAAGCTAACTAAAGAAAAAAGGAAAAAATAAGATTTCACCTTACAATCGAGAAATCTCGTTCGGGAATTCTCCAATTTATGGGATATCCTGTTAGCGGGATTTTCCGTAAAAGAAAGAAAAAAAAAATGAGATTTTCCCTTAACACCGTGAAATCCCAAATTTATGCCAATTTTCTCTTAAAACAGGATTTTCCCTAGTTTATTTTTATTTTTTTGGCCAATTCTGTTTTTTTTAAATACTTAAATCAATTCTATTTTTTTTAAACTTAAACCAATATCAATTCTTTTAAAGTTTTCTCTTAAAAATCTTACGAGAAGGGCGAAAAATTTTTTTAGTAAGAATTTTTTTTTAATTGTAATATTAGAAAAATGGAATTCACTCTATAAAAAAAAATTACTGTAAAATTTCTTGGTACTAAGAATCCTTACGAGAAGTACCAAGAAATTTTTCAAAAAGGAAAAATTGAAGGCAATTAGCAAAACACATAATTGAGGGTATTTAAGACTTTTTATTGGGTGAGACCCTTTACTAAAATTCTGAAAAGAAAAAAAATAGGTTAGAAAAAGAAGTTTTTACAAAAGAAGTTACTTTTGTCTTATTAAAAACTTTTTAGGTTAGAAATAACAATTTCTCTAAGTTATCGAAGAAAAAAAAGATATTGGTGTCCAACAAAGCAAAATGAGTGTGTTATCGTGCCAAAGTTTTTCAAATTTCAAACTAAAAAAGGGTTAGGTATTCTCCTCTACAACTTTGACATTTTTGTTCATTTTTGCAACAACCTAGTGCTTTTCCCACCTCAACCCCCCAATTCTTTTGCATATTCATCCCTAAACAATAATCGATAAACAACAAGAAAGTAAATCGTTAAAGCGAATATAGTTTAACTTACTTATATAGATGTATTAGCAACTAAGAGTTTATAGCCCTTGCCGAGGTTGTAAAAGAAGGACTATGACTAAAAAGTTTATTATATGTGCCTTTAGTATTCATCAAAACAAAGTTACAAGCCAAAGTGAGTTTGGCTTAGTGATATTGGCATACTAAATAAAAAAATTAAAAGTAACTATATAAAGTGACAACTAAAGTTACTAGTTTCAATTTCAACAAAACTTGTTGGTAGGTGCATATATATTGTTTCATTAAGATCATTATGTAAAAAAGCAGTTTTCACATCTACTTGTTCTAATTTTTATTAATGGGTTGAAAATCACTTTTTGTGATTTTGTCCCTAAACTTTGATTCGTAACCATTTAAACTCTGTATTTTCAAATTTGTAATAATTAGTCCTTAAACCTTAGAATGTAATAAATTAGGACTAAAATGCTACCGAACTCAAACTTTAATGGTTAAACTATCGAATTTGTAAACTCTGAACTAAAATACTACCAAACATACATGAATTTTATAAACCAAAACTATGATTTAATAATTTGTTAGAAATTATGAAAGCATGGAAGGTAAATTACGCCTATTCACTAGATTTCCAGTCACACGAACACAATCTAGTTAATCAACTTTGAAACTTTGCCTCTAGAAGATTTTTTTCTCAATGTTGTCAAGTTTTTTGTTTTTGTTCAACAAAGTAAAAGTGAGTATCATCCTAATAATAGTCGATCTTATAATATCTTAATCATTTGAGCTAAGTTCAAGTTTGCAAAATATTGTCAAATTTTTTTTTATATATATACATATTACTTTCATTTGCATTGAAATCAATTTGACACGAGCTTTTTTTTTTTTTTTTTTTTTTTTTTTTTTTTTTTTTTTTTAATATTAGCAAACATATCCCCTCAAGGAAATTACTTAATCCCTACCCAATTTAGTTGATAAAGAATCTCACAAGATTTTAAATTTTAGATATATGACCATCATGATTTGAACTCCTTTTAAAATAATAATAATAATAATAATTTTAAAAAAAATCTTGTTTTTGCTAATGGGAAACTATTCGAAAAACAAAGATAATTGGTTTGGGCCAATGCCCTGCAAAATCAATGAAGAAAACAAACTCGTCAATTGACATGCAACTTGCAAGAAAGATTAACATTAATAAAATATTTTTGAGATAATATCCACAATTTCAATGTTCAAATATCAACTATAGAACACGAACCATAGGTATATTTGCATTGCTGAAATTAAAAGTAAAAAATATGAAATTCTATATGAACAGAAAGCCGATCAACCATTTAACTATCAATGTTCTTTAAATCACTATAACTAAAACTGAAATCTGAAATGATATTTATAGACAAGATCAGCAACTACAATGGCAACCAAATACATCAGTAGGAGGCAGTTTTCATGGCATAAAATGATTATTACTGGGCACGGATATACCTTTAGTTTTCCCTCGATAAACTTATTTCCGTCGTCTCCTCGCCTATAATGCGATCTACCAAAGTTACGTTACGTACCCGCTATGTGTAACAATAGCCTGTGCATTTTTATATGGCATATATTGTCACACAAGAGTTTATAAGCAGAGCCATTGGTTTATCCCACTGCAAATTCGCAGCGAGTTAATATGCTGAGCAAACGTAATACTCTTTCCTAATCTCTAGAATAAGGAAGACCTCAAAAAGAAAAAAAACTGTCCCGTCACCATTCACCAAATAGCAGGACCCAAGTGGGTGGAACGGCAAAATCATGTACAAGCGAGATCCCGGTATGTCGAAACTGCATTTTGCAAGACTACTTTAAGGTAGAGGGGCCAACTCTGGTACATGCCAACGTGCTAGAACCGACGAGGGCTTCCGAGTTATTCGACTGTGTTTCAGAGGACGGTCTCATCCAAATCTTCACATGTCCTTCTCGGCATGCTGTAAGAATAGACTCTTGAGTGAATAGTAAGCCAGACAAGGGTTCAGTATGGACACGGTGAGCTACTACTGGAGAAAGTTTAGGAACATCCCTCATGCATGGAGCAGGTTGAAGAGTGCCTAATGGGGTAATGCTATCCCAATGAGCTGACTGGCTTCCGGTGCTAAATGTCGGGGATCCCCCGGGAGGGCACCGCCGAAGGGGAACCACATTTTCATCCATTGACAAGTCCCATAAGAGCAATTGTGTGTCCTGTGAAAAACCACATATCTCCTAAATTATATTTGAGAGCCTAGGGCTAGGAAATACAGTAACAAGAAAGCATGATCCCAAGAGGAGAATGAGTGATTTTGGATGTTTCCAAAATCACTGTCTTTGCCAAACATGAAAATTTTAGAATTCACTTTTAGACATGGCAAAAGTGATTTTGGTCAACCCAAAATCACTTCCAAACATATACCCAAAATGACTTGAACAATGGACACAAAATAAGTACTTGAGATTGCCAACCAATTGAGACAGAAAGTATGAATGTGGTAAACATGATCCATAGATGATAGAAGTACAGTAAAAAGAAAGAAAATGAAATTGTAGATGACAATGAATGAAACTATAGAATATATTTTCACATATTATCATCAGGGTAAATTACTTATCAAACCTTAAAGATTATTTATGAGGTTTTATCCAACCATAAGGACTGAATTCTAACTTTTAAAATTATAGGGACTAAACTCCAACTTTCTCTAAACCATAGGGACCAAATTCGTAATTTAACCTTAATCTCATTGCTATGTTCACTAGTATGCTACCTCAATATTTCACTTCAGTTACCTGATTATTAAGCTCCATGTTAATCATTGATTTAGTTTCTTGTTATGCAAAATGGATTTTTATACTAAAAAATTGTCTTATGAAAAGGAGAAATCGCACAAAGATCCTACTGAACAAAATTTACTTTCCAAATAAAGCACCAAAATCCATATGATTAAACTAAGACGACCAAACCACAATGACAATATGAAGTTCAATATTACTTCATCTTTTGTCTTTTTATCAAGAATGACGAGAAGCAACGGGATTACTGAAGGTATAGTAATTACCTGACCAACTGAACCAAACCGGTATACAAAATTTTCCTCTGTGTCATCTGAAGTTGGTGAAGACCAATACGAATCAAAAGCCACACCACTGACCTGAAGTAAGAGGTCCACAATTTGCCAAGGCTTGAGACTAAAACCCAATAACCATCGTAACAAATAATAAAGTTCAAGAGTGACAATGTAATGATACATTATGAGGTGACAAGCTTTTCTTTTTGATTGCTAGTGATGCACAAAAAGTTCCGACAATTTTATAAAACAGGAAAATACAATTACTTAGGCAAATTTGAGGTAAACATAAAAAATATAAAGTAAAATACGTAACTAAACATAAAAATATAATATATTTTTTTAATAAGAAAACAGTAAAATGTATGTTTAAATTTAGAAAACATTGCAAAAGAAAATATAATATTTTAGTAAAACAACTCAAACCTCATGACTAGGCATAAATTTGTTTTCATAAGAAAAATTACAGTCTAGTCCTACTTTTTCTTCAAGGAGATCGTGACCAAGAAAAGATTATTATCATCAAAGGCAAAAAATATATTGAACTAATAATTATTCACCATAACAGAAAGAGATCAATGCAAGCGTCTATTCCATGGCCCTCCATTAGTCATAGAAGGAGGTTTGCTGGTTGCAAAAGGGAAGTACTATACTTGTTTTATAAAGTGTATTTGCGGATATTCAATTTCTTGAAGAGCTTTTTACCCATGAATTATGTCCCTCGCCCCATGCCACCACCTTCCTATCTTCCATGCTCCATACTGTGACAAGATCGTCTTCACCACCAGTTAAGATATATTTTCCATCCCCGCTGAGAAATAAAATTAAAGGGTTATTAACAACCTTTTTTATCCTTTAGTATATGTATAACTTGAACAAAAATGACCAAATATAGCAAATGCAACAAGAATATTCTCAAAAGTAATCATGTATCCACGTACCTCCAAGTACAGCAAAGAAGAGCACCATAATAACTTTTGCCCCCACATATCAACTGCTCTTTCAAATAGTCAAATACCCGTAAATATCCTACAATCAGCACTAAAAATTAGGATCCAAAATTTGAAAGTTCTTAATCACATCATGCGGGGCAGTATTAAGAGGATACCATCTCTACCAACGGTTGCCAAATATACTCCATCTGTCGAGAAAGCAACATTGTTGATTGATCCTTGGCAAATATGCCACCTAGCAATGGGATTGCTCTGCCAAAAAGTAAATCAATAAACACAAAAACGAGGCCATAGAGATGCATCCAATCACAGGAACTGCTGATGAAGTTGTACTAATAATTCCAAAAAAAAAAACGAAACAACTAAAAAGCAAGAGACAAAATGGCAATAAAATAACCAAGACTTGTACGGCAGGGTGGGTTAAATTCATCTTTAAGAATGGGAATAAGTTGGAAAAAATATAGGTAAAGAAATTGGGATGAAATTCATGGGAGTTTGAACCTACCATAAAAGATTTAACATGTTCAACTTATACATAGAAACATTAGGAAAATCTGATGACGTGTGTTTTCTTTTTTTAAAGAAAATTCTACTTGAGACCATAAAGAAACTCTTAAATGAAATGGCATTCTCAGAAAATATCACTGTCTAGTCTAGATTACCACAAAATTCCAATAAAAACACAAAGTGCATAGCATCTAAGTGGCTCCTACTTACAATTAAACAAATGACAGTTTCTTTAATATCTTTCTCAGTATTTTCCTTAGAGAATGAAAAAAAAAATGAATCCCCAGCTGACAATTAAAATGTTAATGTTTACTGAATGACACCATTCATAAAGTTCTCTGTGTCCACAAGCCATTACAATTTATCTGGCTATTTTCTAATGTAGTTTTTAAAGTGTTTTTCAGGTTACACTTCACAGCCAGCCATACCCAGACTTCAATGAAACTGGTTCTGGAATTACATGAAAGAAAGTATTAGACATCACTAGTGAGCACATGGCTCAAATTAGTTAGAAGAAGAAAAGGAAACTTTAGTGTCATCCACAAAAGGACAAAAGATCCATGCTACAAATTTCTTCAATTAAATTATATTGTGCAAGTGTACAAGAGAATGTTGGTCATTCCATTGAAATTATTAAGCATGTTACCCAAGAAAAACCCACCATTCAAATAACAAAGATACAGAAATGACATTGTTTAACCTGGCTACAATCAAACAACAGTGACTTTTATTAATGCAGATAGAGTGGTTAAACATCATTTTATTATCTAAAACCAGATGGGGGACAAATACATTTTTCAGGTTTCTAGAAGTTATTTTCGATTTCCTGATACAAATTCAATTCCAGTAATTCACAAGCAACCCAGGAGAGCGTTTTAAAAAATAAGTTCATTGCAGCATTGTACATTATTGGAAATGCATAAATATTAATGCCAAAACGATTTTGTTAACTACCTTACTGGACCGTGCATGTGCCACTGAAAATTGAGTTTGATCCTTTATGACAGGGAAAGAAGTGTCAACACTAGCATCCTTACTCTGAAACATAAGCAATTTAGCAATTCATCCTGTGGAACAGATAAGTCAACAAGAGCAGAGAGACAGCCACATTTATCAAAACAAGCTTGCCTTTTCATAGACATACAAATTTCCATCAGCATGAGCAACAACAAAAGCACCATCACTTTTTGGAATCCATGCAATGCTGGTACATCGACTGCCAAAAGCATCAAATCAATATCAATAATCGCACACGACCCAAAATCATCAAAGACAGACAAACAGAGAGAAGAGGTAAAAGTTTAAGTGGATCAATATCTGGCCAACCTTTTTTCAACTTATGATACAGTTAACTAGTTAGTTTCCTTTCTATTTTTCCTTTTGTATGCCCTTGTTTATTCTTTCATGTTTCTCAATGAAAGCTCAGTTTTGCATCATAAAAAACGGATTCAGGCAGAGAAACTGCAAGCCATGATTGTGATAAAAAAGCCACATCCCTGTACTGGTAATGCTCATGGACGAAGCTTGTGGAGGTTGGGAATGTTCAACAATATTGTGTACCAATTTCCTAAACCAGTTGCTATCATCTGGGTGAGATGCAAGCATGAAAGTTTTCAAATTGAGCCATAAAAAATTTACCACTAAATAGAATCTCAGTTTCATTTCAATAACAAATATAAAAAGAATGATATCACCTGCTCTTTCTTGGAATAGTAGAAAGAATCTGGCTAAACGCACTAGACAGTCAATATGAAAAGTTTCACACAACTAATTTAATCTTCCGAAACTGGACAACAAGTAGCTCATATAAAAGAAGAGTAACTTATACTCAAGGTAGAATGGACAAAGATATTCAGAAAATGCTCATGTCACACACTGAGGAATCAGACAACATAGTCAAAGAAGATGGAGAATTAAGGAAAAAAAAATGCATAGCTAGTACTCTTGCCTGTTATTGACACTGCCCTCTTTGTTATAATGTTGGGCTCCAACAAGCTTCTTTCCAACATCTTGTAATTGCTGTCTTAAAGATACCGAGTAGACTAGCATAGAGAATGAGCAATTTAAACAGAATTTCCTCCAGAAACAACAACAAAAAGTCAAGCATAGAAAAAGTGTGTTTACCATCTCCAGAATTCAATCCAATAAGTAGGTCATGACCATCCTTAGCTTCAGGATCAAAGGCATGGCATATAGGATTTGAATTGCTAAAGTGCAAGGACTTTATAGGATCCTAAAAAACCACCAAGAAAACTCATAAACCGAACACACACGCTAATCAATCAGAATAGAACGAATTCCATGCTGTAACACATTGGTTACCTTATCCGGTGAATTAAGGTCGCCAATGAATATGGTATCTCCGACATTAAAAATCAAATAGGTTCCTTTACCATCGTAGTTGGGGTTAAGAATGGAGTGGCTGCCATTTGAGCCTGCAAGTGAGCCACTTCTACTAGTTCCATTAACAGCTTTACCAGTGCCGTTACCACCTGGAAAGCCAATCGCTCGAACACCATTTCCACCCCCAACCCCAAGGAACTTCGCGGCCGCATATCTCACTCCACTACTCGCACTCGTACTAGAACTCGAGCTCGGAGTTGGACCAGCCTGCGCTGGCTTGTCCTTCAGCTGCGCTAGAGTCACCTAAAATTCGAAGCAAACACAATAAAAGAACAATCGAAAACGCGGAAATTCAAGGAACATTGCGATGGACTCAATAATTTCAAAATCGAATTGCAAAGTGAATCGAAAAAGGGAAGTACCTGAGAGACTGATTTGCCATGGGAAAAAGGGAGAAAGCCAGGAGGATGAGTTTTCTCATAATGAAGCTTGTACCGTCCTTCAGGGGTTTTAAAATAGGTTTTGAGACCTTGCGATTGTGAATTCGCATTCGTCGTGGAAGTCGACGACGACGAAGACGCCGTCGTCGCCCCCGCGTTCGACATCAATCCAACACTATTGCTGTTGAAGCTACTGTTATAGCCGTTGTTCATCATCTTCATCGCCGAAATTTCATCCAACAAAACTCAATCATCAAAAAGGACGAAAGGAAAATCAGAGATGAAGAAAACACAATCCCACAACCGTTGATTGTCAGTTGTGAGGCGAAAATTGAGGGAGAGGGGGTATGCGGCGGCGTTGGCGGCGGCGATAAGTGTCCAGCGGCGGCGGGATTGAGAAGGAGGGGTTTGGGCGGTTCTCGATCTACGGAGGAGGAGGAAGAAGAGAGTGGAATGTAATGGAAATGGTTTTAGTTATTTTGGGTAATGGGGAGAAGGTGGACTTTTTGGGGTATAAGAAAAAGAGTCAGCAGAATGGACGGTTGTGATGGGCCTGATTCAGTGTCAGAACTGTTATTGAGATGGCGGAGTTTTTTGGCCGTTGATTTTGAGGGGAGTTTTGCTGGCCGTTTGATGGGTGGACTTCTTCTACTTGTTGACTCATTTCGGGGGTTTTCTCATTTTGCGAGGATCCAGCTTTAAGCCCGTTTATAGGCTCAATCTCGAAATTTGGATTTTCACCAACAACGAAATAATAATAATAATTTGGAAAAATTGCACAAACCAATAATATTAGAAAAAATTTTAAAAATAGAAAAATAAGATAAATTATTTACATAAAATAACAAAATTCTTAGATTGTTGTGATAGATACGGATAGAAGTCTATCAAAGTCTATCAGTAATAAAAATTATAGAAGCCTATCAAAGTCTATAATAATAGAAATGATAAAAGACTATCACTGATAGATATACGGATAGAAATCTATCCATGTCAATTGTCAATAAATATACGGATAGATATATGGATAGAAGTCTATTGTGAAAATGTTCCATAATATTACACCTTAATCTTTTATTTGATCAATTATTTATTAAGGGTTGCAATTAGCTCTTTTAGTTTGTTATAATTTTATATTTATCTTTGTCTGTGAATTATATAAATAGTTTTAACTTCATCTAACAAAATTTAAAATTTGTAAGGAAGATTAACAAAAGGAATTCGACTAAATAAAATTGAAAATTTCTAATTAAATAATAATGTAAAAACATTTAGAAATTATGATTAGAAGCCTATTTGGAATGACTTAGAAAAATGTCTTTCAAAAATTTATTTTTATTTAAACACTTTTTATCCAAAAAAAGAAAAATCGTTAAAATAAAAACACACATGTGTTTGACAATTCTTTCTCAAAAGTGTTTTTATATACAAATTTATTTGGTTTGTTATATACTATTAATGTCAAACCACTATAACGGACGATTATAAAATACTATGAATTAATAATTTAAAATAATGGTTGTCGGAGTTGGTCATATGGAGTGGTTGCCAGAGTTGGCCACCGATTGTGGTGGGCGAGGTTGGACGGAGGTGGTCTTTGGAGTGATCAGAGTATGAAGGCGGCAGTTACATAGAGGTGGTGGCTAGAGTATGCAGGCAGTAGTCGCTGGAGGTTGGTCGAAGTTGGGTAGCAGTAGTTGCCGAGAGTGGTGGCTGGAGTTGGCTAGTAGTGGTCGCTAAAGGTTGTGGTTGAAGTTTGCCCACAGCGGTCGCCAAAGATTGTGGTCGAAGTTTGCCGGCGGTGGTAGCTAGAGTTGACCGTTGGTGGTTGCTGGAACATAGCTGTTGGATTTGGCCACCAGTGATGGTCGTCTGAGTAGGTTATCGGTGGTGGTCGCCGAAGGTGGCCAACAGAGGGTGGTGGTAGCCACGACAACATAGTGGAAGTGAAAAATTAGGGAGAGAGTAACCATTAAACACTCAAAATTCATTTTTCTAAAAGTTGGTTTCAAGAGTTTATTCTAAACCAACTAATTTTATAAACTTATTTTTTCAAAATTCATTTTGAGTGGTTGTCAAACACTTGAATTTTTTTTCTTCCAAAATAGCTTATTTTTTTAATGGAATTTGCATGTCTTTGATGTATGGAAATTTGCAAATATGGCAAAATTTTCAAATTTGATGGTTTGTTTATTTTGCATTTCAATCTTGCCCTTTTAACAAATCTTTTCTATTCCTCTTTGGCTGCAATGGAGAGAGAAAGAAAGATAGAGAGAAACAAATGAGAGGAGCTTTATTGGCGGCGATTCACGCGGTCACGACTAGCGACCAGATGTGCGGCGAGGCTACAATGGGAGAGGCAGAGCGGTGGACAACGAAGAATGGTGTAAACAACGCAGTGATTGGCAAAAAAGAGAGATGTTGGGGGATGAATGATCTATTGCGTGCAAAGAAAAAAAATTTGGGTGATTTTTTTCTTTTTTTTTTTTTTAATCTTTATAAATAGTATACCAGTCAAGTGCATCAGTAGTATAAAACAAGTGCATCATTATCAAGTTTATCAACATTATATCAGTTAAATGTATCAGCAGTATAAAAGAGTGCATCATTATCAAGTTTATCAGCAATATATCGGTCAAGTATATCATTATCAAGTATATCAGTCAAGTTATGAAGTTTATCAATAATATAAACGAGTGCATGATTGATAAATTTATCAGTAGTATATTAGTCATGTTCATCATTATCAAGTATATTAGTCAAGTTCATCAAGTGGATGAAATATATATCCGTTTCTGTGAATAGTGAAGGCATTTGCAACTTTTTACTAGGGGTGTACACGGGTTGGGTTGGGGGAGTTTTTGGACCAACCAGAAAATTCAAGTTGGTAGGGTTCTACCCGAATGACTCGAGTAGAGTTTACAACCCAACCCTTAAAATTTGAGTTGGGTTGGGTTGGGTTGTCAAATTATAAAGTAAGAATAAAATTATATTGTGATTGCAATTTCTCATGTTTTAGTTTAATTGTCATTAACTTTATCATAATTATCATTCTTACCTCTCTCAACCTTCAAAATCTTTATGAACTTTTTTCATGGCTTATTTGGAAAATAAAGCCCTCTTATTCATAAACTATACTAATTAAGTTGTTTTTTTTTTTTAAACTTTACACAATACTTACGGGTGCATCAAACTAGTTATATACAAATGGGACCTATGGAGGAGAATCTCTGCATTCCTATTTTGTTTTTAGATTTTTTTTTAATATTTTCTTTTTTAGGGGTTAACTGCACAATTAGCAAAAAAAACATTACAAAAATTAGGTGTGTGTCTCATGTGTTTCAGATTTTGCAAAAATGGTAACAACATCCAGCCCAGCCCAATTGCTAACTTGAAAAGTCCAAAAAATTCTTAAAAGTTGATTGATGTCTAATATACTACCGACATACTATTGATAGACTTGAAAGTTGTTTAATATGTGATATATTGTTGATATGTTGATTGATATGTGATATACTGCTGTTATACTACTAACATTCTCTAAAGTTGTTTGATATGTGTATATATATATTGTTGATATTCTTGAAAGTTGTTTTATATGTACCGATATATATCCTTTTGATAAACTTGAAAGTTGTTTGATATCTGACATACTGTTGATATATTATTGATAGTCTTGAAAGTTGATTGATAGATGATATATATCTGATATACTATTGATATACTTAAAAGTTGATTGATATGTGATATACATGGAATGTTGATTATTGTTGTTAGATATACTATTGATACATTCGTGTCTTACTTCAAATATTTACTAATTGAATGTTTGATACACTCATTCTTATATTTGATATATCGTTGATACACTTAGACTATCATACTTATAAAATGAAACACACAAGCTTTACTTCAAAATAACTTATGGATTGAATGTTGGTTGTTATTAGATACACTTCTTACTTCAAGTATTTATGATTGATGTCTGGTACACTCGTGTTTTATATCTGATATACTGCAGATACACTTGGAATATCATGCTTATAAAATGAAACATGCATGCTTTACTGATATACTCTCTTTTAGGTATATCAATTATGTGAATGATGCACTTTTACACTTTGATATTAAATAAATAAGCTTACAGATACACTTTGATATTGTGTCTATCAGCTTACTGATACATGGTTGAAAATGACAAGTTATTTAAGTGTTTTAAATTTAAGGGCATTTAAGCATAAAGGTTTGTGACAATTTTGCAATTAAATGGATCTTCATTTAATTAGGGCTTCTTTATGTATCACTTTAAGTTGATAAAGGGAGGAGCTGCTGCACAACTCAGAACACACATCTAGAGAGAGAAACTTGAATCTGCAGCCGTGAAAAGAGAGATTGAATTTGTTGTCGTTCGGTTGAGTCTCAGTGTACAGAATTCGAACGGTAGTGGGTATTCGTAGCATGAGGTCTCGGTTGAAGGGTGTTTCGGCATGGGTGGTCTCGACTTCGAGGGGGTTATTCAGTCGCATGGTTCTCCAATTTTCAGGAGTTGTTTCCAACGTCATGTGTCTAATAATTAAAAGAAAAGAAAAGAATAAGGGTAATTTTGGAATAAGGAAAAGCGAAATATCATAATTACAAATACTGCCATATTTGCAAAATTTCAATAGTTGAAAACATGCTTGCTAAACCATATTCTTAAATTGTCACCCATTACAATTATCCCTTTTTCTTGCATTGCAACTATTCAAGTTGAAGTGGTTACATGATGAAGTGGTGTATTCTTTTGTGTATAGGTATGCTTTAGAACATAAATACGAGACATCACGAGATGAAGGTATGTTTGAATGGACAACCACATTTTTTACCTTGTTACAATTATTTGGGTCAAAGTTGGTTATACAATGAAATGGTGTAGTTTGCATGTATGGATGTGATCTAGATAAAAAACATGAACACATAACTATCTAACAGTGGATATATATTTGAACAAACAGTCACGCCTCTTGGCCCAGGTTACTACTATTTTGACCAAAGTGATTACATGACGAAGTAGCTTATCCATCCGCATGTATGAGTGTAATCTAGATCATAAATATGATACAACACAATCTAACAATAAAGATATGTTTGAACTAACATCACATCATTTGCCCCATTACAACTATTTGAGTTAAAGAGGTTACATAAAAGAGTGATGTATTCTTTTATATTTTAGGTGTAATATAAACCATAGATATGAAACATCATGAACTAATAGTTGAGATATGTTTGAACGGATAGTTACGTCCTTCATCCTTGGTTCTTTAAAATTCAATAAGTTTCTATGTTCACTTTCTTTTCAAATAGTTATAACGATTTAGGTCAAACAATGTATAAAAGACTATTATTTCATTACTTAAAATATTTTCAACTTTTTTTGTGCACTAGAATTAGAAAAAGTAGATTCTAAAACTGGTTAGTCTCTTTGATTAGGTTAGCAATTGGTTAAGTGAGGAGGTTAGAAAGAATCATTCAGCTAAACACACAAAATAGAACTGGTTTAACTTATATAGGTTAATGAGAATCGAGCTAACACATATTTGGGAGATATGAGAAGATGCCAAGACTATGAGTTCGTTTGAATTGACTTTCTTAGTATATATAAACACTTTTTTTTTGCACTAATAAATACTTATTTAAACACTTAGAAAGTCAATCCAAACCTATCATATTATTATATGAATCGATTATTTAACAAGCTAAGTTTATTGCTTCAATATTTTATCCTAAGAAAATAACATTAGGCCTTATAATTCGAGCATAAGACATCCATATCGTTACAACTTCGAGAAGTATTTGTTCTATTATATCATTTATTTTCATTCAACATTTAGTTAACAAAAAATACAAACATATGAATCTTTGTTCAATTGGAATTCATCAGAAATGGAGTTTGGATAAGTTGAAATCTAGTTCTAATCCATGTGGAGATGATACTTATACTTATCACTTGTACAACATTAATGTGTTTATCATTACTAGGAGTGCAACAAAAAACCAAAAACTCGAAAAATCAAATCAATCCAAACTGATCCACTAGTTGCTTTGGTTTTCTAGTATAAAATTTATCATCTTGGTTTGTATTTAGAGAAAACCAAAAAGTATTGATTTGGATCGATTTTTAATTTAAAAATAAACTCTAACATTAGGTATCTTTTAGTATTTTAATTATTATGGTGGCTATGTTGTTGTTTAGGAAAACAACCAATTATTGTGGAGAGAAAAGTACCCAAAAAATGTACCATTTCAATCTATATAAAAAAGAAAAGACTCAATTTTAATTTAAAATTAGCAAAAATGACCAATTCAAAATAAAATTGAAAATAAAAATTAAAAAATTAAAAAAAATGTGAAAAATCGAGAACCGAACCAATTAATATTAAATTGAACCAAATAAAACTAATCCATTGGTTTTGTTCTTTATTGGGAATTGGTTCGGATCCCTTTTTCATAAGACTAATTGATTTTGGTTGGCCCCAAAACTGACAAAACCGAACCGACTATCACTCCCAATCGGTACTTATTAATTTTAACTTCACTTTGTAAGACAACAATCATATTTGACTCCATTTATACTATCAATCGTAGGCTATTTGCATGCCAAACAAATTCCAAGCAGTTGATTTTCAATAAAGGAATAAACTTACCATACGCTAATTATTCTTCATTAAATTTAGAAATAAAGGGTAATTGATATGACTTTTCTTACCAGAGGTTGAAAGTTCAATCTCTCATTTTGCAGTTTATACTAAAAAAATTAATTATCTAATTTGAAATTAATAGTAACTAATTGCTAAACGGAAATTGAGTTTAAATAAACACAAACTACTTTAATTATTCCTCGTTAAATTTATAAATAATCTAACTAATTAATATGTAATCCAAGGTAAACTATTAAATAAGCTTTATACATTTCACACCCCTTAAAAGTTATAATTATCTAACTAATTATTTAATTAAATATTATATAATATTTATAAAAATAAAAAATCTTGTACTAATCTAGTTTACTAATTAAAAAATTCATCAAACACTAAATTAATACTAAAAATCCTAAAAGTACTAAAAATAATCCATCAAATACAAGATTAATTATTACTTAAAAAAACCAATAAAGTATTAAACTTATATATATTTAGTTGACACCCCGTCGGTTGTAAAGTCAGGTGGGTTGTCCCGTGAGATTAGTCGAGGTGCGCGTAAGCTGGTTCGAACACCCACGAATAAAATATATATATATATATAAATTCATCAAACTCTAAACTTGTACTAAAAGAATTTATAAAATAATAAACTAATACTATTAAAAAAAAATCTGTCAAACATTCAGATAATACTAAAGAGAATCCATTATATACTAATCTAGTTCAGTAATCTAAAAAAATCATCAAATACTAAAATAATACTAAGAATCCAACATAAAATACAAACATAAAACACAACAATCTAACGGTTGAAAATAACAAATTATTTAGTAGTTTTTCATTAATGACATTTTAGTAAATAATGCCTGATGGTATTTTTGTAAATTCTTAAACTTTTTTCATTTAGGATTCTTTTTTTATGCTGTAATTTGATCTACATCCACTTTGAGAACCAACTTAGTATCGATTTTATTATGAGCCAAAGAGTTACAAATTACAGTTATTATTCAAGATTAACAATAATCTGTAATTTTAACAAGAATAGCGGAACTACGATTTCTTCCTGTCTCTTGATCGAGACCAATTGCTTGAGCAACACTAACTTAAAAATAAGAACACAATAGTAAAATCATAATAAATTTGTACATAAACTAGAAGAATAAAATAAAATTTTGAGACATTGTTCAGGCCCCCCAATTTTATTAAGTTTTTAGGGAAATTGCTATGTCGAATGTAGAAAAGTTTTTAGGGACAAAAATAACCCCTTTTTTTAAAACTTCTTTTTCTAACATCTTTTTTACCTTTTTAGATTTTTAGTATAGGACCCCACACAATGAAAAGTTTGAAAATACCCTCAATTAATTGGTTATTTAATTGTCATCAATTTGCCTTTAATTTTACTTGAACTTACTTAACACAAATTTTCAGACCCACAATTTTAGAGAATTTGGTTTCTTTCCTTTACGAGGGTCCCTTTGAGACACTAGGTATATAGGTTATTTGGCGTTTTTTCAGTCACGTGGGGTACATTGTACGTTGTTTCTATTTTTGTTGTGTTTAAGTGAAATTTTTTGAAAAAACAGTTTTGTTGATGGGAGGGATTGTTGGGTTTTATGCCCTAAAACTCGTAGATAGTAAATGTTGTATTTTGACCGCCATTAATAAATGGTTATTCATTATTATTCAATAAATGTTATTGATTATTTTATCTTGTTTTAATAACCCTAAAATCCAATAAACTAACATCCTAGGCTGTTTTATGAGTCTTGAACAATATGTAGAGACATATAGAGATCAATATTCAAGTTACAGCCTAAAGGGTCTATAGTATAAGGATAGGGCTGGGTACCTTATCCTGGTAACACTATGGATAGCCCACTTTGTATTTGATACAAACGTAATGATCCAACGCGTTCGTGTAGGAGACATGCGAGTGGCGGTATCTTATGCAAACTCATTGCATAAGACTGGACCACGAAATAGTAACCACTAGATATAACTCTGTTGACTGGTTAGGTTTCTATTTCAATAGGTTGACCTAGGCAACTTAGTCTTAATCTTGAGTATATTATGAACTCCTGTTCACGAGGGATTGTCCTTTGATTTGCATGGGTGAAAGTGGCCCGTTTGACAACTCGATATGCCTACCATTTTGGGGACAAGATTGAGTGGGGAGCTGGGAACATAATTATACAAGATGGATTTCACTCCTTCCCAACTTTAGGGTAAGTAGATAAGTGTTCCCTTAAGTGGTGTCTCCGAGACTTGAACAAAGGGCCCTACCCTCTCACTGGCCCGAGAGGGATTTTTGTTTGATGGTTGGACCATAAACAGGTTGTTCATTAGAGGAGCACTGGTACTTGAGGATTTAGAAGTAACCCAGGGGTATAACGGTAATTTGACCCAGCTGGTGTTACGAACACTTGTGAAGGACTAACTTGCTGTTATTGGTCTATATCCGTGGACACAGAAATATATCTACAGTGAGAAGAGTGCAGCTGTGGGTCTTTAGTGGAGTGCACCCACAATTAACGAATATTGATTAATGTGGTTAATGAGTTTAGCCCGTTAATCTCATATCGTTGGAGCTTCTGATCTGTAGGTCCATTAGGTCCCCTTCCTAGCTCGTAAAAAATATTGAGGAAATTTATTCTTGGATGAAATTTGAAAAGTTCAAATTTACTAAGGGAAAAGTATAATGTATAATGATACATTATAATATAAAGTTTATTTTACAAATTAAACTTTATAATATAAATATAATTTTGGATATGATTCAAAGTTAATTTGTAAGAGAATTAAATATTTGAAATTGTTCAAATATTATTTTAATATGAATTAGATTTATATTAAAACTATAGGTTAAAATTAATGCGCATTAGATGTACATTAAAACTATAGGTTATGAGAGAAATGTATTTGAATTTGATTCAAATGCAAGTTAAAATTAAATATTTGATATTTAATTTGGTAATTAATTAATTGGAGAATTAATTAGTTATTTAATTAAATTAATTGAATTAAAACTATAGGTTATGTGAGAGATGTTCATTTAAATATGATTTAAATGAATTGATTAATTAAATTAGATTTAATTAATTATTAATTAATTATTAATTTAATTAATTATTAATTTAATATTAATTAAATTAGTTGTAACTCCCACGTAGGGGAGTTACTTAATACGTGGGATAACACCCACGTTTCCCATTTTTCTCTCGCTTCCTTATCACAAAAAATTCTCTAAGAAGAGTTCTGTATTTTTTCCTTTTGCCAAAAGGTTCCTAGAAACCTTTTCTCAAGATTGAGAGAAAAGGAAGGTCACAAACCTTTCCTCAAGATTCAGAGAAAATGAAGGTCTCCAAGTGGTGGTGACACGTAAGTTTTTATTCTCTAATTTTTTTTTTTTTGCTTAACCTAGATTTTTTAAAGTTTTTTTTGCCAATGTAAAAGTATTTCAAAATTATTAAAATTAATTTTGAGATACCGTTCTGATACGTTTCCGCTGCGTTTTGGGTTTTAATCCCAGCAGGGATAAGTTTTACTGTAGTTGTTTCCAAATTATCAAAGTTGTCAAAGATTTACGGGAAAAAGAACCTTGCTAAAAATTGCTATTTTTCTAAAAGAAAATACAAGTTTTGTGGTATTTCCTGTAAAATGACAAAAACTTAGGGGTCTTTTGAACTACATTAGGCGTGTATTGGTTGTTGACGGAACACACCTACGAGGGAGGTTTAAGAATGTCATGTTAAATGCAAACTCAATGGACGGGAATGGTCATATATACCCGGTTGCGTTTGCCATGGTGGACGGTGAGACGGATGATGCATGGACGTGGTTCTTTAAGAGAGTCAAGCAAATCATCGGAGCCGTAACAGAACTTGTCACTATATCAGATAGGAAACCGTGCATTGACAAGTCAATACGTAAGATGTAGACTCATTAATTGACCAATTAAAGAAAAGATCAAAGATTTGAATCTCCAACCACGTGTTGAACTAAAACAATTCTCTCTCTTATATAATTAATTAATTAATCTGTCAGTAATTAAATTTTTTTTAGCCAATACCAGCTATTAAATTTGAATATATATATATATATATATATATATATATATATATATAATTCATTTAAATGGTTACAAACTAAAAAGGACAAATGGCCACTTTAGTTGAACTGAAGGCTTGAATTTTGTCCTTCACAATGTCCCATTCTTTCTCACCATGTGTTGGGCTTTTAGTTACCGGGCTTGAGGCTTTAGTTCTCAAGCCCATTTGTTAGTTTTCTTCTTTCTTTTATGTCCAACTAATCTATGAAGTTTTGACAGGTAGTAATGATGTTACTGGAAAAATAATATAGGTTAAATTACGAGTTTAATCTGTTAATTTTTAAGTTTGTATCAAATATGTTTTTGAACTAATAGAGGTTTCAAATACATCTTTAAATTTTTAAAAATTTACAATAAGTTTTTAAACTTTTATTTTTTTTATCTAGTAAGTCATTGAACTTTCAAATTTTGTATCCTGATAGATTCTTGACCTATTCAACAATTTTTATTACTCACATACTTATTAGATAGAAAAGTATAAGTTTGATGATTTATTAGACAAAAAAAAAATCCAATTTTATGCATTATAAATTTGATCGTTTAGCAAACTGAACACGCTCAAACCTATTAGATACAAAATTGAAAGCTTGAAGACCTACATTATATACTACCTCTTAGATAGAAACATGAAAGTTGATGGACTAAACCTGTAATTTAATCAAATAATATAATATTTGATGACATGGAAATCTTAGTGTATTGGAATTATGAATCGTTTGGTTATATGTGAATCCCTAATTCACAAACACTAAAACTCCTTAATTGATTCAATTTCATCCCTAAAGATTAGGTCAGATAAGGATTGTCCTAAGATCAAGCTCTTGTTATTTTATCTGTCTCATTACTTCTCTCTTTATTTTATGTCGATCATATCCTTCGGTCCAAAATCACTTATAAAATATTCAAACACACGGAAACCCTCCAACTTAAAACCCATGTTAAGTCACCAATTAATTGAAAAAACTTTTCTATTATGGATGATAGTCGGTTCGGTTTTGTCGGTTTTGGGGTCAACCAAGAACCAAACCAAGCCAATTGGTTTTATAAAGAAGAGATCCAAACCGATGTCCAATAAAGAACAAAACCAATGGACTGATTTTTATTTGGTTCGGTTTATTATCGCTTTGCTTTTCGGTTTTGACATTTTCTTTTTTTCTCTTCTAAAATTTCATTTCTATTTCCAATTTTGTTTTGAATTGGTCATTTTTACTTAAATTAAAATTGGGTCCATTTCTTTTTCTACCGATTGAAATTGGACATTTTTTTTGGGTACTTTCTACATAAATATCATACATACTTCATAATAATTGATCTTTTTTTCTAAACAATAAATATATATGTACCATAATAATTAAAATACTAAAAGATACCTAATATTGTTAGAGTTTATTTTAAAGAGTATACATTCCATTAGTTTGGGTTCGATTTTGATTGGTCCGATTCGAACCAATATTTTTTTTTATTTTCTTCAAATAAAAATCAATATGTCCAATTTTATACTAAAAACCTAAACTAAACCAGTAAATCGATTTGGATTGGTTTGGTTTTTCGATTTTTTGTAACACTCCAACTTTCTATTATATTATACAAAATTAATAGTCGAAACATTAAAACCTATTACATACAAATTCATGAACTAAAATTTTAATTTGACCTAATTTTATGAACCTCCTAACAATTCCATCGTATCAACTACTACAATTCAAGCAGCCATTATCCCCACTTGTATCCATGAACAAGATTGCATGGCCCAACCAGCTCCATTCTACCAGCTAAACATGCTGGCTCCACAGCCATTTCAATAAATAATAATTATTAACACACAAAAAAAAAAAAAAAAAAATCTCCAACAAGAAACACATGCATAGTAACTTACAAAAAAGGAATGTCTGGTCGTTGGTCTCTTGTTTTATTGCTTCAAACAAAATAGCTTCAAATGAGGTTATCCAACCAACTGTTCATATCATTTCCTAATTAATAATTATTTATTACATGTCTCTTCCCCCTAACTCCATGCAATTTTACATATATTTATATATATAAAAATAACTATTTCAAACTTACTTCAAACCCTAAAACGACTCATCAACAGATATATGAAAGGTTTTTTTTTTTGTTTTTTTTATATTTATTTTTAACTCACCCAAAAACTGAACTAACTCATGTGACAAACCAGCCCAACAACCCTTTCTTTGCATGAAAGGTCAAAATTTGACATTTTCCTTTAGTTGGTAATGCTAATTTGTGTCTTTTTTTTTTATATATAATTTTAATTCTAAATCTTTTAACGGTTTCAATTCTATTATTTTGTAATTAAAAAAAAAAAATTATATTGTTACACTAAACATTGAAATTTGTAAGTACATTAAGCTTAATAAAATACCATTTCGATTATTATACTTTAGGTTTTATTGTATTTTGATCTTTAAATGTCTAAAATTAGTTCTTGTCTTTTCAATAAATTGTAAAATTAGTCTATTTGTTGTTAGTTCATTTTGTTAATTTTTGTAGAAAATAAATTTAGTCTTTATTAATCTTCCCTCTATAAATTTTGGAAACACATCCATATTGCACGGCTTTTCTACGTGGAAATTATTAGGTTAAATTATAAATTTACTCCCTGAATTTTGAGGGACAAAATGGAATTTTCTAAACTTTTAAAAATACAAATTTAGGCCCTATTTGGTAACCATTTCATTTTTTGTTTTCGGTTTTCGAAAAATAAGCATATTTCCTCTTTATTTCTTATAATGATTTGCATCTTTCTTAAGTGCAACAGTTGAATTCCTAGCCAAATCTAAAAAAAAAGATTTTTAAAAACTATTTTTTCAGTTTTCAAAAATCATTTAGTTTTCAAAATTTGGCTTGGTTTTTGAAAACACTAGTAAAAAGTAGATAGCAAAGTAATAAATTTAGACATAGTAGGAGTGTTTATAGGCTTGATTTTTAAAAATAAAATACCAAATGGTTACTAAACGAGGCCTTAGTTTTTGAATTTTCATTTTTCTTCCAAAAGTTATAGATCTACTAGACATAAAATGAAAAATTTAGGATTCTATTAGATATAAACTTCGAATTTAAAATTAATAGATCAATTAATTTAATTTCTTAAAATTTTGAATTTGTTAGACTATTAAACATAAAATTCAAGTTTTGGAAATCTAACCTATACTTTTAAAAATTTACAGACTAAATAGATACAAACATCAAACTAGAGATGAAACTTATAATTAACCTACTATTTTAATACCTTGAATCACTATATTGACAGTATACATTAGACAAAGTTTTATTCTTTGTTGGTTATTAACTTTTATTCTTATTTAAATTATCTTCTTTTGTTTTTTCCCATCTTCTCGCCATCTTTCATATTATGAGAACAAGCTGCACTATTTATATATATATATATATATATATATATGGTGGATGATGATTCTAGTTTAAAACAGTAGTTTATTCTAGAGAATATCTTGCAATGATTTTGACTCCTAACAACGATTTACTTGATTTCAACCACTATTTGAACTATAAATTCCACCCATATATGAAAACGAAATACAAATCACACCCTTTTTCTTTTATTTTTTTTCTTTCCTTTCAATATCCTTAAGAAATCGTTTTGAAACGATGACCTCGACATATATATCCATAATAGTATAATATTAGATTTATTTTTATTTCACTCAAAAAATCTCTATATCATTAAAATTAATTGTTCTCACTTATATATTCATATCTTTCTCTTATCTAGACCAATGTGAGTTTTTGACTTATTCCATATTCATTACATAGATCAACCCAATTAAGAGAAGGATATAAATAGTTTGAAATAAATTATTTCTACCAATTTGAGCATAGTTTAATAGAGAAGACACTAATTACCATCTCAAAGATCGATATACTTCGATTCTTTTCATTCTCAAATTGTTTGAACTCATGAAAAAAAAATCAATTATTCATTTACATAAGAAGAAGCATAATGGGGGTTGTTTTAAATACATATTTGATTAACAAAACATGATTACTAACATACAAGAAAAATTGAAAGAGTTCAATTGAAGAGCAAGAACTTCAAAAAGAAAAACAAAAAATGTAAATATTATTATTGATTATCTTAGACACCACTCTAAAGTTGTTCTAACAACCCTTCTAGCTGGCCCTCTCTCTTCTTAGAATGCATATGTCCATATCAAAATTAAATGTGTTTCTCTATGACCTTATTACTCTATTGACAAACCAAACACTTTCACTTTTTTCCCACTATATATACATTTTCATAATCCCATTCTCAAAATCACACCCACCAATTTCTAAAGCCCTACTACTTTATTTCTCTTTGAAGAAGATATCCCAAAAAAAAAAAAAAAAAAAAAAAGAAAGAAATGGGTGTTTTCAATCACAACCTGATCTTCTTCTTCTTTTATTTCATTTTGTATTCATGTGTGATTCCTAAGTTGGTATTTGCAGGCATAACAAGGCATTACAACTTTGAAGTAAATATATATATATATTTTCCATTATTTTTCATTTTTTAAAATAAAATTTGTTTTTTTTTTTTTTTGGATAGTTTAATGATGTTGAAATAATGTATGTAATGTTTTTTTTTTTTTTTTTTTAATGTTTTTCAGATTAAAATGCAAAATGTGACACGTTTGTGCCACACAAAGAGTATAGTGACAGTGAATGGCAAGTTTCCTGGACCTCGTATTGTTGCTAGAGAGGGTGACCGACTACTTATCAAAGTGGTTAACCATGTTCCCAACAACATATCTATTCATTGGTATAATAATTTTATATTTTATTTATATTGATGCTTTTTTGGCATTCTTAAGGGAGATTTTTAAAAATAGAAAAACAAGGAAAAATATTTATACAAAATAGCAAAATTTTTAGATAGTTGTGATAGACGCTGATAGAAGTCTATCAGGGTCTATCAGTAATAGAAATGATAGAAATCTATCACTGATAGATGCTGATAGAAATCTATCAATGTCTATCAGTGTTTTTTTTGCTATTTTCTGTAAATAGTTTGAAATTTTTTCTATCGGTGAAAATTTCCCCATTCTTAATGCAATTTAAGAAAAAAAAAATCATTGTGATATCTAGATTTTGAGTTTAGTTTTGAATTGGTTTCTAAATTTCAAAATGTTACACTACACTCTTACCTTTAAATTTTGAGTTTAAGCCATGTTTATTACTTTGTAATCAAAATTGCTGCCATCGTAATGATTTTTTTTTAATTATTCATGATTCACAAAATATTGTTAACTAACTTTTTAAATAAACTCAACTTTTTATATTATAATTGATTGATCATGTTTTTTCATGGCCTAAATTTGTATTTAGTGTTCTCTAAGTCTCTAAGTTTCACAATGTCACATCTATACGGAAAAATTTCTAGTACTATGAGAGTATGAAAAATTTATAAATTTATACTGCATCATGTCAGCATACTTTTAAAAATATAGTGAGACCGACTGAAATTAATGTGAGGTCCACTAGTATTTATGAAGACAAATCTATATTGTGAACAAAGGGAGTATTGTACTCTCGCGATACTAGAAAATTTTGCATCTTTACTCTCATGTTTTGAGCTTAGTTCATTTCTTTTGTCCATAAAATTTCACTATTTAATAGTTTTACACCTCAAAGTTTCATTAATACTCACTTTTTGTTCTTTATCGTTAACTTTTTAGTTAATTAATTTAAAATAATTATGATATGAAATTTCTTAAAAGAAATTATTAATTATAAATGAAAAAAATATCAAACTATTTATAAATATAGAAAAATTTCAGTATCTTTCAACGATAGACCATGATAGATCGCAATAGAAGTCTATCGTGGTCTATCGTCTAGTGATAGAAATCTAACGCGATCTATCGTGGTGTATCATTGATAAACAATGGAATTTTTCTGTATTTGTAAATATTCTAGCTCATTCTTTTATATTTAAAAACAACCCATTTTTTATTTATGAAATTTATTAAATTCTTTTAAATTATTTAAGAAACATCAACATCAAAATCAAAGGCATGCATAAAGTGAATATTTAGTAAAAATCAAGGTTAAAAGTGTAAAATTTGAAACCTAAGAACCAAATGAAAACAAAATTCAAAACTCAAAGATAAAAAATGTAACGTTTTGAAATTTGGAGATCAAATACAAGACTAGATTCAAAATCTCGAGACAAAAAAGATATATTTCTTTTTATTGAAAGAAAATTAAGATTATGTGATGTGTTTTTATTTGAATATAGGCATGGGATAAGACAACTGAGATCAGGTTGGGCAGATGGACCAGCTTACATAACCCAATGTCCAATTCAAAGTGGTCAAAGTTATGTGTATAATTACACAATTATTGGGCAAAGAGGAACTCTATTTTGGCATGCTCATATTTCTTGGCTAAGGTCAACACTTTATGGACCAATAATCATTCTTCCTAAACATGGAGTTCCTTATCCATTTACCAAACCCCACAAAGAAATGCCAATCATCTTTGGTAATTATTAATTAATTACTCTCTCAATTAACACACTTAATTAACCTCAACTAATAATTGTTTAAATGGTAATTCTTTTTTTTTTTAACCTTGAAAATTAGGGGAGTGGTGGAATGTAGATACTGAAGCTGTGGTTAGCCAAGCTCTGCAAACAGGTGGAGGTCCAAATGTTTCTGATGCATATACAATGAATGGTCTTCCTGGACCTTTGTATAATTGTTCCACTAAAGGTATTGCGCAGTTTTCTGTTTCTTGTTTCTTGTTTCTCGTTTTTTTTCTTTTTACTAAAAAATAATAAGAGGGTTTTGAATGGTAATCTTTTTTTTCATAGAAATATATTCGATAATCATTTCGGTCCCATTTGATAACTATTTAGTTTTTGAAAATGATAAATATTACTTTCACGTGCTTATGAGTTTTTTTTAATGTTTTGTTATCAACCTTTTACAAGGGTTTTTAAAATATAATCAAGTTTTGAAAACTAAAAAAAAAAAAATTAAGGATAGTTGTAATGAGTAGCAATTTTAGGGATAATAACCAAATGTATAACAATATTTTTAAAAAATTGCAAATATAGTAAAGTCTATCAGTGATAGATTTCTATTGCTGATAGACTCTTATGGTCTATTAGTGATGGACCACCTAAATCATAAAAGTCTATCAACGATAAAAGTCTATCACTGATACATTTTGCTATATTTGCAATTTTTTTAAATGTTGCTATATATGCTAATACTTTGAATCTGATGGCTATATTTGCAACTGTCTCAAAAATTAAAGTAGTTTTTAAAAAATTATTTTTTATTTTTAAAATAATTTGACACATAATCCAAATAGTTCTTTTCGAGAGGAGGAGAAGTACTAAATTAAAGTAAGTAAATAATTGTAAGAAAACAAACACACAATTTTCAAAAACAGTAAACTAAAAACGACATTATTATCAAACGTTTAACAATATTATCTTCAATTCTTTGAAATTTTAAATTAAACTTGTTTGATCTTTTTTTTGGAATTTGACAAAGAATCAAAATATTTCTTTTAAAGAGGAGAAAAAGTATTATAGTAAATAAATGGTGAGAAAACCAACACAATTTTCAAAAACAAAAATATAAAAGCAAAATTAGTATCGAACGTGTACCCTTATTACTTTCAGTTCTTTGAAATTTTCGATTAAACATCCTACATTATACTTGTAATATTTTATAAGTAACAAAAAACAACCTTTTATTTATGTATTTAAAAAAAAAACAAGAAACAAAAAACAAAACTTAATTTTGCTCGTTCCAAAATTTCAACACGATTTTTGAAAACATATCAACTCCTTTGTTCTCAAAAAAAAAAAAACTCAAACATTACCAGATTTACAGATTTCTAAAAGGATATAGTGATTAAAGACCCGTTTGGATTAACTTTTTAAATGTTTATAAACATTTTTTTCTACGTTTATAATCACTCATAAAAACACTTACAATTTTTTTTTCTTTTTTTTGGTTGTAATCGTTTATTATTGTTGCATGGCAGATACATTAAAGCTAAAAGTGAAGGCAGGAAAAACCTATCTTCTTCGTTTAATCAATGCAGCATTAAACGATGAACTTTTCTTCAGCATAGCAAATCACAGTCTTACAATAGTTGATGTTGATGCAATTTATGTTAAACCTTTTAAAACCAACACACTTTTAATTGCACCAGGGCAAACCACTAATGTTCTTCTTCACACAAAATCCCATTTACCAAATGCCAAATTTTTCATGTTTGCTAGACCATATGTAACAGGACAAGGAACATTTGACAATTCCACAGTTGCTGGAATCCTAGAATATGAACAAATTTCATCATTAAAATCCCCAAAAAACCTACCAATTTACAAACCAAATCTTCCACTATTAAATGACACTTCATTTGCTACTAATTTTACCAAAAAACTTAGAAGCTTAGCCAATTCTCAATTCCCAGCCAATGTTCCTCAAAAAATTGACAAACAATTTTTCTTCACTGTTGGACTTGGAACAAACCCTTGTAACCAAAAAAACCAAACATGTCAAGGACCAAATGGAACAATGTTTGCAGCTTCAATTAATAATGTTTCTTTTATAATGCCAAATATAGCCCTTCTTCAATCTCATTATAAAGGGCAATCTAATGGAATTTATAGCCCTTTTTTTCCAAATCAACCTTTGATTCCTTTTAATTACACTGGAAATCCTCCTAATAATACTATGGTTGGTAATGGGACAAAGTTGGTGGTTTTGCCTTTTAATACAAGTGTGGAGTTGATAATGCAAGATACAAGTATTCTTGGAGCTGAGAGTCATCCTCTTCATTTGCATGGATTTAATTTCTTTGTGGTTGGGCAAGGATTTGGAAACTTTGATCCTAATAAAGACCCTGCAAATTTCAATCTTGTTGATCCTGTTGAAAGGAACACTGTTGGTGTGCCATCTGGAGGATGGGTTGCGATACGGTTTCTCGCTGATAATCCAGGTCCGTAAAATCTATTAAATCTAAAAGTTTCTTTTATTTTAATTTGTTATCTTTACTGTACTTTTTATGAATGTTTTCCAAATCAAAACAAAGTTTTGAAAACTAAAAAAGTAGGTCTCGTTTTTTATGAATTACTTATTTTTAAAAATTGTGGTTATTTTTTCCTATTTTCATTTTTATGAAATTTCATCTTTTCTAAGTAAATATATGAAAAGTCTTAGTCGAATTCTATAAGAAAAAAGAAGTTTTTAAAACGTTGGTTGGATTTCAAAAATACTTGTAAAAAGTAGATAACAAAAGAAAAAAATCAATTAGGAAAATTAGAGCTTATAAGTTAAGTTTCCACAAAAACTAAAAACCACACAACCAAATAAGTTATCACAAATTACTAAATTAACATCTTAGTGAAATTGAAAAATGATCACGATTTTGTAAATTTTAAGTAAGTGTAAAATCAACACACAGCATATTTATAAAATACTTGCTTAATATAATTAAAGTTTAAATTTAAATTCCCCATCATAATTACTAATTTTTGTTTTTTTGTTATGTTTGTGGATATGTAATAGGAGTATGGTTCATGCATTGTCACTTAGAGGTGCACACAAGTTGGTGTTTAAAAATGGCTTGGTTGGTATTGGATGGAAAGCTCCCTAATCAGAAGCTCTTGCCTCCACCAGCAGATCTTCCCAAATGTTGAAAACCATACATCAACATTTTATCCTTGTTTTTGTTTTTGTTTTTGTTCTGTTTTTTTTTTTTTTTTTTTTTTTTTTTTTTTTTTTTTTATAAAAATTGTGTATTTTTTGTGTTTGTTTTTTTGTTTGGAAAATCATGTGTTTTTAAATTATTGTTTTGCCCTTTTATGGATATGAAGCTGAGATGTGAGGAAGGAGAGTGGAATAGCAATTGCTTTTTTGCTGTGAAAATGTACTAAGATGACAATGATATTGCTTCCTTTTTCATTAACAAAGGCCAAGTTTGAGTTTATTCAAGAGTTTGAATTCTCAATTTCAATATGATATTTAGATTGACGTTTAATTTTTAGCCCTTGAACAATTGTGTGTTGCACTCTTAATTGTAAAATTAAATCCTAAAACTTCAATATTATTGTTAACTCAATATCTTTTCAATGCCAAAATCCCTAAGCGAGTTTAAGAAACTTAACTCCTCATCTCGAATGTATGCAAGCATTTTAAACGTGACTGATTGCACATTGAAGCAAAAATCTAGCTTGAAAGGGAGTGTTTGGCCTCCAAGTTGGGTTTGGTTGGGTTGGGTGGGTAAGAAAAACCCACCCACCATTTAGTTCACCAATAGTTAAAGAGTTTTATTAACTCGTTATTTGCATTAACTCACATTTCTCACCTCGTTATTCGTGTCAACTTCCCCAATTACTCTCTACCTATAATAATTACCAACTCATCTCAACTCAATACTGCACCCCCAATGTCCCCTAAATGTCTTTTCAAAGGCAAAATGAAGTTGAATACACCCTAAGCGAGTTTAAGAAACTTAATCCCTCATCTTGCATGTAAGCAAGTATCTTAAACGTGCCTACATGCACATTGAAGCAAAAAACCAGCTCGAAAAGAGCTTAAAAGCACCTAAAATTACAAAAGAAGAGGTTCCTAAGTGTCTTTTCAATGCCAAAATCGACTTGAATACACCCTAAGCGAGCCTAAGAAACTTAACCTCCCGTCTCAAACTTATGTAAATTAAGTAACTACCATAACAGTAGGATAGTTATATATAATTAAAATATTACTTTTACAAATCTACTACATGTATGACTAGACTACCATAACCGGAGGATAACCAAAATTAACTAAAAAGAACAGCAAGCAAGGCTACCAGATACCTAGGTGTTTGAAGAGGTTCATCATCTCTTTGCCCTCACCCCAACAATCTCTGAATTTCAGCCCATCTACCTTCCCATGTTGATATTTGACTATTTAATTCTCTTCACATGTTCGTAGTTTGCCTTCATCTCTACTATCTCATCTTCCATCTTCTCCACTTTCTTAATTTCCAACTCTTTTTCATACTGTGAGAATTAAATACATGTCACTATGGTTCGTCTTTGTTGTTTTCTATAATGGTTTGTGATTAATACAATTGAGTTATGTAGATCATTAATACTACCAAGAAAAAATATACCTTTCATTAAGGAGACTCCCATTTGTTGGATATAAGCGTGATTTAGGGTATGTTCGGGAGTGATTTTAAAATCGTTAAAATCACTTTTGTCATTTTTTTAAATCACTAAAAAATACACTTTAATCACTCAAAATTAATTTAATTTTCAATTCTACACTTTTAAATGCAATTTTCAATCATCGGGAGGATTTTAAAATCGTTAAAATCACTTTTGTCATTTTTTTAAATCACTAAAAAATACACTTTAATCACTCAAAATTAATTTAATTTTCAATTCTACACTTTTAAATGCAATTTTCAATCATCAAAATTAGTTTTGAAGGATTAAAAAAATATTTCATGGTGATTTTGAAAATGACAAAAGTGATTTTAGTCATTTTAAAATTACTCTCAAACATACCCTTAAATCCTGAAACAAGGACACAATAGTTAGACAAGAAACAACATTTTAAAATATACACTTTCATATGTGATCTTGAAACATTTTTTATCCCTTGGTTTACTTACTCGATTTTATGAATTGTTTTGATGAATTCGAATGCGTTTAACTAAGATACAAACAGCCAATGATGCTTTCATGCTTAAATGATCCCATGAAAAACAATTTCTCATTCCATCTACTGCTATAGTACCCCATTAACGGTGCATTCCTTTCAATTTGTTTCAAGCCACTAATAAAAATCTTCCACCAAATGTTACAAAGCAACTTGCAAAGGAGTTGAAGAGTCTTGATGAATCCCCTCCTGTAGACAATTTCAGGACCAACGGGGTTGGAGAAGCCTACGACCCGAATAACTCTTACCCTTAAAGTATACCTGCAAATGTTCTTACAAGAACACAATGAAGAACACGACACTTCGATCATTTGGGCAAATATTGAACACTTTTAGTATACTAAGCATGCGCCACATGCTTGGTTGGCATTTTCAGAGTGAAATGCAAAAAAATGCATAATTAATTTTTAATTTCTTCGTTGAATTATTGTCAAGCATGTCTGAGGATAAATGGTTTAACAGTACTTCTCTTATGGAATATTTGACCCACACTATTCAAAATGACATCTTTTGCTATTCAAGTTTTGGTGCAATTTTGTAATTGTGCATAATTGCAAAGATCTCTCAAGCTGGAGATTTTATTTAATGCCTCTTTGTGATATCCACATCATGTATGTATAAGTTATGTTTTTATTTAAAATATAAGGCAGTTTCGATATCCAAGCAAATGCATGTTTTTTTTTGTAGGAAAATCTCCAGATTGGCAGGATTAATTTGTTGGTTTATATGAAAAGATTCAGTTGCGCGATTATTTTAGTTTTGTTCTTGTTCTTGCTGGATGTATCTATATGACCCTTCAAAGTAGACAACCAACACTCTAGATTTTTAGACTTCAGAGTTTTATGTATCATATATTGGTCAATATAACTTGTTGATAGGTTAGTTAAACAATTTGTCACTTTTTTTTGTTGTGAAGTAGGTAATTTTTGTGTTTGTTTAAAGTTGAGTTATATAATAAAAGTAATTAAGATTTTATTTTGTGCATGTACAAGTAAAAGAGAAATATTAATGTTTCTAAAAAAAAGAAATATTATTGATTTGCACGTGCGTAAGCAAATTTTTTTTTAATAACTAAACGATGATGGACAATTAAATATCAGACAATTACTTACCAAAAGCATGTGAAAAACTGACATTGAAGATGATGTTCAATATTGGTCAAAAACCAACATTAAAGATGATAGTGTCGAAAATTGACATTGAAGATAATTGGCATTGAAATTTTGGTCATCTATTATGTCGGTTTAAAGCCGACATTAAAGACAATTGACATCGAAGACCTTCTAAAACACAATCTTCGATGTCGGTTGTCAACCGACATTGTACCCTTATAATGTCTATTTTAAACCGACATTAAAGCCCAGTTTGGTTGTCAACCGACATTGTACCCTTATAATGTCTATTTTAAACCGACATTAAAGCCCAGTTTTGTAGTAGTGGAAAGTCATGATTACAATATTAATTTTTAAAGAACAAATAAATACGAATAAAAAAGTACAAAAGAAGACTAAAGTAAAGTTGGGAAAATATAGAATTTGAAACCCCAATAGTCAATTCTCCTCCCCCCAAAGCAAAAGTTCTTTCGCATCAATCACTTTGATCTTTAAACGAATAACCAAAAGCTCTCTACTATTATCCCACGGTAAACCAGAAAACTAAAACCTTTATCCACCAAAACCACAAGGGAACCCATCGATATTTAGAAACTTCAGAAGAAAAATTCATAACCCGAGAGTGAGATCCTCGATTAGTCATGCTCCGATCATCTTTTTTTATTTTGGTTCGATCGACCAGTAGCGGCAGAAAAAAACTATAGGACCCGAGGCATCTTCTTACCACCCGGGAGTAGTTCCCTAAATCGATGAAAGCGCTTACTCTTTAAGTACCTGCTTTCCCAAACCAACGAGCCAAGAGAGTCCAAGAGCCTGGTGGAGTTACGACTATCGCTAGCGGTGATGCCTGAGTGAGCCACCCCTTTGATTAGAGCACGAGCTAAATAGTAATCAAAGAACCTCTTCTCCTATGTTAAAGGAAAGTGCCTGAACCTTGCTCGTTTACATCTGGATAAGAAAATAGGGATACACTCGAACGATAGAGAAGGAGTTCCTAAAGCTGGTCGCCTTTGCTTGCATCTTGATGAAGGAGATGGCACCTCTACTTCAGGTGGTCACTTCAGATTCTTCTCCCGAGCTCATGGGATTGACTTCAGGGTTGGTTGTCAGTGATCCCTAATAAAATTGGCTTAGAAAAGATGAGATAGGGAAGGCCCTGCCTTGGATGATTGATTGGTACCGGTTAATGATGTGATGTGAACACATGCATTCCCTTTTTATTAAATCTATATTTTTTTGTCAAACGTATTTGAAAAAAAAATTAAGGGAGGGATTACAAAAAGATCGGAGAAGACGGGGAATATTTATCGTAGAGATTTTAGAAATTCAAAATACTAAATCTTTGTTTCTGTTTTTTTTAATAAAAACATATAATGACGGATAGTTTAGGGATTCAAAACCGAATATTTACATTCCTTTAAAAGGAATTTAAGCCTTTCTACGTTAAGCTATTTCATAAATTAATTTAAGAAGTAGTACCTTTTCAATTTGTCTTCTGCAATGGGTGAGTTGCTATCTTTTTCGGCATCTTCTTCTGTGTGGTCTTTATTTTCTGATTCCTTCATAGTCTCATCCTGTGATATTTTCATGTCATAAAATTTCATTGTGAATATAATTACAGTGTGTATTTTTTTTGATTTATATCTTTTTCTCCTCAATCTCGTCTTCATGTTTGTTGGGATGACTTACCTCTCCATGATAGTGATTAATTTCATCTCACCTACCATTGAACAAAATCTTTAAACGTTGAATAGTCATAGCAAGAAGAGAGATTGAGAACAATGAAATAATGAGCGAGCTAATAAGATAAGGAAAACTTAGTGTTAAGATAAGGATTTAGGTGAAGTTGATTTGATACTTGGTTTTAGATAAGAAACTGAAAATGAATTTTATTTTATTTCAATCACACTACATTGGAAAACTATTAAAAAGATTAGCTTGTTTTGATGACGCTTCTGTAAGAACACCATACGATACTATTATGAGTCTTAAGAAAAATAAGGGAGGTAGTGTTTCTCAATTTGAATATGCAAAGGTTATAGGAAGTGTTATGTTTCTGATGAACTATACTAGACCTAATATTGAATATGTTGTTAGTAGACTGAGTAGATGTATATACACAATCTTGATAAAGATCATTGGATTGCTCTTCGGACTATTGATTGCATTTTAATAATTTTTCTATTGTATTAGCTAGAAGGGTATTGCGATGCAAAATCGGTAACAAACAAAGACGAAGTAAGCTCCACTAGTGGATATGCGTTCTTACTAGGTCGGGGAGCTATTTCATGAAAGTTTGCAAAGCAAACGTGCATAACAAGGTCCACCATGGAGTTCAAGTTATAGCTTCGAGCTAGCAGGGAAAGAGGTTGACTGATAGAGTCTACTGAAAGATGTACCATTGTGAGGGATATCGATACTCGTCTCTTTGCACTTTGATTCCCAAGCTACCATAAGAATTGCCAAGAAAGTGTGCATAATGGCAAAAGGAGGCATATACGCATCAGACATGGAGCTATGAAACAATTGTTGAAAGGAGGTATCTCTTTGGAATATGTGAGGTCTGAGAGGAACTTGGCCGATCCTCTCAGCAAAGACCTAACAAGGAGAATAATTCCAGAGTCCTCAATGTGCATGGGACTGAAACCCTTAAAGGTTCCATAGCCCTTTCTTTGGGTGGTCCTAGTATGAACTTGATAGATAATTGTGAAATCTTCATAGCCCAGTTTTTTAGTGGTTTGTCTTTGACAAACTCGATGAAGATAGTCCTGATACAAATTAAATATGAAGTCTTCATAGCTCAATTTTTAAGTGGTTTGTCTTTGACAGATTTGATGAAGCAATTAACATGATTGTGAAGGTGACCACCTTCTATAAAAAAGTTTAATGGCCTTTTGTCTAGAGCTTTCATGATGACCAGAGGTTTGATGTGGATGGTCTTGAATAGCACGTACTGTATCCGCAAATCAAGGAAAACATAAGGAGTAAACATGTTGTGGGGTCTCAACCACAATGTTATTGAAAATTCAAAAGATACTTTCTCTCTAATCAAGTTGTTGCCCTATTTCACTATACACCAATTCAAATTGAAAGATATTGACACTTAAGTTTATTCTCCTTCTTTGCTTAGAAATGGTTGTTAAAATGTTTTTATTTTTTTTAATTATACTAGTCATTCTTGTGGGATTGTTGGGAATGACTTGTGCTTTTGGTCCATAGTAAAAAGCAGAAAAATATTTGAGGGGAAGGTAGTTTGTTGTCCCACATGGGGAAGATTTCGGTTTTCCAAAGGGGTATATATACAAAGGCTTGTATGAGAGCTTTCAAATTGGGGTTGTGGTGGAAGTAAAATTTTTTCCCACATGCACACACCACTGCCGCTCTTCGGTTGGGTTAGTTCGGGGAACCGCGCTTGCGTGGAAAAAAAACTAAATTTTTACTATACCTACCCATTTAAAATTTTACCACGGCACCACAATGATCTACATTTAGATTTATCAGAACAATATTGTGAGAAATACAAATACATCACTTTGTTATTTATCCCAAAATACCATGTTGTAATATCGAAAAACAAATAGTTTGTATTGAACTACTTAAAAGAGATTTGTAGCACGAGTTTAAGGAACCTTTTGCAATCTTCATCATACTAGAATTTGTAGTTACAAATTCCCAACACCTATTCGAGGAATACACTCTCCACAGCTCGACGGTCACCATTTTTAAAACTTATTTATTCCTCATCACAATTTATATAGACTACATAAATCTAATATTTTCATCAGCCTTAAATGGTTTCAATTTTAAAAATGGAGATCTACTATTTTAAGCTTGGTTACATAGTCACCTCAAGATCCAAATGAAAATGCATTGTGAGCAAACATTCCTAAGAGGGTTGGTCCCAATTCACAATCATTACACTTCATGAAACATTTAATGACATTACCTCTGAATTCTTCTGATAACTTGTTGCTTAAGTTTGTGGCAAACCACACAAATTTCTTCACAAAATGTATATCTATTAATATTTTATATTTGTTGAAACAATAATAATAATAATAATAATAAATCACATATATAAGTGAAAGTAAAGCAATGATTGTCATCTTACAAATATCTCTCATCTTTCTCTCTCTGTTGTTTTCAAGAAAGGTAAAATAATATGATCTTACGATGTTTAATTTGTAACTAAGGCTATATATCTGTACAATAATTGAGTTTTAAAATTCTTCTTAAGTATTTCTACTTTAAAGAAAGGATCTAACACTTAACTTTCTTTTAGATTAAAATACATGAGGATTGTTTAATGTTAGTCTCTGTACAGTTAAGAAATTTTAAATTCAGTCTATACTACTTTTTTTTTTAATGATGTTTTTAATTTTTTTATTATCTATTAGCATTTTAACTCTAAATTTTGACAACATATTCACATGTTTTATGTTTTATTTTTTTTACATGAAAATTATTATTGTTATTTAGCCAATTGAGATAAAAGTTTACTTTGAGGAATCAAATTTAAGATTTATTAAAAATGTTCTAAGAGTAAATTAAATATTTGAAAGTACACCTACTTATAAAATGGAAGAAAGCTTAAAAATAAAAATAGTATTTTAACACTTCAATATTAGCCACAATAACCCAATAAAAATGAGAGTTTATGCTCATTAAACATTCTTTTCATTAATTATTTTGAAAACGATGTAAAAACAAATCTTTTTATTTTAATTAAATGAAAACAAGTTTGGAGGCTACTTTCTGAAGCTTGTGTTCTCTAGTTGTAAGGTATAAAATAAATTGAAGTGTGTTTGAGTGAAGTTAATAAATCTGGAGTTTATATGTTGGAGTTAGTAAATTTGTGTTTAGTAATTATAAAAAGTAGATTAAGAGAAGAAAATGAAGTTCTTCGATAAATATAAAAAATAGAAAAAAATAAAAAAATAGAATTACTCGATAAATATGCAAACTTCAATAATATTTACAATTGAAGTTGAGTTGTTTACCTTAACTTAAGAAGTTGGTGGGCCGTGGGAGTAATGAATTTTTTTTTTCTCTTTTCAAAAGATTCAAAAATAATGTTTTCAAATACAAAAAAGAGTTATTTATTTATTTCTTTTAAAGAAAACATTATTATCAATTGGCATTAAAATGCCTAGAGAAATTAACAAAATACTCCTACATTAACTAATTTCAAATATAATCTTGGTAAAAAGTTATTGTGTTTCAATAATACCTCTACCTCCATAGAATTAAATTTTTGTGGACATGTCGACATTTTCATCCGTATTTTTACGTTTTCGTAAGTTTGTCATCAACATAAAGGATGAATCAATAGTTTCATTATGTTGAAGAAAAATTCACAAAACATAAAAAAAATAAGAACAAAATGTCACTAATGTAAATATAATATAAATAATAGACATGTTAACTTATTTAAAAATCATAAATATTTATTTATTAATTTAAATTTATTTTTTGATTTTTTCGTGTTTTTATAATTTTTCTAAAAATATTCATCGAAATCAACATTATATCGATATTTCCATTGACATTTTCGTAAAATTAAAACCTTGATATTTCCGTTTACATCGATATTTTAAACTTTGGTTCAAACTACTAAGTTTCATCGATAAATAATTCTTAGGGGAGTTTGGACCACCAACTTGAAGCTGGTGGAGTGGGTGCTACTGCTATTATAGCCCATTCTATATTTAGGGCACCAATTATAATAATTGATGTTTTCAATTATTATAACTTACAATTAACTACATTATTACTATTTTAAATCTTTTTTTTTGTTATAGTGTTTACTACTTGTTATTGTGTTTACTATTTTCTACTCATTCTCTTTTTCCATGTTTGCTACAGTGTTGATTAAAACTGAAATAGTCTGCACCCAAACACGGACTATTATAACCTACCAACTATAATAAACAATTCAGTACCCAAATATTCCCTTAAATATTATTATTTAATATTGTCGAATCGACTCTTAAGGTATAAAATAGTATAGAGAATTGGCCATATACCTACATACCACATTACTAAAAGTCCTTTTTTCTTATCTTCTCCTCAACCAACTAAAAGTTTGACACTATCTCCTAGTCTCAAGTCGATCTCAACCAACTTTTTTTTTTTTTGAACAAATACTAGAAGAGGTAGAATCAGTAGGTGCATCGAGATATCTCAATCAACTTTTTAAACTTTTATATTTATATTCTATTTTGATCCCTAAATTTTTAAAACATTTAATTTGATCCTTAAACTTTCAAATTTGTTTTGTTTTGTTCTTTGAACTTTCACATTTTCTATTCTCCTAACGTTTTGAAAACAATCATTTTGGTCATGGCTAAGTACATCACTTTTCTACCTTAGATTCATTGTATATCCAATTTTCATATCTAGCTTATTTTATATGAAATTATTCTCATATCGACATACTAATACACATATTTAAACCTAGATCCTTAATTAGTCAAAATTAAAATAAAAAAAATATTAAATTATTTTTTTAAAGTTAGACACAAACAAATATTTTAAGAATTTAGAAATAATTCAAAAACTAAAATAGACATTTTATCTCGAAAGTTATAGGGCTCTTTTCAAATATAGAAAAATGAGCAAAACTATTTACAAATATAGAAAAATTTTACAGTCTATCCGTGATAGACCGCGATAGAATTCTATCGCTTTCTATCGGTCAAACGATAGAATTTATTTGCTTGAGCGATAGAAAGCGATAGAATTCTATCGCGGTCTATCATTGATAGACAGTGAAATTTTTCTATATTTGTAAATAGTTTGATATTTTTTCTGTTTAGAGTAATTTTCTAAAGTTATACGACAAAAACACGATTTAAAAAGAAGAAAAAAATCTTTTCATAAAACATAATATTCCACAACACACACACCCTCTTAGAAAAAAAAATGATGTAAACACCTAACTTTTCCAACCTTTCTCATTCTTATCTTTGCATAAAAAGCCCCCTTTAGCACCTTCCACTTCACCACCACAACACCAAAATAATCCTCAAAATTTTTTTTTTTTTTTTGGGTTCTTTTTAGGCTTTGGAGTTTGCTATTATTATTAATTAATATTATTTTTGTTTTTTGTTTTTCGAGATCGAGAGAGAGAAAAGGATGGTGAATAGCCTATTCTCTCTCGTAATATTGCTTATCTTCCTCTTCCTCGGTTGCAGCTATGGGCAATCACCGGCCGAAGCTCCGGGGCCGCCGCCGCCGATGAATATCACAAAAATATTGGAAAAGGGTGGCCAATTTAGTGTTCTAATAAGGCTTTTGAAGAGCACTCAAGTTGCCAACCAAATCAACACTCAGCTCAATGACTCCAATTCTGAACTCACCATTTTTGCCCCAACGGATAATGCTTTCTCCAACCTTCAATCTGGTACCAATTTTTTTTTTCTCCCATATTTTTAAATACTTTTTTTACCTGTATATATACATATATATTTTTTCTTTTAGTTACTTTAAGGAGTTCTTGTGTGTATTTTAAAAGTACTTTTAAAAGAAAAATCATGGCTAATGAATTATTTTACATAAAAATACTTAAGCGTATGAATCTAAATTTTTGCATTTCACTGTAATTGTCCTTTATCTTTTAACACTCCATTCCAAACACACTAGAAAAATTTTTAAATGTTTCAAAAAAAAAAAAAACAAAAAAAAGAAAAAGAATATTTGATCTATTTGAGTGGACTAATAAAAAAGATGTTGCACCCTTTAAAAAAAAGTGTTTTTTTTTTTTTTTTTTTTTTCCTAAAATCTTTTTTCAAACAGTACTTTTGAGATGAGAGTTTTTTAATATTCAACAAAAGCAAACATGTACGAAAACACCAAACTTAACCCATTGGATCCAAGGGTTTAAAATATCGATGTCGATGGAAATATCGAGGTCTTAATCTTAAGAAAATGTCGATAAAATGTTGATTTCGATGAATATTTCTGGAAAAATTATAAAAACAAAAAATAAAAAAATAAATTTACATTAGTAAATAATTTTTTTTTTATTTTTAAAAAAAGTAAACATGCCTACTATTTATATTATATTTATATTAGTGGTATTTTGATACTTATTTTTTGTGTTTCATGGATTTTTCTACGATACAATAGAAATATCGATTCATCCTTATATCGATATCGAACTCATAAAAATGTGGAAATATCGATGAAAATATCGATATTTCGATATAAATTTAATATGATTGGATCTCCATTAATTAGGGCAAACCAATAATAAATGTGTTTCTGTTATCTATGCGATATTTTTGTCAAATATTTTATTTAGAAAGTAAAAGAAATCGAGAAAAATATTTCTAAACTTTTTTAGTGATTGCAATTAAACTCTCAAACATTACCATAAAATCTAACTTAAAAAATCAGCCACAAAAAGTTAATGAACAACAATATAATTTTAAATATATGAAATCTTAGATGTCATCACTCCATCCCAAAACCAACCCTCCCATCAAACCAATTTCAAATCACCCTTCAATAATAATACTCACACTTGGAACAATTGCAATATGAAAGTCTTAAAAAGTTGAATTATCTATAAAATTCTTTGGTCCACCTAAGCAAAGCCGAGGAATCGAATCATCCCTACTTCCATCAAAAGTCCCTAAATTTGAGTTAAAAAGCACTTTTTGGTCCCTCAACCTTTATGAAAGTAACAATTTCGTTTTTAAATTTTCGTTGGAAACAATTTAGTCTTTGTACTATAAAATTTATAACAATTTAGTCTCTGAACTTTAATAAATAATATTTTAATCTCTATACTTTAGAATTTAAAACGATTTAGTCCCTACCGTAAAAATTTTCATCAAAATTCAGTATTAGTTTTTACTACATTAATGACTTGGTCTTTATAGTTTATAAATAAATTTGATTTTCAATCAATTTATCAATCTACACTTTATAAGAAATTTTATTAAATTATATTAATATATTTCACGATAAGAACTAATATTATTATAAATTGTAAAGTAAAAAGGGACTAAATCGTTTCTGATTAAATTTTAGAGACTAAATTGCTAAAAATTTAACTATTTTTTTAAAGAGTTCTAGGGTTTGTGTAAAGCTAAAATATTTGAATGATTTCATTAATACAAAACAGGTACACTCAACTCCCTCAATGACCAAGAAAAAGTAGAGCTTCTCCAATTCCACATGATCCCTACTTTCTTGTCTCTCTCAAACTTCCAAACAGTCAGCAATCCAGTTAGAACTCAGGCCGGCGACGCCTATGAGTTCCCTCTCAATGTCACCACCTCCGGCAACTCCGTCAATGTCTCCTCCGGCCTCGTCAACACCTCCATCTCTGGCACCGTCTACTCCGACAACCAGCTCGCTGTCTACCAGGTCGACTCCGTTCTCAAGCCGATTGGCGTCTTCCAGCCTCGCCCCCCGCCCCCGGCTCCCGCACCGGAGAAGTCTAAGAAGAAGGCCAAGGCCATTTCTGAGAGCCCCAAGGATTCGGCCAATGACAACTCCTCCGCCGTGCCTCTTGCGGGGATGTCGGTCTTCTCCGCCGGAGCTGCGGTGGTCGTCGGAATAATGTTGGTGTGGATAAATTCTTGACCTAATTTGCTTGGGTGATTTCTTGGAGAAGTTTGATATATTGTTTCTTTTTATATTGGTTTTATTTTTGTGTATTATAAATTGATGTTGGATTGTGTTGTTTTGTTTTAGGGTATTGTTGTTGATTTTGTTTCTGTTTTTTTTTTCCCATCTAAAGTTTGTGTTAAATTTATTTGAAGAATGTTTTCTCATGTTATGAGAAAAAGTGTATAATATTTTTTATATTAAAAAGATTTTGTTAGCAAATTTTCGATTGAATCAATTCCATTAATCCTACAAAATTGTTGCAAATTAATTTGAACTTATAATTGCATGACATATTGCATGAACAGTGATTATATATATATATATTAACAAAATCTAAAAGTAGATCTAAAGTTTAAGGTAATTATTTTAAAGGGTAAAACTGTTGAAAATATTTTCAAATATAGCAAAATGTCATTTTATATTTTGCTATATTTGAAAACAATTTTGAAGTTTAAGGGCACATTTATTATTTAGTTGATATTTCAAAAACTATTTTAAACCAAAATAAAATAGAATAATATTTAGGTATAGTTTAGGGTACACTCATTTTCATGAATTTCCTTCGATCATAAGGAAATAAAATATTTACAAAAATAGATGGTATAAAGATAAGTGCAACGTGATGCACTCAAGTATTTTTCGATAAAATATATCAAAGATGTATAATGATAAGTGGGGGAGACTTTTTTTTTTCTTTTTTTTTTTCATATTTAGAAAGTGAAAAATATCATTGTGTTCTTGGAGAAAGATTAAATATTGAGTAAATAAAGAGAGAGAGAAAGATGATCATGGGGTTAGCAATAGGGACACATTATTTTTGACCAAAGAAAATCTCACTTGATGATTATTACCATAAATATAGAATAGATTATAACTATTAGGTAGCCAATTTCAACCTTAATTGAGTTCATGCATTTGGTAACCATTATATTTAATTTTTATATTTTAGTTTTTGACAATTAAGTTTATAAATTTCACTATGTTTTGATTTCTACTTTAGTATCTACTTATGTTTTAAACAGCTAAGTCAATTTCTGAAATCTAAAAAGTAAATATTTTTTATTTTTTAGATTTGGCCTTAAATTCAAATTTTCTTTAAGATGGATAAAAAACTATAATAGAAAAATTGGAAGGAAACAAAAATAAATTCAAATTATAGGAAACTTAAAAGCAAAATAACATTATTGAATAGAGCCTCAGTAGATAAAAATACCAATTATCATTTAAAATGTTGATGGTTCAGATAGTTCAATTTTAACTCTGATTAAAATATCACGTTTGTCTATGTTCATTGAATTCTATTCTATTTTAGTCTCTATACTTTCAATTGTCTAATTTTAGTCGTTTTTGTATTTTGAATAAATCATAAATTCAGTCATTATACTTTTAAGAAATCTTAAATGTAGGGTCTGTCTGGATTGACTATAGATATTTTTTTTTTAAAAAAAAAAAAGTCATTTTTATTTAAACTCTTTTGATAAAATTGTTTAAAATACACTTTGAAAAGTGTTTCAAAAACTATTTTGAGTGGTTACCAAACACTTAATTTTTTTCCAAAATGACTTATTTTCAAAATTAAACATTTGAAAAGTTAAACCAAACGCACCCATTTATCGAAATTGGTTAAATAATATAAATAATTTTTGTATAAGGAAAGACACTACGTAAATATATTTTCACAATTTATAAAAGGAATGCTAATAGAGAATAAATATTTTTAAAAATAAATTAACAAACAAATTGGAAAGATAAATTTTAAAATTTATTGAAAATACATAAGCTAAAATCGAAAGTAGAAAAATCAAAATATATTTTAACAAAAAAAAATTATAAATATTGGGAAAAGATAAATGTGACACTTTAGAGAGGAATGATTACAACGTGGGAGTCTCGTGTGATGGAAGTAAAATGATTTGAATGCTTACCATGCTAAAAGCTACCTACCAACCAAAAAGGAAATTAATGGAAAAGTTCTAATTAAAAAATTTCAAAATGGGATTTTTCTATACCACTTTATTAAGGGTTGAGATTTTGAATCATAAACATTTTTTCTTTTTCATGAAGATAATACCGAAATATATAGTATTCGTATGTTGAGATGCATTGAATTTGTTGTTCCATATCTAAAAGGAATATTAAAGTCATAGATTTCTACATCTAAAGGAATAGGAACGAATTTATACTTCTACAAGGGTAGAAAAGTAATGTGTTCCAAGTAGTATATAAGGACCCTATGGCTTTAGTTTCTTTTCATATTATGTTGCACATTATCTCAATATTATAGATTTAGTTTTCCTAGAAAATAACAAAATTCATTCTCTTTCTGTCTGTAGACATAACTAAGACATGGTTTGTGAACCGTGTTTTCACGTAAATTTGAATTAAATTAATTGTCATTCACTAACCATAATGCTGTAGCTGTCGTAATTGTTCCACTTGAAGTCGGTAACTTTGATGTGGAGGATGTGCCTTCAGTTGATAAGAACATGCTTGAAGACATGCTTCAGGAAGGTGATTATGAGGAGCAAAACTTGGAAGAAATAAGTTTTGATGATAACGTTCCTTTAGAAAGATTGGTCAACAAGAAAAAGCAAAGTGGTAAAGAAATTGTTGATTCAAGTTCTGAGACAAGTGAACATTTCTCTTAGGGTTGCAATCCTGAGGCTAATGAGAATTTATCTGTTTCTTCCTATGACTCCATCAAAGAAACTAGCTCTGACGAAGAGCATCTCGTTCATGTTCCTACTACTAGATAAACTTCTCCTGCAGGAAGCAAAAAGAAGGTTCCTCCTTTTGTCCCCACTGTTTCATTGGATGGTGTTTCTTTCCACACTGAAGAGAGTGCGAGGTTGTGGAAGTATGTGGTTTAAAGAAGAATCACAGCTGAAAAAGAATTGTCTGGTGATCTAAATTATGCACTATTTACTCTTAATTTAGTGATACTTTTATTAGATTTAATGTTGTTTGCTAGTGGTTTTCAGGTATTAATGAAGAAAATAAGTTGTAGAAGTCAAAAAAAACAAACCGAGCCAAAATCGGACAAAAACAAGTCAAAACCCTAAAAAACAAGGGAGCGTAAAGCAAGAGCGTAACTACGTTGCCCCTTTAGCTTTAGACTCGAGAGCAAGGAAATCTGGCAATTGAAGGAGTGTAGCGACACTCTCTGGGAGCGAAACTACACTGGGCAGAGTGCAGTGACGCTCATGAGAGCGCAACATTGCGCTGTGGCTGGAGATCCCAAGTGTCGCGACGCTACCCTTTCCAAATTTGAAAAATTGTATTTTTGGAAAGTTCTTGAGCTGCAAGTTTGGGAAATTCTATAAATTATGAGGTGATCAGCAGCCCTAAGCATAAAATATTAGAGCCTAAAAGGGTGAGATTGCTACAAAATGGAGAGAAAAGTATTAGAGAATCATTGGAGGTCGTTCGAGATCCTGAGGTGCCGGTCAAGTAGAGATCGAAGTAGCTCGACACCGAGAAGCAATTCGAGAGTTTTTCTTCCTAAGTTTTCTTTTTCTTTTTACTCTTATGCTTGAGAATTCATATGAAAAAATGTATTTGATGGCTAATGTGTAGCTAAACTCTTAGTTTTAGCGTGTTGGATGATTTAATTATAGATTTAAGTTAATGTCTTAGTGTTTTTCATGGATGTTGTTGAATGATATGCTTTTCAATGCTATTGTGCTTCATTCTCTATATCGATTGATCATCAATGATTATTAGGTTAGATGTATGATTGAGTAATTGTATGTCTAATTGGATCTATGACATTAAATATTTATCAATCTTTCATGAAAATAGCTAGGTTGATAGAGAAAGTTGTTAATGATTATACTTAATACAATGCTCCTTAACTTGGTTTCAAGAAATTAGTAATCAATTAAGTTGCATGAGGAAGGGTTGTATTTTAGAGAAAATAATCCAGATAATAGTTTCCAGACTTAAACATATTGTTTGCATATAATTCCATAAAAACCTAAAACATGAGTTAATAAAATAATTAATGAAATCAACACACCCTATAATATCTTTATCTCTTGATTTTCACTTGTCTTTACTTTCTTTATTTGTTTTCAAAATATAATCACAAACTCAATTTCGATTCATTAGATAAACTTGATTCAATTTTAGAATAGCTAGGCAATTAAACCATACAATAGTCCTCAGTAGAACAATACTCGATCTTAATCATTTTATATTATAATTTGACCCGTGCACTTGTGGATTTCCCGCATCACCTGAACGGTCACAAGACTATTTGAAAATCATGGAACTCATTGTTAAGGTTGGGTCGGTTAAAACTTTTTTGAGTCTAGGGCCCTACTATCTTCAACTTGTTTGCGAGTTTATGGTTAATTTGCCTCGAGATTTTTATAAACTGATAGTCCTGAGTTTATAAATATGCATGTTAGGGGACACTGTTTTGTTTTTTCTGCTACTATTATTAACAAGTTTCTTGATCGAGATGACTTTGCAAATGTGACTGAACAATGACCACAAATGAGGGAGCTTGTAGTACACCATTGGAAATCATTAATTGATAGCAATACACCACTGCATCCCCTGAATACACTGCTGCATTTGTGATCATTGTTCAAGTTCCCTCATTTGTGGTCATTGCAAATACACTACTACATCCCCTGAATACATTCCAACCAAAAGCTCCCATACAAGCGCACGTGCCCCTTGGTTCCATATTTGTAAGATGGAACAAACGGTTAGCCCCCACATCCAGAGATTTATTTGCAACGAATCTAACACTCTTTTTTGGCATCATAAGTGGTCTGAGGGTGGTCCTTTAGAACTACAACTCCCCAGATTTTTTCAGTTGTCTGAAAACAAGCACATAACTGTTAAAGATGCTTGGAGGGCTGAACATAGAAAATGGGATCCCAGTTTCAGAAGACAATTGATGAATAGAGAACTTGATCAATGGAACGACATCTCCAAGAACTGGACCATTCCTACCTCAAATACCGAACAGGACAAGCTGCAATGGACACAATCAACAGGTGGGATTTTTTCTGTCCGATCACTAAAAGATATTATCTCTACTAGCCTCCAACAGCCTCCTCCTTTGGATGTTGGCTATTTGTGGAAGAACATCACCACAAAAAATGTAAGTTCTTTATTTGGTGTTTGCTTCATGACGGTGTTAACACACTGGACAAAATCCAAAAAAGATACCTTCCCTACATCTCAACCCAAACCGGTGTGTCTTGTGCAAGACTCATTCTGAAACCAGGGAACACCTTTTCATCACTTGCAGCCTCTCTAAATTCATATGGGCTCAGTATTTTGGATATCTGCAAGATGGAGATATGCACCCTCAAACTCTCGGAGAGGCCTTGAATTTGTTTATGCAGCAGAAAAGTGACACAAACCGGAGCATTATACTATGTAGTCTAATTGGTGCCTCCCTGTGGTGCATTTGGCTCGAAAGGAACAATCGCACGTTTCATGATGGTGGTCGGACTAAGGCTCAACTTTGGGAAGATATTCTCAACCTATCATCCTTATGGTGCAAAAAAAGCCCCCTCTTCTCTTCCTATGATGTTGCATCCATCTCCCTCAATTGGAGAGCTTTTCTCTAATATGTATTGCCTTGAACTTTGACTTTTGTATCGAGCTTATCTCTAGCTCGGTTATTCCTCTATTATTAATGAAGCTTTTGGTCTTGGGGCATGATGAAGGCTAGAGAGGTGTCAACCTAGTTGAGATGTCTCGGTGCACCCCCTGATCTCTCTTGCCTTGTGAATTCTTTCTAAAAAAAAAAAGAAAGAAAGAAAGGTCTGGCCTAAGACTGGTTAGTTGATGAATTCTAATTAGCTCAATGTTAAGTATGTCGTTCTTCATAAAATTGACATAGTCAATTGTTGTCCATCTTCACACACTTCAGGTCTTTCCCTATCTCTGGCAAGTTTGTTGAATCAAATCGGGACATCAGCTAAGTTTGACTATGACACTTTTGTATTAAATCAAGTAACGCGTCACATGGTCCTTAGGTCCTAAAATTGCCTATATGCTATCCCCGTTTGATATGTGAAATTCTGTTGGCGCAAAAACTGAGTTGGTGTCCGCTGATGAGCATATGGGTCCTCCCTCACTCTCAGTTACAAACTTTTTCAAGGGTAGCATATTCCTGATCCCACTCATCCTACTCCTCCTAACAATGAGGATGTTCCTAAGTTCATCGATGGTTAAGTCACCTTTTGAAAAATGTGTAGTGTAGATGTTGGCTGCTGAGTCCCGGGACTTAGCCATCTAGATTCAGAGAAATACTGAGTGCAAAATAGAGGTGGATATGTTGTTACAGATGATGCGGCTACTAAAGCTGGAGCATGCTTCTTCTTCTGGAGGAATGGATGATATTGCAATTAATGATGACTGAATGTTGTGTTATTGTTCTGTTTTGCTCATACTGTGTTTTTTTTAAGTGAGATGAATGTTTTCTTAAGTTAGAGAAAGGGCGAGAAGCCCCTGGTTTTTGTTTGTTTTGTATCTCTTAAATGGTCTGATTTGTTGTTAATTTGTATTGAACTGTCTGCCTTTTATGAATAGGATGTTGTGTCTGTTATCTCCACATCATGTATGGCTTGTTGGCTGTTCTGGTTTATTTGTGGTTGGTTTTGTACTTCTGCCTATTTGGTTGGATTTCTCCTTGTTGTTTTGCCTTAAAAAATAATAGTCAAAGGGGGAGTTTGTTAAAGATTTGGTATTGGCTATATATTTATTTAACGTTGTTATGCTTTTGTAATATGAGTTGTTTTGCTAGTTGTCTCTGAAATTGTTCTACATGATGTCTCTCAGATTGTTGATTCAGCAGATTATTTGTTTCCTTATTTAGAAAATCATGCGTAATTATTCCTCACATATTTTTTTCTTTTATGGGCTCTATTGATTATGGTTAGGGCTTGTTTCCTCTATTCCGTTGTGCATATTTAAGAGGAAGTTATATTCTTGCTAGAGTTGTCGCTTTTGATTGTTTGTTTGAGGTTTTTGTTTTGTGTGGTGGCGGAAACGACGTAATTTATGAGTCAATTTTAGAGATTGTGAAGTAAGAAGTTTTGTAGATCTTGAGGCGTTTCACTAGATAATCTTGAAACTTGAACAATTACTTGAGAAGGGATTCTCGATCTTAAGGGGAGCTGAAAATATTGTTACTTGAGAAGAGATTTTTTATCTTAACGGAAGCCTAAGGTATTATTACTTGAGAAAAAATTCTCAAACTTATGAAGAGCCTTATAAAAGTGGAGTGGTCTTCATTTAAAAGTGGAAAGATTGTAGTTGAGAGGGAATCTCTAACTTAGAGGGAGCCTAAGTCACATTGAGAGTGAATCTCACACTTAGGGGAAGCCTAAAATTCATTAAGAGAGAGTCTCACACTTAGGGAGAGCCTAAGTGACTATTCATCATGTTGAGCTATGTGTGTCACTGTATTTTCCATTTATTTACCGATAAATACAACGTTGTAATCGTTTGACTTTATATTAGTGAAATTATTTTTTTCAAGTACACTGCCCCCTAAATGTAGGTGGTATATCATCGAATTGGGTTACCGAACCTCGTATTTTGTCTTGTTTTTCTGATTGTCCTTTGCAATAGTTGTAACATTGCATGTAACAAGTATACAATGTGGGCTAGATAATCCTTCTTTCATTTTTTAATTAGTTTTTTTACCTAAATAAAAATAATAGTTGAGTCAAGCTTATTCTACCTAAATCTCATTCAAATCACAACAATAATACTTGAAATATAGTTCAAATTTCATTCAAAGCAACCAAATTTGTTCACAACGTACAAAGACAATTTCGTTGTACATGCATCTTAATTACATGTTTTGCTCCTACATCAGTCCCAAAACAACTAAGAAAAACAAATTTTAATTAGGTTGAATATATACCAACACAATAACAATAATTACCTAAAACTTAAATCAATCTTAATTAGGATCATTGTAACAAACTAATGAACAAAACAATCATCCAACACCTAAACTCATAAATAAAGTTAAATTGTTGTAATATATCAAAACTTAACTATCCCCTCACTCGGCAACTACAATGAAAGCAATCCTATATTTCCTGTGGGTATATATACATATAAAGAACTATACACCATTACCAAAGATAATGTAATTCACCCACAACAAGTTCTTGATTGGCTTAAAGAAATGTAATCTTAAACTTGGAGAGTATCTAAAGTGATTTAAATTGATTTGTGACTGCAATAAAGAAACCAATATATTGAAGGGGAATTTCTTTTTTTTAACAGAGTACTAGAGATCGAGGGTTAGTAGGCGCACCAGGACATCTCAAAATAGAAAAATAGAGGAAACAATTTACACAAATAGCAAAATTTTTAGATAGTTGTGATAGACGCTGATAGAAGTCTGTCACTAATAGATGCTGATAGAGAAGTCTATCAATGATGTTTTTTTCCGCTATTTTTTATAAATAGTTTAATATTTTTTCTATCTGTGAAAATTTCCCTATATTCAAACTACCAAAGTATTTGTCTAGCCAGGGGGTTAGGAAGCAATAAAAGGACTTAATTAGAGCACGTTTCATAACGTTCTTGTTTCCTATTTTTCCTATTTCTTGTTTTTTGTTTCTTATTTTCTGTTTTTAAAAAAAGTAGAAATAGGATTATGTTTGATAACTATTTCTGATTCTTGTTTCTTAGAAGAAGAAAAAAAACAAAAACAAAAATTTATTTGATAACTATTTCTTATTTCTTGTTTCTTGTTTCAAAATTAAACAAATATATAAACAAAATTTATATATTGTCCAATTCTAACCGCTTTAAATGTATTAGAAATAGAAATAAAAATAAAAATAATATATAAACATGCCTATTGCAAAATTTAAAATTTAAAATAAAAATATTTAAATTTAAACATCGAAATATTTAAAATTAAAAATTCTAAAAATAAATAAAAATAAATATTGAAAAATTTATAATTCAAATTAAATTAATATATAAATATAGAAAAATGAAGAAAAAACACATAAAAATAAAAGAAAGAGATGTTTTCAAATATAGAAAAATAAAGCAAACTATTTACAAATATAAAAAAAAATTACTGTCTATCAGTGATAGATAGCAATAAAAGTCTATCGCTAGTAAAAATTTTCTATATTTGTAAATAATTTGATTTTTTTTTGTTTATAGTAATTTTCCTAAAAGAAATATGAAAAAAACGAAAAAGTAAAATAATATCTTACCTAGGATTTAAACCAATGATTAGGTGAACGAAAACGAATTGTTTGAAAGTCTAACTACCAACAGAGGAAATGCTCATATTTTCAATTAATGAAACAATAATATATAAATAAAAACGAATCAGCGAGAAACTAGTAGTTTTTCAAATTCCCCCTTAGAATAACATTTCTTAAAATTTAGAAATAAGAAACAATTACGGTTATTAAACAAGTCAATTTCTTAAAAAATGAGAAACAGAAAATATGAAACGAGAATGTTATCAAACGGCCCTTAGGGTAGCAATGCTTTCAAAATTCTCCCCACCCCAAGCCATCCAATGCCTTAGAAATCATGAGATGCACCTTGAAAACATGAGGAATTGCAAATTAATCTCCTAAACTTGACCATAATCAAGTAACTTTTAGCCCAATAAGGACAACACTCAAAGAAAGAGGCTTAGCCTACACAAATCAACAGCAAAAGAGCCCAAAATGAGTAAAAGCTCAAAGTTTATCATTTGTATCAATTTTGTATTAATCAATTTTGAAAAAGATAATTAATTAAAATTAAATTTATTTTTATTAATTTTCTGTCCATATTAAAATTAAGGCTTACATACTATTTTAGTCTCCACACTTTTGATTTTGGTACATTTTAGTACTTATACTTTCAAATTGTTCATGTTGGTCCCTATACTTTCAATTTTAGTTCATTTTGGTCCCTATGCTTTAAACATGTTCATTTTAGTCCTACTTTTAACTTTGGTTCATTTTAGTCATTATACTTTTAAATAGTTGTCATTTTGGTCTTTTTCATTTTCATTTTTAAAGGATAAAAATGGTCAATTTTTTTAAAGTTCAAGGACCAAAATGAACCACCAAAGTTGAAAGTACAAAGACCAAAATGAACATTCTTAAAATATAGGAACCAAAATGAATTAAAATTGAAAGTATAGGGACCAAAATGAACAAAAACCAAAAGTATAAGAACCAAAGTAGTATTTAAACCTAAAATTAATTTAATAGCTCTACATTATCACACTTATATTAAGTTAGTTAATAAAAAGTTAATTAATATTGAGAAGAAAAAAAGTGAGCATCAGTAAAAACTCAAAAGTAAGTAAAAATGTAAAATTTTAAAATTTAGAGATCAAATGAAAATTAAACAAAAAAAACTCAGTGCTATAAATTTAATATTTTGAAATCTAAAGAACAGAAGGAAATAAATTCAAAACTGAAGGCTAGAAATGTACCATTATGAAAATATGAGGACCAAATAAAAATTATTGATAGTCAAAATGTGGATCGATCCCATGGATTTAAATCCTCTTCCTGGGATCAAAGGGAAGACTCACTTTTTTTAAAGAAGAAAATAATTTCAACCAAATAGAATGAATTTTATCAAAATCTATATATGTTTTTAAATGAGGCAAGGGATTGTGGAAAGGAGAGAAGATTTTTATTTTTATTATTATTTATTTTTAATTGAAAATTATTATTTTATTTTTAATTGAAAATTATTATTTTATTTTTAAAATATTATTCTATTATTAAAAAGTATCACATCTGTCCTCGGTTAAATTATTTCTTAACTATAGTAGAAATGATCCACTCCTGCTTAGGATAACTATATAAAAAACTTGACTCATGTACTTGCACAATTAAGGTGTTTTTATGCACATCATCACTCATTTTTCTTGATGTTTCTTTTAGAACATTTTTTTAGTAATTTTGAGATTGTTAAAGTCACTTTTGTCATGTTTAAAATCATTTTCAAACATGTCTCTTTAATCAATCAAAATCAATTTAATGTTTGATTTTATAATTTTACACTCCAATTTTTTATACAATAAAAAAATGATTTTGAATGATCATTAAAAAACATATTCGGAGTGAATTTTTAAACATCACAAACATGATTTAAATAATTTTAAAATCACTCTCAAACATATAATTAGTATCATTCTCATGTAAAAAAATTAGGACACGGGTCCTTGAACTCTTCAAACTATCATTATTCCCTCCATATAAAATTTATGGCATTCTTGATCACAAAAATACCCCTTTGTCAACTATTGAAAAGGATAATATCTCCCTATCATTGTGCTCTCTTATCAATTCCTAATAAAATCTCAGTTAAATTGCAAATTTAGTCCCTATAGTTTCAAAAAAGTTAGAGTTTAGTCTCTATGGTTTAAAATTAGAATTTAGTCCCTAAAATTTGATAAAACTCTTATAAATAGTCCCTAAAGAAGGGACTAAATTTTAACTTTGTCCAAACCATAGGGTCTAAAATCTAATTTAATTTTTTCAAAATCATAGAGATTAAATTCTAATTTTTAAAACGCCATAAGTACTAAATTCTAACTTTTTCCAAATCATACGGACAAAAATTCATAATTTAACCTAAAATCTCTCTCCACCAATCATAATTCTTCTTAGGGAGTTAGGGCTACAAGAGAAAGGTCCTAAAAAGGCCAAACTTTTAACCTAACCCATTGCTATTTCAATTTCTTTGGCTGCTGTCTTTCCATGGGTGATATATAATTTTGTTGAGGGTGGTTTTTGCAAAAGCAATTTATGAATATTTGGTTCTTTGTGCACTATATTTGGTGCAATATTGGAATTTTGTCTTCTTCTTTTATTTGCCAACCATGAATATGATTACATCCTTGTCTCTTTGGGCTTGCATTCCTCCCTACTTGCTTGCAAAACCATGAGCTATTTTCTTGTCTCTTCCAAAATTGTCTTCTTCTTCTTTGTGTTTTTTTTTTAAAAAAAAAATATATATTTTTACTTGACCTACTACTTTGATCATAAACAAAAATTAAACAATATAATAAATGTTTTTATTGTATGTGTGCATTGTACATGGTTGGAACTATTTGGGAATTTTAAAAGTTGCCTTTAGGAGTTTAAGGTTAATATATAATGTTATCTATTTTTGAAAAATTATTTTAAATGATAAAATGCTGAAAATATTTATATAAATATAGCAAAATTTCATTGTTTATTTCACCGATTGACAATGGAATTTTATTATATTTGTAAATATTTTGGTTCATTTTTTTCTATTTTGAAAACAATCTATTTTTTTAATCAAATATCATTTTTTAAAAAGAAAATTATACAACATACACTTTGAGATAGAATTTAATTATGTTTCCTTAGACTTTGAAAAGTTTTTCATTTTGACCAATTTTCTTTTCAAAAAAAATTGGAGTTTTTTTCCTCTTAAAAATGATGGACACATAAATTTGACATGATAGTTTAATTTATCTATAAAAGTAGAAGGCATATCTGACATCGTTTAGACTTAAGAGATTGAGATTGATCTTTTAATAATCACTATTATTACTACTATTTATTTCAAGTAAGAAACTACTGTTCATATTATTTACAAAATTAAATTTTAAATCTCACATTTCATTTCAAATTTACTATTGAAATGTCTTGATTCTGTTATTTGACACTTCGAATAACCAAACACTGAAGTATCATTATTGGTGCCTTTGTAATTTGTATTATCTCATATTTCTCTTTAATATTATCAATTGATTACTCTCTCTGCTCGTGAACATAATTAACACACTTTTAGTTAACTACGTAAATCTCTATGTCGATCTTTACTATTTACGTTTTCTCGCTTTCTTTATTTGTCAATTTTATAACATATTTATACATACATACACACATATATATAGATACACACATATACATATATTTGTAAATGCTAAATGATGTCCACATATATATACTTGTCAATTGATTGAAAAACTCTTCAAAGGGTTCTTGTTTGGTGCATGGTGCATTTTGAAGTTCAAGAGTTCAAAATATGAAATTTCTCGAACTCTAAAAGACAATTGAAACCTACCCAAAATTAATGGGATGATATAATTACTTAACCATGTGTGTGTATATATTTTTAAAAAATTCCTAAGTGAAGGATTTTTTTTTCAAGGATGATATTCTTAATTTCAAATTCATTATAATGAATTTTTTATATTTATGGAAATTGATCTGACAATACCATTTTTTCCCTTTTATGTAACTAGTGGCCAACTTGTATTTATTTGGAGTTATCTTCCATTAATCTTTTAATGCATTCTAAAATAGTTTAAATAATTTAGACTTGTGAATAAAAATTCAAATATAGTTTTCAAGTAGCCATGGCCAATGGTTTTCCAGCTTCTTGTTGGTAAGGAAAAACAGACAATGCTAGATAAAATTTGGGGCAGAAAACAGTGTATAATTTTCCAACTCATTCTTCACAATTGCCTTTTTGCAAAGTTATATAATTAACTAGAGCTATTATTATAATATAGAGTGAAGAAAAATCAAAGTATCAATCAAGGCAACTTTCCATATTTGTGGGGCATTTTTTTTTTTTCAAGAGGGCCTCTTGTTCTATGGCTCCCCTACAAGTTTTAAAGCATTCACAATAATATATATGCAAAAATATTGTTATTGTGTATGTAGTAGTAAAAATATTACTAAAGAGTTCTATTGGTAAGGTTAAGTTTTAAATTGTGAGAAAAAAGATATAATCTTTGTTTGGTTTGATTTCATTTGGGGGGTGGGGGAATGCTGTGTGATATCCAACCTACACAAAAGAGACTAATATATGCTCAACCAAAGAGAAGCATTCAAGAAATTGCTACATTTCAAAAGGAGAGCTCTTTCATTTATTTATTTATTTATTTATTTATTTTTGCAGAAGTTAGTTTTATTTTGGGCCATAATAAGCTTGAGTGAGTTTTATTTTTTCTAAACCATATATATATATATAGATTTTATGCTAGTAAGGTATGCTCATTTTGGTTAAACCATATTGTCACATAATTTAAATTTTAGAAAATTAAACTAAGTTGGAAATGATATTTTTTTCCCTGTTTTTTTTCCTCTTTTGTTTTTTTTTTTTTTTTTTAAAGGAAATTCATACAAGTCTAACTCAATGGGTAAAGAAAATAACTAAGTTCCTATAAATTACCTCCGTTATCTAACTCATGAAGTCAGAAACCTAACTCACTCAACATCCTCCAAATTGGAAGAAACCAAAAAATCAAAATAATGGTCAAAAGCAGCAAGCTAGCTACCTAGTGAGCAACTCTGTTACAAATACAATGGCGGAACAAGGAGGAGGCAGACTTCAACCGGCTCGCCAATGCCCAAATTTGATTACAATTGCATTCTTAACCTATGTAAAATCAGACGAGTAGTTGTTAACCAGATTAGCCACCTCCTTAGCATCAGATTCAAACGCAATAAAAAGAGTGAGAGGTAGATCACCGATCCCTCACATTTTACTACGATTCTTTTTTAGCCAAGGTGATCGGCTTGACTTTTCTAGAAGGAGTCGAGTACCTTGGTAGTCACTAAAGTGGTTACTAAACACTGATCACCAGTTTTATTCACCGACTATCGGTCTCTGGTCCTCAGTTCTTTGTTCTTAGTCACTGGTCACAGTCTCTGGTCCCCAACTAGTCTCAATCGCTGATGATTAGAAGCCCACAATCAAGATTGGAGATTGATGCCTAGTAACCAGGACTGAGGATCAAAATCGGGACAAGTGACCAGTAATGGAGGAGAAGATGAAAGAACTGTGAACTCGAGGCTAGGGCATTAGATGATAAAATTATATAAATGAATGGTCGAGTACAAATTTTAGGGACAATCATGGTATTAAATTTTTGTTAGTATGTTGACATTTCTATCGATATTTTCACATGTTTATGGATTTAATATCAACATAACAAGTGAATCAACATTTTCACTATATCTGTTAGGGAGAACGGATGAATGGTATGATATTGTCCACTTTAGGTATAAGCCCTCATATAGCTTTGATTTTGGTTTCATAAAAAATGTCTCATAACATATTGGAGAATAGTTGTCCTTCGTTATAAATTCATGATCATCTTCTTATACAACCAATGTGAGACTTTGATTCCATTCTCAACAACATCGTAAAGAAAGCAATAAAATGTCACTATTATGAATATATATAAATAATAAGTAGTTTTAACTTATTATAGAGAGTGTACATATATATCAACATCGACATTTTAGTAAAATTAAAATCTTGACATTTCCCACGATATCAACATTCTAAACATCGTGGACAACATAAAAAACTTATATTACATGACAAACACGTAAGCAATCTATTAGCATCATATATATTCACGTTGGAAATGCAAGATTAAAAAATGATGTTAATGGCAACATGAATTATAAAAAAATTGTGATCCACTTTCTCCTTAATCAATACAACTAGTGGAATTATGAAGATTTTGAATCTCCGACCTTAAGAGAAGGATCAGTACATAATCAATTACCACTAAATTATCTTTCTTCCCTAATCTAAAATGATATGTATTCTTTATGAAATAAAAAAAAGGTCCCAACATTTTTTTCCATGAAGGGAAATGTTGGTGGCAAGAAAGCCTCTATAGTGAGATTTTGATTGAGCCTATCACATGTTTGACAAACCAAGCCCACTCTTTCTTAAATGGAGTCTACATTCAATAAGTCAAGATCTACATCTTTTGAGTTGATCCCACCTTGTCATCATGTTCAAAACCCATGCTCACCAAATTATAAAAAAGAAGAAAAAAAAATCCATGCTTACCATCTATATTTCAATCAAACAAAATAATGTAAGAAATTGAATTCAAACTTATGATTTTCTGATAGAGATTTGAGTTATATGTTAAAAGTCAAAAATATAACGTACAATGATATTAAGGTTTTATATGTCGATTCAATAAAAATGTCTCAAAAATCAATAAAAATATGATAAATGTTAATGTCAATAGATATACCGTAAAACTTACAAATATAAATATTTATTAACAAATATTGAAAGAAAAATATTTTGGTGCATCCTGGGTTACACTCATATTTGTGCAGTCTATCCAAATGTCCAATCACAAGTTATCTCATGGTAAATTTTTCTTTTTTAAAAAAGTACATATATTTTTTATATCTTTTTTCCTTTGTGATTGACAGGAATATGCATAGAAATGGATATAGTCTGGATTGCACACCAAATATTGCTCATATTTAAATCTATAAATAAACTCTTCATCTTTTTTAAATAAGTTTAAAATTTTTATAATTAATATTTCATACCGTAGTTATATTTTAGGGCTGCTTTCAAATATAAAAAATAAGTCAAATTATTTACAGATATAGAAAAATTTTACTGTCTTAGTGAAATCTTTCTATATTTGTAAATAATTTGATATTTTTTTTTGTTTATAATAATTTCTCTATATATTTTTTTTTGTACTATAATATGTCAACGTGTCAATTATATAATTGAAAAATATCGGTTCGCTATTTACATCAATATCAAACTTCTGAATAGAGTACATATAAAATTTTTGTTAAAATGTAGACATGTTGGTGAAAATTTAATATATTAGCCCCGTATAAAGAGACATGGAATTTTTTAAAAAAAATTAAAAGAGAAAAATAAAGGAAATAAAAAAAAAAAAAAGTGGGACCAGGATCCATTAATGATTGAAGTGATAGGAGAAGAGTGTGGGGATTATAATATGATAGGATGTACAAAATACTTGCCATTTATTATTAAATCAAAATAAATAAAATAATTTAAAATAAAATTAAAAATGTTTCACATGCATTGGGTTTGGAGGGCCCAGATTCCCCTTCCCTTTCTGATAGCCATGTCTCCATTCCCTTCACTCTCTTCCAACATGCATTGGCCCCTTCTTTTGACCATTCATTCTCTCTCTCTCTCTCATTTTAAATGATTTTAAACAAATAAATCATATTTATAATTTTATGACGTGTAGCTCACTCTAATCGTACAATAAAAAAATTAATTAAAATAATTTTTTAACAAATTAAAAAAAAAAAAGAAGAATTTGTCATATGACAATTGTAAATCTGAGATTGAATAGTTAAGTCAGTTGCATGAAAATAGATACAGTTTGAAATACACTTAAATATTTTTCTAATTTTATCAAATATGTTAGTACTTTTCTTTACTCCTTATCAGACAAGAATGGCCTCATTATAAATAAAATATTAATTTTATTTTCATTAAAAAAAATTCCTAATAATAAAGATATTCTTCTTTACTATCTATCAGCGATAGACCGGGATAGACTTCTATCGCTTTCTAGCGATAGAAATCTATTATGGTTTATCACTGATAGGCTGTGAAATTTTTTATATTTGTAAATAGTTTAACTCATTTTTCTATATTTAAAAATAATCATTATATTTAGGAAAATTTTTACAAATAGAAAAAATGTCAAACTATTTACAGAAAATAGCAAAAAAAAACATTGATAGACATTGATAGACTTCTATCAGCATCTATCAGTGATAGACTTCTATCTATTTCTATCACTGATAGACTTTGATAGACTTTTATCAGTGTCTATCACAACTATCTAAAAATTTTACTATTTTGTGTAAATAGTTTTCCTCATTTTTCTATTTTTAAAATATTTACCACCAACAACAATATTTTTTTAAAAAACAAATGATGATCTAAGAGTGTTCATTGATTCACTCTTCTTAGAACTCATTATTTGAAAAATTGCCTAAACCAATATATTGGTCACATTCTTGTTCTACTCTTTACATTTTCAAACATATTGAAAGTTCAAAATAATCCACTTTATATATTGTTTATTAAAAATGTCTCTCTTTCTTTATTTGTTATATATGAGGTGGTTAATTATCTCAAAAGTTCATGAAAAAAATCTTTTTTAAAATTTATATTTGTGCATTAATAATTTATCTAGTTTAAGAATGTTGAGCAAATTATGCCCAAACCTTTTAATTCTTCATTTTTCTTTAAGAAAAATAGATATTAAAAATTTTCCTTTTGGTTTCTTAAGTAAATTATGGAATTAAGGCCTAGTTTGAGGTTAAAACAATTGTTGTATCTATGTTTTTAGAAAGAAAAAAAAATAGAAGTAAAATAATAATCAATTGTCTCTGGTTTAAATATTAAAATGTTCATATTTATTTTTTTAAATAATTTTTTTCTATAAATATATGAAGTGGGAGAATGAAACCTCTAATTTTAAAGTATACTTATTTTTGCAAAATAATTTATATTTATTAAAAGGGTATATGCAATCTTTCAACTTACATTTTGTATTATCTATGCTTGAATTAGTTGTTAAGTATATGACAAATAGCTGTAATTAAAAATTAATCTACGGTATTAATTTTTCTTAAAATATTTGCATTCAACTAATCAATTTGAAAAATTAGGATACAAGGTATTAGATATATAAAACAAATGATAAAATATAAAATTATTATTTTCTACTGCTTTGTGGGAGTAAATAATTTAAACTCATGTTATTAAAACCTTGATTGATATGTCAACATTTTCATTATATTTTACATTTCTATATGGATTTGACATCCACATATAGAAGTGAATTAACATTTTCATTTTATCATTAAGAGAAAAAAATTGTTCGGTAGCTATTTGATTTTTAGTTTTTGATTTTTAAAATGAAGCCTATAAATACTTCTTCCACCTCTATATTTCTTATTTTATTATCTATTTCTCTACCCATGTTTTTGAAAATCAAACCAAATTCGAAAAATTTAAAAAAAAAATAGTTTTTAAAATTTTATTTTTGTTTTTTTAAAATTTGACTAAGAATCCAATTCTTGTACTTAAGACGGGTGAAAACCATAATAATAAATTGAGAAAAAAATCAGTTTAATTTTCAAAAATCAAAGACCAAAAAATCAAATAATAATTACCAAATAGAGTCTAAACAACACAATGTCACTAATGTAAATAACCAACATTTTAATTTATTTTAAAAAGTATAGAATATTTATTTACTGATTTAAATATCTTTTTAATTAAATATTCAAAAAATATCTTTTTAATTAGACTTTTTGTTTTTATATATTTTTCATAAATACTCTTATATGTGTGTGTGTATGTATATTACAAAAAAAATGCCAATCTAAACGTAAGTCACTGAAATCTTTATATTGTTTCCAAAAATATATATTACACATCAATTTATTTTTTCCCCACTAAATAAAAACTAATACTAAACTCCTCACTTGTAGAAGAAAAATTATTCAATCCTAATTCGTTAGGATAATTTTCTTGTTCCATCCTGTGTTACATTTAAACCATAATTAAGAAAAAAAAAAAACAAAAAAAAAAGAAACAAAAATCTAAGATTTCATTAATTTAATTTATTTCTATTATCCATATTACAACGTTTTTTCTAGCAGTGTGTGGTTGAGCTGAAACTGAAAATCTTCTCTCTAATGGCGCCGGTTCTGATTACTGTATTGATTGGAACCCACCGGCGTGAGATGCACCACCTGATTTCCGACTCCCAGAAAGTCTCTGGTCAAATTCTGCCCTCCAATTTCTTCCTTTGCTCCGCCCATTAATGCCTTCATCATCGGACGTCCATCCGATAAGACGGTGGCGGCAGCGGCGGAGTTGTTCGTTCCATATGCCGCCGCGGTGGTGGTGGCTGCGTTGAAGAGAATTGGCGGCGCGGCTGGGGTTCTGGTGGGTCCCATTTGGGCTGCTTTTTGGAGGAGCGCGGTGGCAGACATGTGGGGCGCCACCGCATACGAGGAGGTCGTCGTTAGCGGCTCCGACAAAAAAGGGTGGTGATTTTCCGGGAAGAATGTAGGGTGGTCGGAGAAGCTGTGGATAGCGGTGGCGGCGGAGAAAAAAGGGTTAGGGTTTGGAGGAGGGTCGAGCCAAAGCGGAAGCTGCGGCGGCGACGACAGTGGCAGCGGACGAGGCTTGTGGTCGCCGTCGTGCTCGGAGATAATGTTAGGAAAATTGTGGACGAGGGAGGTTTGATCGGCGACGGAGACGGTGGCGGTGGCGGTAGCCGCGGCGGGGAAGTTTGGTTGGAAAAGTAGTGAAGAAGAAGTTGGAGAAAAGTTGTTGTTTATGAAGGTTGGATGATGATGATGATTTATTCTTGAGTTTTCTTCAGCTAATGCATCACAAAATGCTCTGTGAGTAATGAAGCTATCCTTTCTGTGTTCAAAATCAAAGTAAACAAAAGAGTTAATTCACACCAAATCAAATTTATTGATTACTATTAATGGGATATGATTATTTCATGCATTTACTTAAAATTAGAGAATACCCAAAAAAATTTAAGGGTTAAATTTGTCTTGGGTTAAATTTGTCATTTTGAGTGTCTTTCTAAAAATTTTCAATTTCGTCTCTATCTAGGTTTAGATAACAAATTAATTTAGACTAATGTTTAATACGAGTCGTTATACGTGAAATTGACTCACTACCTACTACTTAGATTTAAAAAAAAAAAATAGTGCGAAGAGAATGAATTTTTAGGTTAAGAGAAACGCATAAGTGTCTCTGGAGTTGTTTCTGAGTTCCTGGTAATGAAGATGTCATGTATATACTTTCTTTATAATAGAAAATTTGAAATCATTCCTCTAAACTCAAACTCGGGTCAAATTTAATTAACTTTCACATATAACTATATTGTATGTAGTTTATTGCCTCAATATATTTTGTATTATTCCAAATGGATGGTAAGAACTAAAATAATTATTTTTTAAAAACATTGGGAATAAACTTGAAAATTAACAAGTCAATGGTGGTAATTTACAAAAGGTACATTTTCAAACTTTTTTTTGTATATATGAGACAAGTTAAAAAAGGTTCTCATCCAAAATTCCACAATGTAAAAAAAATGGAATGTTAATTAATAAATCAACAAGAAAATATTTATATTTGTCTATACATACAGCTAAATAAAGAAATTAATAATAATAATAATAATAATAATAATAAAAAAAGAAAAAAAAAAAAGAAAAAAGATTTGAACCTGGAAAAGAGAGTCCCACAGTCACATTTGTATTCCTTTGTCCCACATATCTTAGAATGAGCCTTCCAATCTGATTGAACTGCATATTTCTTGGAGCACTTCTCACACTTCCACTTCTTCTCACCATGCTTCCTACTATAGTGCTTCTTGATCCCGGTAAGGTCCCCGAGCGCCCTCGCCGGGTCGTGGTGCACACAGCTCTTCTCCGGACACACATACACCTTCTTCCTCACTTCCTTGCTCGATCTTTGTCGGAGCTTCCACGGTAAGTTGTGCCCTCGTCGGTGAAGCTGCAAGTTCTGGTCTCTCTGAAACCCCTTGTTGCATATCTCGCAAATGAACCTATTCTTCGTCATTAGAGACTTCGGAGACATCGCTATTACTTCCGCATCTGGATCTGTTTAATTTTTTGGTTTCATCATTAGTCAGTTAAAAACAAACAATTTCGTCAATATGAACATATCTTACCTGAAAAAAAATGATAATATTAAAGGATTGTTGTAATTCAAGTTGAAAATGACAATATTAATATCGTTGAATTACCTCACTTTTGTTGTTTTTCTCTTACAAATGTTATCAAATTTCTAACAAATTTTATGAAAACTATATAACCTAAGATTTCACCAACAAATTTTTTTCATCAATAATTAAAAATAAAATCGTTATCAAACGAAACTTAGTTACGTTATAAATTAACAACGGATAATCGAAAAAATTAATACACGATATTCGTTAACTCAAACTCAACTAAACTAGGGGGAAAAATCCCATCTAACAATAACCTAACATCAAATTCATATTAAATAAAAAAAAAACAAAAACAAAAACAAAACAAATTAAGAAAAAGAGAGAGATGTTTGGATTGTTTGCCTGGTGTTCCTGGTAAATTTCTCTTCTTCTTAAGAGGAACAACAAGTGAATTAGGGTTGGAATTAGGATGTTGTTGACCAATCAGATTGCTGATTGTGGACAGACCAGAAAGGCCATCAAATTCAGACATCATATCTCCTCTCTTTGTCCCAACTGAAAAAACACACAAAAAAAAAAAAAAAAAAAAAAAAAAAAAAACAAACAAGACAATAATTAATTTTAAACATTAAATTTTACTGTCTTCTTCAATTCAATTTCGAAGCATTAAAGAGCTAGCTAGAACATAAATAATAATAATAATAATAATCAAACCTTAGGAAGAATTAAATTAGAACCACATGCACACAAGACATAGATAGATCATAAAGAGAGAATTAAAGAAGGAGAACCAATAATAATACATATTTTTTTTCCAAAAAATCTAACCATGGAACCAAAATATGAAAAATCAATCATAAGATTCCTCGAAAAATCATAAAATTTTCCCTACCTTTTAATGAATCAAACAAACCTTCTAAGTTGTTTCACAATCTTGCAAGGAGAGAGAGAGGGGAAAAAAAAAGAAGAGGAGAGAGAAATGAAATCTTAAGAGAATATTTCCTTATTTCTCTCTCTTTTTATCTCACTCTCTCTATATTTGTTGTCTCCTTATCTAACACGGCTGCTTTCAAAGTCGGTCAGCTTTGGACTCAACTGGACCACCTTTTTTTTTCCCTTCATTTTTATCTATATGTGGAATTTTTTGAAAATTTTCAATTTATTCACACAGTTATATCAATTTAAACTCCGAACTGGTTGGATTTGGGCAAACCATTAGAAAAAAAGTTGTCTCGCTTCGAAAAAAGACGTTCAAGAAAGTGATGGGCTCCAAAACTACTATAAAAGAAGTCTATGCCTTCAGTTTTAAATCATCTCGATTTAAAACACTTTAAGTGTAGTAGACTAACTTAGTTCTGTATGAGTGTTATAATATTTTGAGAGAGTGTTTTCTTTATAAATGGAGTCAGAGAGAGATTTCTGTATGATTGTAATAATTTTTCTCGTCGTGAAATTTTTCTGATTCGTAGTTTTTTCTCTGGTTTAGAAATTTTCCATGTTAGTTGTTGTGTTAGTAGTTGTATTGTTTTCTTTTAATTTCTTTGTTATTTTTCTGTTTATTCCGGTGATAGTAGTGAGAGATTTTTCTATAAAAAAAAATATATAAAAATAGTAAGTGTATCAATTAACACCCTCCTTTAAACTTAGTTTTGAAAATTATCGTGCGAAACAATAATTATTTCAAATTAAACTTCTAAATTGTTGTAAGTGAATCAATTTAAACCCTTTATTAAAATTACATTTGAAAATCTATCCTTACACATGCCAAGACTTTTTTAGACTTTTTTAAATGTTAAATTAATAAAATGGTTGATTAGAATTTGATGCACATAGACAATTTGCAGCGAACTTTTGATTGAGAGTCTAAATTGATTCGCTAATGAAAGTTTAGGGGGGTTTAATTGATAAAATTATAAGTCTCACACGATGTTTATTAAAAAAAAACGTTAATGAGAGTGTAAATTGATATTTTTACAAAAGTTCGTGATTTAAATCGATACAACATCCAAAGTTTAGGGGTGTAAATTGATATTTTTTCTATTTTCTTTTATATATATATTTGAGTGTGACCAAAGTTCCACATTTGTTACACAAGAAGAAGATCATGGTATATAAGCGATGATAACTATATCTATAATCTTTTGGGTGAAACCAAAAACAAAGTTGCCATGTGAATTTATGTTTGAAATAGGCAAATATTAAATTATTACAGAGATATGTAGAGGGTCGTTGTCTCTAACATTATAAAATAAAATAAATATAGTTGCAAATGGAAGAGGAGGTAGAAAAGTTTTTTTTTTTTTTTTTTTTTGAATCTGACTAATAAGGACTGTGAGTGACTTTTCTTTTATGCATGTTAATAATTATTTTGTACATTATTGAAGAGCTAAAAATTTGTATTTATATATGTAGAAAACTCTGAGGGGAAAAAGAAGGTGAAAATAAAATTTGTTGGAAGATGAAAGGTGAAAATATCACATCTCAGTAAAACCCCTCTTCAGAAAGAGGTTTAAATATCCCAAATATATTAAATATATAGAAGGAAATATTTTGGTTTATTAGAAGTCAAATGAGACACTGAAAATTTTGTAATTTTGTTGAGAGAAGTATATAAAATGGAAAAGAATCAATATATATTGAGAAAATTTTAAAAATAGAAAAATAAAGGAAACTATTTACACAAAATAACAAAATTTTTAAATAGTTGTGATAGACACTGATAGAAGTCTATCAAGGTCTATTAGTAAAAGAAATTATAGAAGTCTATTAATGTCTATTATTATTTTTTTTTTTTGCTATTTTTTGTAAATAGTTTGACATTTTTTTATCTGTGAAAATTTTCCATATATATATTAATTCAGACAAATGTCAAAGGGAATGAAAAAATTTGCAAATATTTCATCATAGTAAATAGAAAAAATTATCTTTTTAATTCTTGAATTTTCAACCAGTTAATTAATGTACTAATATTATGTTAAAATGAGATTTGACCAACTTTTTTAATTAAGGTTATATAATCTTTTGCTTACTTTAGCAAATATTTTATTATTATTATTTCGTCCTTTCCATTCATCTCTCTCACATAATATTTTTTTCTTATTGTTCTCTTTTCCCTCTTAAATGGGAAAAGAAAGACCGTCACATCATATTCTTCTTTCTCCCTCTCTACCCCTTATCCTTTACACACTTCAAATCTAAAAAATTTTCTCTAGAAAATTTCAAATTTAGAAAATCGAGCGAGAATAAGAAGTGAGAACGAGAAAAAAGAGTGGGAGCGAGAAACTTGAGAGAGAGCAATGAGCTAGACAAGAACATTAAAAAAGAAATATTTACTAATGTCATAAAAAAGTTAGAAATTTTGATTTTGAGAAACCAGGGTTAAATCTCTTTTCCACACGATTTTTTAGGGCATTTATACAATAAACCTTCTGTTTGGTACTCTCTAAGATTTCAAAATGTACCATTTTAGTTTTGGAGTTTTTAAAGATAAATTTGAAAGGAATCTAAGTAATTTCTTTTGAGTAATGCTTCAACTTTTTTTTAGTACAATAACTATGGGGTGAGGAATCGAACCTTCGACCTTTAAAGAGGAAGGTTATATCAATTATTGCTGAATTACGCTCATTTTGACAATAATACTTCAATTTAATCTTATCAATTTCAGAAGATTAATATTGGGTTATATAAAAATTATGTGTCTTATACCTTTGTCTCATAAATAAAGAAATGCAAGGTTTTTTTTTTAAAGAAAAAAATATTTGTTTTTATCAATACTTAAAAAAATATTTGTTTTTATCAATACTTTTCTCTAACATCGGATTTGATTTTCTGTTGTTTCTTTTTCTTGAAAACTATTTGAGAATATAGTTTCTTTCTTCAATTATCCTTTAATTTCTTTTATATATTAAGTTTAGAATAAACTTTGTTTGAGACCTAAAATAAATAATGCATAAAAGTTGTTGTTTCTTTAAATATCCAAGAAAATACATTAAATAAAGTTCAAAAAATATTTTTTCGGAAGATGATATATATATATATATATAAGGTTGTTTCTAACCAGAATTGCTACTTCTACTTCAATGAACCTTGTATTCTTTTAAACAATTACCATAAAAATCAAATTGATATAATACACATATTATTAGATAGTTATTTAAAACCAAACTGAATATAATTACCAATACAAAATATTAAATGCTTTTTGCTAACAAACAAGAAAAAAAAGGATGGCTGATAAAGTAAATTTTTTTTTCTATTTTTGAGAAATAAAAGTAAAGTAAAGTTATGTCGTTCATCAATATTACTTTCTTTTTTTTTTTTTTTTTTTTGCTTTTTTCTTTTTCCTTTCTTTAAATATATCATTCATATCTACTTAACATTTGTATTTATGTCAAATTTCATTCCTAATCTAGAAAAAAGTTTTTAACTCATACCTGCATTATTTTCTTTTTTCCAAATAGTATTTACTTTGTTTTTTAAAAAAATTCTCAATTATATTATGTATGTATTTGTTTATGTTTGGGTAGACTAGTATTTACTTTGTTAATAGATTATGATTAATGTAACTCAAATCAAAATAAAAATGATTTAGCTATCTATGTTTCGATTGATAAATTGATATGACGTGAATATATATGTAATAACACATTGTGAGGGAGTGATGTAGTATAAATATATATTTGATAAATATTTTTAGAAACAATATTATAATATATATATATATATATATATATATATAGGTGGTCTTTCTTGGTGCAAAAGTTGCTCGTTTGGGATAGGGTACGATACTAAAGGTCCTTGAACTTTCAGGCGATTTTTCTTTTGGGCAGTTGTTTACCATTGGATCTCACTAATACATATCCCCATAGTTTTCGTTGCCGAGATATCTTTTTCTTCATTGTTCCCATGGATTTTTTGAGTAATGCACACCCATGTTGGAAAGAGTCGAATTTGAACTCAACCATGTCGCTCTTCTTTCTTTCCTCATAGGCAGGAAGCATACCAGTTGCATGCCTTGTGGGAATCTACTGTATTTTTTGCACTTGACTGGGTGGACAGTTGACTGGAAGAGAACTTTGGTTTACCCATCCAGCAGGCAGGCGTCGTGCTTATCTTATGTGACAACCTTATAGAGTGAGTGACTCTTCTAGATGGGCTGTTGTGTGACAACACTACAAAGAAAGTGGTGCTTTCATGTAACATGTTATGGTTTTCACACCCTTACGAGGTAGTGATAAGTTTAATGTGCTCTAAGCCTGGTTCGCGTGCGATGGGAAAGATTGGCCACTCAGATTATATATATTGTTATATCCAATAATAACAATAATGGTTAAGCTTAATAAATAATGCATGTATAGATATACAAAAATGATAGTAAAGAAATAGATAATTTAAACCTCAAATAATGATTATGAATAAATAAGATTTAATTTAATTTTAACCGGTTTTTAAATTTTAGTGGTAAATTTATTTTAAACTCTAAATTTTAATTTCATATATATATATATATATATTTATTTATTTATTTTGGTCTATAAATCGTTTGATATTTTATTCAGTCCAATAGATAACTTTAAATTATATTTCTTGTTTTAATTGTACTTGATGTGTAAATGATTTTGTGAACTTATAATAATGTTATCGTCATACGTATAGTAGGTGAGATATGTCTTTCGAAAATATTCGAAATTCAACCATATCAACATTAGAAAAAAAAATACTAATTTTTAAGTAAATTTAAAGATTAAAATAATTTGTTAAAAAAAATTATGTCCATATATATATTTTGAATAAAGAGACAATTCTCGAAATTTAGAAAAATTAAAATAGAATTTTGGATAAATTATAAATTTAGTTTTTAAACTTTAATAATATATATCTATGTTTGTCTCTAAAATTATAAATTTTTTTTAAAAATATATTAATTATGTATTTGAAAGAGTTGTTTTCTAATATAGAAAAATGAGTCAAATTATTTACCAATTATAGAAAACTTTTACTGTCTATCAGTGATAGAATTCTATCTCGATCTATTGCTGATAGACAGTAAATTTTTTCTATATTTGTAAATAGTTTGATATTTTTTCTATTTATAATAATTTTTAAATTTTAATTATAATAAATCGTAGGATAAACTATTACACTTTTTAGTCTTTGAAGTTTGAACTTTAGTGTCTATTTGGTCACTGTATTTTTAAAAATAACAATTTTAGTCTCTCATATTTGAAAAATAGTTCTAAACAGTTTTTAAATTAAAATTGACCGTTAATTAATTAATGAAAAATGATGGCAAAGATTATTACCGTCAAAATTAACTCAATTACCGAATTATCCTTAAATAATCAACTCTTAACATCTCATGTGTAAATATAAAATAAATCAACACTAAAGAGTCAAACATGATACATACATAATCAATATTTTAATTTTAAAAAATTAATTAGGTTTATAACAAGAAATATTATATTCCTAAACATTTTTATTTTTATTTAATATTATATTTCTAGATCCAGATACACTCAAAATGCCATAATGTCATTTTCACAATTTACACTGTTATTTTCATAATTCGCTCGTAGTCTTGGGATATGATGAAGATGCTACGAATGTGTCAACCTAATTGATAATTGAGATATTCGGGTGCATCTACTGATCCTTCTTCCTCGTGCTTCTTATTATAAAAAAAAAAAACAATTTGTACTATTTTGATCACAGAATCCAAATTGTTTGCCAAACACATATTTTTTAAATTTAGTGAATTTGAAAACATATAAAACATAATCTAAATAATCAATCAAACATGCTATTAGAGACCCATTAAAAAAAGTGTAAGTATACATATGAATTTTAGAGAGAGACATCTATCGTAAAAGTTGATAGACTAAACTTGCGAACGTAACTCACCGGCCAGGGTAACTCATAATCTTAAACCTAGCTTGAACGGTAATTTTTGTAGTGAGGCATTTGTATTTTTGACACGAGGTAAAAATAATTATACCATAATTGCAGTAGGGTCATAAAGAGAGAGAGAAGATGATATATAATGGTCCGTGAAGGGTGAGGAAGAAGTAGGGCCCTAACAACAAAGACTAGTCAGTCTCCCGTGGCATTGCCATTTCATAGAAATATAGAGAAAGGAATAAGCAAATAAAATTAATAAAATAAAAAACATAAAAATAAAAGAAAAATTACTATAAACAGATAAAATATCAAACTATTTACAAATATAAAAAAGTTTCATTGTCTATCAGCGACTGCGATAGAATTCTATCGTATAGCTTAAGGGATAGAATTCTATCGCAGTCTATCGTTCATAGACAGTGAAATTTTTCTATATTTGAAAATAGTTTTGCTCATTTTTCTATGTTTGAAAAAAGTCCAAAACAAAATCTAAAACAAAAACAAAAAGGTTTAAATACTTTTAGATTTTGGTCCCTGTGCTACTTTTAATTTTTGTTCATTTCGGTCCCTATATTTTCAAAATTTTATTTTGGTCTCTATACTTTTAATTTTCGTTTATTTTGGTCTTTGAACATTAAAAAGAAACCATTCTAATTCCTTAAAAGTGAAATAAAAATGAAAATGAAGGAACCAATAAAATAGTTATTTTTTAAAAATATAAGGATTAAAATGAACATTTCGAAAGTACAAGAACAAAAATGAACCAAAGTTAAAACTACGGGGACTAAAATGAATATATTGAAAAAATAGAAACCAAAATGAATCAAAGCTAAAAATAGATCAAAATAATATTTTAATTCTTTGAAAAAAAAAAAGAAAAGAGAAAAGAAAATTTGAAAAAAAAAAGAAAAGAAAAGAAAGACATAGACAAGAGAGGGACCTTTTGTACTGCCTATATGTCCACTAAACTTCGTCACGAGACTCCCTCAAATTCTCTATCCTTTTCTCTTTCAACTTTTCATATATATATATATTCCTCTCTTTTATTTTTCACTTTAATTTTGCATTACCTCAAATTTTTGTATCTTGGATACACGTGTTTGCGTGTCAATATTTTTCTTGTGTTATTTATTTTAAGGTTACCTCTTCCTTTGATTTTCTTGTTGATTATTATTTTAGTTGAATAGATAACGTTTGCAGGGTAAAGTGTGTATAACTCAATTAACATATAAAATATGTGTCATCAACTTCGATGTCAAAGATTTGAATCTCTCACTTCGTATATTTGAATTCAAAATAATTATAATAATAATGCTTGCATGAATGTGTACAATGATTTGAACATTTATTCGAAGTTTATAATTTGATTGAGGTGAGGTTTTGGTAACCAAATATATAAAAAGTGGTAAAATGATACAAAAGCATTGAAAGAATTTTTTTAATTAAACATATTCCAATATATTTGAAAAGTTAGAAGTGTTGGAATTAATTTAATACATGTTACAAAAGTCTTTGGTTCTTCATTGGTACAAAATGGACTGTATTGTGATTAAAGGAGAGTTTGTCTTATAAAATAGCATTAAGTTGTGTACTAAAGAATAAATTGGTATAATTGCTAATAAGGAAATTGTTATCAAGTGGGAGATAGTTGAAATTAATTTAATAATTAATTCATAAGGTTATTTTCAAATATAGAAAAATGAGCTAAACTATTTACAAATATAGAAAAATAATATTGTCTATCATTGATAGACCACGATAAATAGCGATAGAAGTCTATCACTCAAGCGATAGCATTCAATCGTGGTCTATCGCTGATAGACAGTGAAATTTCTATATTTGTAAATAGTTTGATTTTTTTTTTTTTTTTTTTTTGTTTATAGTAATTTTCCTAATTCATATGTGGGTAACAAATTAAATAGCAATTATATATCGGCTATTTTAATGGGCATATTGTGTGATCTTAATTATGGGCTCATATAACTTTTCATATAGAACTGTGGCCCATTGAGTAGAAACCAACTCATTGGTTCTAGGGAATTATGGGAACCCTAAAATCAACTTATAAATATAGAGTTATGGTTCCCAAAATACTATGCCGCTTTAGCCTCTTATTCCCTATATAATAGTGATGATCTACTATTCCAGTATGAGTTGTATAGTTGAGGAAGATCACTACCACATTTCTTTTGCAGATTATGATCTAAGTTCCAGATAATTTAATACTCTATCAATTTTAGTTTTTCATCCATGTTTAAATCTTATATATTAGTTATTATGTAGAGTTATTTTAAGAATAATCATGAATTAAAGTTTGATGAATTTTTCAACAAGAAGTTCAAAGTGGAGAAAGATATATATAAATTAATGTTTAAAGAATGAAATTGAATTGGAATCTTTTATTTTATTTCCAACGTCTCTATCCTTTCGTTTTCATCCTAGCAAATAAGTTTAAATCGTATTATTGTCTTTGGATTCTTAAATTTAATTCTTCTTTTGTTTTATCTTCTGAAATATTTTAATTTTTATAAATATTTATTCTATATTGTGAGTACAACAAATATGAAGTGAGGTGATGATAATTCAACTTATAGATCTCATATGAAGAATATCTTAACTTTTAAACTATGTTATGTCGAGTAGCCTCTAAATAATTTATAACGATTATTTTTATTAAATTATGAATGTTATAGTGCCCATTATTAAAATGTGAATATAAACATGTTTAAAAGACTAGTTATTAATGTAAAAAAAAATTACAAAAGTAAGGAAAACAATAAGTTATGCAAAAATAAGCATAATCCAACTGACATAAAGTTGGTACTATCAACTCTCATGTGTCATCTTCTTCTTCTTCTTCCATGAATTTCTAGTTTTTTACTTGTTTTTTTCTTTGAATTCTTCTTCTTCTCGACAAACTAGTATCAGAGTTAAGTTCTTCAGAGAGATTGATTTGGAAAATTAGACTTTGTGCTATGGAAAGCTAGGATCAAAAGGCTTCTAAAGCACTCATAGACCCAAGCAAACTTCCACCACCATGACATAAAAAGAAAAGGAAGTTTTTTAATCAACTGCCTATGAAACTGATATGATAAAACTTGGTATGATAACCTCAAGTACACAGGTCAAATTATAATATAAAATGTTTAAGACCGAATATCATTCCACGAGGACTAATGCATGGTTTAATTGTCTAGCTATTCAATAATTAAATCAATTTTATCTAAAGAATCGAAATCGAATTTGAATTTATATTTGGATTCAGAAAACAATAAAAGTAAATTAAAAATTCTAAGAGATAAAAAGGAGTAGTCATTATTCCACTTTTAAAAAACAATAAATCATGTTTATTTTTAAGTTGGAAATGAAAATCAAGGAATGAGTTTCATTCTCATTGATAATATTTGCTATAAATGCAGGAATGAAATCAATCAGTAGAAGTTACTATCAATTTAGAATTTCCTACCTCACAACCTTTTTATTAATTGCTTAACATCCTTTAATTTACCATTTATCTCGCATCTATAAATAAGACTAATAACATTTGTATTAAGTATTTTACAATTTTTCTTTCTTTATTTACACTACTAAATTACTTTTCTTCTAATAAAAAAAAGACTAAATTATAAAATATCCTTAGAATTTAAAATTTTCAAAAGAATTCTTAAACTTAAAAAAAAGTTGAAAATATATACTTACAATTAGTTTTGGAGGAATAACTTTAGTACTTTGTTTAAAAAATACTTTGAACTTTCAAAAGATTCAAAAATACCTCTAAACTTAAATAATAATAATAATAATAATAATAATAATAATAATAATAAATACCTTATGTTAGTATATAAATTGAAACCAATAGTACTTTGTTGTAAAAATACCTTTTGAACTTTTCAGAAGTTGCATTAGTATCCTTAACATTAAAAAAAAAAAAAAAATTAAGAAAATGCCTTTACCGTTTATCCACATCCCATTATGGCCCCCCTCTTTCGTTTTCACTCTCTATCATGCTTCACTCTATGATCTAACACTTCTCTATTTTCCCTCTATTTTCTCCTCTTCTTCAATACCGTATAACTCCCCTAGTTATAAACATTTTAAGCTTAGGTATGCATCTAATTAAATTCTTTTTTGTATTATCTAGTTTGATGAGAGTGAGAATAAAGGTTGTGAGTAGTATAAAAGTTTTGATAAAGTGCTCTTATAATTAGAATTGATGAGGGAATTATTTGGTGTGGTTGTAACAAATTTTCACATAGTGAATTTCTTTCTAGTGGGTCGTGGTTTTTATCCAGGTCAAGAGTTTTTCACGTAAATTCTTGTGTTTTCTATTTTTGTTGTTTTTTAATTTCTCTATTATTTTTCTGCTTATTTCTGCGGTAGAAGTTGGTTTTTCTAATATCATGTTGGTTTGTGGGGATAGTCTTCGCTCTTAAAAGTGGTTTAAGACAAGTAAGAATGATGTTGTCAGGTCGCAGGAGATGTAGAGGAATGTCGGAACAATCAGGTGCCAAATCTAAATTTTGAATTCTAATTTAAATCCTGAGCCTAAGGCTTTTGAAAAATTGTATTTTAACCAAAACAAAATGAGAAAAATATATCAAAAACATTATTTTTTTTTCCTTTTAAATGGAATTTTTTGGATATGTTCTTTTTCATTTCATCAGTCGTGATTGGAATCGAACTGCTCACGAGTTGTCTCGTTAGAGGTTTCTCTAAAGTGTCCTCAACGTGGCTTTCAAACTTCCCTTCGTGTTTGTTGTTTGGTTGCAAGCATGATACAAGTAATTCCGTTAGGAAGTTTAATGTTATTCGTTTGAGTTAGTTGTGGTTTCTCGTACTTAAAAAAAATCGAGGTACATCGAAATTTTGAGATGTCGGAAGGTCGGAAGGTCTAAAATTTTAAAATGTCGAGATGTCAAAAAAATTTCAACACATTTTGAGAAACTTTTGAGAAATCTTAGGATCTATTTTGGTAGAGAATCTAAAAATATAAATTTCAAAATAAAGTTGTATTTCATGTGTTTTTCATATGTGTGTTTGATAGCGGTTTTTTAAACTGAATTCTTAAAATGAAATATATCAACATCAGATTGTAATAAACAATCTCATTAATCAATACAAACAATTTCCATATCAATATGGTAATTTCTACCATAATTATTAAGACTATGAATCCTTTTAGTGTTAGACACAGTGTATATTTTGTATTAAATAATTCAAAAATATTTTGTCAAATACAAGTGTTTCATCTCTATCTAAGATTTGTAACTCATTATAATTTTGCATTTGACGACTAAATTTGTATTCAAATAATATACATTAATTTCCATTATTTTTTAAAAAATTATTGTGAAGGACAAAAGGTTGAAAATATTTATAAATAAAGCAAAATTTTATTACCTATCTACGATAGACTACTATCTGTATCGCGATCAACTACAGATAGATACATTTAGTCTATCGCTGTCTATCGCTATTTGTTGTAGATAGATATAGTAGAATTTTACTATATTTATAAATATTTTTGTTTTTTTGGTTTATTTTTTTTAGAATTTTCTTTTGTCATCCATTTTCATTTCCATTTCCATTTCAATATAAAATTGTATATGTTTTAGATATGATGGTTAAACCTAGTTAATTATAGTCTAATTAAGTACAAATTAAAATTTCATTTAATAGGTCACAATTTTTCGTACCCTTTCTTTCCAAAATTTCTGTTAGCATGGACATTTCCATCATATACTTACCTATAACTTATTAAACCTAGTTAATTATATTCTAATTAAACAACCATTAAAGTTCTATCAACTAATTTCAAACAATTTCTATCGGTTTTCATGATTTTCATAAATGTTCCCGATATTTTCTATCGATATTTCTACTTCTATCAATATTTCTATAAAATCTGGAATTTGACATCTTTATCGACATTGAAATTTCAAACCTTGGTTTAAAGTGTAAAATGTTCCTTTATTAACTTAAATATTTTTGTGAAAAATTACTATAAACAGAAAAAATATCAAACTATTTACAAATATAGAAACATTCCACTGTCTATCAGCGATAGATAGCGATAAGAATTCTATCGTTGTCTGTCACTCAAGTAATAGAATTCTACCATGGCCTATAGATAGTAAAAATTTTCTATATTTGTAAATAATTTGACTCATTTTTTTTTATATTTGAAAACAATTCTATTTTTGTTTTTATTATCTTGCTAGAAATATTTATCAGTATCAATATTTTATAGATATTTCTATCGACATTTTCATAAATATGAGACTTTGATATTTTTATTGAGATCCGTTTTCATTAAGTGTCTTAATTTTTCATAGCATCCTCTCGAAGAAAGACATAGATGTTGTTTTCTTTTCATTTCTATTTCCTTCTTTGGCCATTGTTTACTTTTTGTCTCGAGAAAGGAAAATGAAAAGAAAAGATATCTCAAACGAGACTTTTCAAAACACCATTAATTTTCTTACAACACATTTTTTTGTAAAAATATATTCGAATAGCTGTTCGTTTAAATTATATTTTTTATTGTTTAATTTCAATTTTACTTTGAACTATCAAATGTTTTGAGATGATAATTTGTGTTTTAATTGACTAATTTAATGCTTTATTCTTTTAAAAATATATTATCGTCAGATCAATCTTTTAAATAAAAATAATAAAATGAATAGGGTTGTTTTTAAATATAAAAAAATGAGCGAAACTATTTACAAATATAAAAATTCTATCGTTTGAGCGATAGATAGTGATAGAAGTCTATCGCCTATCGCATAGAAGTCTATCGCCTATCGCATAGAATTCTATCGTATTTGTAAATAGTTTGATTTTTTTTTTTTTGTTTATAGTAATTTTTTTTAAAAAAAAATCTATAATTAATAATAGTAATAAAAACTCAAGCATATCATATTATTTGTGGTTGGATACTATAATATCCACAAAATGTCAATAACATTTTAAGTTCCACTCTAATCACTTTTCTTTTTCCTCTTTAACTAATAAAGTAAATAAATATATAACCTTAAAATACAATCTAAAATACTTACTTATTATCACACCTCCAAACTATAGAATCAAAATGTCACACTATTGAAGGATTTTTCCTCTTATTATTATTATTTTGTTAATGTTTTACTCTTTGCTATATAGTGACAAAAATTCATTACGCAAATCCTTTTAATCAAAGAAAAACTATAATAATAAGAAAATTTTTACATATAGAAAAAATGTCAAACTATTTATAGAAAATAGCAAAAAAAAACAGTGATAGACATTGATAGACTTTTATCAGCATCTATCAGCAATAGACTTCTATCATTTCTATTACTGATAGACCCTAATACACTTCTATCAACGTCTATCACAACTATCTAAATATTTTGCTATTTTGTGTAAATAGTTTTCCTTGTTTTTCTATTTTTGAAAATCCCCCCTAATAATAAAAAAAAATATAAAACAAATCTAAACTTGATTATTTAAGGCTCTTTTAATAATCATTAAATTTTTTGTTTCTGATTTTATTTTTATTTTTTTTTTGAAAATTATGTTCGTTTTTTCATGTAGTTTACATCTTTCCTAAATAAATAATTCAATTTTTAGCCAAATTCCAAATTCTAAAAATTACTTTTTAAAAAATATATTATTTTAAAATTTTCAAAACCTGACTTGGATTTTGAAAATACTGCTAGCTAAAATGTAGACAACAAAATAAAGGAATCAACTTTTAAATAGTGTCGTATACGAGCTCAATTTTCAAAAATAAAAACTAAAAACTAAATGATTATTAAACGGAGCCTAACATTATTACTTTTATTTTTTTTTCATTTAATTTATTCTCACATATGAACCCTAAGTTGTTCTACTTTCTAGCATCATCAACCTATAGAGTAGCTTTTAACTCGTATAAGTTGTTTAAGATTCTTGGCTCTACCAAGAAACCCTAAACTTTTGAACATAAAATTGAGATTCATGTCCCACCCTTCCCTCTCTTTACAATTTACAAAAAATTATTCTAATTTTCTTAAAAACACTCCCACACTCCCACAATTCCCTGTTTTTGGCTATTGTGATAATAATAATAATAATAATAATAATAATAATAATAATAATAATAATAATAATAATAATAATATATTGAAGTTTGAATTTGAAATAAGCTAGTTCACGTGAAATGTCTATTCATCATTTTCGTACAATTAGAAGAAAAAAATAATGGGAAAAGAGTTGGGTGTGAATTGTGATATGTGCTTTTTGAGTAAGAGAGAGAGTTTAGATGTCCTTTTATCACTCGTGATCATCTTTTTTTCCTATTAATGTATAAAAATCTTTTGCTAAATTAAAACAATAATAATAGTAAAAATAGACCAAACTTTCTCAGTTTCAAAGTTACTCTTATTCTTCCAACTTTTGTAGTATATTTCTTTGACTTTTCATAAATATTTCAAAATACAATTGAAGTAGAAATTTATACTAGACTATTGGATGGTGTGTGTCAGTGTTTGTGTCTCAATTCCAGTTCTAGGTCACTGTCACACTCATTATTGGGTCTCAAATTTTGTACAACATTATAAAAGATTTCTACTCCAACATTCTAACTTGTTGAATCAAAATTGAGAATTCAAATGGTGTATGGCAGTGTTTGTTAGGAGTGCGAACAAAACCCTACATTGGTTAGAAAAGATAATGATCATGGGTATATAAGTGAGGACAATTATCTCCATTGGTATGAGGCCTTTTGGGTAGTACCAAAAGCAAAGCCATGAGGGTTTATGTCCAAAGTGGACAATATCATATTATTGTGAAGATATATGGAGGTTCGTTGTCTTTATCAATAATGTTCATGTCCAAATTTCTTTTTATATATTGAGGACTTAATTGTCAATTTAATCGTAGCTCAATAGATAAGATATCAATTACCAAATAGCTGATGGTTTGATTTTCATCCTCGCCATGTTGTATACAAAAACTTAATTATATTTAGGCCATGTTTACACACCACAATGAAAACATGGTTCAATCCTAATGAAAATCATTCTTAATTGAATTAATCACAAGGAAATGAGATTCCTTTTGATGGTGTTTACCAATCATAAACAAAAACTCAATTAGTGTATTTACTTCCATATATATGGAATTGTAATAAAATATAAATGAGTCCCAGAATGCTATTTTTATATTTCTAATTCATTAAAATACAATAACCAAAATAATATGTCATAAGAATTAAAATGTCATTTTTTATTCTTATTTAGGTTGGCGCGCATATCTCATCTAGGCACCCGTCTCCAAGTGGAAGCTCCTCTAAACCCACAAAGAGTTAGGTTTGGCTAAACACAAAGAATAGTGTTTACCCCTTAGGGTGGAGGGAATGAGACTATTCATATAGTCTATTGTCTAACAGCCGCTTGGGATGTGTGCAATATCAACAGTGTCAGTATAGGCGAAGCTCTCGAGGTTATAGGGTTATGTCTAGCCAACTCAACTCATTTATTACCCTTTCGGTGAAAGGTAGCTAGCTTGGCTAGACCTTTCAAAAGGCTTGAGGCCTTGACTTCCTATTGTGGGCGTGCAGACTCCCAAAGTATCCTTGGACTTGGTCCCACCCATGTAATTTACTTATTCAATTTTTTTTATTCACATATTCAAATTTTCCTACTTGAAAAAACAATTATAAAAAATAAAATAGTAATTTTGTTATGTCTCACTTATCTAATTCATATATCAATTTAATAAAAAAAATACTTTTAACTTTTTTTTAAAAAAAAAGAAATCACAATTTCAAAACAAAATCTAGCATAATTTGATTTATTAAGACAATATGATTTTAATTATTTTAAAACCATACTTTTGTAACAGGCTAAATAAAAAATTACGTATAGGAGAAAAAAGATTTCTCTCGTTCTCATTCATCGCAAATATGTATAAAAAAGGCCACAAATCACGAATATATTTAAAAAAATGCTAACTGATTATCATTCTCGCATATGTGGCCTAACAAAAATAACAAATAAAAAAAAGTGTAAAGTGGTATATGAATAAAAATCTCTAGAAAGAAATAGTTAAGTTAACTAGATATGGATCTAGATGTGGATATGGATTACTAGAGAAAAAAGACATATGGTATAAAGTAAACCACAACGATGATGTGGTCCCACGTAATAATCAATGGATATGAGATTGAGGATTACCATTTGAGTGTAATGTGACTATAAGATATGATTATATTACAGATTTGGGAGCGAGACCCACGATTGATTCTCATTTTAAAGTATGCTAAACATAATCAATCGTAATGAAATGGAGTCTCATATTTTCTTATTTTCATTGATTGATTACATTTGTAGATGCGTAAGCATGACTTTAGATTTGTTTAGGTCTCTAGTTACTCTATAATTGAATTGTGATCTCATCTCTAGAATTTAAGCAACCATTACACGATATATTGATTTTGATTTAGTCATGCTCACGATGGAAGAGACACATTGATTAAGACTTTATAACATTTAACTTCTTCTCTTACTTGGACAAGAGCTCATGTCGTATATTGATCAATCCATTCAGTAATCTCTTCTTGATTATGACTCAATTTCCATGAGTATACACTTATTACTATAAGAGTATAATACATCTATAATTAATCTTTTTACTCGAATTGTTTTGATCTAATAAGACATTCCCTTTAATTTATAAGTAAAGATACTTCCATAGAAATACGAATCAAACTTCTAAGACGATAAATATAGTCCAAGTGTAAAAGTTTTTATATAATTACACCAAAAAAAAAAAAAAAAAAAGAAAACGATTCTTACTACTGTTTGTTTTTCCTTTGTTTTTCTTTTGTTTTTTTTTTCCATTAGTCACTTAACCAGAATCAAAATTACTCTCTATATTTATATTAGTTTAATTTCTCACCTAACTGTTTGCACGAAGTTTTCAAAAAAATGTGTTTCGTGGAGTTGAATTTGTGTTTATGTAGATTTGATGTGGATGTAGTTCGATCTCTAGTACTTTATTCTTTGATCCTCTCTCAGTTGAACGCGTGCGCTTAATGTATGGAAGCGGAGTGCATGGATGTTCTTAAAGTTAGAGTTCCAAAATGATGTGTTTCAAGTAACTTCAGTCTTCAAATGTGATTCAATTTCAGGAGTTAGAGAGTCTTCTAATGGTAAGAAAAATTCTATTTAGGCTGTCTGAGTGTAAAATTTTTTAACCTTTCAAATAAAGAAGAGCTCTTCTATTTATAGAGTTTTCGTGCGGCTTCGTTTGGGTTTGGTTGGTCCATGGCCCTCGCCTTTGGGCCAAACTAATTGGATTGGTGCGTTTGTTGATTTTGGGCCAAATTAAGTCTATTTTTTAACTCAATTAAATTTTAGCCTAAATATTTATAATTAATTGGATAAAAAAATAATTAATTTGATCCAACAGTGAGAATGAAAAGACGGTGGCACCATCGGGATTTGCCAATTTACGTCTTCAATTTCAATTTGGGACACATGTCAACTTTTAATTAATCTCAAATTCAATTATTTATAATTTTACCATTAATTTAAGAAATGACGTGACAATTTGTGGTAGGTCTAAAATTTCTCATTCATCAATAACTATTTTAATTGCAGAGGTTGTTTAAAAAATAGTCGAATATTAGACTTTAGTATCTTGGTAAGCACAAATTTATATTTGGATTCATGGGCTCAAAAGGTCATTGATATAATTAAGGAAGAAAAAGCGACCAAATTTAAGGGTTGTTTTCAAATATAATGAGTAAAACTATTTACAAATATAAAAAAATTTTACAGTCTATCACTGATAGACTGCGATAGAATTCTATCGCCTTCTATTGTTCAAGCGATAGAATTTATTTGCTTGAGCGATAGAAAGCGATAAAATTCTATCACGGTTTATTGCTGATAGACAGTGAAATTTTTCTATATTTGTAAATAGTTTGATATTTTTTCTATTTAGAGTAATTTCTCCAAATTTATTGTGAAATTTTTTAAAAATCTTTTCTAATATAGTTAAGAGTCGTTTAATTAAATTTAATATCTATTATTGAGTTCCATGCATCTAATATTAAAGAGATGTGATTGAATGTTGATCTTGTCAAGGAAGTTGAGCAACTCTTAACACTATGAAACTATGAATTTACTTTAGTCATCTTCATAATAAGCTAACTATATATGGCTTAGACACAAATAATCAATTGTGTTTTAATTAATTATTGACTCTAATTATTTCTTTAATTCTCTAGGTATAATATTCACTAAATTTTCATTAACAATTTAACATAAATGGTTCTAAAAACTTAGGACCCTGTTTGGTAGTCAATTTAAATTTTGTTTTAAGTTTTCAAATTCACTACGTAATTCAACGAATATGCGTTTGGTAGCCATTTAGATTCTGTTTTCGGATTATGTGATCCAAACAGGGTGCAAATTCTTAAAAACATCACTTTTATATTTGGATATAAAATTTCATGTTATAAATTGAATTATTTTTGTTAAATTAAAACATGTATTTTATAATATATTATACATTACATGATATTACAAAATAATAACTATACCAACAAACATAAAACAAGTTCATAGTAGTTTATATTAAGTATAATTTGTTTTATGGTTTATAAATAAATTATTAAATACATTTTTAAAAAAATTTAATTATATATCTGCTAACACATATTTAAAAACATGAAATATACTTTATTTTCATTGAATCATTTATTTTCAAATTTTCGTTTTAGACCCTTAATATTTTGGAGGAAGAAAGTTCCCTTCCTTCCTTTGAGGTCTAAAGCTAATGAAAGAGCTTTCTTGGAAATGGAGAATGTTACAAGGAAGAAAAGTCTTTGACTACTAGTTTGAGATGGAGATCAGTTGAGAATGACCCCTAATAATCAATTAGGCTAAGATGCTGCCATGATTATGGATCCTATACACCGCCAAAAATAATAGTCAAAAAGTATTTTCACATGTATTAATATATACAAAAATATTCATAGTTGAATATGGGCACCATTCAAGTTTGAGAGAGAGAAAAGCCTAAATGGAAAATTTTTCTTAAAAGGTTAGAACTAGTAGAAACTTAATTGAGTTTAGACATCAATACTATATGGGGACTTTTTAAAAATAGAAAAATAAAAGAAACTATTTACATAAAATAGTAAAATTTTTAGATAGTTGGATAGATGATGATAGAAGTCTATCAGGGTCTATCGATGATAGAAATGATAAAAGTCTATCACTGATAGATGTTGATAGAAGTCTATCAATGTCTATCAGTAATTTTTTTGCTATTTTTTGTAAATAGTTTGACATTTTTTCTATTTGTGAAAATTTTTCATACTATATATTAATTTCATTTTATTGCAATTTTTAGTTTTATTTTATTTACTATATTTTGGTTATATGTTTTAGGCTAAACAGTTAATAATTATTGATGTCAAATTTTGGTCAAGAGAAGGCGCACTCGACCTTTACGTGATAGCAACGGTAAATTTGTAATTTGGGAAAGAGAAAACCTGTCAAATAAAGAAAAATGGCTCTGATGCCTAAGCCAATAAGGGAACTGAATAATAGAGAAGAAGTCAGAAGTTTTAAGATACCTTTGATGAAGTTATTATAGTGTTTTTATAGGAGATTTGATCTAGGATTTATAGATCAAATAATTTCCTATTTCATTTCATTTTATTTTATTTTATCTTAATTTATCTTATCTTATCCTGATTTTTAGCTTGATTCAGTTAGACCAAAATTCACTCATAACATTAGTCCCCACTCTCAAATTGGGTTTCGAGTTTTGGTTAATTACAATTATGAGTTAAACATTACGAACCTAATTTGGGAGTATAACTACTCTAGCTTTGTATTGTTTCAATGACCCTGTTGGTCGACTTTCAGCAAAGTTGAGCTTCTCACCGGTGACCATGTGAGGTGCCCGCAGATTGACCTATCAAACCTGTAAGGTTGATGTTGGGTACTTCTTTGGACGATGCATTAGGCCCTAGAGTTACCTTGGCGGCCTTCTAGGGTGGTTCCTAGATTATCCTAGGGATGACCCATGATACCCTGTCAATAGGGTCGAGTTTGTCTCTAGAATGTCGTCGTTGTCGGTTGTGATTGCTATCACCAAGTACTGTCGCTGCTCACATCATTCAAGTTTAGAAGTGATTGATGCAAAAATGGTTTTTACTTTTGGAGAAGATGAATCTAGGGCTTCACGTTTCTTAGCCCATTCAAAAGGTAGGTTGTTAATAATCTGGTTGGTTTTAAGTAAAGTATAACTAATAATTTTTCTTAATGAGAATTTGTAATATCTCATCATACTTGAGGTACTTTGGATTTTTACAATCTCGAATTTATTATTTATTTAATTCATTTTGTCATTTTTACGAAAGAAAAGTTGGTTTGCTACTTTGTTTAAATGAAAGGTTAAAATTTGTTATTTCTCTTGTTGGCCCTATTAGATAACATGAGTTCCATATAAAAATTAATTGACATTAGCTTAAGTTTATGGGTCAATCAATAATTTAAAATTGTATTAAAGCAGGTGGTCCTAGGTTCAAACCCCTGTAATGTCATGTCCTCTCTAATTAATATTGACTTCCACATCTTGGGTCTTCAATGAATTTTCAAGCCTTGCAAGTAAGGGGGAGTGCTAAAATGTTAATATAATTAAATTTATCATAACTCATCAGCTTAAGCTTTTGGATTAATCGGCGATTTAATAATGTGACACCCTATGTGTGGGGTCTTAGTCTTCAATTTTCTTGTCAGATCTATTTATTACTCAAGCCTTCTCAACACTTGAACTCAACTAGCAAGCTAATTTAAGTGGCTAGATCAAATTTAAGATTAATCGTGCAATTCAATAAGGAAAATGACACTAGTAAAAAAAAATAAGAAATAAACTATCAACACATTATCACATTACAACATTCTTAGTGTATCCACGTACTCGAATCCTATTAACAACTTATCTTGATGTGGATGGAAAATTCTTCATTAAATGATCAACCATGAATACAAAATGTCAAGAGAGTGAAATATAAATAACAAAGAATATAAAAATAGTGAGCAAAGTGTGACAATCTAATCACCAAGGGAAATCTACACGCTTTAAGACGTTCACTCTCTATCTCAATTCAACCTCTTTCAAGAAAAATGAGTCTTATAATCCTCTCACTGGGTAAAGGAGTTGGGATTGTTCGAGAGTCAGATGAACTTTTGTTCTTATAACATAAGAGTTAGACTAAATTGTAATATAGTTGTCATATAGTAGACCTTATAAAACACCACTATCAACCTTCTTTTTCTATTGTTACTTAGTTCTAAATTGTAATAGAGTTAGACTAATTAATTTAAAAATACTATGTTACTACAGTTGAGTTGGCTGATATTTTATTTAGGCAAAATGTCATGCAACTTGTCTTTACACTTGTGAAGAGCATTATGATAATCAGAACTATTTTTGTCAGGAAAATATTTTTTCTTATTTATTGCAAGTTTGTAGAAGCAGCCTTCCTTTTATGCCTTGACGAAGATTCTCTTTCTAATAAAGTTGTTTCCTTTTGTTGCTCATATATATTTTTTGTTTTGGTGCCTTTTAGGGGTTAGGCCTTTTGATTAATAAGCGTATGTAAGTGAGTCAGGGATTATTGACTATAATTGTGTGAGAACCTCTCTGTGAGACTTTATTCTGTTTGCCCTTGGTGTTCGGCTAAAGAGTTTGTTCAAGTTTCTACTTTAGTAAAAAAGTTGGTGTATGGATTCATATTTAGTGGAGTCTAGATTTGATTATAGTGAGGGGATCTCACACTTAGGGGAAAACCTACATAAGCTTGTTTGAAGTGTATGTCAAACAAGAGGGTGAAAAGAGTGTTAGTACAACAAGAGATGGATTTTCAAGTTGAGGGGGCTTAAACTAATCACTAGGAATGAGTTGTTTGAGAGTTCTTGTAAAGGATGTCTAACAAATAAGTAATTTATTGTAATCGTTTAACTCTTTATTAGTAAAGTTCTTTTTATCGGGCACACTGCCCCTGATGTAGGTGATATTGCACCGCGAATTGAATTACCAATCCCTGTGTCTTTACGTTTGAGTTGCTTTCTCAATTTTATTTATTGTCTTTCTTATTATTTTTAACATTGTATAGAACTTATGTTGTTACTATAAATGAAAAATGTGTCACTATTTAATATGTAGGGTAGTAATACTTGTAATGGCATGCAACAACAATGGGTAAGGTTTGACCGAACCATATGTACAAAATATATTGAAAGATTTAAAAACCATTGCAACCAAATTAAATTTAAGCTAAAACTTAATAATATTTAGGGAAATTTTCACAAATAGAAAAAATGTCAAACTATTTACAAAAAATAGCAAAAAAAATACTGAGAGACATTGATAGACTTCTATCAGCATCTATCAGCGATAGACTTCTATCATTTCTATCACTGATAGACCCTGATAGACTTCTATCAGCGTCTATCACAGCTATTTAAATATTTTACTATTTTATGTAAATAGTTTCCCTTATTTTTTTATTTTTAAAAATTCTCCTAATATTTATATAATTAATTTAAAACCATTGGGAATAAAATTAAAACTAAGTCAAATCATAAATACCAAATCAATAGTTTATAAGTGATATATATATATTTTTTTTCCTCCATATAAAGTATTGATTTAAAAGAATAAAATTATAACTACTATTGAAAATATTCTCAATGTCATCCTTATTACATATACATATACTATACTCATTCCCTCTAAATTGGTAAAGAAAAAGAAAATTAAAAAATCATAACGAAAATATCGTACAAGGTTATAAAGTTCGAGATGAACGGTCTAGATTAATCACATCCCTTCAACATCCACCAACTTCCTAAACAATACTGTTTCACTCAACTCTATTAAAGGAAAAGTCTTTAGGGCCGCCAATTTGAATCTCATGTTGAGTGCGGGGTTGAGATGATTGAACAAAATCAACTTGAGTTGAACCCAATTCGATCGGATCTTTGTCATAGCCTCCCATCTCGACGTGGGGTTGTGACGAAGACGAACCATCAGCATGACGGGACGGTGATGGTGAATCGTTGTCCCAACGGTCGGTCTCGAATGGTGACCTTCTCGGCGAGGTGTGGAAGCTATCGACCTCACTCCTGTAGTGACGGAGTAGGTGAACCGGGGACATGTTGTGAGTTGGGGTGGCGGGTCGGCTCGACATTGGAGTGATCGAACCGCGGTTGTGTTTGATGTGCTTCCGAGCCGAGTGATACCAATTGCGAAGGGCCGCTGCCACTCTCTCGTTGAATATAGTTGGCTTCATTGTTGAACCCATCTATATATATAAACACAAATCTAAATCAATATTTGGTTATACTGATAACCTTTCATGTTTTATTAAACAAAATATGTTAAAATTTTAACCCTTAAAAATCTCAATCATATTGATTTTGTTCTAGTCGTATACTTTTAAATAATGATCTAGTCTCTATACTTTCAATTATTCTATTTCAATCATTAATTTTCTAAAATTTCAAAAACTAAAATAAAGTTAACAATTACCTGAGTGACCAGTGCATAAAGAGGAAGAGTAACATAACTGCAAAGGATTTGTACTAGCACCCTGTCATCCATAATAATATGAAAACAATCATAGTCAATAGAGGAAAAAAAAAAGGCAATACAAGACAAAAGATTGCATAAAAAGTTTTGACTTCTTGAAAGAGATATTTTTTCTTATAATTAATATATATAAACAATATGCGGGGTGTACAATTAAAAATCTCTGACTTCGATCGAAGTCAATAGTATAATTTTTATGCTCGTTGAGTCAAACTTAATATTGTACATTAACTTTTGCTTCCATGAACTTATGTTATACATTTAGTTCAATGTATTTTAAAGTTATATGAAAGAAAATTATTTAAAATTATCTACAAGCATGAGCATAGCTCAACTTGTATAAGACATACACTCTCAACATTTCAAAGTTTCGGATCCTCCTTTCCCAAATTGTTGCACTCGAAAATTATATTTATATATAAGTATAGTTTTTAAAATTTTAAATTTATGTCTATTTGATCCATGACCTTAAAAAAATGTCTACAAAGTTTATGAATTTTTAATTTTATGTCTAATAGATCCCTAAAGTTTGAAAATATCTTATACAACTTTTAATTTTGAGTCCAATTGATCATTGACATATTCAAAATTAGTTTCTAAAAATTAATTGATTCAATAGATATAAAATTGAACTTTTATGTCTAACAGGACCATAAATTTTCAATTTTGTGTCTGGTTTCACTCATGAATTTTCTAAAAATGTTGAATAGGTCCTAAAATTATTAAACAGAAAATTGAAAATTTGACCTATTAGACAGAAAAATCATAGTTTTAAGGATCTATTAAACACAACAATGAAAAATTAGAAACCTATTTGATAATTTTTTAAATTTAAAGACTAAATAGATACGGGGACTAAACTTGTAATGTAATCTAACATTTTCTTTTCATTTACCTTTTTTTTTGGTTAAAAAAGAAAGTTGAATAAATTCCTTAAATTATCATATAAAAATAAATATGTGACAATATATTTTTATTTAATATTAGTATTGTAATTAAACTTACCCCATTGAAATTCTGATCACCACATCCTCTATATGCTCATGGAAACAAGAATTCAACCCGAACTCATACTGAAATTAAAATAAATTTTTTTAAAAAAAAAAAAAAAAAAAAAAAAAAAAAAAAAAGCATCACCCAACATTTAATTAGCTATATAATATATTTATATCATCAAAAAGGAAAAAGAAAAATTATTCTATTGAAGTTTATTAACTTTTGAAAATAAATATTAAAATGATGTATAATTATTTTGTATGAAATATAAAAATGAGGGAAGTAAATTATTGAGGATATAAAAAACATGTAAATTATTAGTCCTCAAAGTCTATAGACAGATTTTTCAAAATGTATTCGAGTCCTACTACTTAGGGTTGGATTTTTCAAAAAGTCTATAGACCAATTAATTTAATTTTACTAAATATATATATTAGTTTTATTATTTGAGACTTTTTTTTCTTTTAATTTTATAGTTATATTCTTTTTTTTCAAATTTCTTACAAATTTGAAAAATTAATCCGAAACTTCTCTCAATCTAATTCCTCGCTTAAATTTATATCAATTCATTAGGTACTTACTAATTTAGAAGTCCAACAAAAAAAACTAGAAAATCAAAACGATCTAAACTGATTCATGTGGATTTGAAATATTGATTTATATTTAGAGAAAAAAAAAAAAAAAATTATTGGTTCAGTTCCATCTTTACCGTAGAGTGTGTTTGGAATACATTTTCAAGTGTTTAATTTTTTAAAAAAAGAAAAAAAAAGTCATTTTAGAAAAAAATGGAGTGTTTGGCAACTATTCAAAAGTAGATTTTGAAGTGTATTTTATACAATATTTATCAAAAGAGTTTAAATAAAAATGAGTTTTTTTAAAAAAAAAATTTTTTTGTCAAATCAATCCAAACGAATCGAATTGAGCGGAGGGTAATATTTGAATGGAAAATGTATTATTAATATTTTGTTATGTTCGATCTTTTACTTTTAATACTTTAATTATTATAATCCATGAATATTTGTTATTTTTCAAAATTTCCAATTATTATTATCTAAAATAATAGAAACAAAACTACTCAATTTTAGTACACAACAAAATAGGCCAAATTTTAATTAAAAAAAATAATGCTCAATTCAAAACAAAATCCAAATCAATTTTAAAAATTTGAAGAAAAAGAGAGAGAAAAAAAACCAATCTAGCCTAAAATCGAAAACCAAACCAATTAATTAAAATTAAATCATTGGTTTTGTCTTTCATTAGATATCAGTTTCCCTATTTTATAAAACCGATCAGTTCGGTTGGTTCCTAATTGGTTCAAAACTAAGAAAATTTGAAACTGACTATCACCAGCTCTTAGATACTAAATCATATAACTTTACCCTAAAGCAAAAAAATCGTACTATCAATTTTTCAAACCAATTAATTAAAATTAAATCATTGGTTTTGTCCTTCATTAGATATCAGTTTCCCTATTTTATAAAACCGATCAGTTCGGTTGGTTCCTAATTGGTTCAAAACTAATAAAATTTGAAATCGACTATCACCAGCTCTTAGATACTAAATCATATAACTTTACCCTAAAGCAAAAAAATCGTACTATCAATTTTTTCAGATGATACTCGATGTCTTTATCTATGGAGCTATAATGATTGGGAAAAAAAAGTACTTACCCAAGTCCAAGCAAAGAAGGCAACTTGGAAGGCATTTTGAAAGAGAACAAAGTTGATGAGATAAAGAATAAGGCGAGGGCGATTGAACCAAAAAAGGTCATCGCCAGGCTCCACCACTGGTACGCCCTTCACCACTTCTCCTCTTTCTTGTATTCTTAGTGCCATTTTCGTTATGATCACTTGCAATTTTGTACCGATCAGCAGCAAAATCTGTAAATAAACAATTCAATTTTTATTTAAATTCATCTTCTTCTTCATTTTCCCACTTCCAAAATATGGATTTTGTGCTAAGTTTCTTACTATTAGTGGGATGAATGGCAGCCATAGATATGCCCTCCAACCTGTTCGACAAAAGTCCCCAATCAAATTTTTGTCAAATATTTTGGTCTTCTTTCAAAACCCATATGTATTTTTAACTCTTATATATACATATATATATATATCTTTTCTTTTTTTTTAAAGTAATTTTTGACTCTTACCGTGAGTGTTTGAGAGGAGGAACAGCACAGCGAAGAACCAAATTGGTGGGCTGCAAAATTAACCCAACAAAAGAGTTATTGAACTCAAATATATGTTCAAGAAAAACACCCAACTATAGTGTTCTATTAGAGTTTTTTAAAATAATAATGATAATAAGAAAAGAGAAAAGGGAAATTACTATAAAAGGAAAAATATCAAACTATTTACAAATATAGAAAAATTTCACTATCTATCCGTGATAGACCGCGATAGACAACAATAGATTTTCATCGTTGTCTATCGCTCAAGCGATAGAATTCTGTTGTGGTTTATCGCTGATAGACAGTAATATTTTTCTATATTCATAAATAGTTTTACTCATTTTCTATATTTGAAAACTTCCCATAAGAAAATGTGGCATTTAATTTTGAAATTATTTGTAAAACTGAATTTCTTTTAGAAATACTTAAGGTGTTGTCTGGATGTACCTATCTTGGTGTGCTTTCAATAAAAAAAATTGTCATGTGACAAATTTTTTATATATATCTTTTTTTTGTGTGTAAAAAAAAGAGAAACCTGAGTTTAGAGTGCACATAATCATATACATGCATTCTAATTTTAATGTTAAAAAATAAATATAAATGAAAAATATATATTTGTATCTAAATTAAATACTTTCTTTGGTGTATTAAAAAAAAAAAACTTTTTGTTAGGTTTTTTATAGTTCGTTTCATCTCTTCAAATATAGCTCAATATTTTTTGCGTTTTTTAAAAAAGAAATGTCAATAAATATTATTAAAAAATAAAGAATAAATAAAAAAAAAAAAAAAACCTACTTTTACAAATAATTTCAAAAGTGCCCACAATCTTAAAAGTGTATGGTTGAATCTCAATAATACTAAAAAATGGGTCTTATATATAAATTTAAAAGATGTTTTTTTTATAATAGTCAACTATCTTTAACAAGTCATTATCGAATAGGTATCTATTCTTTAATAAATTAAAGAGATAAAATCAAATTATTTAAAAGATTAGGGATGAAATTAAAGGTGGTCCAAACAAATGAAAAATTGATGCTAAGCTATAGTAGGACAAATCGAGATAGGTATGATCCAAATTACGAGCGAACTAAAATGAATCAAAGCAACAAAAAATTAAGCATATACTTAATAATAATGTAATAAAGTTCTAATGAATTAATTATGCAACTGACCTGATTCCCACAACAACTTTAAAGTCTTCTTCAAGGGATCTATTAATGTATTTTTGAAAATCAAACTGTGTATGACTCTGAGGTGCTAAATGTGCCTGAAATTAAAATATAATATAAAGAACTCATTTATTCAATGACTATATAAAAGTCAAAATGGCATATGGTAAAAACATTATATTATTTTGTGTCATTTGAATATCAAAGTTTATTATAAGAAAAAAGAATAATAAACTAACCATTATAAATCCATGTCTTAATGTCAAGTAATCAACTTTTGGAACAGATCTTACAAATTGCCTGAAGAAACAAACCTGTCCAAATCAAACAAATCCCAATCAATTTTTCGAACGAAAGTAAATAATTATTGATTAAAATTTCACAATTTAAATGATTTAGATGTTTGGTTACTAATTTGTATATATTTTCACTTAATTCTATTTAAAATTAGAAAAATTTTCACAGATAGAAAAAATGTCAAGCTATTTACAGAAAAAGAAAAAAAATATTGATAGACATTGATAGATTTCTATCCGCATTTATTAGTGATAGACTTCTATCATTTCTATCATTGATAGACCTTGATAGACTTCTATCAGCATCTATCACAACTATCAAAAAATTTTGTTATTTTATGTAAGTAGTTTCTCATATTTTTCTATTTTTAAAAGTTTCTCCTAAAATTACTAAAATTGTTGGAAAAATCGCTATTATCTTTTTTTTAACCAACTTTTTTTCTATTTTCTGTTAAATAAGTATATTTATAATTTATTTTATAGAAGTCTCTGTGATAGAATTGACCAGCTGTCGTGGGGATTAAAAAAATATGAATTATTTTGTAGGCATCTGATTTTAAAAAACAATTAAAAATAATAATAAAAAAAAGGTCAAATTTCAGTAATGTCACCAATAAGGGGATGTTTGGGCGGCTAAAGTCATTATCCTAAAGTGGCTTATTATGACCGTTATCATTTCTATAAAATTGATTTTCACAATAATTGTGCCCTTTAGTTTTTTCCCTTCAATTATCTAATAATTTAAATTTTAGTCCATGGAGCTTTAAATATATATATTTTTTAAGATGAATTATAAGTTGTCTCTTAAGTCCCATTTGATAACTATTTGGTTTTTAAAAATTAAGTCTATAATCATTTTTTCCACCTTTAATTTTCTTGCTTTATTATTTACTTTTTACCCTTGTTTTCAAAAATCAAGTCAAATTTTAAAAACTAAAAAAAAAATAGTTTTGAAAAAAAAATTTGTTTTTGAAATTGGGCTAAGAATGCAACTATTGTACTTAAGAAAGATGCATACTATTGTAAAAAAGGTGAGAGGAAATAGACTAAATTTTCAAAAAAAAAAAAAAAAACGAAATGGTTACAAAACAGAGCCTTAACTTTTAGGTTTATGTCTATTTAGTTTTTGAAATTTTAAATTTATATCAGATAGATCTTAGAGCTTTCAAATATGTTTTAATATATTCTTATGCTTTTAATTTTATGTTCATTAAGTTCTTGAACTTTATAAAAAAATGTTTAATAAATCCTTAAACTTTTAACTTTGTGCTAATAAATTTATAAAAAAAGATTAATCTTGTAGTTAATATGTCTTTGACCTATTTGACATTTTTTAAAAAATTTATATATAAATAAAAACATAAAATTGAAATTTTAGAATTCCACTAGACAAAATTTGAATTTATATATAATAAATCAATTATTAGTTAATTATTTTTAAGAGTTGGCTTCAAATATAGCAAAATGAGCCAATTTATTTACAAATATAGTAAATTATTACTAATAGACACTGATAAACTACTATCATCTGTTACTAATAGACAGTGACATTTTGTTATATTTGAAAATAATTCCAACAATTCTGTCATTTAAAACAATTACCCTTTTAAAAAAAAAATTTAATATATTGAAGACCTATTAGATACAAAATTGAAAGATTAGAGACCTACAAATTAGACACAAAATTGTAAATTCAAGGATATATTAGAGACTCTAAAAATTTTGAGAACCTAATAAACATAAACCTAAAAGTTAAGAAACTAAACTAGTAAATTAACTTCTTTTTTTTATCATAATATCAACAGATCAGACAAATAAATTAAAGAAAAAATATTAGTTATTTATATAAAAAAAAATTAATGACTAGTTAAAATAGTTTTATGTAATATATTAGGGACGAAAATGAAATTTAAATAATACAAAAAAAAAAATTAGTTCCATAATTGCAAATAAATGTGTATTCAATTAATCAGCACATCATTTTGATAAATGATAATAAATACGTAAAATCTCTAGATAAGTTAAATAAATAAATCAATAAAGGACCATATAATTAAAAGAGAAGGACCATATAATTAAAAATAATAAAATAAAAAAAATAATATAGGACCAAGTTTTGATAGAAAAATAGAAAAGTGAAAGGAATCTTACTATCCACATTAGGGCAGGATTCTTAGTCCAGAAGCTCAAATGTCTTCTCCCAAACGAGGTGTCTCTTGCAAACCTAAATCTCTCTGGATCTGTTATGAAACCCACAATTTTATTTTATTTTATTTTTTTTAAAAAAATATATCATTATATTTTAATCAAATTGTACATAATTTAATTTTCAAAAATATAAAATATCTATATATAAAAAAACTGTCGGTTAGCCTTAGCAATATGTGTTCTTTAATGATTAAATTAAGGATGGCGTCCAATGGAGTTCTATCAAAATTAAATTTAATAGTATCAAAAATGTTATTGAAAAGGTATAAAATTAAACATTGAATTGATTTTGAGGAAATATATGTTTCGAAGTGATTTTAAACATGATAAAAGTGATTTTAATCATTTCAAAATCACTTTCAAACATGCATTGAAATGATCGAAATGGGTTATAAAAATATCAAAATTAAATGGGTTAAATTTCAATGAGAATTCTTAGGCCTGTTTGGTAACGATTTCAGCCCCGTTTGATAACCATTTTATTTTATTTTATTTTATTTTTTAAAAATCAAGCTTATTTTCTCACATTTTCTTACAATGGTTTGCATATTAGTACAAGAGTTCAATTCTTAGTCAAATTCCAAAAACAAAAACAAGTTTCTAAAAACTGTTTTTTTTTTTTTTTTTTTTTTTTTTTTTTAGTTTTCAAAATTTGGCTTGGTTTTCTAAAATATGGGTAAAAAATAGAGAAGAAAACAAGAAATTTAGGTGTGAAAGAGGTATTTGTAGGCTTAATTTTCAAAAACTAAAACAAAAAATAAAATGATTACCAAACGAGGCCTTCATTTTTTGTTTTCTATTTTTTAAATGTATGCTTGTTTCATTCTAATATTTTAATTATGATTTTCATTCTATTTTTTTTTCTAATTTTCTAATTTTTGCTTAATTTTTTAAAACATAAACAAAAAGTAGATAATAAAACATGAAAACTTGAGTGTGTATAAGTTTAATTAATTTTTAAAAAACAAATGGTAATCAATTAGAGATTTAATAGATTTCTGAACCTTAAAAAGAATATCCTATTAAACGAGCCTTTAGAATAAAAGTTTGAAAGTTTAATGTCTAAGATAAATTATTAAAAGTGTGAGGATTAATTTAATATTTTTAAAGTTTAGAAATCTATTAAAAAATAATTAAAAGTGTAAGGACGAATTAAATACTTAAAATTTAGGGACAAATACTTGTAATTTAAGGAAAATAAAGGGGCTTTGTTTGGACGAACCATGTGAGAATTGGTATTCTGCAGTTTTGGTCTCTTTTTCCCATGTTTTCCAACTCCTCATCTGCATGTGTCCAAACAAGAGGAAAAATATAAGATAGGGGCAATAAAGTAATTACACAAACTCAAAAAAATAATTTAAAAAAATAGTTACCTTTGCTCTAGCCAAAGCATAAGTTAGAACACAGTACAAAACATGGAAAACAGCCAACACAAATATGAAAATGTGAAGTTGATGAATTCCTTCTGCTGAAATAAATGACACTTGACCCTACAAAACACATCATCATCATCCTCATATAAAAAATAGTTAATCAAAATTAATCATTCGACTAATTTGAATTATCATACTACGACAAAACTCTCGAAATAAAACTTTACATTTAACACCCTTTTTGACAATTCGTTATAATAGTATTTTTGGTCCTTCTGAGACGAGATTGACCCAGAAGATTCGAATAAAAATTTAATTTATTTCCATCGCTTATTCAAACTATCGATTTTTTTGGACATTTTCGGTGGAATCTCGATTAGGACGAAGACTAAGATTGTATGTAATCTTTCTAAAATCTTACATAATTTTTGTAAAATTAGATTCATTGTAGGAAAAGACTGCATAAGATTTGGAAAAGATTACATGTAATATTGTTCTTTGTCCTGGCTGAGATTCCACCGAAAGAGTAAAAAAACGTGATGGTTTGGATTTGTGAGGAGAAAGAAGTTACATTTTTATTCGAATCTCAAGGTCGATCTTGGTTGGGAAGGACCGAGAAAAACTATTAAAACGAATTGCCTAAAAGAGTGCTAATTGTGAAAGATGAAAATTTTTTCGTGTTATTTTTAACAATTTCTCATAAATTTAAAGTGTGATCTAATTCGATATTAAATAATTATGTCTAAAATTTATAATTAGACACAGAATTAAAAATTCATAAACTATAGAACATCAGAGACTTTATAAAAAAAAGTTACACAAAACATTTAAATTAAATTTATAAACACTATTATCATCAAAGGTTTATTTCTTTTTGTTTGAATAACTATTTTTTTTATAATACTTTTAAAATCTAAATCAAATTTTAAAAACTAAAGCTTAATTCTAAGAAAAATAAAAATTTATCGAACGGGACCAAAAATAAATTTTTAAATTTTCTATTTTGGTGTGGCCAAGAATATAAATATTTAAGAATAAAAACCATTTAAAAAGAGAAAACAAACAAAATTTTAGAAAACAAAAAGTCAAAAACCGAACAGCTTCAAATAGATTTAATTAATGGTTTATGTTCTCATCTCAACTTGGCAAGATGGGTGTATTTGTTTTTCTTTCATACCTTGGCAGCACACTTGTCGGCTCCTCCAGCGGCAGCCAAAATCCGCCGGAAACTTCCACCAGTTCCGGCAAGATGGAGGAGTCTCCGGCCATTAGTAGCCAAATGTTCAACAGCTTTTTCCATCTCTTTGTTCATCTCCATTTCTTTCTCCTTTGTACATGGATGCCACGTGGCAGCTACATGTTGTGGGATACATATCTCTGTGATTGGACCTTGCCCCACTGTTAGAAGCAGTGATATGAATCCCAATAACATAAGCTCTACAAAACAAATTAAAAAAAAAAAAGTTAATATATATATTTCATTAATTAAAAAAAAAGGATTATAAATTAATTAACCAATTAATTTTGTATAATTCTTTTTAACCTGATTTGATCTTCTCTAGTGCTTCAAATAATGCCCGTTTATGTCTCTTCTTAAGCCACTGCCAAAAAAAAAAAACCCCCAAAATCATCAAAAATAAAAAATAAAAAATCTCGAGGGAAATTTTACATTCTAAATTTTCGAGATAGAGTTCGAGAAAATTGTCCTCTTCGTTTCTTACATGTCCGATAAGATGGAGGCTATATTCGATGAAAATAGAGATGAGAAGTAAAACGAAACAAACAACGGCAACAGCCCACGTCGGCGTTTGCTCGAGCGACTTGCCACCGGCTGCGCCCGCCATGGATGGATTACCAAGCTAGCTACCTCCGATCACCGATCTTTTTTGGAGTCTTTGTTGAGTTTATATAATATGTGATGATCCAAATTTTCTCGAGAAAAAATAGAAGGAAAATAGAGAAGGATTTTCGGGAAAAATTGACAAGTTTTTCAAGTGAGAAACCTTTGAAAGAAGCAAATAGGTAGAGGAACTATAAAAGTCTTGATAAGGGTATTATTATGTCAACAACTAGAGAACCAAAAATAATGTGAACGATATTGATATGATAATGGCAATGAAGCTTTTATATATATCTATATATATAGTTTTTATATGATTTTGAGAGAGAAAAGGGAAGACTTTGACTTTGAGTAATGATCTATAGTTGGGCGAATTAAAGTAAAAGGTAAAATAACATAATGACTAGACTCTCTAACATTATTTTAAAATTCTTTTTTTATTTTATTGTATATTATCATTGTTAAAGTATTTTTCCCATTCCATTTAAACTTTCTATTCCTTTTTTTAAAGAGTTTATATACATTTTTCTTTCTCTTTACATTTTTGTAACTTAGTCTTAGTCCACATGCCTTATCAAATAAGGAGCTATAAGATTATAAAATATTATTTTATTGGTTAAGAAAATATGTTTGAGTAGAGAAAAATACTTTCATAAAAGTAACAATTTCTTGGTTTGAGTTTGTAATGATTATAGTTTCTATCATGGAAATATTGTGATAATTGATTTAACAAAGATCTCTTACATATATGTATATTGATAAATTGATTATAGTCTCAGTAACTACATAAAAAGAAAAAAAAAACATTGGCATTTGTGGTGAAATAGTAGGAATTAAATGGTTAAAGATTTTAAAATACATGAACTAAATTGTTGATACTACACCTTATGGACTAAATTGTTATTAAACTAAAAATTCAAGAACTAAATTATTAATTTCACACCAGACCAAAAAGTATTTTTAACTTATTTTATTTTAAAATTAACCCCATAGATTAAATATATTAGATTTTAGGGAAAATACATTTTTGGTCCATAGATTTTCAAAATGAGAAAAAGATATAATGTGAGTCAATAGGTGTACCAAAATATCTCAACTAGGTTGACACATTCCTACACTCTCATCATATTTCATTGCCCATATCATTAATGAATCAATAAGAATAAAGGGTACAAATCTATCAGGCCAGGGTAGAGAGAAGCCCATAAAGCAAAGTAGTATATTACATAAAGGTAGCCAAGTTTAATGATAGTGATGAAGGGTTGTAGTCTCTATAAAGCTTTGAACGATAAGTCAAACAACCAGCCATGGAGTAGATGTTTTCCCAAAGTTTTCATTTCACTATTGTAGATATCGTTGAATGTGCGGTTATTCCTTTCGAGCGAAATCATCCAACAGACATCAACAACAGAGTTAAAGATTATATTGTTCCTTCTGAAATTTAAACTTAAAATACAAAGGTTTGTGCAAAGAGAGAGGAGATTTGTCTGTCTTTAACAAAAGCAAGCTGATTTTCTGATATAGTGGAGGGAAGAGTATTCTTTAGTCTTTCAATAAGGACTTTACCTATGATTTTGACCAGAGAAGTAGTTAAGCTTATTGGTGGGATACACAAAGATAGGTGTTCCTCGAGATACACCTAAGTATTTTTCTTTTTGTAATAAGAGCTATATGGGTTTCATTGACATTTTTATTCACCACATTTGATCTACAAAAGTCGTGGAACACTTTCATGATGTTGGTTTTTAGAATGTTCCATGACTTTTTATAGAATTCCATGGTGAATTCATCCGAGCCAGGTGCTTTATTGTTACCCATGGATTTTGTTATTTTTTTAGTCCTTAAGTTTTGAGTTTGATTTTAATTTAGTCTCTAGGCTTCATAAAATGTTACAATTTTGCCCTTGAGATTGAAATTTTGTTTCAATATTTTAGTCCTCCAGTTTCAAAATTTATCCTTCTCAATTTTTCACTAGTACTTAATTTTAGTCTTTGACATTAATCAAATAGAAACTACAACCTGAGCCAAAAGACCAAAAAAAATATTTTTTCCAATAATTTAAGTTTAATAATTATAAGTTTAGTGCCATAACCAACACACAACGTTTACTTATACGGCACTTTTCAAAGTTTAAAAAAATATTCAACTATTTATTTAAAGCTTTTTGAAAATATAAAATTTTACTTTACACAAAATTAAAATTTAATGGCCCAATTAAATATTTTTAAATTTATTTAAATACAACCATCAAGTTTTGTAATTAATTACAAAATGAAGGTCGATAGGATGGAGTTGCACACTTGCAAATATTTTTCATCTCTATCTCGTATCTCGCGGTCCATTCCACGATTTTGAATTAGATGGGTTCCATTGATAAATAATAATTAAATAAAAAAGAAAATTATTATAAATAGAAAAAATATCAAACTATTTACAAATATAGAAAAATTTTATTGTCTATCAGTGTAGACCGCGATAGAATTCTATTGCTTGAGTGATAGACTTCTATCGTTGTCTATTACAGTCTATCGTTGATAGACAATAAATTTTTTCTATATTTGTAAATAATTTGACTCATTTTTTTATATTTAAAATTAATAATCAATTCCTTATGTTTACTTTAACTTATATTTAATATGAAACTTAATTAAATAATAAGTATGTCTTTGATGGCCGGAAAAATAAAATTATTTGATGCTCTGCATTAAAAAGTTAATGAAAATGTATTTTTGTTGAATGAGTTGATTAATAATATATACTCCATTTGTGTCACACTATAATTTTGCATTAATAAAATATTCTTTTAATATTAGTAGACATTATATCATTGTTAAACAAGTAACTAATTAATAAGAGTAGTATCCGTACGGTAAAATTTTCATAATTCCTTAGTTTGTTGGGCTAGGAGGAGTTTCCATGTCGGGAGATCTAGGGCATAAAATTTTTGTTTGTGTTTTTAATAAAAAAAAAATTAAAAAATTACTTTTTTCCTAAATTTTTTATAGAAATAACAATTTAGTCCTTAGAGTTTAGTTGGTAACAATTTAATTTATGTACTCTCAAATTTGTAACAATTTAGTCTCTAAACCTGAATAAGTAACAAGTTAGTATCTATACCTTGAAATTTTTAACAATTTTGTCCCTATAATGAAAAATCTTTTCAAGATTAATTGTCAATTTTATTATGTAACAACATAATTTTTATAATTTATTAAAAAAAATTTACTAATCGGTTTATCGATCTACATTTGTAAAAAAAAAAAAACATTAACTTTTAATAATATCTTTTATAATAAAGACTAAATCATCACAAATTGTAAAGTACATAGACTAAATTGTTACTTAATAAAATTCAAGGACTAAATTGTTACAAATTAGAAAGTACAGAGACTAAATTGTTATTTTTCATAAAAATTCAAGGAACAATGATTTTTAACAGAAAAAAAATGTAGAGTTGTAATTATAATATTAACTCGAGATTTTTAACGGGCCAAATTTGAATTTTTAACCTTACAGCAAAAAGACACATGAGACCAATTGAATTGATGTATAGGCTACTTTTTACCCCTTCAAAGCCGTCCACTTATTAATAATTTAAGCATCATTTTTCCATATATATTGGTAGTTTATAAATTATAATATTCAAAGGGCAGTTTTTGAAAATTGAAAAATATATCAAAGTATAAAAAAAATTTATTCTATATTAGCGATAGACTTATATATAGTGTAAAATTTTTCTATATTTATAAATAATTTGATATTTTTTTTATTTATAATAATTTTTCATATTTCATCTATTCAAATAGTTAATTTTCAAAAACTAATTTAAAAGAAGAAAAATAGAAATTGCATTGAACATTGAGGAAAAATAATTTCCCCTATATAAGAAAAGATGAATTAAAAGAATAAAATGGTCTGTTTCAATTTTCTTCCATTGGAAGAGAAACGTTGACTTGATCAAAAAAATTTCAAGTAATATTATTTCGGTTTTCTTTGACTAATTCTTATCAAATGATTTGAGTTTGGGATTAAATCAAGACCGTCCATCACAACCTAAGTCAAACCTCTAATTAAATTAACAAAAATTACGTAAGACCGTTTGTTATATCTTAAGATCTAAAAAGCAAAACAATAATTATGATTTGTTCAATTTTAATTGCGGCACTTTTAAATATTTAATTTTAGTCTTTTTATTTTTAATAAATTTTAAATTTAATTCTTAATGTTAATTTTTATTGAAATTGAAATAATAATAATAATAATAATAATTTTCAAGTAAAGAAATATCATATGTATATATGTTTTCAAATTTTATAATGAAAATTAACAAAAAGAATTTGAAAAACTTAATCATAAACTAACCGTAAAGTGTATAATTACTAAAATAATATTTTAACAAAATAATTTTAAGTGATTTTTTTTCTTTTGAATTTATATTAGGACCAAATATTCTGTTTTTGACCAAAGACCAAACTTATCCTTTCCCTTGGCTGAAAGATCATAATAAAACAAAATTTGAATATCTTTTTAGAGGTTTATATATATATATATATATATATAAATAAATAACAATTTCTTGACTTGGTCTTCCCATTGTTTTTCTAATATCGCATCTTTTTTGTGACTTTGGAGGGAAAAATATTACTATGAAAAAGAAGAAAATAAAACACACACATATAATTATTTTAAAATTGTATGGAAAAAAGACAGGATTTGAAAACTAATATTTGAAGATGGATGTAATTAGTCAAACAATGTAAAATTATATGTGTTTTTAGTTTTCTGAAATATACGTCTTCATTCTAATTATTATTAAGCTAAATTATACAAAATATTTCTAAACTTTATACTTTGTATCAAAAATACTTTAAAACTTTTAAAAGTTTTAAAAATACTCTTAAACTTCCAAAATGAGTTGAAAAATACTATTACCGTTAGTTTTGGATGGAAACCGTTAATATTTTATGTCAAAAATACAATTGAACTTTCAAAAGTTTAAAAAATATCCTTAAACTAAAAAAAAAAAGTTAAAAAATACCCTTAAACTAAAAAAAAAGGTTAAAAAATACCCTTATTGATATATGAAGAGAAACTGTCAACACCGTTTTACTAATTCTCCATTTTCCATCTTTTTTCTCGACTCCCTTCTTCAATACCCTCTTACTCCCCTTTTTTGTCAAGTGTGTGATGTTTGTTTATCTAAAATAAATAAATAAATGAAATTGGCAAATTGCTCATTGAAGTTAAAGTATATGAATTATAATAAGAAGAAAGAGAATAAAGGAATCATCAAAGGAATTTTAGGACTTAAATATTTTAACAAAGTTGTAAGTTAGTAGTTAAGTGTGTGTTAATAGTCAAATACATTTCTTTTATTTGACTATTTATCGTTTTGATATGTTTAAGGGAAGATTTTGATTTTAAAATTTTATGAGATTTTATGGAATTTTATATTTTTTACTTAAAATTTTTGTTGCTGAGAAAATTGGTTTAATCTAAGAATTGAAAAATTAAGAGAAAATGAGAGTATCTATATAAAAAAAAATGAAGATATATTTATATAATTTGTTTTAAAATTCATTCTTTTCGAACTTAAGAAAACTTTAAACAAAGTGATTATCATATTAAACATTAGGAGCAATTTCAAACTTTTTTTTTCTAATTTTAAAGTTATTTTTGCAACAACGTATTAACAATTTCTGTTCATATACTTATGGTGGAGATATTTTTTAACTTTTTTTTAGTTAAGGGTTTTTTTTTTTTAAACTTTTGAAAAGTTCATGAGTATTTTTTTAAACAAAACTTTAACAGTTTCCATCCAAAACTAACGACAATGGTATTTTTGAACTATTTTTTAAAGTTTAAGGATATTTTTGAAACTTTTGAAATTTTAGGGATATTTTTTTACACAAACTACTTTTTTTTAATATAATTTAGCCTTATTATTATCAATGACAAATTTCATAATCTTGTTCAAGGGTTGTAAATTTACGTTATTAGCCTCATAAAAGTATTAACCACGAGAATTTGATTACCGTTGAATTTATACCATTGACCTCTTAACTTATATTGGAGCTTTTACACAATATAAAACAGTGGCCGAGGTTGGCAGAGAGGATCATGTAACCTGACTCCCTTATTGTTTGGGTGTTAATTGTTAGTGTTTAGGAGTCATTGCAACCTAGGTTCCTGGAGTGCCTTGGTCTAACCTTCTTTGGTTTGGAGGTTATATTCCTATACATTCCTTTGATATCAATTACTATTTAAAATCAGTTGTGTCACTAGATCGTATTGTCAAGTGGTATTCTAGATAACCCTAGTGTATGTGTTATGCATACACCGGTGGAGTTGAGTTTAGGAACTATTTATCTTTGATTGTCCTTTTAGTCAAGTTATTTGGAGGGACATACTATTGTAGGGAGGATGTTCTCCCATAAGATCTCTCACTGAAATACAGAAGCTCCAGTGAATTTGTCACTTTAGTACGAGTAATTGTTTTGAGGTGTAGAGAGTCGCTTGGTGTGATATTATATCATATTTGGCGCAACGTAATCTTTATGTCCATGGACCTACCTTGCGGCCTCTCTACGTGGTTAGTTAGGTTGTGCGATTTGAGGTGTTTATTTGTTGTTCTAAGTGGCTTGAGGCTTTTATTGAGGGGACTCAAGATGACTCATCTTCCTAATATCTTTTCTCTTGAGTTGTGTGTGTTTAGTTAGAGTTTTGTCCTTGTTCTTTTCTTAGTTCCTTTGTTGATCTTTTGATTGTGTCTTGACCTCAGGTTGTGACGTCCAATTCTTTTTATTGCAATTCATTACCTTTGCAATTCTTTTTATATTGTTTGGAGTCTATCACATTCCTAAATCAGGCTCCAAACACTAAAAAAAATATATATGTAAAAAATCTTATAGCTTTTATTTTTTTCATCCCTATTAAAAACACTATAAGCTTTGATGTACTAATTATAGTTAAATTCTCGTTTTGCATTCCCAGTTGAAAAACAGGTGTAAGAGAGTATTTTTTGTTGTTAGGATTATGAGAGAATTTTGTGTATGATTGTAATAATTTTTTATATTGTAGTTTTTTTGTGGACCATGATTTTTCTTCGATTTTGAAGTTTTTTACTTTGATTCTTGTGTGTTTCTATTTGTTTTGTTTCCCTTTGATTTTTAAATTCTTTTATGTTTATTATCATGCGATAAAGTGAGAGGTTCTGCTAATAGTATAATCATTTTCCCCTTTTACATTATATTACTTAGAGTCGGTTGAATTGACTACAGAAAAAATATTTTTCAAAATAATCATTATTATTTAAACTCTTTTGATAAAAACAGTTTAAAATACAGTTTGAGAGTGTTTCAAAAGCTATTTTGAGTGACTGCTAAGTACTTTAACTTTTTTCAAAATGACTTATTTTCAAAATTAACACTTAAAAAGTTAAACCAAAGACACCAATATATATGAGAATTTGGCAATCAAACACTTCAATTTTTTTTCAAAATGACTTTTTAAAAATTAACGCTTACAAAGTTAGACCAAACACACCCGTATATATGAGAATTTGGCAAACAATTTCCTCGATGTAACATTTTAGAAGTTTTTCGTGAATTATCAAATTAATTGTAAAAAATTTACTCATAAACGATATGATCTTCGATCCTAATTAGCTTGACCAATTCATCCATAGGAAATTACGTACTTTTCCTTAAATTAATTAAGTATTGACGAACAACATTTATTTCGTCGTGATAATCCTTTTTTTATTGTTGATTTATTTATTTATTTATAGAGTTCACCAATAAATTAATTAAGATAAATAGATTCAAACTTTTGATATTTTACTAGTTTCTACTTTTTATTACTTTTAAAATTTAAAATTCAATCACACACAGTTCCATCTTTATTTTTGTTCATTTATAAATTTTAAGTTTCACTAAATTAAAATAAAAATCATTTGAAGTCTTCAAGGAAGGAAACTTATCCAATATGCCCCATAACTTAAGCAAGGAATTCATGATGTGTTCTAATTTAGTTCTTGCTAAGCACCACATCTCGTTACTTGATATAAATAAAAATTGTGTTTTTTTTTTTTTTTTTATAATATGTAGTGCATGAAATTAAATCTCTGACTTTGAGGTTGATAATATGACAAACACTATATCTCAATTGAACTATAATCATTTTGACCGAATAAAAATTGTTGATTACCTTACAATGAAAACGTATAAAAATTGATTTGCCAACATGATCATAACTCAACATGTATAAACTATGTATTCTTAATCAAAATGTCAGAGGTTTGAGTTTCTCCACCCTATATATTGTTGAACTCATAAAGAAAAGAGACAGTTGCAAATATAGCAATCAGATTCAAAATATCAACATATATAGCAACATTTTAAAAAATTGCAAATATAGCAAAGTCTATTAGTGATAGACTTCTATCGCTGATAGACTTTTATAGTCTAGGTGGTCTATCATTGATAGACCATAAGAGTCTATCAACGATTATGAGCGATAGAAGTTTATTACGGATAGATTTTGCTATATTTACAATTTTTTAAAACGTTATTATACACTTGGTTATTATCCCTAAAATTGCTACTCATTACCATTTGAACTAAAAAAAACATATAAATATTGATTCGATTAACAAGTAATTATTCTTGTTTGATTTAAATATCTTATTTTCTTGTGTTATCTCATGTGGTATTATTATTATTATTATTATTATTTTTTGTAAGTTGAATCATTATATCATATTAACATTTAAATTAGTGATGCTAACTTGTATTCAAATTAAATTCAACGACGTATCTAAAACTTTAGTTTCGGTGTAACCAGTTTATATTAATATATGATTAATTATAAGATTCAAATATTATATTAACTATGATGATAACTAAGCACATGATATGATAAATTATTCAATTAGGTTTAAATAAAACGTTTAGTAAGACCCAAATGATAGGTCATTAAAATATACAGTATATTATTGTATCGTTAATTGTGTCTTGTTGTAAAATACTTGAAAAAAATTTCCAAAAAAAAAAAAAAAGAACTTGAAAATAAATATTATTTAACAAATTGAGCAGAAAAAGTTGAAAAGAAAAGAAACATCGCTGGAAAGCTGTTATATTTTAAAAGTTGTGGAATTATTCTTAGCTATATATATTTTTTTCTTTTACAGATAGCATTTTTCAGTACAACTAAAATTTATTTTTTAAAAAACTAAAATTGTGGAATAGTTTTTACATTTAATAATAAATTGGTTAATGATAACAATCCTGATGAATACATAATTTCTAGGACACACCATTTAAAATGTATATCATTTATGAAAAGAAAGAAAGAAATAACCACAATAATTTTATTATTATTACGAAACGATAAATTGTGTAATTAAGTAATCATATGTATTAACGACCATGAAGTTTGTGCTTTAAATTCTCTGCCTTTATTATACTTAAAAAAAACCATGAATAATTCTTAAAAAATTATTTTTAAAAACTATTTCCAAATAATTAAGTTATCTAACTATATCTTACTCTTCAATTCTTTTTTTAATGCAATTAATTCGAATATAACTTAATGAATAAGATAATAATTACCATTTTAAAGATCGATAATTCGATCCTGTACTCCACTTCCACCATTGTTGAACTTAACTTTTTTTAAGAAAAAAAAAATCCTTTTTTCTAATGCACCATGTAAATTTTTATATCATTTTTGCTTTAAAACAACGTTTAGATCATTTTCATCATTCATATGAAAAGAATGAGATATTGCTAAAAATTAATTTAAAAAGTTGCATTATCTTATACCTTATCTTTAGTCCACGTGTAAATACATTAATTTTTTTAACAAATTTAAATTGAACAACTATGTATTTCAACTGCCAAAATGAGCGTAACTCAATTGACATAGCGTTTGTACTAGTTCGATTCCTTCACTCTATATATTGTCTACATATATAAAGAGCATAAATTGAGGGGGAAAGGGAAAAAAAACTACGATGACTTAGATAATATTGGATATAATTGGAGAGAGGTTTTTTTTTTTTTTTTTTCAATTCTGCAATTTTATCTTTAATTATATATGGTTGAGTTACATTTCAAATTCCAATGATTTAGCTTTGGTTCCTTGCTATCTTCCCTATCATTGATTAAATTTTTTCTTAAAGTATTTACTACACATGCAAAAAAATGACACCAAAATTGATTTGACAAGTTATTTATAAGTATTTAAAATCAGTAATATGATATGACATTTTATTTTATAAACCTGAAAAATGTGGCAAAAGTCACATTGGTTTGGATTTTAAGACATAGCTAAGTTTGAAAAAGCACTAAAGTGTCTAGGACTAAGACTAATATAATTTGTCTTAATTTGATATGTTTTGGATTTTTACTATTCCTCTATTAAAAATTTGAAAAACAAATTTGATTTTTGTTTTAAGTCAGCAAGTGAAAAAAATTCAAAAACATCTTAACCAATTAATCTAATAATAAAATGCAATAAGTATGTAATAATTCAGTCAAAGTGAGTTTAGCTCAACAGTGATTGACATGACCTTTCTTCTTAAAAGTTGAAGGTTCGATCCCTCATCCTTGTAGCAATTATATAGTAAAAAGTATGTAATAATCCACCGTGGCCCAAATTGCAATAATGCAATCAAGGAGAAATAAAATAATGGTATTATATATTATGCAAAATGCCAATATTTTTAGAAAAAAAAAAAGTTGAATTTGTTAATACAAAGACAAGAAAACACCGAAGGTCCAAAACTTTATCTAATGTCTGATATTTTATATTTAAGGATCTAAAGCCTAATTGCAATAATCATAGGAAGAGAAAAGGAAATTATAGTGGGTCTTATGAAAATGAAATAAGAACAAAGTTTTGTTCCATTGTTTTGTAGGGGTTGACAATAATACATACAAACGACGCCGTATTTGGATTTGGAATAATTTGGAAGTCTTTTCCAAGTACAATGACTCTTTGGTCTTCTTCTTCCATCTCCTCTTTGTTCCTTTCTCACTACTTTCCGTTTTCTAAGACTGGTTTTAAACGTTCAATAAATGCATCCAACTAAATTTACCAAACTTTAGATTAGTAGAGAAAGACTAGGGTTTGTTTGAAATGACTTTTTTAAGTGTTTATAAACACTTTTTTCATTTATAAACACTTATTTAAATATTTAGAAAGTCAATCCAAACGGGTCTTAAGAGTGTTTGTGGATCGAGTTGGGTTGGGTTAGATTGAAAGGAAGAAATTTCTAGTACTCCAGTAGTACCATACTCTTCGTGTTCACACTATAATTTTGTCTTCATAAATATTTATAGACCTCACATTAATGTCAGTGGGTCTCACCCTATTTTAAAGAATGCGTTGATGTGGCAAATAATAAGTAGAAGTAGTATTAAAAAATTTCCACACCGTACTATAGGAAATTTTCCTGATTGAAAAATTCAATTCAATTGTTTGAGTTGTAAATTTCTTCAACCAAAATAACTGTGATTGAATAATGAACTTAACCCAACTCAAGCATAAAAAATTTGGGTTGGATTGGGTTGTGTTACTTGAGTTTTTTATTTAAATTATTTTTCTAAAAAGAAGCAAAATGTTAATATGTAAAAAAATTTATTTAATTATTTTCATATATGAAATTGAGATTAGCAACTCAATTTTGATTTATATTATGAAAATTTTCTCTTCAAACTGCAAAAAAAAAAAAAAAAAAAAAAAAAAAAAAGTTATTTTTAGGAGTTGTTGGAGAATAATGATTCAAAATAATTAGGAAATTATATAAAATTAAAATAAATATAGATATATACAATTGTATCATAAGCAAAAAATATATTTTTAAAATTAATAATAAGTTTGGGGTTCATTCAGTTGGTTTGAGTTATTTTAGGTGAATCCATTGAAAAACAGGTGGATCTAACACAAAATACAAATGTCAGACACGATGTCACAAACAATATGTATGACAAGTGGGCAACACAGAATCGAACACAAAAATGAAGACGCGGAGATTGGTAACCCAGTTCGGTGCAAAATCACCTACGTTTGGGGGGCAGTGTGCACGGTAGAACGAAACTTCACTATATAAAGAATTTAGCATTTACAACGAAATGTACTTATTTAAAAGACCCTCTCTTCAGCAACTCATGTAAAGCTCCTCTTCAGTTTCAACTTAGGCCCCCCCTAAGTTTGAGCTCCCTCACTTCCACAATAAAGCTTCTCCAAGCTTTTTATGAGATCCCCTCAATATGATGAACTTAGGCTCCCCTAAGTGTGAGCTACACTCACCTTTAACGTACTTAGGCTCCCCCTAAATACAATATCAAAATAAAACTCCTCTTGAGTTCTACAATGACTGCCGAACCAAAAATTTCAATGGTAAATACAAAGATGTTCAATCACAATACAAGGAAGTTGAGGCTTAGAAAAACCCTAAACTCAAAATTCTCAATCCACACTTTTCTGATAAGGCGGCTAACCCCAAAATTAAATAAGAGTACAATATAAATATGGGTAGCATTGAGATTATCTTTTTGGAGTGAATAAATATTCTCTACAGAAAAATAAGGAAGGCAGATACATAAATCTACAAATCACAGATATGGAAAAGATATTTTGCAGAATCTATTGCCAGACATGTAACAATGTTTATGACAATGTTCTTGACATGTCGCAAGACATGTTGTTTAAGTTTTGTCTGTAATAAAATTAGCCAACCACAATGTTGTAACATCCATGAACCAACCCAACCTATAAAATTTCTCTTATTAGATATTAGTACAATAAAGACAAAGGCTAAAGCAAAAGTGAACATAGCTCAACTAATATATAGATGTGTTAGAGACCAAGAAATTTGTGGTTAAAATCTCCCAACTCCTAATTGTACTTTAAAAAAATTGACAAGGTTGAGAATCATACCTCCGACTTTGAAAGATGGAGTACATATCAATTACTGATGAACTAGGGTCATTTTGACATTATCATAATCTATATTGATTATTGATTATATAAACTTTTGATTATCACATGAAAAACAATTGCTACGATTATTGAAATTGTGTTATGTATTTGTGCTAACTTGAGCATAGGTCAAATCAATGAACAAAATTTTGGTTGCATTTGTAATATTATTTTAAAAAATGGAATATTTGTTTTTTTTTCGTGAAATCACGATGGTTATTATTTATCGCTTAAATATAAATATATATATTTTAAAAAAAACGTTTTTGTAGTTTTTTTTTTCTCTCTCTTTAAAAAACAAAATTTCCGAATTAATAATCCACATGTTATATATAATTGATTTTTATAAAATGTCGGTATGGTTTTTTTTTTTTTTTTTTTTTTTTTTTTTTTTTTTTTTAATTACAGGATTCTAACCACTCTATAATAAGCCATATATATATATATGTATGTTCCTTTTCTTTCAATCTTATCCCTTTGAACTAATTGTCGAAGACTTAGGCTTCATTTTAAAATAATTGTTTGCAATTATGCTTTTAGAAAAATTAATTGTTATATAAAGTAAATTAGTGTTTGGTAAATATAAAATTTAATCATAAAAAAAATAAGGCAACATAGTTGATAAGTTTAACTAGATTTGTTGAGACTTATCTATAATGATCAAATTAGACATACTATTTTAAGGTTAAAATATCATTATGGTCCCTATACTTTCATAGTTGTTTCATTTTGATCCTTGTATTTTCAAATGTTCAATTAACTTATAAATTTTGATTAATTTCTCTTTAAATTTTAATGGTTCATGTGGAACTAGTCATATAAAAGTTTACCATTGGAATAAAAACTTTTCTATTAATAATTTATTAGAATTCAACTAAAATGAAAAAAATATATGTTTGAATTATAATAAATTTAAATTTTATATATATATATATATATGAATAATTTGATAAATAATTATTTTCTTCAACTTGAAATTTTTTTATTAATCTATCTTTAAATTCTAATTGTCCATGGAACCATTTAATAAATTTTTTTTTATAGTAGTGATTTATGTTAGGGTTGTTTTCAAATATAGAAAAATGAACAAAACTATTTACAAATATAGAAAAATTTCACTGTCTATCAGCGATAGACTGCTATAAAATTCTATTGCTTGAGTGATAGACTGCGTAGTTTGATAAAAAATTTATAATAATTTTCCTTTATGTTAATTGATTTTTTTTAAATAAACAGGGAAAAATTTCTCGCGTGAAACTTGATCTTCGCAAATTTTTCGAGGAATCCCTACCCCGATCACCATGGGGAACTTGGCGTGGATGGGGAGCAAGGAAGCCATTCCCGGCCCCGCTCTGTAGACATCTCTATTTTATTATTTATTTTAAATGATTAGTTGAAAGTACCACATAATACTATTTATTTTCATAAATAAATAAACATGCAAAATATCTTTGAGATTAAAATCATTCAATTGTTTCAAAAAGAAAAAAAAAAATCATTTAGACGATTTAGGTAATTTAGGGTGGGTTTATACATATTTAGCAAGTTTTTTAGTTAGTGTTTTTTATCTTGCAACCATCTCGCAACTATTTTCCAACTTTCAAACTTGAAAAGCGTAACTTTAAATCATTTGTATACATATTTTAGGTTATTTATAGTAGGTTTACATGTTTGAAGTTTTTTATTGTTTTTTATCTCGCAATTATCTTCCAACTTCTAAACTTGAAAAGTTTAACTCCAGATTATGATTTAGGTAATTTAGAGTGGGTTTATACATATTCTAGCAATTTTTTTTTTTTTTTAGTGTTTTTTAATCCTAACTCTAAACCATTTTTATACACTAGTTGGAACTATGTGTGTTGCAGGTTGAAAATGAAATGTATATGTGAAAAAGTGATAAGCTACCTCACCACTCAACCACAGATGTTAAACGAAAAGCATTAACATACACTTTAACAACTGAAAAAACAATCGGTAAGTAAAAGAGTAATTGCACAAAGAAGTTGGTAACCCAGTTTGGCGATAAATCACCTACGTCTAGGGGCAATGTGCCTAGAAAGATAATCTACTAATATTAAATGAGTTAAACGTTTACAACAAAGTACTTATTTGTAATTAAAGTAACCACTTCTACGGCGACTTTTGCAAAGCTTAACTTGTAATGCACCTAGGCTCCCACTAGATGTGAGACTCCCTCTCAATAGTACTTAAGCTCCCCCTAAGTATGACAATATTAGTGATGAACACTTCGGCTTCGATAGCGTGTGGGACTCCCTCTCAACTTGATTATCTTCCTCATGACTCAGTGAACTCCCTTCACATGAAAACTTAGGTCCCTCTAAGTCTTGAGAACTCCCTTCTCAATTTGCGACGCCTTAGGCTCCCCCTAAGGCTTGAGAAATCCCTTCTCAATGATTGATGTCTTAGGCTCCCCCTAAGACTCTGAATATCTTCAAAGTTTCAAGGACTTCAACGGAAGAACTTGCACAGCGGATTACAATGAGCAAAACTCAAAATACAATATAAAGCACAATTCAGCCACCAACAATCAAAACTCTCTTCAAGAAAATAAACTGATACGGCAGCCCTAGCAGATGACCTGACTTCTTCTTTTAACACACGATTTCAAACAAGGAAAAAGTTTCCATAAAAAATATTTTCCTTTATTACAAAAAGTGTTTCGCCATAAAAGGAAAATATCTATCAATAAGCTTTTGTCAAAATTTTCCAGTTTAGGAAATACAAATAGTCTACTTTCAAAAACCAGATTAGGAAAGACAAATATTCTCTAGAAGCATGACATGTCAGAAACAGATGTTAAGACATTATTTGAGACATTCGAGAAAGCCGCAGAAACACAACCTTATAAAAATATAAAGCCAACCACCGGATTTCCAACAATATGTATAAGAGTATGTTACATGTAAAACGAAATAAAATAAATTTAAGTATTTAATGAGTGAAAAAAAGAAGAAAACAAAAAAAGAATTGATGGAACGTGAATTTGATCTTAAATTAAATCTAAAAACTATTCTTTTGTATTTATGATCATTCATTAACAGCTTGCAATTTAGATTTGATCTTGAATCAAATCTCAGAAGAAAAAAAAATTTCTTTTGTATTTATGATCATATCTCTGGTTCAAACATAACATCGTGATGTGCATAAAATAAATTATTAAAATATAAAATTTTTGTAGGTAAGATAAGAATAACAAAAAAAAATTATTTACATTAAATGAAAAATAAACAAAATTATCTCCATATGTAAAGGAATAATAAATATACTAACATTAAATATTAAATAAAAAATAAATACGGAGAGAAACTTCCCGTTCATATGCTATACTCCTCAACTAGTTATGTTGACAATAATGAATTTAGCAAACAAAAGAAACTAAGGGGGAAAAAGTTAAAAGAAAAAACTAACGAACAAACAAGTAAGTGAGACTAAGTACCTTGAACAAACAAAAACAAAAAGACCTATAACAAAATATTTAAAAATAAAGAGGAAAGAAAGATAAAAAGGAACCTTAAAAAATTGGGAGTGTAGATTCGATTTGATTATAATTCAAATCTTGGGAAAAAAAAAAAATCACATTTTCAAAGAAAATCAAAAGTTTCTCTCCATAGCCTCTTAATTATTTAGGTTTTTAAAGTCATATTTTGATAGGGATAGAATAATTATCTAACTAATTTACAATTGAATTAGGGTTTATTGGAATCAAATATTAGATATAACTAAATTTAAACCAATTTAATTTATGTGTAGGTTTTTTTTATATATAAATTTTGTATAGCAAAATTTTCACAGATAGAAAAAAATGTCAAACTATTTACAGAAAATAGCAAAAAAACATTGATAGACTTCTATCGACATCTATCAATGATAGACTTCTATCATTTCTATCATTGATAGACCGTGATAGACTTCTATCAGTGTTTATCACAAGTATCTAAAAATTTTGTTATTTTCTGTAAATAGTTTTCCATATTTTTCTATTTTTAAAAATTTCCCTTTTGAATATGAAATATTAGAATTAAATATTAGAGATAGTCAAATTTTAAATCAATAAAATCAAATATCCAAAATCTCTACACGTGAATGATATGTATTTTTTATATATTTTTTAATGATACCAAAATCTACAACTTTAAATTACATGTGAACAATATTAAAATCTTCAAATCTAATTTACACGTGAAGTATAATTTTTTTAATGATTTTAATGCAAAGTTACATGTAATTTATACTGGTTCATGTATGAAATGTCCAACTCCAAACCAAAAGGGGAAAAAAGAAAGAACCAGATCAAAACCAAAACATATCGAAGGGAAATTTCAATTGCCAAACTTGAAAAGAAAATGGTTAAATGGATTGGAAGTTCCAAATTTCCAAAGCCTTCCATAGGAAATCAACTCACTAAAATTCTTAATACCTGTAATTTTAGAATTAATCTCATAAATTGAGATGGTAAATGGAATATGCGCAATATAGGGCCCGTTTGATAAGTTCCCGTTTCTTATTTTTGGTTTCTGATTTTCTGTTTCCTGTTTCCTGTTTTTTGTTTCCCGTTTCTTCTTTTTGAGAGAAAAAACAAGAATATGTTTTGATCACTATTATTGTTTCCTATTTCTTGAAAAAAAAAAAAAAAGAAACATAAACATAAACTTGTTTGATAACAATAATATAATATAAAAAAAAGAACATATGTCATACATTAAACATCGAAAAAGATATTATCAAAAGTTTATATCATCTAATACAAGTAAGTCTCGATGATAACTAATATAATAACAAAGTTGTATCCTATCATTCACATATGTTGCCCAAATTTGATCGATGCTATCATCTCTAACTTGAGTCATTTGTCTTAAATGATGTAGAGTTGAAAATTAATTATATTATTATATAAATATCGTGGTTGTAAAATATTAAAGTTAAGCTAAATGAATGTAAAATTTATATATTGTAAAATTCTACTTGATTTCAGATATACTAAAGATATTATAATTAAAAATATATATTTAAAATATAAAGCAACACTAACTAATCTAGAGAGTTCTTCAAGCATCAACAAAATAACATAAATGCGTAAATTAGGATTTTTTAGAATTATGTTGAAATATGTAAATTGTAAATAAATACCATAAAAGTAAAGATCTAGAATTATCCTAGGTTTTCTTCAGGTTTAAGGAATTCTAGAGAATTCCTTTAGATAAGAATAAACCAAGAAATATCTTAAATCTTTAGAATCCAAGAACAACCTAGATACATCCTTTTGCTTGGTCTCCAAGGATCTCATGCCTACAAATAGGAGGCGTGATTCCATATGTGAGCCAAGCAAAGCAAAAAGCTAGAGAGTTAGTAAAGAAAAGTGAGTGAATGTTAGAGAGTGTAAAAAAGTATCCTCTCTGAGTGTCCATCCTTGTACATTCCTAATAAAAGTTTCTTTCTTTCCAAGAGACTGTCTTTCTTCTTTTTATGCCAATTTCTTCAACAAATGATATCAGAGCCAAGCTAGCATAGTTTGTTGTGGTGGAGCTTCTGAAGATCGAGTACAATCTGGGACTGTGAAGCTTGTTGACTGGGACACAGCTACTCGTAGAGTGCATTCATCACTACAAGATGATGGGAGACCTTCAAGTTGTTGGAGAAATCAAGAAGCTCAACACTCAGAACTACAAAACATGGTCCACATGCATGAAGTCGTATCTCCAAGGCCAATACTTGTGGAATGTTGTGGGAGGCACTGAAGTCAATCCACCTGAGGATGCTACTGCTTTGAAGAAATGAAATATCAAGGCAGGTAAGGCCATGTTTGCAATTAAAACTACAGTTGATGAAGAAATGTTGGAGCATATCAGTATAGCGGAGACACCAAAGGTAGCATGGGACACGTTCACCTCATTTTTCTCAAAGAAAAATGATGCAAGATTGTAGTTTCTATAGAATGAGCTTTTGTTAGTTGGTCAAAGGGAGATGACTATCAACCAATACTTCACCAAGGTAAAAACTCTATGTCGTGAAATCTCTGAATTAGATCCTACTTTCGCTATTTTAGAATCGAGAATGAGGAGAATTATTATTATTGGACTTAAACCTGAATATAAAAGCTTCATTGCTGCTATTCAAGGTTTGGTAGTCCAACCTTCTTTGATTGACCTAAAAAATATGCTTGCCAGTCAAGAAGCATTGGCTAAACAAATGTCGGAGGTAACAATAAAGAATAATAATGAAGAACCGCTCTTTAGTGGCCAAAGAACAGGTCAATCAAAATATCAAAAGAAAGTAGGATCAAAAGGAGATGAAGAAACTCCAAAATGCTCTCAAGTAGGGGGAGCTAGTAAAACTTATCAAAATCACGAGCGTAGAAAAAAGTGTGAATTTATAATTGTGGAAAGGTAGGCCATTATGCCAGATACTGTTGTCGAAAGAATAAGACAACAGAAAGCAATGCAGTCCCCTCCCAGGCTGAGAGCATTAGTGAAAAAGCGTAGGATGCAGAGACATGCTTTGAAGCAGTAGATCCCAACCCCCGACACACATCTAATGCGAAGGAGAATGAAGTGTTGGCTCCCCACGCAAAAGAGCTAAATTATGAAAATGATTGAATTGTCGATTCAGGTTGCTCTAACCATATGACAGGAGATAAGAGGAACCTGCAAAACACATTAGAGTATAAAGGAAGCCGAGTTATTGTAATTGCAAACAACTCAAAGTTGCCAATAGCCCACATTAGCAAAACTATGATAATGCCTTGTTCCAATTCCAATCAAGTGGAGCTGGAGAACGTATTTTATGTGCCTAGAATGAAGAAGAATTTGGTGTCAGTATCTCAATTGACACCAGCAGGTAACTTCGTCGTATTTGGACTTGACGATGTCAAGGTGTACCATAATCTCAAAGTTAATGGTAAGCCGTTGATGGAAAGGTGAAGGATGGACTCCATCTACGTCATGTCAGTAGAGGCTGCTTACGTGAATAAGACACAGAAGAATGAAATAATAAATTTATGGCATGCAATACTTGGTCATGTTAGCTACAGTAAATTGAAGACAATGATAAACAAGTTTATACTTAAGGGGCTGCCTCAACTTGATATTAAAGAAGACATGGTATGTGTTGGTTGCCAATATAGGAAGGCACACCAGCTACCATTCGTGGAGTCCAAATTCAGAGTAAAGCAACCATTAGAGCTGGTGCAGACGTATTTGGTCCTGTCAAGCAATCTTCAATCAGCGGTATACGCTACATGGTGACCTTTTTATCAGTGACTTGTCCAGATATGTTGGAGTATTCTTTATGAAAGAGAAGTTTGAAACAATTATAAAGTTTAAAGAATTCAAAGAACAAGTGAATATGACACTTTTTACCAAGAAAGGGGATGACTGCAAGCTAGAAGGCTTATGCGATGCTGATTATGCAGGAGATCATGATACACGGCAATCAACTACTGGTTACTTGTTCAAACTTGGTTGTGGAGCACTTTCTTAGTGTAGTAAGAGACAACCAACAATTGCATTATCTACCACAAAAGTAGAGTATATAGCAACATCAATGGCAACACAAGAGAAGATGTGGATAAAGCAACTAATAAAGGATTTGCACCAAGAAGTTAACCATGCAGTGGCTTTATACTGCGATGACCAATCTGCAATTCACTTAGTTGAGAATCCAGTATTCCATGCAAGGACCAAGCATGTGGAGGTACATTATCACTTCATTAGAGAAAAGGTACTTCAAGAGGAAATTGAGATGAAGTCAATAAGGACAGAAGATCAAATTACACATATATTCACAAACGGGCTACCTGCAATCAAGCATGCAAAGTTTCAGTAGCAGCTCAGGATGATTGAAAGACCTAGAATAGTTAGTGTTGAGGGGAGTGTTAAAATATAAGCAACATTAACTAATCTAGAGAGTTCTTGAAGCATCACAACAAAAAATATACATGCGTAAATTAGGATTTTCTAAAATTTGTTTTAAATATGTAAATTGTAAATAAATACCATAAAAATAAAGATCTAGAATTAGTCTAGATTTTCTTTAGGTTTAAGGAATTCTAATTCCTTAAGATAAGAATAAACCAAGAAATATCTAGAATCTTTAGAATCCAAGAACAACCTAGATTCATCCTTTTGTTTTAGCTCTAAGGATCTGATACCTATAAATAGGAGGTGTGACCCCATATGTGAGCCAAACAAAGCAAAAAGCCTAGAACCAATTTCTTCAACAATATATAAACTTGCATATTGCAAAATTTAATACTCAAAAGTTGAAATATAAAAATAATTAGGTTTAAATACTACTTTGGTCCCTGTATTTTTTTTGTTTTGATTCATTTTGGTCCTTATACTTTCAAAATGTTCATTTTGGTCCCTATACTTACAACTTTGGTTCATTTTGGTCCTTATACTTTCATAATGATCATTTTGGTCATTGTACTTTCAAAAAGTGACCATTTTAGTCTCTCCATTTTCATTTTTTATTTCATTTTTAGGTATCAAAATGGTCACTTTTTGAAAGTTCAAGGACCAAAATGAACCAAAACTAAAAGTTCAAGGACCAAAATGAACATTTTAAAGGTATAAGGGCCAAAATGAACCAAAGTTGAAAATATAAGGACTAGAATGAATATTTTAAAAACTTAGGGACCAAAATGAACCAAAACAAAAAATACAAGGTCCAAAGTAGTATTTAAACCAAAAAATTAATATATATATTGAAAATTAAAATAAAATATAAATATAAATATTGGAGAATTTTAAAATTGAAAATTAAATTAAAATATAAATATAGCAAAATTAATTTTGTAAATAGCAAAATTAATAAATAAAATGTAAAAGATGAAAATAAATATAAAAGAAAACTTAAAAAAACTAAATAAAAGTGTCTATTTTGGGAATTGAATACACAACCAAGAGGTGGAAGGATAACATGGATGTGCATGACTACTATAGGCCAAAAATGAATTTTGATATATAAAGGAAACATAGTGTATAAAACAGAAACAAAATAGGAATTTGACCCTATTTTCAAAAATATTTCTCAAATTCTAGAAACAAGAAACGAGAACAGTTATCAAACAAATTAGTTTCTTAAAAAAAATGAGAAAAGAAACATGAACCTTATCTAACGGGCCATACTGATGTTTGAGATAAGATAAGATGGAAAGTCTCGTCTCATATAAGTAAATGAAATGTATAGAAATTGAAAAAAAATGAGCCGACCATATTTCAACTCTCTATAAATTAAACTCGATTTCACTATCAATCAATCTAAACAAACTCAAGAAGACAACATGAATTTCAATCAAATCTAAAAAACATGGAATTCGTTGTTGAATATGGATAACTGCCTTCCAAATTCGTCGATTTTTTTTTTTTTTTTTTTTTTTTTTTTTTTTTTTTTAAATTCGTCGATTTTTTTTTTTTTTTTTTTTTTTTTTTTTTTTTTAACTAAAGGGCAATTTGGACCTTTTAAACTTCTTTAGCCCCGGCTAAAATATTGGCAATTTCCCTAAGTAGCAGCCACGCGAGCGGAAACAAACCAATCCCGGTGGTGTTCAAATTGCAAATTCCGGCGACAGTGGTCGGCGAACGGCAGCGGAAGACAAACAGTGGACAACTGTGCAAACGAACGGACACGAGCAACGAACCCACGAGAAACCCAAACTCACGAACCAGACGGACCTGCAGCGCACGAACTCGACCGTTGACGGTGATAGATAGGGTGGCTGCGACGGGAAGGGGCGGCAGTGGACAACAGCGGCGGCAGCAGCAGCTAAATCTAGGGTTAGAGTGAATTTTAGAGTTTCTTCTAAATTAGTCTTTTTGACTCTGATACCATCTAGAATTTGGGGGAATAAAATTGGTTTTTTTTCAATAAAAGGAAAATATTTAACAATTAATATTCATACACAGAAATTCCAACATATACATTCAATTATTTATGAATATTCATACACAGAAATTCCAACATATACATTCAATTATTTATGAATGCATTGTTTATCTATTACTTGGTATAGAGGATAATCAATGCTTTTGTTTCTTTATTGCAGTCATGGCTTTGCGTTCAGTGACTAGAAGGATTGGAAGTAAATTTTTTCCAACGTTTTCTTCTGCAAAACTATTACATTCACATGCTACAAGTTTTGGTTGGTTCCTCTCTCCCTTTCTCTCGCATTATAAAATGGTAGGGGGACTTGAGTCCTACCTATGCTTGTTTTTTCAATTGTCAATGTTAATAATATATCTCAATAGTTGTTATCACTTTTGTATCTTGGAGTTCCATAGCTCTATTTTTAAAAAAGCAATCTTCTAAGTTTTCGGCAGTTAGGAATGATGTTATCTCTCATGAAGTTAATGAGATGATTTCTTTAAACAAAGATCATACTATGAAGGTTTTGGTAGATGGAGAGTTTGTTTTGCATTTCAATGAGTTGGCGCTAGTTGTTTTAATTTCTCCAAGCAAAAAGCAGCAGTCTCAAGTTGTTTCTCCGAAAGGCATGTCAATTTTTTCGAGGAATAAGCTGTCCCAATTAATGTAATTAAACATGATGCTCTCTCTCTTGATTCAAATGAGCATTTAAGTCAGACCTTTGATTCTCCTAGTATGAAAGGAAAGAAGTCATCTGATGACTTAAATTTGGTGGATAAGTTCTCAAAATATGCTTTGTAGGATTCTTCTCTAAAATATGCTTTAGGAAGGGGAAGAGTCAGGCTCCCCTGTTTTTTCATCTCTTAAAGCGGATGATGCACGGTCATTTCCTGAGCACAAAACGTTCACTCCAGTTCTTCCTAAATGCTACTCTTGTAAGCAGTTTTCAACTCCAGATTGATGACTTTAATTCTGATGTTGATGTTTTAGAAGAAAGTTGTGTTTATGCACAAGTTCCAGCCTTGATTTCGAAAAAATCTAAGTTAAACTCTTCAAGTCTTCGCCCAGCTTAAACCATTAACTGCCCTGTTATTTCACTGCCGAACCAAATAGAAGCTTACCAAAGAGGTGCACAACCATTTTGATGTAAGTAGAATGAGGTTAAATTGGGCAATTAGGTAATAGGTTTAGGTTAATTCCCTTTTTACCCCCACTTGTATTAGAACTCTATAAATAGGAGTCTTTCCTCCATGTATGGACAATTAATAAATAAGATTTTCCTTCAAGAATTCTCCAAGATTTGTAGTCTACATCAAATTGGTATTAGAGTGCCTTCGTCAAAGGGGCTTATGATGATCAAGAACACCAACAAGCTTTCCAACCTTCAAACTCGTGATGCGGAAGCATCCTTCTTCACATCTCCTCAAACCGGGAATCGAAGACTTGGTAATTTGAAAACTTTAGTGGGTGGTTTATGGGACAATATGATTTTGATGCAAACCTCAATGGCATGGTTGCAGCAAGATATTGAGAAGTTATCATTGGAAGTGGGAAAGATCAACATTCAATCAAGAACCAACCAGGAAAATCTAAGGATGCAAGAAGTTGTAAGAAATCCACAAAGAAGACAAATTTAGAATTTCAACCAACAATCAATTATCAAAATCATCCGGTAGGTATTCTTCCTCAACAACAAAGACTGGTTCCACACGGGATATGATTTGGACTCTTCAAGTAATGAAGGTTGTCTACAATTCCACAAAAAGACTGGTTCCACACGGGATATGATTTGGACTCTTCAAGTAATGAAGGTTGTCTACAATTCCACAAAAATTATTTTTCGAGGTACCCTCCTAAGAGCAGCGTGCTGCAACCGGGCCATGGTCGAAAGTAAAAAAAAACAAGTAAAAGAAAAAAGAAAAAGTAAAATCCCCATGGCCGAAAGTGGAACAAGGAAACCTGGATTGTTGCCTCGTACAAATCGAAGAGCGGGGTTAAGTGAGCAGAGTCATGCCGATGTGGAATCTTCTCTAAGCAGAGCTTTTGTTCATTTGTCATAAGAAATGGAACTCTCTAGGTTTCGAAGTTCTCTCAATACTTTTTTTTTTTCTTTGTAGATAACCTGTTGGATTGTTTGCGAGCTGGGATCGCCTTTATGCAAAGGCCAAGGTCCCTAAACCACGGAGCTAAGGCCATCAAGTGGGGAGCAAGATTGAAAAATTCAATACTATTTTGAGGAAGGTAGTCGTACCAATCTTCTCCTAAGCAGTCGTGATATGTTGGTGGAGACAATGGCATGGGGCTGGATAGATAAGCATCCATGCTGGCATCCGATGGTAGAGCAACAACGATCGTGGAGTGTTTGGTACAGGGGCAAAAGACGATATATTTGGTAAAGGAAGATGGCTCAATAATGTTGTTGCTTCTAATGGATGGATTTGTGTTGGTAGCTGAGGGAGGAACATTGAATCGATATTTTCATCCTTGCTCTTGAGATTGTATTGTTTAAAGATTCATGTTTCTTCTTTTTGTTTCCTCGTATTTTTCGCGCTAGTTTCTTTTCATTTTATCAATGAAAAGTTGTGTTTCCTTTAAAAAAAAATCCAACTTAGTACACCTGCACATTTGCTATGGAGAAATCAAGGGTTACCCATTTATCCCTCTTCTAAATTTTAATAAGGTACGATTTATGCTGTGATGTTTTGCTCAAATTTCTTGGAAATTACTTTTCTGCCTGTTTTTGGCATTTGCGATTTTCGATTTTGGTTCTGGTTTTTGATTTGTTAGGATTTGTTAGGATTAGAGTAACACTCGCATGAATTCTAAGTGAAAAAAATGGTTTCGATCTGTCGAAGTTTAACTTATGGTATTTGCCTATAATATCAAATGATTACGTAAGATTTGGGAAAGATAACATTTATTCCCAGTGTTCGTCTTGGCTGAGATTCCACAAAGAAAGTAAAAAAAATCGATGGTCTGGATGTGCGATGAAAAAAAAGAAATTTATATTCGAATCTCAAGGTTGATCTCGATCGGGAAGGACCGAGAAAAACTATTATAACGAATTACCTAAATGAGTGCTAATTGTGTAATGAAAACTTTCCGATGTTATTTTTGACATATTCTCGAGGGTTATCTCAAAATCTCATCAAGTGGGAGATCATTTTCCTCCCAATCTTCAAGGGGAAGCAATTGGAGCTGGAAACATCAAGGCAAAGAAGCAGCTTTGTTAGCCATGCGGGGTTAGGTGGTTTTTCAACGAGAAAAAAGTTCTTTGGGGAACAATTTTTGCTACCAAATATCAACTCTCAAATACCAAAATTTTATCTAATATTGAATTTAAGTAGTTTATTGCACCAACTCTTATTTTTATACAAATGCAGAAAATTTCAAATTGTTATACTAAAATTTAAAGTAGTAAATGAGACATTGTTGACGTAAACTTGTTGAAGGGAAGTTTACTGTATACTTAAACGTGATTTCACACTCACTATGCTAACATCTAACTATTAACGATTAATTTTGGCAAGTGATTGTTGACAATTCTTGTTTTAGACTTCAAATTAGTTTGGTGTGAACTTAAACTCTTATAGTAACTTGCATGGTATAATATATATATATATATATTATTTTTTTTAAAATTTAATTTAATTTTTTTTTAATCAATTGGTACTTTTTACAGGATTCAAAGAGGTGCCCGAAGAGGAAAAAAGCCGACTAGTTGGTAATGTCTTCAGCAATGTTGCTTCAAATTATGATCTGATGAATGATTTGATGAGTGGTGGATTGCATAGATTGTGGAAAGACAGGTGCAACTTTTTTAACTGGAATTTCATTCTCTCACCCATGTGACATATTTTCTTCTCTCTCTGAGGGCTTGAGGATCTTATCCTTCATCCGCCTTTTGTGATAAAAGATGGTTTTGTGGCAAGCGGGTGTATGCGCTATTTTGTGGGGGCTTTGGGTGTGAGAACAACATAATCTTTAGAAGGTTTGATAGTTCTTTAGTGATGTTTGGTCCATTGTTAGATTTTTTGTTTCTCTCTGGGCCTAATTTTTAGGCTTTTTTGTAATAATTTGCATGGTCTTATTTCTCTTAACTGCAGCTCGCTCTTGTAGTTCGGGTCCTTTTTGTGGGTATTTTTGGCCGGTGTATTCTTTCACATTTTCCCAATGAAATTCAAGTTTTCCTATAGAAAGAACATTTTCTTCTCTGTCTCTCTCTCTTATTATTTTTGTTTGATACAGACTTGTTTCCGAGCTAAATCCTTTTCCTGGAATGAAGCATCTTGATGTGGCTGGTGGTACAGGTAAACAAACTATTTGAATTATCTTTGTTATTTTTATTTTACTAATGTGATATCAATTCTCGTGATTGTCATAATTTGAAATTGTTGATATGCCAACTTTGATTAAGAAGAGATATATTCTGTACCTTCTTCTTCTTCTTGTTTTTCTTTTTTTTTTTTTTTTATAAGAAACAATTTCATCGATGAATGAAATATCCAAAGAGTACAAAAGGGATAAACCCAAAAGGGAAATCACCCAAAAACAATTAAATGCAGAACCCAAAAAAGAAATATACAATCAAGGATGTACAAAGAAAGGATAGTTAAAAGATACAAGCCAATCCAAAAAAGATGTGATTCAATTGATGCAGTCTGGACCAAAAAAACAAAAGCAGCACTACGATCTTGAGGAAGAAGTGCATCAAAACGATTATGACCAATACTCCATGAAGCCCACTTGAGAGGAAAGAGTTCCATCTATAACAGAGCTGATATCCCAAAACTCTGGTGTCATATTGATAAAGACCCCTCTCTAAGCAATGATTGTGCTTTTTTGTCATATGAAACAAAGCTTTCTAGATTCCGTACTTCTCTCAAGCCTCTTTTTTTCTTTGCTGAAAACTAGTTGGGATCGCCTTAATGCAAAGACCAAGATCTCCAAGCCAAGGGGCCAAAGCAATCAAATGTGGAGCTAGGTTAAAATGACCCACAATTGAAGGATGGACAATTGTACCAGTTTTCCCCCATGTGATCATAGATGGAAGAGGGATGTGGAGAATCAGGTAGCTTAGGAATGGGGCTAGACAAATAGGCATTAGTGTTGACGTCCGATGGTAAAGCAATGATGGCGGTGGAGTGCTTGATGCTGGGGTGGAAGATAGTATGTTTGTCGGGAAAGGGGTGAATGTGTGTTGGTGGTACTTGAAGAGGGTTTCAGGATTGGGAGGGGAAAAGGAAGGTTTTTTGGAGGGTGGAGAAGAAAGCAATGGGGCTATTGATGAAGGGTGGAAAAGCTTGTTAATGGGCGAAGAAGTAGATGGAGAAGGGGAAGGGTTGTTGGTTTGACAGAGGGTGATGGAAAGTTATGGAAAACGGATGGAGAAGGTTGCTTTAGGGAGTCACATTGTTCATATGGGACAATTGATGGGGAGGGATGGGATAAGTCAGATAAAAGCTGGTACTTTTCAGAAGTAGTGTGCGGTAAGTCTTTGATTGGTAGAGGGTTTGGTAATGTCAGTTGTAGCTGGCGTGTAGAGGGGGATAAGGTCTAATTTGATGGAGGAGAATCGGCTAATAAAGGTACATCAGAAGGAAGGCGGTTGGCTTCTCGATAGTACTGTTGTTTAGCCGTGTCGTTGGTGAGATGATGTGGTTTTGTTCTTTGTGCAGGGGGAGGGGAAAGTGGGCATCCACACACGGTTGTTCGCGCGCCAGCCAGGAATCACACCATGCTTCTCAGCAATGTACCGTATGTGAGGTAAAGCTTTGAAAAGGGGTTAATGTGGACGGAAATAAACTCTATGGACGAAGAAGGAAGGAGGATAGTGCCTGGTAAAAACCCATGTTGATTTTTCTTCACTTTCAAACAAACTTCCATCATGTCCATACGAGATAAAGTCTTCTTTACTACTTCCAAAAAACCCCCACAAAGATCACCAATAAATTTAAAGGAATCAAAAGCCCATCTATCAATGGGAAGATTTCTAACTTTTATCCATCCTCCATATGAAGGTATCGTCTGATTTCTGTAGTATGCCTCAATGCTCCATGGTTTGAATTTCACCTTGAAAGATCCAACCTTATACTAGTCACGTATATTGCTTAAAATCAAGCCTTGTTCCTTACTTTCAACTGCTAAGATGGCTTTGTTGGGTTGTAGTGGGCGGATGGATCCAAAGTTGAACACTTCCCTTTGTAGAGCCCTAAGAATTTCTAACCAATCGTCTTGGAAGTTTTGGCGGATGATGATGATGGCTGTATCAAGCTGCAAGTTTGCTAGATTGGGGAGGAGATGAACAAGGTAGTTCACAATTGACAAAGAAAGGAAATAAATACAACAAAGCTTCAGGTCTGGATGGATATACTGTGGAGTTCCTCTTGAAATTTTGGGATCACTTTAAGGAGGATTTTATGAGCCTATTTGCAGAATTTTATGAGAATGGGAAGCTGAACGCTTGTGTTAAAGAAAACTTTATTTGTTTGATACCCAAAGAAGATGCTGTCTTTGTAAAGGATTTTAGGCCTATCAGGCTAACCACATTAATGTATAAATCAGTTTCAAAAGTGCCGAGAGACTCAAGAAAATAATGCCTAGTATCATTGCTCCTTATCAAAGTGCTTTCATTGAGCGCCGACAAATCCTAGATCTAGTGCTGATTGCAAATGAAGCGGTGGAGAGTTATCGGTCAAAAAAGAGAAAAGGGTGGATTCTCAAGTTAGATATGGAAAAGGCTTTCGATCGAGTTGATTGGGCATTCCTTGAAAAAGTTCTTAAAGGAAAGAACTTTGATCCTCATTGGATCTCATGGATAATGGGCTGTGTTACTGAACCAAAATTCTCCATTTTCATCCATGGAAGAATGAGAGGTAGAATTTCGGCTACTAGGGGAATTTGCCAAGGAGATCCACTTTCACCCTTCCTCTTCCTCCTTGTTAGTGAAGTATTGAGTGCTTTCATAATGAGACTTCAGGAGAAAGGCTTGTATGAAGGGTTTACGGTGGGAAAAGAATGAACTCACATTTCTATTCTTCAGTTTGCTGATGACACATTGAGATTCTGTATGTTTGAAGACAAAATGATAGACAATTTGAGGAAGACCATCGAGTTGTTTGAATGGTGCTCCGGTCAAAAGGTGAATTGGAAAAAATCAGCCTTATGTGGGGTTAACGTGGAGGATCATAAGGTGCTTTCAGTAGCTTCTCGATTGGATTGTAAAGTGGCTCATCTGCCTTTCTTGTATCTTGGCTTTTCTTTGGGAGGCTACCCTAAAAAGGTATCCTTTTGACAGTGTGTTATAGACAAAATTCATTCCAAATTAGAGAAATGGTAAAGGTATAACTTATCTCGTGGGGGAAGGACCACTCTTTGCAAGTCAGTCCTTTCTAACCTCCCTACTTACTGTATGTCCTCCTTTCTAATGCCTGAAAAGGTAGTTGTATTCATGGAGTGCATCTTGAGGAATTTTTTCTGGGAGGGCCACAAAGGAGGAAAATTAAATCATCTGGTAAAATGGGAGCTAGTTACTCCATCTCAACAGGATGGAGGCCTTGGTTTTGGAGATTTGAAGGCTAGAAATTTGGCTTTGTTAGCTAAATGGGACTGGCGGTACTTCAACGAAGAAAGCTCATTTTGGTGTCAGGTAGTAATAAGTATCCACGATATAGATTTGTTTAATTGGCACACACCCAGTAAGTCAAGTCTCAGTTTACGTAGTCTATGGATTAATATGTCTAGATCCTGGATGAAAGTTGAAGCTTTGGCTATTTACAAGATTGGTAATGGCACAAAAATAGAGTTGATTTTTGGAATGATCCATGGATTGACAAGTTGCCTTTGTCTGTGCTTTTTTCTTGCCTTTTTCGGATTGCTCTTAATCCTAAATGGTTGGTTGCTGATCATTGGGACCATGTTTCTACCTCATGGTCAGTTTTCTTTCGAAGACTTTTAAAAGAGGAGGAGATCATCGAATTTCAAAGGCTTATAGGTTTGCTTTCAGATTATAGGGTGGTGGACAGCCCTGATAAAAGATTTTGGGCTCTAGAAGCTAGTGGGATTTTTTTAGTAAAATCTCTCGTTTCTTATTTGTCTGTTTCTTCCCCCTAGATAAGCAGGTAGAGAAAGCTCTTTGGAGATCCAAGTGTCCACGGCGTGTCAATATCACAGTTTGGATAATGCTTTTCGGTGTCCTAAATTGTGCTTCGGTTTTGCAAAGGAAACTCCCATCCCATTGCTTGTCTCCTTCAATTTGCCCTCACTGTACAGCAGCTTTTGAAGACCTCCAGCACCTGTTTTTTGATTGCTGTTACACTGGTAAATGTTGGCAAAGTCTTTTCGGCATTTTTGAATTAAGCTGGGTTTTTGGCAGCAATTTTCATGAAAATGTGTTGCAGATTCTGATTGGTCCAGTGCTGAAACTTGGCCCTCATTTACTATGGAGCAACGCAGTCAAAGCCTTGTTAGCAGAATTATGGTTTGAAAGGAATCAAAGAGTCTTCAAAGATAAAGCAACTCCTTGGTTGGATCGTTTCGAGATAGCTAGACTTAATGCTTCCTCTTGGTGCACTTTATCCAAATTTTTTGAAGAATTTTCAGTTCAGGATGTCAGTCTAAATTGGAGGGCATTCTCTCAACCAGCTATTTAATTTTGAGCTTCTCATTAGGATTTTTTGTTTAACTAGTTTACTTTTGTATTTTGCTTCTATAGCTTATTGGTTTGTACTGCATAGGTGTCCAATGAGTTTGTGGTTGTATTTTCTTTTGTCCATTGAGTTGGGGATGTATTTTCTTATCTACATGTTGAAGTTTTTAGATTTTATTGGAAATGATGAAGGTGCTAAAGGGGAGTCAACCTAGTTGAGATTCCAGGATGCATCTGCTGATCCTTGGTTCTTGTACTTTGAGCATCAGTCTCATTTCATTATTTCAATGAAGAGGCTTATTTCCGTTTCAAAAAAAAAAGAGAACCAACAAAGGAAAGTAAGAAAACGTACCGCTTCTTGGAGAGGAAAGTACAAAACGTCTTGTTTTTTTTTTCTCTCTCTTTTCGGGGTGAAAACTTTTAATCCAAAGTTAGGGATGAAATTTGCATCTTTTGTTCTTCCTGACTAAAAGATCATTATATTAATGTGTTATATACTTATATGCACTGAATGTGAGAGAGAGAGAGCCTTATTCTTCATTTTTTTCCCATTTCTTTTATAAATTTCTTCTTTGCGCCTCATTAGTTTATTCTGATTGATAAAGCCTGTGTTTTCAATGTTTTTGCATTTCTATTTCTTCTTAAAAGAAAACAAGGCTTTTCAATGTTTTCATTAATGAAATGAAAATTTCGATTTTCTTTCTGCATTTCTATTAAAGAACAATCTTAATTTTTAGTTACTTTATCTTTTGTGGGTGCAATATTTCTTTGGTTATCTTCCATTTGTAACCCATTTGAAACTATCAATGGAAGTTCTCTTTAGATGTTAGTAACCTTGAATATCAAAGCGATAACTTCTTGTTCATCATGTGAACTTCTGTCTCTTTTGTGCTTAAAAGATGTGACAATGATTAGATGTCATATTAATTTCTCACATATTGCAGGTGATGTTGCTTTCAGGATTCTAGACAGTATTAATGATGTGAAACGTAGAGCAATGCAAAATGTTCGGGAAGATGATTTGCAGGAACAAACTCAAATATATGTTTGTGACATCAACCCACATATGTTAAACGTTGGTAAAAAGAGAGCCATTGAGAAGGGTAAATATTCAATAAGCATGGAACTGTCTGCATTTTCTGAATGAAATTTGTTGTCAGGAAAATATTATCATAATGTTTACAACTTATAGGTCTGGGAGAAGAAGGATCTCTTATATGGGTGGAAGGAGATGCAGAAGCTTTAAGTTTTCAAGATAATACAATGGATGGTTACACAATTGCATTTGGAATTAGGAATGTTACTCACATTGAAAAAGTTCTAGATGAAGCTTATAGGTAAACTCTATTTTCTCAAGAAATTTTCTTCTTCTTATATTAAATCCTATGCAAAAATGAATTTTTTATGTTGAATGAGACCGATATTGGTATAGAGGATGTGTATAAGGTTGCCTTTTATTGAGATTGCATTTAACCCCCTCTAGAATTCCACTAGGAGATATCGAGCCATTTGAGGGTTTCAATGGGACAACTGATGCCCAATTGACAGACCATTTTGATGGGACCCTCCATGATGTCAGTTAATGAAGGGACTCCTTTTGTGCTTTTGCATGGTAGGGTGGGAGCATGTTACACCACGTGAGATGCCAACCATGACCATACAAAACAACATTGTCCTTAATGAAAGATTGTGTAGAGACCACTAGGTATGCCAAATGCTGGAAAGGCTTTTTTTTGCCATCTTGATGGCGTGGGTAGGGACTCTTGGGGGATGTTTGAGAATATTTTGTTGTATCCTCCTCGAAGGGAGAAGGCAAAAGTCCTTTGGTAGGCTTGGTATTTTGCTATTGTGTGGGGGATTTGGCTTGAGAGGATTCTAGAGTTTTTAGTGAGGGTGAAAGATCTAAAGAGTTTTGAGAGTTGATTAGGTTTGATGCTTGGTGTGGGCTTCTGTGACTAAAGTTTTGTTTGTAACGATTATGAGCTATGTTTCATTCTTTTGGATTGGAGGCCCTTTGTGTGGTCTGTTGGGCATGTTCTATTGGATTGTATTTTTTATGATCTTGTATATTCTATCATTTTTTTTCATAAAAGCTCGGTTCTTATTAGAAAAAAGGTGGTTTATGGCTTGGCCTAACCTCATTATAGGATTAGGAGTTGAGTGAAAATGAGGAGGGTAAACTTTTTGGCTTTCTTGGCTGCACTAGCTTGTTTAAGTTGGGGTTGTTGAAGTAGATGTAAGGGAGCTGATTGTAAGTATCTAATCCCTTCATTGTATTTGTCTTCGACACTTCTTCTTTGAGGATCTTTTGTTGGTTGTAGATTGAAATAGGGAGGAATGGAGTTTGATTTATTCGTTGTGAGCATGACAGGCGAAATGAGGTACGCTCGTTGAAGGATCAAGGGACATCCCCATTATTGCAATTGAAAGAAAGCTCCATGTGTGAACCTTCAAGGTTAATGATGTCTTCATGCAACGATGAGACTCTTAAAGAAGACAAAGCATCGAAAGTGATTATTTCAAATTTCAGATTTGAATGGTTCAATTTTTTTGGAAAAGGAAGGGTCAACCAATAAGAGGATTCTAATGGAGTTAATTTGAGGAACAGGGGCAAAAATTTCTTGATAATAAATTTTATAGGTTTGAGTGAACCCATTAGCAACAAGTCTGACTTTATACATTTCAATACTACTGTCGGCTTTACACTTTACAGTGAACACCCATTTCCATCCCACTATTTTCTTATCCTTTGGTAGTTCAACTATGTCCTACGTACAATTTTGTTTCGCATTTTATCTCTTCCATCATTGCTAATTTCCAATTCGAATCATTTAAGGCCTCCTATATGTTCCTTGGAACAAATAGGTTAGTTATCTTAGAGGTGAAGGCTTTATGACTATCAGACAACTTATGGTAGGAAAGATAGTCTACAATAGGATATTTGGTGGACTTACGGGTACTTTTTCTATGGGCAATTGGGATATCAAGATCATTGATAACAAGTAAATTAGGATGAAGAGATGAAGAAATAGGAGAATTAGGAATAGAGCATATGTTAATTGGATCTTTAGAATCATTCGGTGGAACATTAAATCGATGTTGTGGTGAGTAAACTATCTAGTCTTTATTCTTTTGATTCAAGGTCATTATAGTATAAAATTGAAGTTCAAAATTTCGACATGTCAAATCTTTTTGTAGTGTTTCTCCCTTTGAAGAAGAGTTTTCCACTCCGGGCATCAAGGTACTAGAACTTGTAACTTTAGGATAAATGATGTTTAGGAAGAGGAGAACTACCCCAAAAATTATCTTCCAAATTGGACATCCCCCCTGAAGAGGATTTTGGCTAAAAAAAAGGTTGATTTTCCAAGAAAGACACCTCCATACTCTCAAAATATTTGTTGGTCATAGGGTCAAAACATTTGGAAGCCTTTTTGTGAGAAACATAACCGACAAAAATGCATTTACTAGCTCGAGGATCAAGTTTAGACCGAAAAAGGTTAGGAGTATGAACATAAGTGGTACACCCAAATAATTTGATTGGTAGATCAGAGAATAGATGGATAGTGGGAAAAAACTCTTTGAAGTGATTCAGAGGAGTTTTAAAATTCAAATTTTTAGTTGGCATTCGATGGATAAGATAAGCAGCTGTGAGGTTTGCATCATCCCACAAATATTTTCGAACGTGCATAGAAAACATAAGGGCACGAACAACTTCAAGTAAATGTCTATTTTTCAGTTCAGCAATACTATTTTGCTGAGGAGTGTCCCGACACATAGCTTGATGGAGAATTCCCTTATCTTGTAGAAAATCAGTGAGGTTTTCATTGAAATATTCGGTGCCTTTATCAGAATGTTAAATTCGGATTTTAGTTTGAAATTGAGTTGCAATCATATTGTAAAAACGAACAAAAACCTTTTACCTTTAACTTTTTTGTTAACAGATAGATCCAAGTTAAACGAGTGTGATCATCTATGAAGGTAACAAACCATCGCTTCAAAACTTTAGACGGTCCCCAAACATCACTATGAATTAAGTAAAATGGTGAAGAAGCCTTGTAAGGTGTAGGCAAATAAGTGGACCGATGATGTTTGGCAGAAACACAACTTTCACATTGAAAATTAGAATAATCGACTCCTTTAAATAAATTTGGAAACAAGTACTTTAAGTAAAAGAAATTGGGATGTCCTAATCTATGATGCCAAAGCAGTATAGTTTCTTTAATAGAAGAAGAATTAATACTACTTAGGCCCTGAACTTTTTTATGACTAGTAGAAACTTCCTCAAAGTACTATACCATCAAGCTAAGAAGCACGGATACGGATACGAGACACGGATACGACACGACACGGACACGGCGACACGCCATATTTTAAATATCTAGGATACGACACGGCAAGGACACGTTTATTAAAATATACATTTTTTAAAATATATATCATTTACATACCAAAATAAAATTGAAAGTATATGGGTTGATACAGTTATATGCTTAAAAGACTAGCCTTTGATGTAGTGTTCTAAGTCAACAAGTGTTCAATGCGTGTCTAACACATTTGTTGCACTAACAAGTGCCCGATACGTGTTGAACAAGTGTTGACGTGTCGGACACTACACGGACACGCTAGCCAAACTAAAGTGTCCGTGCTTCTTAGCCATCAAGCATCCTAGCACATCCAATCATCTCCCCCGAGTCTTGATCTTGAAAGATACAATGACATTCAAAGAAGGTAACATGACAGTTAGCATCCTTAGAATTTTACTGACAGATAATAAATTGTTGGTTAATTTAGGAACATGAAGGACAAAATGTAAAGTACTTTTTTCAGTGAAACAAATAGTTCCTTTTCTTGCATTAGAGATGAAGCTACCATCGACAATACAAATCTTTTCATTGCAATACAAAGGAGAGTATGATTCAAATAGCTGAGAATAACTATGGTCAGAAGCTTTGGAATCTACAGAGATGAATTGAGATAAGAAAGAACTTGAGGGGGATTACCTGATTGTGCCAAGGAAACACTAGGATTACTAGATGATGAATTAGTCTTTAGCAGCTTTAGAATTTGATCAATTTGCTCTTTATTAAAAGGGTTAAGAGTCAACTATATTAGCATTAGGAATATTCTGATTGGAATTCTTTTCACCTTGCTTCGAACTCTTCCAATTGGCAGGTTTTCCATGAAGTTTCCAATACGTTTCACGCGTATGTCGAGGTTTGTTGCAGTATTTGTACCAAATACGAGGTTTTTCATGTGTCTTGTTTGACTGATCAGAAGCCTTCATTGCAATATTTTCAATCACCATCCCAGAACTTTCAACTGAATCAATAGTCTTTTTTCCAATCATAACATTTAAGCGACTTACTTCCCTGCGAACTTCAGAAAATACATTATTAATAGTTGGAATAGTGGTTTTTTCAATTATCCTACCTCTAACCTCATCAAACTCAACATTGAGGCCTGCAAGAAATTGGTAAATACGACCATCTTCCACAATTTTCCTATAGTGCTTTTAATCCTCTGTTGACTTCCATTCATACGTATGAAGAGGTCAAGTTCTTGCCAAAAACTTTTTAACGAGTGAAAATATTGAGTAATTGAACTACCTCCTTATCGTATATCACTCTATTTAAGGTTTAACTCAAACACTTGTGACTGGTTTCCCAAATCAGAATACATCTTAGTCACACTAACCCATAATTCCTTGGCAGTAGAGTAATACATATAGTTACAACTAATATCCTCTACCATGGAATTTACGAGCCAAGTCATTACCATTGAGTTTTCAGCATTCCACTTTGCAAACGAAGGGTCTTTTGTCTCTGGTGCGGTTTTTTCTCCCGTAATGTAACCAATCTTTCCTTGTCCTTGAATATACATCCGAACGCTTTGGGACCAACGAAGAAAATTATCCCCATTAAGTCGAATGGAGGTTATTAGGACAGTAGGACTTTTGGAGTGGATTCGATTGTCTGAAACTTTAGCAATAGATGACTTATTATCGGACATTATTGCTGAAAGTAAAGAAAAATCAAACTAAAACCAATAAACAATGAACTGGAAGAAGAAAAGTAGGGCAAAAACATCGGTGGCGGTCGATTGCTAGATCTAGCGACGGTGGCCAGCGATCGGCAGCGGAGCATGGACAGAAATGGATGACTGTTTAGATTCAGCAATTGCAAATAGCTTGGGAAAACACTTGTGGAAAGCTGCGGTCCCATTCCAGTGGTCAAGCCAAAAGGATGTGGATTGACCATTCCCAACAAAGCATTGAACATTGGTAAGAATGATGTCCATCTGTTTGCTAATGTGGAGCCAAAATGTTGTTTTCAGACTTTTCAACTTCTAGGTATCACCGACAGAACAATCACAACCACTTGTCTTGTCTCAAATCCTTCTTAGTCAAAAACTCGAGGGGAATGTCTCGTGATTTGAGTAGTGTAGATGGAGAGACGTGCTAGAATCTAGAGGGCAAATGATCGTCTCTTTTCTACCTTTTATGCAGAGCTTAGTTTTATTATGATTATTGTTTTTTTTCCCCTTAATTTTTAAAGGAAACAATTTTTTTTTTTGATATTTGAAAAGATATATGGAACAAAGAGAGCTGCCCACTCGCCAAATAAGGAACTTATTGTTACAAATTTCATTGCTTTTTTTTTTTTTTTTTTTTTTTTTTTTTTTTGAAAAGGATACGAACAAATTTCGTTGCTACTATAACCAGCAACAGCAAAAATATAGGATAAGAAAAGCTGTCTAGAGGATTTGGATTCATTCATATCAAACCACTCACCAGATAAGGAACTTATTGTCAAAATTTGCTGATTTCTTTCCTACCATGATTCTATAGTGAGCCCTTTTTATCCAAAGACTTTTGTTGTAAGTATTCTCTTTTCTGATACAGTCTATTAGATAGCTATGTGTAATAATCTCTTTTGGCACTTGAACGTTGAGATGACTCGTCTTCACTCTCTCCCCTTTGATAATGATTAATTTTCATTTCTTGAACTATCTACAAGAAATGCTAATGTTCTTCTCTTACTTTTCTTTGGAAATAGTGTTTTACTTACTAAGTGTGTTTGTTTACAGGGTTCTAAGACGAGGAGGAAGATTTCTTTGCCTCGAGCTAAGCCATGTTGAAGCTCCGATATTTAAGGAATTGTATGTAACTTTTACACTTTTAATAAGGGAAAATTTAATATTTTATTATTTTAATGATAGTGATCTACAAACTTTAACTGGGTCTCACATCGATCTACAAACTCCAATGATGTGATGAACTTTAACCTTATTTTTAGAATTTGTTCAAAATTTCTCATTAGCTTTTCTATTATATTGATTTTTCTAATGGAGCCCCTTTGAAACTTTAAGTTGAATTTTGGCCTTGAAAATTGATGTTGAAAAATGATTGGAACTCCTTGGATAAAGTTTTTGGAAAAGAAAGGTTTTGGGTTGAATGGACAGCTTGGATGTGGAATTGTATTAGGACGGTTAACTTCTCAATTTTTGTTTATGGTAGGCCGAGAGGTAAGATTTTTGTTATGAGGGAACTTTGGCAAGGCGAGGTGGCATTTGCCCTTCTTTTTTGTGGTGGATGTCCATGTCCTAAGTAGATTAGTGTCAGCAGGAGCAGAGACGTGGGAGATTGAGGGGCTTAATGTGGGTAAAGAATTTGTTCACCTTTCTCATCTGATAACCCTCTCTTTCTTTTATTCGGTTCAAGAAAGAACTTTTGTTAATCTTAATACTTTTTATCCCTTTTTGAAGTGATCCTGACATTAAGATTTGTAGAGGTAAGTGTACTCTATAATTTAGAGAATAAATCTAAAGTATTCTGTTCATAAGACTTAAGTTACATATATATATATAAGAGCCCTAGAAACCCTAATCTAGAGAATATGAAATTACAATAAAAGACTATATACATTAAAATACATATTATAACACTCCCCCTCAAGCTGGAGCAAATATGTCAATCATGCCCAGCTTGTTACATAGATAGTTTATTCTTGCTCCGTTCACAGCTTTGGTAAGAATATCTCCCAATTGTTCTCCAGTCTTCACATATCCTGTAGATATCACTCCTTCTTGTATTTTCTCACGAATGAAATGACAATCCACTTCAATATGTTTAGTTCGTTCATGAAACACTGGGTTGGACGCAATGTGCAAAGCAGCTTGGTTATCACACCATAATGTAGTTGGCACGGTAACGCTGAAGCCCATCTCAGATAAAAGTTGGTGTATCCACATTATCTCACAAAGATTGTGCCATAACTCTATATTCTGACTCCATACTCGAACGTGAAACTACATTCTGTTTCTTACTTTTCCACGACACTAAGTTTCCTCCAACAAAAACAGTCGTCGATCTCCTATCTTCTCGAGATCCAGCCCAATCAGCATCTGAAAAACATTCAACCCTTGTGTGACCATGATCTTTATATAAGATCTCACGTTCAAGTGCAGCTTTCAGATAACATAAAATTTGTTCTACTGCAGCCCAATGATCTACTGTAGGAGAAGACATAAACTGACTCACTATACTCACAGCATAACCAATGTCTGGTCGTGTCACTGTTAAGTAGTTCAACTTCCCAACTAGTCTTCTATATCTCTCAGGGTCTTTAAACAATTCACCTTCTTTAGCAAGTAGCAAATTTGGTATCATCGGAGTACTACATGGTTTGACTCCTAGTTTTTCAGTCTCAGACAACAAATCAAGTACATATTTCCGTTGTGATAGATAAATACCTTTCTTGCTCCTCATTACTTCAATACCCAAGAAATATTTCAATTCTCCCAAATCTTTAGTATGAAACTGACCCAGAAGAAAAGTTTTAAGAGAAGATATACCTGATACATTGTTGCCAGTGATAACGATATCATCAACATACACAACTAGCAAAGTAATACCATTATCAGATCGTCGATAAAATACAGAATGATCAGACGTACTTTTCTTCATACCAAAACATTCGAGGGCTTGACTAAAGTTACCAAACCATGCACGAGGGCTCTGTTTCAATCCATACAAAGATTTTCGAAGTCGACACACTTTATCACTCTCCCCCTAAGCAACAAACCCAGGTGGTTGCTCCATATAAACTTCCTCTTGAAGATCACCATGCAGAAAAGCATTCTTGATATCAAGTTGATGCAAAGACCAATTGTGAGTAGCAGTCATGGAAAGAAACAATCGAATGGAAGTTAATTTGGCAACAGGAGAAAAAGGTCAGAATAATCAGTCCCATAGATTTGGGCATAACCCTTGGCAACAAGACGAGCTTTCAGACGAGCCACTGTGCCATCAGAAAACACCCATTTACACCCAATTGCCTTCTTATCTGCCGGATGAGAGACTAAATCCCAAGTACCATTGTCATCCAAAGCAGTCATTTCCTCAATCATTGCACTATGCCACCCAAGATGGGATAAAGCTTCATGAACAGAGTTAGGAATAGAGGTGGAATCAAAAGAAGTAAGAAAGGAATAAGTGGGAGGAGACAACTGGTTATACGAAACAAATGAAGAAATAGGATAAGTACAAGTGCGCTTACCTTTCCGAAGGGCAATAGGAAGATCATCACTCGGTCTTGGATCAGATGTCGAAGAAGTCAGAGGTGTAGGACATGTGCCTGAAGGTTGTTGAGGAGGCTGCCTGGAGAAGACTCGAGTAACAGGTGGGTGAGACCGAAGAGATATAGAAGACGACGAAGGAAGAGATGGTGTAGGGACGGTAACCTCGGTAATCTCATAAATCAAAAGATCATTATCCTCTCCTTGACAAGGACTTGACGGTGAAGGACTAAAGGGTATATCTTCAAAAAACGTAATATCAAGAGATACAAGATATCTGTTAAGAGTAGGAGAGTAACAACGATAACCCTTTTGAACACGTGAATAGCCTAAGAATATGCATTTCAAAGATTTTGAATCTAACTTAGTATGATGAGGACGAACATCCCGAGCAAAACAGACACAACCAAAGACCTTAGGAAGAGGTTGAGCCATCTGCCAAAGTGACAGATGGGGATGAGGTAGGGGACAAAGGGCTAGAAAACAAGTTAGAATTACCTGTCATATGAGCAGTGGCACCAGAGTCTATGACCCATTTGGTAGATGATGTAAGGAGACATTTTGTATTACCCGTCTCAGCAATGGTGGCAATAGGAGTCGATGAAGAAGATGCCTGTAGGGGTTCCTAGAATACTTGGAATTTAGCAAAGTTGTCGGTAGAGATAGTAACGTCGGCAGAGATAGTAACAGACTTCTCAGGCATATCAGTGGTGGAAGCTATCTGAGCATGCTGAGATCTCTGAGTCTTATACAGCAGCTTTCGACAATCACGTTTCAGATGGTCTGGCTTACGACAGTAATGACAGACGATCTCCTGAGACTCTGATTTCCGACTATCATAGGTAGGCTTTTGAAAATTGTTGGTCATCCCTGAAGTAGCTCGAGAGTGATCATTCTTGCCTATAAGAGCACTGCTCGATTGAGACACAGAAGAACCAGATTGAGAACTCTCAATACGAAGAACACGACTGAAGGCGTCATCTAGCGATGGAATGTCAGAATCAGAGAGAATATGTGTTTTAGCCATGCCAAATTCAGGTAAAAGCCCATTCAAAAATATCATAACAGCCATCTTTTCTCATTGAGCTTGTTGAACTTTGACATCAGGGCTAAAAGGTAATAATAAAGCAAGTTCAGCGGCTATCTTCTTAAATCTCATAAAGTAGTTTGTAACAGATTCTGCTTTCTGTTCGGCTCGAAAATATTGCATGCAAACGTCAAACATCCGATGGACGTGTTCTTTCCCAGAGTAAAGAAAGTCCAAGAACCCTAAAAGTTCCTTCACAGAATTACAATGATCTACCAAGCCAACAACCTCACTCTTAATGGAGTTCTTAATCTGAAGATAAAGGCGAGCGTCATCGCGAAACCAACCTTTTTTCGTATCATCCGTCGGTGGATCCTTAGTCACATGATCATCCATATCAGTACTAAGTAAGTAAAACTGAATTGTTCGTTGCCAATCATAGTAATTAGATCCATTCAACTTGTGTTCGGTGATCTTTGATGTTAAGGGAAGTACATTAGACACCACCATATGCTTTGGTTCAGCCATGACAAATTACCACACAATTGGTAGATCTCGAAAGCAGAATACCAACCAAAAAAGAGGATGACCCAAAGAGCCGAAATAAAGAACAGCCCCAAAAAAGACCAAAAACGGTCATAAACCCTAAGAGCAAAAAGGGTATTTTCCTAATAACTTCACACCCGAGGGGATTTCGATGGAACCAAAGCTACAGACAGGTTGGAAGCCAGAAGCCGAGACAAACCCAGCTGACAGAAGTCGAATCAGAGCGTTCATGCGCTCCCACGCGCCGGTGCGTGACGACGGGCAGAAATTTCCAGGCGGCGCGTGCGGCTCACACACGGCTGTTTCCGGCGACCCATGAAGGCAAACGACGTCGGACGGTAGCGGCGCTTCTCCTGAGGTGGGTGGTGTTGACAAACGGCCACTCGAACTCGATGACCAAAACACCAAACCCTAACTTTATGAGAATGTTGCTGTCAAACGAAAGTTCGAAACCCTAGAGTTGCTCTGATACCATGTACTCTATAATTTAGAGAATAAATCTAAAGTATTCTATTCATAAGACTTAAGTTACATATATATATAGGAGCCCTAGAAACACTAATTTGGAGAATATGAAATTACAATAAGGACAATATACATTAAAATACATATTATAACACTAAGAGCTCTATTATTAGTTTAAATTGTTATCCCTCCAATTAAGCTCGTGGTTGTCCTTGGTGGGTTGTGAGGTGTGTCAGTTCTCTTCTTCTTACCTTGGATTGCCCTTGGGGGAAATTTGAAGAGTCAAGTTTTCTTGGATCATTTGGTGGAAAAGGTTCAAAAAAGGTTGTCAACTTGGAAAAAAAGGTCTCCTTCTCTAAAGGGGGAGGCTTCCTCTTATTCAATTGGTGTTGAGCAGGATCTTTTGTTACTTCTTCTCTCTCTTCAAAATTCTTGAGGGGATGAGTGAGAAAATTAAGATAATATGAGGATTTTTTTTCTTTTTATTTTCCTTTCGTATTTTTTTTGTGGGAGGGGGTAGATCAAGGTGGAGGGGCACACCTGGTCAAACAAGAGGGGGTGTTTGGAGGCCTAGGTATCGTAAGCTTAAGACTTCGTAATGAGGCTTTTCTGGTTAAGTGGTTGTGGCACTTCTTCAAGGAATCTAACACATTGTGGTCTAGGGTGATTATGAGTAGATATGACCCTCATCGTTTTAAGTGAGGATTGTGGACTAAGAGGCCTTAAGCAAAAATCTCTGGCAAGCTATCTCTTCTTCTTTTTTTCCTTTTTTCTCTCAATTTATCATTTGCACCGGTGGAAAAGGCTCGAAGGTTTACTTTTTGGAGGATTATTGGATTGGGGATGACCTTTTGTGTGCTTTATTTTTTAGATGGTCTTTAGAACAAGAGGCTGCATTTTGTGGCCTTTGTGTGGCTTTCCTTTGTCCTTCAATCTCTTTAGATTTCTAGCGTTCTTGGTCTATTTGAGAGGCACTAGAAGTGGCAGATTTTCTTCGCTCTTTCGATACTGGCATGTGTTTCTAAGGAGAAGGGATGTTAAATGTTGGTGCTTGATCCTTCTAGGGCTTCTCGTATCATTCTTTCTATCGCATTTTGTCTTTCCTCTCTCCCTCCTTTGTTGTCCCTGTGTTTTTCTTTCTTTGGAGGTTAGAATTCCAAAGAACGTTAAGGTGTTTGCCTGATGGGAGAGTTAATACCATTGATTGTGTTCAAAGACCCTTTTCCTATGTTTTATTCCTAGTGTTTTAAAAAGTCCTCTTGGGCGTGTGCCTAGGCTTAAGGTGCAGGTTAGGCACCTCGCCTTTCACAAAATAAGGCACGCCTCAGGTGCACTTTTTGTGAAGCCCCAAGGCTTTAAGCCCTGGACCTTGGGGCTTTTTCATTATTTTTAAAATATAGTAATAATTAGGGTTTTTCCTTCTTTATTAAATAAAAAAAATCAAAATTACTAAGCCTAAATGTAAAATTTTTTGTGTTTAGGGATTTTAAACTTTTTTATTTTTTTTATTTTATATTTTTACTTCAACTATGCTTTCTCTTCTTTACATATTACTTTTATATATAGTGCGCTTTGGCACTTAAGCCCCAGAAAACTATTGCACTTTATTGCACCTTAAGCTTTAAAAAACACTGTAATTGTTCCTATAGTGCTGCATTCTTTTATAGGAGCTGCAAGGAGGACCTAGGCCATTTGTTTCAGAACTGTCAGTTTGCTTGCTATCTTTGGAATTGTTGACTAAGGTTGTTTGCATGTTAGGCTTAGTATAGAGATCACATGGTTTAGCTGGAGGAGGTCATTTTGAGTTCTCCCTTCAGGGAGAATGGTAAAATTTTGTGGCCGGTTAGTTTCTTTGGTGTTTTATGAGAAATTGGCGAGGTGGTTAGGTTTAACACTTCTTATAGTTCCTTTCTATAGTTAGGGTTGGTGCAGTTTCTTACCCCCCCCCCCCCCAAAAAAAAAAAAGGAACAACACCATAAAGAGCTTTTGCTGGTCTAATTAACCCTATGCTCGACAACTCATTTAGTTGTTTTCAGAGTTCGGCCAATTCAGATGGTGCCATATGATAAACGTTCTTGGCGGGTAGTTTCGCCCTTGGCAGCATTTTGATCTCGTGGTCAATCCCCTTCTGAGGGGGTAAGGACTTGGGTAAGCTGTTCGACATAACGTCGTGATACTTTTCTAAGACACATAGAATGTCTTTAGGGACCTTCTCTTCTGTGGTTTCAACTATCTCGACAACGATGGCCATGAATGTGGGTTCGTTGTGCACAAGGCCCCTCTTTAACTGGTGGGCTAAGATCTAGGAAGCACCGACACGGACACGCGACACGACAAGATACGACATGACAACACGCCAATTTCTAAAAATGTAGGACACGACACGTTGAAGACACGTTATTTTTTTATTATTATTAAAATAATATTAAAAGATTAACCCCCTACTTCAATTTTTTCACAAACTATTAAAAATAATTATTAAAAAATTGTGAATGAAAAGTAAATACAAATATTTGATTATTAAGTTGCTTAAAAAAAGTTTAAGTTAATTACAAATGTTAATGGTGTTGGTGCATGAAACAATAAATTATTGCCCACTAAAACTAAGAAAGACAAAAGCCCAAAACCCATTAAAAAACATACATTAAAAGGCCCAACAAACACTAGAACAAAGAAACCCTAATATCTTATTCTTCCTTCAAGAGCCTATTAAAACAAGAAAACCCTAACATCTCATTCTCTCTTCAGTCGCCTTCTTTTATTCCCCTTCCCCGATTATGTTCTCCCTTCTCCCTTCTCCCCCTATTCTACTCTCATCTCCAATTTCGTTCAGTCCTCCTCCCTTCACCACTGATCTGCTGTTGCAAGCCGTCACTATCCTGACAACTGTCGACTCCTGCCGACACTCTCCAACATTTGATGATGCAATAGTGGTCCTCCGATGAAAGAAAAGAGAGAATAGGAGGGAAATGAAATAGAATATGGAGTTGTTTGAGCGTGTCCGAGCATGTCACCCGATGTCTGATTATTAAAAATTAAAAATAAAAATAAGACACGTGTCTGACACGGATACTCCATCAAAACCGACGTGTCCGTGCTTCCTAGGCTAAGATCATGCTTATCCCATTTGGTTGTTTGATGTTGGTCTAAACAATAGTGGGCATAAATCCTATGATCACTAAGCATTTAGTGAGGAGCATCGGTATTACCCAGTGTTTCTTAAATGCCTAAGGCGCACAAAAAGACGTGGGATTTTTCTTCCATAAGGCGCACTATATATAAAAGAATATTAGGATTTGAATAATAGAACTTTGGGTTTAAATAATATCTCGCTGCATGCAAAGGATGATGCAACTGAAGCTCAATCAATGATTATAAAAGTATCCTTGTACTTCTCTTCCTTACCGTTGAAGGATTTTGTGATGGCCTCCTTAGCTCCATCCATAGCCTCATAAATATATCCCTTATGAGGCTTCTTCTTGCCATCCACCAATTAAGTACTTGAACTAGAAGGCCTGAAACTTTACGGGTAAACACGATTGTATTCTAAAAAGTTGTGAACAAAATTGTTTGAACAACTTGTTTTCCTTGTTGCTCCTTGCTCCATTTGTTGTTTTTCCATTCATCTGAAGTAAACATCTTCTTCAAGTTGTTCTTTTGACGATGTATACTTGATAACGTGATGCAGGAAGTAGCGAAACGAGTTTTAGTTGGTCTAATAAGCTCCTATTGATTAGTAAATCGTCTCATCATATTTAACAATCCCGAACGAACATAAATAAAATTGTTAATTTTCATGCCTCTTTTCAACGTTTTGCGAATATTGAGGATCTTGTATATATCCTAACATCAAGTCTATGCAATGAGCGGCACATGGCGACCAAACTAATTGTGGTTGTTTTGCTTCTAACAATCTCCCTATTAACAAAAGAAAATAGGAACATATTAGCCTTTTAATAAGGTACTAGCTAATTTCAAAAGAAGTAACTAATATCTTGCATTCTTACCTGTCATCACATTTGCAGAGGCACTATCAGTAGCAACTTGTATAACATTAGCTTCTCCAATGCGCTCTACAAAACTATCGAGCAATTCAAACATTTTCTTCTCATCCTTTATATAAGGTGAGGCATCAATGGACTCAATAAACATTGTGCCTTTTGGATTATTAACTAAAAAGTTGATTAATGTCCTATTTCTTCCATCCGTCCATCCATCAGCCATAATAGTGCATCCAACCTTGACCCACTCCACCTTATGACTCTTCATGAGCTCATGAGTGGCTTCTAACTTCTTTTTTAAACACGACACTCTCAATTCATTATAAGACGGTGGTTTCAATCCAGGATTGAACTGCCCTATTAATTCAATCATAGGGACAAAACTTTCATAATTGCAAGCATTGAGAGGTATTTTAGTATCATAAAACCATTGAGCAGTTCTTTGAATGGTGTGCTCCCTCATTTCTTTTTTGTAGGCCGTATTGATCGTAGTTTGTTTTCTCTTTCCTTTGTTATTCTTTCTATTTTGAACCACAGTTTTCAGGTTCGATGTAGAATATGCATCCATTGAACCCTTTTGTCTTGGCTTCTTTGATCATGGACCACTTGGTGTCGCTCTTTTATTCGAATTGCTTACACTCAGCTTATCTTCATCCTCGTCCTCGATACCTTAATCTTCCGCATCAATGTCCATCTCTGTTTTGAAGTACTCATAGCCAAATTTATTGTTTCATCTCTGTTGTTCTTTTGTGTGTGTATTGGTTTTTAAGACACTTGATTGCCAACCAAGGTACATTACATATACGTATATCAAATTACTTTCTTCATTTGCATAAGCATATCAAAGTAGGACACTATCAAATTACTTTCTTCATTTGCATAAGCATATTAAGGTGGGAGACTTTCTGTTTTTAACTAATTTATGCATTAGGTGGAATTACGTATTGTAATTCTGTTTTTCTTCACTCTTGAGGGTGCTTTGCTTCATTTACTACTTTATTTTACATCTGTTCTTTTAATATGTTACGACATTTCTTGAACAGAATTTTTCAATAGGTTGTTCGTCTGTCCTACTTGAGTTCTAAAGAAAAAGTATGTACATTTGGATCTTATAATGAAAAAAAAAAAAGTTTTGTATGTTAGAAAACCACGTGTACTCTATTTCACAAATTTATTGGCGGTTAGTTAATGAAAGGTCCTCTAAGTCAACCCCTTGGTAGCCTGAATCCATTGACTTGACTTTATTTGCTTTTTTTCTAATATTTTCCTAAGCTAGATACGCTCTAGATGTTATCAATTATTTCTTCTAGCGATGAAGTTTTAACTTGAATTTCAATCTCCTGGTGCAGATATGACTATTATTCGTTTTCTATCATTCCAGCCGTTGGAGAGCTAGTTGCTGGTGACCGGGAATCTTATCAATACTTAGTTGAAAGCATCCGTCGATTTCCCTCACAGGTTATGGCCCTTTCCTCTTTTTCTTTTTTTGGTCCTCAGATAAGAAAACATTATTTAAAGTTGTGAAAAGTTACCTTTTTTTTTTTCTTTTCTTTACAATTTCATTGATGAATGAAATATTCAAAGATACAAAAGGGTCTATTAAAGGGTATACAAAAGATGTTTCCAATTTACAATAAGGAAAAAAAGATATGGCTTTTTATAGCCAATATATCTTTACACACACACACAAAAAAAGAAAAAAAGCAGTAAAGATGGCAGACTCAATATTGCCCTTTGAAGTCTTACTTTTGTCCTGGAAGATTCCTGCATTTCTTTCATCCCAAATCTCCCACAAAACTGCAGAAATAATGCAAATCCAATTACATCCTTTAGTGGCTTTGAAAGGCAGATCAAGAAATAATAAATGGTGCCAACTCTGACTGTCATTTGGGGGGACCATAGATCAATTGAAAGCTGTGAAGAATTCCGGCCATAATTGGCTTGGCATAGGCAGCACCAAGATGGAGATAAGTTGATCTATGGCTAGATACAAATCAAGGTAGCAGTTACCAGTCTTCCTTGGCTCACTCAGAGAATAAGAAAAAAATTACTCAAGAATACTCTCCCCAAAATCTCTCTCCCACATATCTCTCCTAACAGAAAGGCTTACTCTCACTAACTAATTTGCCATGGTTCCCATCAACAGCATTACGATTATTAGATGGCTCTTACACTCTTCTCACGCCTACCACTGTATACTTTTTGTGATTGGAATTCTATCACATTTCTACGACACACCAACTAGGATGTAGCAACCATATTCGAACAAAACTAGGATGTAACCAATTTTCTCCTAATGCTTCAATGACTCCTTCCACACAACCAAAGGTATTCCTCTTAAATGGATTCCTCCATCATGATGAGAATTAGCATTCAACTTTTCGTTTTTAACAGCATTTCCTTTTTCCAATTTTAAATGTAAACCCCAACTTTTCTCCAGCCAGTCAATCATACATTTCGTTAGCTACCTTTCTAGTTTTACATCCGAGTAAAGACTTGTATACATGGAATGGATTAAGAATACATTTCTTATTAAGTTCAAGGGGAAGCTTAAGGGTAAAGAAGTTATGTATTTTATAGTAGAACAAAAGAAATGAATACATGTTATATAGATTATAGGCTTACCAAGTACTAAACAATTGTACTTTTACTCAAACCATGTGATAGTCACACATCACTTGGTGGATGCTTGACACTCGTTTGAGATGATTGAAGAGTTCCTTCTCCTTTCGCCTTATAGGGAGAATGGTTATTTCTTGTGGCTTTCCAGGGCATGTGCATATTGTGAGACTTTTTTTTTTTGGGGTTGGGGGGAGGAATGGGGGAAGCAGTAGAGTGTTTAGGGGGTTTGGAAAGGGACCCAAGTGATAGTGTGCTGTTTCCTTCCCCATTTTGCACCGCAAAAGTTCCTTCCTCCTTCCTTCCCTGGTATTCTTTAGTACTTTGGTATTCTCGAGTGTTCACCTCGCCAGACTTCGCCATGGCCATGGGGCGTACGGCCATAGGTTCTTCGATTCTCCATTTCCATAAGTAAGCTCCCGTTCCGATTTCATCCACAATTCTTCTCTCTCCATTCTCACTATTTACTCATTTCTCCTTTCTCCATCTCAAGAATCAAGACTACAGCGTTATGTTCATGATCCACACCAATAAATTTTGATGACTCTTCGATAGAAGAAAAAGATAAAAATGGAAGTTCAACAAAGGAGAGAATGAGAATAGAAACCTATTAGTGATGATGAGTTCTTTAGATTTTTACTGTTGAACCGATTGGACATCACTTAATTTGTTTAATTTCCACGACTACTTTATGATACAGATCATGAAGAATTAACATAATTACTCCAGTCTTTGTTTTGATAAACTTTCCAAAAGGCAAAATGATGAGATGTTATTATTATTTAGTTATCTGAGCATTGAACTGGTAACGGGTAATATGCTCACTTTGGCGATAGGATTAGTGTTTGTTCATACAATTTGTTTGGGGCTAGTTTTCCCAACTGTTTTCTTTATTGATGTCGATTTGGTGGGATGCAGGAGAAATTTGCTTCCATGATCGTCGATGCAGGCTTCCAGAAGGTCGAGTACGAAAATCTTGTTGGAGGAGTGGTTGCAATCCATTCAGGCTTGAAACTTTAGAATCCAGCTAGCTTTTGCATCCACTTATAACTTCATAGCCAACAGATTGCTTCACTTGTGCTAATCTTTTTCATCCAATAAAATGCCTAATAGATGTTTAAAAATGTGTCTCCAGCTATTTCCTCAGTTTAGCAATGTAAGGCAATGGCTCCTTAACTAAAATATAGTTGGAATTGTTTATTCTTTTTCCCCTAAGTTTGGTTAGGAGTTATTTATTTATTATTTTTAGTTACAATGATTGTTTGTTGGGATAAGGGATCGAACATTTGACCTCAAGGAAGTATATGTCGATTAATGCTAAGCAAAGCTAAGTATGGTTATAAGTATTTATTATCAGCTTGATTTTTTTAATAGGAAATTAAAAGTCAAGTTAGTAACATGGTTTAAAATGTCTATGTTGACAGAAATATCGAGGTCTTAATTTTACATAAATTTTGATGGAAATATCGATTGCCATGGATATTTTTTGAAAAATTAAAAAATTAAAAATTTAATACTATGAGTACATTGCAATTTAATGAAAATATCGATTCACCTCTCATGTCGATATCGAATCCATAAAAACATGAAAATATCGATGAAATATCAACATGTCGATAGATGCTTCTTTAAATTGAACCTAAAAGGATCAATACTTTGTCTTATCGTATTATCCATTATATTATTTATGGTACATTTTGATTGATATAAACGATTGTGTGCATACTTTTTCTTGCTCATTATTTTCAAAATTTGGGGCAGACAGTCTTAACCATTCAAAATTTAGGTTAAAAAGTAGTCCATTTTATTTTTACTCTAGGAAAATACTTGGGTACTTGTTTTAAAAGGTAAAATTGTTGAAAATATTTTTAAAAATAGTAAAATGTCATTGTCTATTAGTGATAAATGATATTAGTCTATCCATGTCTATCACTTTGTGAAATTTTGTTATATTTGTAAATAAGATGGCTCATCTTGTTATATTTGAGAATAACCCATATTATTTTTGTTTTACTTTAAGTTAGCCTATCAAATTAAAGGTGTAAAAAGCATCCCTCCAAAATGATAGGAAGAATTATCCATGAGTCAATATGTTGACTTAATTATACAAAAGATCCCTAAACTTTGAAATGTGTGGTAAAAATATTATTGAATTTTTAAAAGTTTATAAAAAAATCTTTAAACCTCAAAAAAAAAAAAAAAAAAAGTTACAAAATACTCTTACTATTATCTTTGGATGAAAATCATTAATGTTTTGTGTCAAAAATATTTTTAAACTAAAAAAATTTAAAAACTCTTACGGTTAATATCATTAATATCTTCTTACTTCTCTATTTCCTTTTTTTTTTCTTTCATCTCTTTCATTCCTTCTTACTCCGCTTTTTGTTAACTATTGGACATATGTTTATCTAAAAAACAATAAATAAATAAAAGTGTCCACTTTTAACTATAAATATTTTAACAATGTTGTACATTAGTAGTTGAGTGTGTTAATAGCTAAATACATTAATTTTATTTTGTGTATTTGATTATTTATAGTTTTGGTATGTTTTAAGCAACGATTTTGATTTTGATTTTTTTTTTTTTGATTTTATATTTTTATTTTGGTTGTTGAGGAAATTATGTAAAAATTGGACAAATAGGAGAAAATGAGAGTATATATATATATATATATATATATATATATATAATGAAGATATTTATATTTTGTTTTATAATTGGTTCTTTTCCAACCTAATTTTTTTTTTTAACAAATTGATCACTATGTTAATTATAGGAGTATTTTTAAAATTTTTTAATAAAAAAGTTAACAGTTATTTTTGCAGCAAAGTGTTAATGGTATTGATTTTTTTAGGTTTAATGGTATTTTTTATACTTTTGAAAGTTCATGAGTATTTTTTAAACAAAACACTAACAATTTCCATTCAAAATTAATAGTATGGATTTTTTTCTATAAAAAAACAAAATTAAAGATATTTTTAAAATTTTGAAAGTTCATGGTACTTTTGACACAAGTTGCACACGTCAGGGGATTTTTTTTTTTAAATTTAGCCTAAAGTTAACTAATAAAATATTTTTGCATACATGAATATTTTTACCTTGTGTTTGAACGTAAACTTACAATAACGATACAATTGTAGCCTTTCAAGTTCAAAGTGTAACACCCAAAACTTGCACAGGAATCTAAGAGTTGGGTTGTGCCTTGTGGACTTAGAAACATTTTGGGGAAATAAGAGAATCAGGCATTGAGCTTGGGAAAGGAGATGTGAGTTTGTCTAAGTTTGAACTACGAGGTGAAAATTGGTTATAAAAGTTGTTAAGAGAAAACTACGCTATGAACTTTAAAAGTTGTGGACTATGCTTTGATAATAGAGGATAACTATGCTGTGAGAATGAAAGTTAACTACGCTTTGAGAATTGGTGTCATGAGGTGAATTTGATACTATGTGGTAAACTTGGAGCCTAGTATGTTGGACTCATAGTTTAAGTGTTGAAAATTTGACTTAGTGTTGGAAGAGAAAGTTGGAAGCATGAAACAAAATGTGAAGAATTCAACGCATTACTCTGGTAGCTAGAGTTGGACGCATGCGTTGGGAAAAATGTAGGGTTGGATGCATGGTGAGGGGAAGTTGGACGCATAGTGAAGGGAAAGTGGACGCATGTGTGTTCAGGGTGAGCTTGGCTAAGTGTTGGACCAAATTTCAAAGGTGGAGGTGGCTAACTTCGAGGTGAACACCTTAGGAAGTGAGTTGGCATCATGCATGAAGAGGTGAGTTGGTAGCATGCATGAGGAGGTGAGTTGGCAGCATGCATTAAGAAGTGAGTTGGCAGCATGCATTAACAGGTGAGTTGGTAGTATGCATGAAGATGTGAATTGACTCATGCATGCTGAGGCCATTTGTTGATAAGTTGTCATGCTGTGAGGTGAGGAAGTGATGACAATGATGTTTTTATGAGCCTATAAATAGGAGGTTGGGAGCAAATGAGATTTCACTTGAAAATTATTGTAGAAAGAGCATAGGAAAGAAAATGAAGAGTTTTTGGTCGTGAAAACGGAAGAGGTGAGCACCCAAGCGTCCAACTCAGGCAGTCCAGGCATCTAACAATAGTCCATGCGCCCAACTGGTCAGTCTATGCGTCGTATTTGGATTGGTTCGTCGAAGCTGGGAGGAGGTGTGATACATAGTTAAGTTTGAAGGTAACAATTAAAAAAAATGTTCTAAAATTTAATTACATAATTGTTGACTTCCAAGTTTGAGTCGTATTTGGATTGGTTCGTCGAGCTGGCCTAAAAACCCAATTCAATATAACAATATATATTTTAGAGAAATTGTACAGTGGGGGCACCATTTGAAAAATGTTTTTCAAATTTCATTGAAGAATGTCTATCGGTGGAGGAAGTGGGGCCAACAACAATGGTATATTTTCCACTTTTACCCCATGTACCATGTATGTCGTGGAGTCTACAAATTTTTTTTTTTTTTTTGAAACAAACAAAACTCATATATATATATATATATATATATATATATATATATATATATATATTTAAAGGGCCAAAATGGAAGAATCTTTGCATTCCCATTTTGCCTTCCATTCTTCAACATATACCCATTGTACCCTTGAATTGTATGGTTTATTTTCTAAATGGAATTAGATTTAATGGTTAGTTATGATTCAACCCACCTATTTGTAAAATTCCCACCATTTCATAATTTTAGATTTAAGGGTTAGTTAATCATTTGATTTAATTCTCATCTTTTTGTGATTGTTATTATATACAACTTCTCGTTTAATTCTTACTCTCTAATTCTCTATTAGGGGAGAATTTTATTTTTACCCTTCTCATTTTGTATTGTGTTTTCCTATTTTGTGATTAGTTTTTTTAAACCATACATCGACCATGGACAAAGAATTGAAGGAGGCAGAAGGTGATGGCGAATTTGACAAATGATAGTGAGTGCAAATTCGAGCGAAGAAAAAAAAATTGCAATGATAGAAATTCAATCCCAGTTTCATAAACAAAGAAGGGAGGAAGATGAAGAGGATGATTCATTCTCAGATTATCTCTCTGTTTTCTTTCTTACATAAATCAATTGTGGAATCATTTCACTATTAATTCTTGATTCAATGGTAAATTTTTAGTTTTTCTTGATTCAGTTTTGTTTAATTTTTTAGATTTTTATCGAGAAAAATATTTAAATCTTGGATCGGTGATACATGCTATGAATGCATGTTTTTGGGCCTTTATTTGTACACTTTTACTTTGAAAAATTAGATTCTTGCATGAGTTTTTCCCTAAAATTGGTTTTATTCAGTTGAAATTGCTGATTTAGAGGTGTTTTGATGAATTATGGGCAGATTTTTTTTGGATTGATGTGATCGCATCATATTCATTGTAGCTGTATCAGCGAGCCTTAATTTTCTAAAATTCAGTCTACGATTTTCACGACTTAATCAGTTGGGAAGCCTCAATTAGGCATGGTAACTCTCCACCACAAAGATCATCACAACTTCACACCATTTTCTGTCACTTAACCAGCTCATGGACGTTTTCTCAATTCTCCAAGGGACAGTTCCTCCATTGCATAGCAACTCTAAGTCATCTCATCTGGAAAAAATTAGGATATTAAGAATTTGTCCATGCCCTTTGAATTATATTTTTCAGCAGGACTTTCCATTTAATTCTATGTAAGTTGATAATTAATTTGTTATTGATCTTATTCTATGGGTAATAGTTGGACAACAGTGGATACTCCTATGTGGAAAAAAAAAAAAAAAAAAAAAAAAAAAAGTCAAAGTAGTAAAAATCAACGTTTGAATTGAAGGTCAAAAAATCAATATTTCTGCTCTTAAAATTAAAAGAATATATATACAAATATTAAGATCAAAGAATGATTGTTATCCATTAAGTCATTGATTTGGTCGTCAACGACCTTTGATAAACGTTGCCTTAATATTCTCGTAATATATGAGTTTTTTTTATAATAATAATAATGATTTGACAGATAACTTATATGTTAGATTTTTTTTTTTCTTTATTTTTCTTTCTTTCTTTATATATATATATACGCGCGTGCAAAGTGAAAAAATTTAGCCCTTAATTTCTTACCACACATCTTAGAGATTTGAACTTAAAAGTTTTATTCCATTCCTTTCATTTTTGAAAGCTAACAATTTTTCTCTTTTAGATTTAAATTTAGTTACTATTCAATCTTTGAATTATCTAAAATGATATTTTTGTGGCCAATTACTTTTGATTCTTGAAGTTTGAAATTTGTTATTAATTATCGTGAGTATAGTAAAGAAATAAAAAAAAAAAAGAAAAAACAAATCAGCTCATTCAAAATTAACAAAGTTGGTTATATTTTAATCACACATCATTGTTCGGTTATATTAACCTACTTCGAGATTACCCATTAGAAATAAATTTAAATTTCAAGGAACAATTAACTAAAAATTAAATTCAAACTCTGAAAACTAAATATATTTATTTTTTTATTTTAAAACGTTAGAAACAAAATAGAAACTAAATTCAAATATGAAAGGGAGATAAAATCATATGGATTGATGTTAAGGCCTATTATTTCTAGCTTCCTTAAATTCAAATTACTAACTTTGCTCTTATCACCACTTCTAGTTAAAGAAAAAGAAATCTTAACCACAAATATTAATAGGCTAAAGAAAGTGGTCTAAAACCTATGGGTTTTTTTTTTTTAGTAATTTTTATTTTATTTTTTGAAAAGGGCCTTTTAGAAAGAAACAAATGGGCATGAATTAATGGAGATGGGATTAAAACTTTTATTATCCACAAAAGTTCATTTATTTTGTCAACACATGGGTGGCTGAAATGACCAAATGTTTGACATATATAATTATATAACACAAGTATTGTATTTATATAAGGCTTATAAATCATAATAAACAATCACTTTTAATTTTATTTTCTTTTAAATGGATGAACTCAAAACAAATATGTAAATAAATTATCAATGGTCTCATGTGAATAGTTGATGTTTACAAGTTTGCTCATCTAAATACTTTTTTTAAATAAAAATATAAAGTAATTTCTACTGCTTTCACTTGTGATTTTTTTTTTTTTTTTTCTAAGGTAAAATACATTTTTGGTCCATGTGATTTGAGTTAAGTGTCTATTTGGTCCCTAAGGTTTTAAAATTATTGGTCATGGTATAAAAGATATTTTAGAGGTTCATAAAGGTCTATTTACACGGTCGTGACCTTCTCTTAAATTCTCAAAACTTCTGTCGCTCCATCCTCTCAAGGGCAGAGAACTCATCGTTGTCTTAGTTGTGCTACTGCTTTTGGTCCTTGTAGTTTGAAATTTTGTTTTAAATGGTCATTGAGATTATTTGATCGGTAGTTGACTAACAAAAAGATGATATAGCATGATTGAAGTGGCACCTTTTTTGTGATGTAGCAATTTTTATTAGTTTTATATGAATTTATGTTGATATGTCATTCTTTTTTCATTTTATTTTATTTTTGTCCTCTCTCCTTCTCTCCATCTTCGACCAAGAGGCATTCGATGACTTTTCATCATACTAGGGCAGGAGCAAAAATGTTCTCCACACTCTAACTTAAGGCTTAAATTTGGAATTGTAATTTTTAGAAAAAATTGCAATCAACTGTGTTTTTAGAATAATCAACTTTAAAATTAAGTAAATTATAGTATTTGGTAAATTTCAATTTTGAAAATAAAAAAGCAGTTTACAGTGTTTGGTAAATCAATACTAAACTGTTGTTAGCTATAATGACCAAAGTAGACATATTATTATTTTTAACACCTTATTAATATTTTAATTACTATTTCTTTTGTTTAATAACATATCAAGAGAAGCAATTATTATAATAAATAATTTTCAACCCAATGTTATTTCAATTATAATAAATAAAATATAATAAAAAAACAATAATTCATTTGGTAAATCCCTGTTGTATCAAATTTGTAACAATATAATCTCTTAATTTTATGGATGTGAAAATAATAATATTATTGTGATTTTCTATAAGAATTTTGAATTTTGAAGTTGCTCTCTATTTTTCATTGAAATGATAATTATGAACATTCAATGAGAATCACTTGTATTATTCTTTTATATGGTCGTGCAATATTGTATATAGAGCTCTAACAATTTTTGTTGTAGTTTTTTTTTTCTTTTTTGTCCATACTTCAAAAATCATACTTATTGATACAAAATTAATTTAACTTTAGAAAATAGTAAAAAAAAAAAAAAAAGTAATTTATAAGAAAATTTTCAAAGATAAAAAAAATGTCAAACTATTTATAGAAAATAGTAAAAAAAAAACACCGATAAGCATTGATAGACTTCTATCAGCATCTATCAGTGATAGACTTCTATCGTTTCTATCACTAATAGATCCTGATAGACTTCTTATCACAATTATTTAAAAATTTTACTATTTTGTGTAAATAATTTTTCTTATTTTTCTATGTTGAAAATTCTTCTAATTTATAGTGTAAAAAAAGCTTAAGATTACCTCGTGCATATGCAAAAATTTGTTAGTGGAGTGAGATTTTTAGAGGATAAAATAGAGATTTCTAAAGTTGGTTTTGTGGAGGCCATTGATTATTAGGGAATCTATTCTCAAAGGCTATTAATTACCTGACTTCGTCGAGTGTATTTTAAACCGTTATTATAAAAGAGTTTAAATAAAAATGAATTTTTTAAAAAATAATTTTTTTAAGTAAATTCAAACAAGTAAATAAAAAAATGATTCTTTAAAAACTAATATACAGTCAATTTTATCAAATAATTAAAACTATTAAAATGGTTTAAAATTCACCTTTGCATCCTTCAAAATCAATTCCAAATGGGTCCTTATTGGCCCTTGGGTACTATGTTATGGGAGAGGATTCCTTCCCTTTATAGTTCCTTTAGCTTGTGGAAGGGAATTTTATTGGTCCAGTTTTTTTAGTCTATCCCTGTTGCCTTAAAAAAATAGAAAATAAATAAAAGTTCAATAGCATTATTATTATTATTATTATTATTATTTTGGAAGAAAACCTAAATTAAAACTTTCAAAAGGTGGAAGTAAAATAAAAATAAAAATAAAAAATAAGGTGACGGGAGTTTTAGGGAGAGAAAAATGCTAAATTATAAAAAAAAAAATACCCTTCAACTTTATATTTTGTGTCAAAAATACCTTTAAACTTTCAAAAAATCACTAAACTTAAAAATAATTCAAAAATACTCTTACTATTACTATATGAATATAGATCATTAATATCTCGTTGAAAAATAACTCTTAAATTTCCCAAAAAAAATGTTTGAAAATGCCCCTATCGTCAGTATAGTGGTCAATTTGTTTCAAGTTTTCTTGAGTTTGAAAATAACCAATTTTAAAATAATTATATAGGTATCTTCATTTTTTTTTCATATATAGATACTCTCATTTTTTTTCTCTTATTTTTCTAATTCTTACACCAATTTTCTCATTAACCAAAATAAAAACCAAAACTTTAAGTTAAAATATAAAATCCCACGAAATCTCATAAAATTTCAAAATCAAAATCTCTCATTAACACATACAAAAAAAATGATAAATAACAAAATTAAAAAAATATATATTCGGCTAATAACACATTCAATTACTAATGTACAACCTTGTTAGAACATTTAAGTCCTAAGCTTCCTTGGTGCTTCTATTATTATCTTATTTCTTGTTGTAGTCTATATACTGCGCTCAACTGAAGTGGGTAGTTTTATTTCTTTATTAGGTTTTTTTTATAGATAAAGAAACATGAAACAGTTAACAAAAAGAAGATAAAGATGGTATTGAAAAAGATATGGGAGAAAAAATAAATAAATAAATGAACAAAATGTACTTTTGTTCCCTAAAGTTTGAGGTTCACGTCTATTTGATCCTCAAGGTTTAAAAACAAACACTCTAATCCCTCACGTTTGCAAAATATTTCTAAATAGTCCCTAATCTAACTTTAAGTTAACGAAATTGTTATTAGACCGTTATGTGTTGACGTGGTTGTTTAATATATATGATGACTTGTCAATGACATTAAATTAGTTGAAAAATTAATTAAAAAAACATAGGAAAAGCTAATTCTCTCTCTTTTCCCTTCCAACCCAAAAATGTCCCCTCGCGGCGCATACCCATCTCCCCACTTTAAAAAATTTCCCCAACTCACCGGCTACCCGCTGCACTCGCCGGATTCCACCCTCAATCGCCGCTTCTAACAAGCCCTATCTTCCCACCTTCAAATGCCATCTATCTACCCCACAACCCATTCAATCCACCCCCTCCAAACCCCACCTCAAGTCCATATCGCCCTTGCTCTCTCCTCCTCTGTTACCCTTGTTCTCAAATTCTGTTCATTTCTTGGAAATGGGGATCGGAACTTTGGTGGGGCGGTGGATTTGGTGGTGGGAGTGGTGGAGGTGATGGCGGCGGTGGGACAACGGTGGGTTTTGGAGGAGATTCTTCTCCCATGCTGCATTGGCTGATGAGCCTAAGTATCAGAAACAGGAGTGGCATTTTTGGGTCGGAAGGGCAAAGAGAGAGAATTAACTTTTCGCATGTTTTTTAATTGATTTTCCAACCAATCTAATAAGTGGCATATCCAAGATTTCGGGTAAAAGGGGCACAAATTCATATAAATATAATTTTTCGTTGCATCGATAAAATATTCAAATCATATATATTATCGCTAAAGTGAACGTAACTAAACACTTATAGATTTAGAATTTCATGTTAGGGTACGCAACTTTATATAAAGTTAAAATTTTGACTAATTAACTTCTAAATTTGTGTCATATATAATTCTTGAACTTTAAAAAACATATACTAAATCACTGAGATCTCAATTTGTGTATCTAATACTTAAAACAGATATTTTTTTATAAAAAAAAATAATGTAACTATTGGCTACAAAATTAAAAATTTGAGGTTCAATTAGAAACAAAAATATTTTTTTTATCTAATACAACAGTTAATTTTTAAGTATTTTTTATATTTTATGAGATTTTTAGATACTAAATTAAAAGTTTATGTATCTATTAGATACTTTTAAGGAACTTATTAGAGTTAAAATTGAAAGTTTAGATATTTATTAGTCATAATTTTAAAAGAATAATTGTTTTAAATGTCACCGTAGACACTGAACCCTAAATTTCAAACAACACATCCACCGCCTAACCACTAAAGTAATCTTCAATTTTAAAAATAAGAGGGCACAGGTTTAATATATTCTATATATATAAATATAAATTTTTATATTTAATAAAAAGTAAAATATATATATGAAAAATGACACAATGTAAGGGGGGTACGTGTCTCTCTGACCCTTTCATAGATTTGCCCCTTTAAATATCTAATGTCATTGACATGTCATCATATATATTTAACAGCCACGTCAACACACAACGGTCTATTAAGCATTTAGAATTATTTTGCAAATGTGAAGGACTAAAGTGTTTGTTTTTAAACTTCAAAGACCAAATAGACATGAACCTCAAACCTCTGGGGCCAAAAGTGTATTTTGCCCAAAGATAAAATAGATAAATAAGAGGGTCAGTTTATGTTTATATACTAACAGAAAACACTATCGGTTGCCATCCAAAACTAACGGTAAGGGTATTTTTTAACTTTTTTTGGAAGTTTAAGAGTATTTTTTAAACTTTTGAAAGTTCAAGGGTATATATGATACAAAGTACAAAGTCTAGGGGTATTTTGTATAATTTAGTCGAAAAAAATGCAATAGCTACGGCTACACTATGTAAATAATTTTCTTTAAGTTAAAATATCATTATTGTCCTATAAAATTAGTAGGTTCAATTTTAAACAATATACTTTCAAATGTCTAATTTTAATCTTTATATTTTTAATAAATCTTAAATTTAATTCACGAAGTTATCTTTGACCGAAATTGGTTAAATAGTAATAATAAATTTCATGCAAGAAAATACAATACGGGAATATATTTTTAAAATTTATAGTAGAAATGTTAATAAATAAAAAAAATACATTAGTAGAGACTAAATTTTAAAATTTATTGAGAGTACTGTTGGACCGGTATGGCAACCCTAGAGGGGGGTGAATAGGGTTTTATTAAGCTAATTAAAACTTTTTACTAATCTGGGCCCAATGAAACAAATTAATACACTTTATACTAACAAGTAATTTAAACAAGAATTTCATGCAAATAAATTCAACCCAAAGTAATCAAGAAATTAAAAGTAATACTTTGAAGCACTCTATTTAATTCTAATAATAAGATTGGTAAAGATATGCAAATTTAAGAACTACCAATCAAAATAAACAAATATGACCAATTAATTTCAAGGAATAAAAGTTGCAATTAATTTCAAACAATAAACTATAATAGCAAATTAATTGCAAAATTAAATAGGAGAGGGATAGAGAAAATGACACCAGAAATTTATAGTGGTTCGGCACAACCGGCCTACATCCACTTCCCAAGCTCCTCTTGGGTATGTCACTAGAAACCTTGACTCTTTCCACGGCTTAGAGTTGAACCGCTACAATGTTCCTTTTTCGGGCGCAAGAACAAACCCGATCCTTTCCACGGTTGAGGATCAAACCGTTACAACAACTCTTTTTCCGGGATCAAGTGCAACCCTTACAAAAGTTTAGAAATGAAGAACAAGATGAGGAAAACTCTCTCAAAGAGTAGATTTACAAATTTGTAGCACTCAACAAATCAATCCTCACAATACAATAAATCTCTCTCAAGAATTAGATGAAAAGAAGAAAATTGAAGCTTGGTGAGAGAGCAACAATGGAAGCTTAATGAATTATGGAGGATTGTAAAATAATAAAAGTTGTAAAATTGTTGTTATAATTTTGGAGAAGATGAAGTGTTTAAAAAGAGAGAAAAGTTGTTGGAAACTACATTAAATTTGGACCATTAGATGTTGGTAAAAGAAAATTGAATGGTTGAGATTTAAACTCAACTAGCCGTTAGACACACACATAAAATAATATAAAATTCATTTTCTTTTAAAGACAACTAGCCGTTAGACACAAACATATAATAATATTAAATTCATTTTCTTTTTAAAACCATTCTTTTTAAAACCAACAAAAATCAAAAGCTCCATGTGTCACTTATCTATTTCTCCACTTGTCATCCTCTAGTAGGTCCACTTTGATGATTTGGCCGCCACGTCATCGACATCGGGTATTTCTCCGTTAAGCTTGTTCCAGCCATATCTTCTTCGTTTGAACTCGATTTGAGTGATTCAAATTGCGTTGGAACCGTTGTTCCAAGCTCTACACAATGGACACTTCAAAACACTTAATAAATAAAAGCAGGTTTGTTATCATCAAAACATTAATTAATTAATTAATTAAAATTAATTAATTTGAGATTAAGGGTCAAAAAGCCAACAACTACGAGAATTACAATTAGACATTTAAAATTATAGAAACTAAAATTAAATAAATATTTAATAGTATAGAGGCCAAAATGATATTTTAATATTTTTTTCAACCAAATTGGAAACAATAACATTTAAAATTAAACTTTTCAATGGATGATAAGCTTTGGTACATATTATATACAAATCATTATGAGAAGGATTTGGTATCTAATATTTCGGACGTTATATGCTGTCAAAAAAACAATAATTCTTTTGTCTAAAAAAAAAATCTTCAGGCATTATGTACCTAACTTATAAATATTAAAACAACAATAAAAATTTATCGGCTGCTCCGTTACATTGTTTAAAAAAAATGAAATTATTGAAAAAAAAAAAAAAAAAAAAGGAAAAACGGATGAGTTCGGATATAATCATATAATTAGTACTGTCTTCTTGCGTTTTTTTTTTCTCCGACCTTTTTATTTAAATGTAAGAATATTCCATGATAATTAATAGTATTATTGAATTAAACTAATGCGTTCATGATAAAATGAAAAAAATATATATATATTTGTATTGTTTTCTTTAAGAAATTTTTGTAAAATAATATTAAATTAAATTATATACATAATTATTAATATGTGACTGTAGTATCAACTTGGAGGTTAGAGATTTAATTCTTTACCCCCATATATTATTTTAAAAAAATAATTAATAATTATTTTTATATAGAAGTTTAAATTAGAAAATATAAAAAGATATTTAAATAATATGAAACTTAATCATTGATTCTTATGATTAGAGTTAATCAATATTTAAATTAATCAACAATGTAAGTTCAACTACCATATGGAATGATTTTTTTTTTTATTTCAATCAATTATTTATAAATAAAAATAATGTTGTATTAACATACTTTGTTTAGATATATATATTTACTTAGTTTTAAGAAAATAAATACCTATAAATTTTAAGAATAAAGTTACCAACTTAACTTTTTTTTTTTAAAAAAAAAAAACCCTTTAAAGACAAAATAGGTAAGTATGTTAAAAGTTAATTAACCTTTTCTTAAATAAAAAATAATACATATAAAAAGTATTTATAAAGAAGAGAATAACTTTTTTCTTAAAAAAAAAAGTGGGCCATATATACCTAACATATTTTATATAAGGTTAAATTATAATTTTGTTGAACTTTTCACATATGTGTATCTATTTAGTTTCTAAATTTTAAAAAGTATCTAATATATTTGATAGGTACATTAATTGTAATTAAAATGTGTCTAGCAATCGTGAAACTTTCAAATTTTTGTTAAATATATCCTTAACTTTTTTCACTTAGTTTGTAACTAATAGGCATGTATAAATCGACAAATAAAGATGAATAAAAAACGTAAAGTAATAGAGAATCGACACACAAATTACGTAGTTTACTAATAGTGTGTTAGCTACGTTCACGGATAGAGGGGATCGATTACTTTTTAAAGAAAATAATTCAGATTACAAAGTCATCTGCCTTTAGAATTAAATTAAAGAGTTTATATAGTACAATTTTCTAAACCCTTAAATTAAAAACGTAAATATGAATACAGATACAATTTAAGTCTTTGACTCATTTGACATTTTCTAAAATTTTATGGTCTTGAAACATACGGAAGACAAACTTGAAATTTTATGGTCTCATTAGACATGGATTACAATTTTATATCAATGAAATCAATTAGGTTTTAAAATTTTTGAATACGTTAGTAACCTAATATTAGATACAAATTAATAAAAATTGAGGGACCAATTAGATATTTTTAAAACGAAAGACTTAATTAAACTTTTTTTTAAATTTAGAATTTAAATAGACCAAATTTAATTAGTTAAGATTAAATTTGTAATTTAGCCATTTTCAAAATACATAGATGTGCATATATTTGTAATTTTGCATGTATCAATATTCCAGAATTGTCTTCTTCTTTTTTTCTTAATTCATAGCCAGATTCTTTTTTTTTTTTTTTTTTTTTTTTTTTGAGTACCAGAATATTTGTTTAATAATACTGGACACACTTTTATTGTACGTATTACTTTAAACAATATTTTAATTATACTAATTGATAACGAGACTCACGTATAAATTTATAATTGCTAACGTACAAAGTTGGTCAATGAGTAGTTGAAGCAAATTAGTTTCAATTTATTCTACGTATATAGCTTACAAAATTTAATTTTAAGAGTCTCAATTTAATTTGCACTTAATCGTTTGAATTTAATTTTAATTAATTTTATATGGTTAGGTAAGTTTTTGCTAGTCTCTCTCTAAATTATTTTGTTTAAAATAATATGTGGGGTCACGAAATTGTATTTTTGACATCGAGGTTGATAGTTCAAGTACTATGTCGTTGAGATGTGCTCATTTTGGCATCTTTAAATTGTTATATATCGACTCGAAAAATCCATCTATTTTCTTTTATTCCATTATTTGGCACTAAACCCTAATTTAGTGAACTTACACATAGTTAAATAAAATAAAAATTATGTGAAAAAAATGTCAATTTGAGAATGTCATAGATGATTTTTGTGAAGTTGGATTAATTAAACTATGAGGGACCATATTTAAACATTTGAAACTATAAAGAGTAGATTGAAACTAAACTCGAACCATGCACAGAAAAAGATTGAAACTAAAGTGTCCAATGGACTCCTGAATTTTCAATCTCGTGTCAAATACGTACATCTTAAACTTTAAAAGTATCTAATAAATTCTTAACTTTTAATTTCACATCCACTAAGTTCCTAAATTTTAAGTGTCAGTACACCCTTCAACTTTCAATTTATATTCAATAGATTCTCATAACAAGGTGTTTGGGGTGTGTATTTTGAGTTCTGAAATATGAGTTAATATGTTGGAGTTAGGAAGTGTGTATTTGGGATGCAAAATTGTTTAGTTGGAGTTAGGAACTACGAAGCCCATGTGTTGGGGTGCAAAAGTTTAGTTGGACTTAGAGGAAGGAAGAGAGGAAAGAGAGGTCGGGGATCTGAAATTTCTCGATAAATGTGCAAAAGAGATAAAGAATTGAAGATGATGAAGTTCATCGATAAATTAGCAAACTTCAATAGTGAACATTATTTAAGTTGATGAAGTTGAGTTATTTAACACTGACATATGAAATTGGTAGAAGATCAAGTATTTCTTAAATTTTTCAATTTTGTATCTAATAAGTCACTTTATCTCTCCAACATATTTTTTAAAATACATGTATCTGCTAGAGATAAAATCGAAACTTTAGAGTTTCAATAGACATAAAGTTGAATTTAATAGATCAGTTATCAATTAATTTTTTTAAAAAAATGAATATATATCATAGAAATGTAAAATATAAAATATAAAATTAAAGTTTAAAAACTTATTAGACATCAAATTTTAAATTTAAAGACCTATGAAAGCTCGAAGATTAAATAGATTGAAACTCAAAAGTTGAGTTGCTAAACTTATAATTTAAGATTAAATAACATATTATTAATTGTAATATGATTAAAAATTTCAAAGGCGTAATAATGCATGAAAATATGAAAAGCTTTGGATGATGTGGCGCCTGGCGCGTTAGTTATTGGCTTATGATCGGCTTCGCCTAGGAAATACAAGAAAACAGCACATAATTTCACATTTCTTTTCTTCTTTTTTTTTTTCCTATTTTTTCTTTCCTCTACCTTTTCTTTTTTGTTTGCATTGGCCAAGTCAAACATCAATCAAACCCCAATTATTGCTAATTTATATTGTTTTTCTTTTTGAAAAATATAATTTTTTAATTTTTTAATTTGGAGTTGACCTCGATGATGCAAATTGATTTTTAATTTCAACTTTTAATTTCTATCAAATTTCTATCTTAAACTTATGAGTGTTTTAGTTGATGTTTATCTTAAACTTGGATTAATTTTAGGACTCTTTTCAAATATAAAAAAATAAACCAAATTATTTATAAATATAGAAATTTTTTACAATTTATCAGTGATAGACTGCGATAGAATTCTATCGCTTTTTATCACTCAAGCGATAGAATTTATTTGCTTGAGCGATAGAAAGCGATAGAATTCTATTGCGATCTATCACGGATAGACAGTAAAAATTTTCTATATTTGTAAATAGTTTGATATTTTTTCTATTTACAGTAATTTTCCTTAATTTTATGATGTTTACTCTGGATAAATTTTTATTTAAAAAATCATCCATGAAAATTTTCACATGTTTATTTACCTTTGAAACATTTTTTTTTTGGGTTATGTTTAATAGGCTTTGAACTTTTTTTAATTGTTTAATAAATTTCTAAACTTTAAACATTGTCTAATTAGTTTGTAAACGTTTAGTTTTGTAATTAGTAATGATTTATAATCTTGTTTAAATTATACGATAATTGAACGTTGGAGAATGTTTATATTATGTTTCTCAACTTTGAAATTGTTTTTTAAAAAAAATGTTCTTAGGGATGTTTTTGATTAAAATGATGGATGATTGATAAGGCAACTGATATGTAACAATTAATACACATGTATGACATCAATTACAACATTATTCATGTAAATTAACATGACATATGTGTAAAAATTGATTAGGTAAGTGATCTAGATAGTTAAAGATGCTAAGATATCTTTCTCAGATGAAAATAGATGACAACTCTTAATACCAAAATTTGAATAGGGAAAACATATCCAACCTTCATGTGACACAACATGAATTTGTTTGAACGGAGAAAGAATGTGACCTGCAAAAGAGAAAGTCTACACACCAGTATGGTGCTTACCACGCACTCTGATGCTTAAGTCAAAGGGTGAACGAATATGGAAGCTGAAGAGTTTGAGAGTAGGATTTACTTTATATTAAACTATAATAATGTATTTATAGAGAAGGTTGACCTAAGTCATCTCTTAATCTCTTTTAAAATTCGATTATCTGATAACCTGATCGGATCCTTTATGGGATTCTTGAGATCAAGGGTGTGTCTGTACGAAAGTTGGGCTATTAGCCCTCGGAGCCTCAACAACTGCAAAAATCTTCAACACTTTTTAGGTCACATACACCTCACAATTTTTACACGCCAACACTGCCACATTATTTTTCATATTATTCTTTCATTTCAATGTAAAACTCCCTAATATGTATATATTTTGTTTTAAATAAAGTTCAAAATTCAAAAGTTAAAAAAATTAAAATTCAAAGACATAATTGAAGCCGACTAATTGAACGTTCTAGGTATATATTTTGTATTTTTTTAATACAACTTATATCGTATAATTTAACATATAATCATAATTATTATAGAAAAAAATATCAAACTATTTATAAATATAAAAAAAATTTACTATTTATAAGTGATAGACTATAATAATTTAACTTATTTTTTTAAAAATAATTTGACTCATTTTTCTACCGAAGAAAATAAAAATAAAAAGGCATTTGAAATAAATTTGAAAAGAAAAAAAAAAAAAAAGTGATGTGAGAACTAAGTAGAAGAAATTAATAATTATTTGGACCGTGTGTTGAGGTGTAGCGAGGAAACCTAGAACACGTGTCTCTCTAATAAATGAATTCCCACCGACCTACAAACTACAGAGTGCAAACCGTGTGAAAATAAAATATACATGACTTGGCAATGCATGAAAAGCGAACCCCATTTTCCAAAAAAGGAGAAAATAAAGAAGAAAAAAAAAGTAAATGTAGATGTGAATCCTAATTATAATGTTAAATGAAAATGGCATTACCATATTCACACATCACAATTATTCATATTGAATATTGCTTCATTCTATCTTTCGTTTTGTCAAATTTAATTTTTTTTAAAAAAAATATTAGACCCAACAATTAGACAGATGATATTTAGTTGTAAAATTATCCAATTCAAAATAATCAATCTTATATATATATATATATATATATTTTTTTTTTTTGAAATTCAAAGTATAAAGATTTTGTAAAAGGTTATTTTTAAATATAAAATAATGAGCCAAACTATAGAAAAATTTTACTATTCGCGATAGATCGTAATAGAATTTTATCGCAATGTATATAGATAGTGAAATTTTTTTATATGTGTAAATATTTTGATATTTCTTCTATTTATAGTAATTTTCCTTTTGTAAAAGATGTAACAATATTTTAACGGCTAAATTATGTTTGCATTAAAAATAATATAATCTTAGGCCTCCGTTAGGGACGATTGTATTTTAATGATTAAAAAGTTAGCTAGAGTGGGAGAATTTTAATAATTTAAGCTGGTTGATAAATTTGATTATTTATTAATTTATGTAAAATTATTTTTCAACTACTTATTGTCGCTAAAAAAATCACACCCATACCAATTTTTGAATTCAACATTCCTTAAAATCTACCATCTTCTCTAACTAAATTTAAAAAACTTCAAATCCATCCTTCTATATCTTTTATTTATGACGCCGATCCTCTAATTTCAATGAAATTTAATTTGGATTAATTCATTTTTCTTTTGAATTTTGATTAAATACTTTAGATTAAACAAAGTTATTTTCAATTTAAAAGCTTATAAATCTTTTAATTATCTTATAAAAAATTTGATATTAAATATCAATTTAAAAATAATTGATATTCAAATATCAATATAAAAGCAATTGAATTAATATGTTAACTTCAGTTATTTATAGCTAAATCATGCGATTTAATATTAATTTACCAAACATCTTAATATGCTTTCGTAGGTTTAAAATTGAAATTTGTCTCAAACCTTATTTTTACTTCACATCACAATTGATTTTTTTTTTTTTCTAAAAGTATATCTGTCATCGATTATTTTACAAACTACAACTATTCTAAACTCATTCTTAATTAGATGATTGACCTGACTTGTGTACTGTTATAAAAAATTTGAATTCTATTGAATTTGAGGTGGTGTTTGAATTATATTTTTTTTTTCTTTCATATATTGAAAAATAGTGTGGCTCAATATCAAAAAAAATATAATTATTAAAAAAGAAACTTTTATTTTTTATTTTTAGAGAAAGAAAGAAGATATCAATAACAACAATAAATGGGTGCATCCTAGACGACACTTTTTTTTGTTGTAGCACACTCCTACTATAAAGCAGAAAAAACTCAACAATATTTAAAAATAAAGAAAGAAAAAGAAAAAAAAAAGTCTATCACGTGCAAATTGTGATTAGACCACTGAGTTGAACTGCAAAAAAAAATAGTAGTAGCTAGGAAAAAAAAGAAAAATTACTATAAACAGAAAAAATATCAAATTATTTACAAATATAGAAAAAAATTCACTATCATCTATCAACGATAGACCACGATAGAATTTTATCGCTTGAGTGCGCTGATAGACAGTAAAAATTTTTTATATTTATAAATAGTTTGGCTCATTTTTTTTATATTTGTTTTTAAAAAAAAATAAATAAATAAACTAAGAGGTCAACTAGCAATCACATGATACAATATAATGGTTGGTAGTACATGTGTTTCCATTCTTCAAGTCAATAAAACAAATTTAAAAAGGAAAAAAAAACTTGAAAGGAGATCATAGATGATATTGAGTAGCATTTTCTTGTCATGTTCAAAGAAAGTAATAAAAGTAAAAGTTTTAAAGAAAAAGATCATTGACTAAAAAAGAAACCTAATCTTACTTTATAATGCACTAAACAAAAAAAAAGAGGTATGTTAAAGTTGAGTTTGATTCAATCAAATTGTGCACATTGTTTAATAATAACTCATTAAAATGATAGGGGTTTTCAACTTTAATCTACGCAATTGTTGTATTAAAAAAAATTATGTTTAAAAATAAATTTTAAGTGTTTGAGTATGACTTTTAAAATTAAAATTTATTTTTAACTAATTAAAAGTATTTTAGAAAAAACAAATCGTGATTTCACATAATAAAAAAAAATTATAGAAAGTTTTAGTGTTGTTGGCATAAGTTTGTATGTGATTTCGGATACTTAAATGTATTGATTTATGAATTTAAAAAAAAAATCTTCAAAAAAAAATATTTGAAAACGTATTTAAAAAAAAACTAAGGACATGTTTGAGAGTAATTTTAAAATCATCAAAATCACTTTTGTCATTTTTAAAATCACTCAAAAACACACTTTTAATCACTCAAAATTAATTTAGTTTTCAATTTTACACTTTTAAATGCAATTTTCAATTACCAAAATTAGTTTTTAAATGTCACTCTTATTTAGTTTTATTTAAGGGATTATAAGCCAATCTCATTTGATCATAAACAATTTAAAGTCCAAAGTAGCTGTGAAATAATAAAAATTCAAAGAACTTAAATATACTTAAAATATGAAATGAATACACAAATGAAAATTAATCTAAAAAAGGTTAAAAATTGTTTAAAAAAAGGTTAAGTAATAAAATTATATAGATATATATATCATATATAAATTAGATTATGATGGAAGAATCTTTCCGTCTCCATTTTTCTAAATTTCTATATTGCTCACACTAATCGGACGTGACTGTAAGTAAGTGCCTTGCTAGTCCAATAAGTATAATTGATGCTAATATGAGATAACTATTCGGATGAAAGTAGTTACACATTGAATTAGTGCATCCACTCATATATATATAAGGTGGGATCCATATTTAATTTTTTTTTTAAAAAAAGAACATTGTTAATACATAGTTACAAATAGTTCTGTGTTTGAAAATTGTTGGTTCAATATTTATTACAAATCATGTTTAAAAATTAAGAAATATGGATTGTTATTTTTATTTTTTTTTTTTTAAGAGAAATTGTTATTGTTATTTTATAGTTTTATTTTAAAATGATTATAAAACTATAAATTTCACCGAGTAAAATTTTTGTAGTCTTTAATTACATCAACACGGTTTCTATTGCAAGATTTGAACTCATAAGTTATAACCATAAAAAGATGGTACAAAATTATTGAAAAGAAAAAGAAAAGAAAAAGAAACACTATTTATAACAGGGGAAGTTTTAAAAATGGAAATATAAGGAAAATTATTTACACAAAATAGCAAAATTTTTAAATAGTTGTGATAGATGTTGATAGAAGTCTATCAAGATCTATCAGTAATAGAAATGATAGAAGTCTATCACTGATAGATGCTGATAGAAATCTATCAATGTCTATCAGTGTTTTTTTTTTTTTTTTTTGCTATTTTCTGTAAATAGTTTAACATTTTTTTATTTGTGAAAATTTCCCTTTATAATATATATGAGCCGAAGTAAACCAAAATAACAATAGAAAATATCCCAAAAATTTTGAAATTTGTAGGTTTTCCTTAATGAACCATTGCAAATATAATAATCAGATTCAAAATATTAGTATATATAACAACATTTTAAAAAAATTGTAAATATATAGACTTTGTTATATTTGCAATTTTTTAAAAATATTGTTACACACTTGATTATCATCTCTAAAATTGCTATTCATTATAATTATCTTTTTTTTAATTCCTTTTGACAACCATGTGAATCCCACTTATAATTATTATTAGATGTAAGTAGCTACGAACTATGAAGGAGGGATTAAAAATGATCAATTTTTCAAAACTAATTATAATAATATAAATTTTATAGATCATTGGTTAGAATTTCATTTTAAAATTGTTAATAATACATAATTTTCACATATGGATTTCTTTATATTATGGGAATACTGTAATATTAAAGAGAAATATTTGAATCAAATGGATAGATACGACTTTTCATTAGTATGAGTGGTTTCTTATAACTCTATTCAAAATGCTAAATTATAAATCTTGTTAGAGTCAAGCTTGGTATGCCCATGTCGATTCGCTTGAGGGCACATCAGCACCAAGCAGTTGGGCTAGCCTAGGAGACTTAAGGAGTCACCTCAACTTACAAAGTTCAAAGCTATCTAGTTGAGATATATATGTTATTGCCAATGGAATCTTTATTACCATTATCAAGTACAAATCTGCAAAGAAATAGGGAGTTTTATAAATATCAAAACAAATATTATCGAGCCAGCTGAGCTCTATCAGATCTCATTGAAATTGGATCTTCAGCTTATTTCCTCACATAATATTTTCTATCATAACAACTTTTTAGTTCCTTATGTAAATCTAAGGCGCTTCTAGATATCTCCACATAATGGTATGATGTCTACTTTTGGCATACACTCTCGTGATTTTGCTTTTGGTTTCACCCAAAAAGCCTCATATCATTGGAGATAATTATCCTCCCTTATAAACCCATTATCATCCTCTTATTTAGCCAATGTGGGACTTTGCTCGCATCCCAATAATCCTCCCTCGAACAAAGGATCACTGAGTCTTCCTTCAAATAATCATTTGATCTTCGAATTATACTTCAGCACATCTGGAGGAATAGTCATCTATGTCCAAACAGAGAGTGTTTTCAACGTAATAGCAGATAGATGGAGGGAATGTTAGCATGGCTGATAGTGTTGTGCGTAAGATAGTTGGGATAGGCTTAGTCAGGATATAAACACATGATAGTGTCTTCTAGTCCTTGGACGGGGTTAGATATGTTCCATTAATGATGAAGAGTTTGATATCTTTAAGTGTGCTCAATAGTAAGGGTTACAGTTGCTGGGTTGGTGCCTTAAATCTCTTGGAGTCTTGTAATTTGTAATGTGTACATGACAATTCATTTATTCAATAAAATTAGCTGTATTTTATTTGACAATTAGATCGTTTTAACTCAACCCAATAAACTAAGATTATAGGCTATACAATGTAACTTGAACAGTATGTCGTAGACATACAAATGGATTTTGTTCAAGTAATGACCCAAAATAATCTGTAGTATATGGATAAAGCGAGTGTCTTATCTTAGTAACACTGCGGATACAAGCCACTTTGTAATAATTGTTATAAGAGTTGTAAATGTTCTAAACAATTTGATCCAAATCGTTTATGTGGAGACATGTGAGTGGGGGTATCCTATAGAAAGAGTTTGAACAAGACCGGACCACGAAATGATTACTCTCACATTATAACACCGTTAATTGAATATTTAACTTATTCTCTCAAATAATATTTTCAGTTGTAACAACTCTTTAGTTCCTTAATTTTTCCCTTGTAAATCCGTTGGAGATTTTGTTTGCTCACCTATAAATCGATTGTTTGTATTCTCTCTCAATCTAAGTTCTATTTAACTCGACATCACTTCGTTCTCAACAATGACTTATATGCATCAAAGCAAATGGAGCACACTACTATCCAATCAATGTAAACTTATCTTTTTGTAAGTCAGATTGATGTCTCGCCTACCATGCACCTTAACCTTCGACTTATATGGACTTGTGACAACATTCTTACATCAACAAATATATTCCTTAAATCTTTAAATAAAATTAACTATATTCTTAGACTTTTTATTCTCATTTTAAGATTTTATTAACATTAGCATTATATTGTTACTTAAATATTGACGTGTCACATTGATAATTGAATAAAAGTTAATTATTTGACATGATAGGTATAACTTAAGAAAAAACAATTTCAATAGGAGTATAGTTGAATTGATTAAAGTATTATATATTTGTCTTAAACATTAAAAATGTCTCAATTCTTATTCTTACATTGTTAAATTGAAAGGAAAGATAATAATAATAAAAGGACACTAAGAAAATAGCTCATCTTCATTAATAAGGGTGGGCAAGTGGACGATTTATATCTTAAACCATAATCTTTTGCTACCCACTCTTATTTATTTTGTTGGCCAATTCTTATTTTATCACATGCTGTTAAATGATTACTCATTTGTTCAATCAAAATGTAAAGTCAACATTTTCAACATTTTATATGTAACATTATAAATGTAAATGAGACGAATTTACTAAAGTGAAAACCAAAAGTTGAAGAATATAATCAAAATGTAAGGGAAAAAATCGAATTATATCTTTAAATTTTTCCAGTTGTATCAATTATAATTCTCAAATTTAATTTAAAAACTAATTTATTAAAAAATATTTATGGTCTTTAAACTTTCATAAAATAAACAATTCAAGTTTCTAAACTTTAGTTCATAACGATTTAGTATCTTTACTTTCAAATTTATAACAATTTCACCCCTAAACGTTAATAAGTAACGATTTACATACTAATATTTTTCATGATATGGACTAAATCATTGCAAATTGTAAAGTACAGGGACTTAATTGTTAAAAATTTGAAAGTATAGGGAGTATATCGCTACAAACTAAAATTTAGTTACTTTCATGAAAGTTTCAAGGACCAAAAGTGTTCTTTAACCTTAAAATTCACTTCAATTTAAGTTAATAAAATTATTTGTCTCTCAAAATCCTACAAAAGTAGTTAAAATATAGAAAAATTAACTTTTTAGGCTCCCAATTTTGAGAAAGGTGTTTTTGGTCCTTAAATTTTAAAAATATCTTTTTAGTCTCTAGGTTTTTAATAATCGGTTTAAAAGATCCTTGTGGTAATTTTTTTATTTTAAATAATTTTATGACATTTTAATTAGACAAGTAATTTAAAGAAGGGAAATTACTATAAACAGAGAAAATACCAAACTATTTACAAATATAGAAAAATTTAACTGTCTATCAGTGATAGACCACGGTAGAATTCTATCGCTTTCTATCACTCAAGCAAATAAATTCTATCGCCGGAGTGACAGAAAGCGATAGAATTCTATCGCGATCTGTCAGATTGTAAAATTTTTCTATATTTGTAAATAGTTTTGCTCATTTTTCTATATTTGAAAAGAGTCCTTTAAAGAAATTATGTATTCTCTCTCTTCCCATTTTCTTCCACCCTCCCTCCACCTTTCTTCCCTCTTATTATTCCTCTCCCCTTCCCTCTTCTTATACCTCGATACATATCAAAAAGATGATAACAATGAAAAAAAATGTAGCTCTTATACTTGGAAATGAATTAAATTAATTTAAGGTAATTACAATGAATAATACTTTTAAAACTAATAATTAAGTGTATAGTAATATTTTAAAAAAATTGCAGATATAGTAAAATCTATCGGTAGTAAATTTTATTGCTGATAGACTCCTATCAGCTATATAGTCTAACACTGGTAGACTTCGAGAGCTGGATCTAAATTCTGCTATATCTACAAATTCTTTTATATTGTGTTATATATTTATTAATATTTTGAGTCTAATTACTATATTTACAACTGACCCATTTATTACAAAAACTTATTTTTATTAAAGACTTTTGCATGTCATAGTTTAATGGGCACCAATGATTTTGTCTGGTTTAAAATTTTGAAGTCATTCAATTATATTAATAAAATCAAGAGAAAAAACAAGTTGGCTTCTGACTTAGTGAGTTCTTTTGGACCATGAAACTCGCCCTCCATGATCAACTCTTAATCTTAAGCACTTGTATTACCCATAAAACGTAGTCCAACATAAAAAAAAAAAAAAAAAAAAAAAAAAAAAAAAAAAACAAGCTAGTTTTATTTGTCTTTCTCTTTTTCTTCTTCTTTCGTATTGTAGTATTATTTACCATAAATAATTAAGAAAAGAAAAACACTTATAATTCACAATTCTCTAGTTTCCCCAGTTTAACCAATGAGTGAGATTGATGATTTTATCTATAAGGTGTAAGCAAAGACGACTCGAGGGAAGATGTCCCAAGCACAGCCCTTTGGTACATATGTTGCACGAACCCTAGCTAGTCAAACTAGTAGATTAGGGTGAGTGCACACTTCGAGACCATATCGGTTGCGTTTGCCTTGCTAAATTTAAGGGCATGTTTACCAATCAGTAATTGTAGTGGGACTCCATTGATGAATCTATCGTAATGGCCTCAATCGTAAACGTATTTGGGTTGCTTTTGATTAAGTTTACTTAGGCATTTTGCAACCCTAATCTAATGACGATTGGGGTTGTTTACTTTGGAGTATTTACTTTGTATTGTCTTCTTACCGTTACCGTTTAGGGTTAATCGGTAACCGTATCTGTAACGGTAACAATAAATGTGATCAATTCATTATTCTCCTACTGTAACAATAACAATGTTTGTAACAGTAACAATTATGATACGACGTAATGAGTCCCACATAATTTTTAAATGCAATCGAATTGATCACCTTCAGCACTACAATTGGATTGTGTTTGTTTATTACAGATTTGACTGCAGGCCCCACATTTCAATACGAATATTACAGAACATAGATAAACAACAACAAACATAATCAAATGGGGCTGAATTTTAAGATTACCATTGATGGATTACGTTTTTAGGAAAATGAACATGGCCTAAGTCCATTCTAATATGCAATGAGATCAAGATTCTTGAAGCAATTGTTATTTTGTGATGGTCTTTATTATATTATTCCTCTAAACAATCATCATACTTTGATTAAGTCGAACTTCTTGGAGGTCGTAAATTTGCTTAATCACATTAGACCTCATTGAAGTCTCTTTCTTTATTGATGAGGTGAAGACCTTTGCTCTATTAATAAGATAAGTGATGTATCATTTTCCCATGTGCGACGGTGCCACGATGTACGCACATTCGCTCCCATTGAAGAGCAAGTTTTTGCTCCCCTCCAAATTCCTTATTACCTTCTTTGGTTTGTAATTTTGATGGTTTTGTGGTTGGTTTCCTAAATTTAAATAAAAGAATGCAGGATAATTATCCAATATTTTAAGGCCACGTTTACCTAAAGTGAAATATAATCCATCAATGGTAATTTAAAAAGTGAGTCCCAGTTGGTTGTTTGTTGTTGTTTACCTATGTTCCGTAATTGTAATGAATTGTGGAACCCACCTCCAAATCGGTAATAAAAACGCATAATCTGATAGAGCAACAGGGGGTGATCAATCTGATTATGGTTGAAAATTACGTGGAACCCACTACCTTTACCGTTATAGATATTGTTACGTAACAATATGAAAATTATGAACCTGCCACATTTATTGTTATGTTTACTTTTACCTTTGTTATCGTTAAAGTCAAAGATTAACGATGACTATAATTGTAACGGTAAAATGTGACAAATTAATAATTATAAGTAAACGCAATCAAAAGTAATCTAGTCTATTATGATGGATCTATCAATAAAATTTTATTACAATTATAAATAATACCAATTTTTATTATAGATGTGACCTAAATTTAATGATTTCAAAGGAAAACTCCATTGTAACGATGCTCTAACGTTCCAACCGCCTCGACTGGGTGGGTCAGGGCAATTTAAATAAATAATCTTTTCAAAAAATAAAAATAGTAGGACTATAAATAAATAGCTAGTTCCGAAAGGAACGGCATTAAAATTCCTAATTCTCAACTACACGGCGCCTCAGACAAAACCTCCACCAAGAACTTCTGGCGCCAGGGCCGAAGCAGAGCCTTCATTTCAAAGATTTCACTTCAATTCCCTCCCAAAAGTCTCGCTCTGCATTTCTTACTTTTTTCCCCTCTCTCAATTCGTCAACACTTTCGCTATCAATATTAAATCCCCTCCTTCTGATCATCCGACTGTTTTGCTTTTGCTTTTGATTTTGAGTTTGATTTTGAGTTTCTTCCGGTTGTCTTCGTCGTCGTTTTAATGGCCGCCGCAGCCTTGGATCCTTCCTCACTCCAATTCACCTCCACTTGGGCTGTTGCTGCTGTCTGCTTCATCTTCATCTCCCTCTCTCTGTTCCTCGAACATTTGATTCATCTACTCTCCAATGTAACTCTAAATCTAGTTCTTAATTCAATTTTATTGTATGTAGCAGAGATTCTATTCGATTTGATTTGATTTTGATTTTGATTTGGCGTAGTGGTTGAAGCGGAAGAGGAAAACAGCATTGTTCGAGGCGGTTGAGAAGCTAAAATCAGGTACGATTTCCACAAAAATAAAAATCTGAAATCGAGTAATTAATGAAATTAAGTGAATGAGAATGAGAAGGATTAATGATTTCAGTATCGGTAATTGTTCATCGGTGCTGCAGTATTGATGCTTCTAGGTTTCATGTCGCTAACCCTAACGGTAACGCAACAGCCAGTATCCAAAATTTGCATTCCAAACAGTGTAGCATATAAGATGCTTCCGTGCCAGAGAGAATTACAGATCACAGCGAATAAGAATTTAGAGATGGAGCAATTTCGATCAAATCAGTCGTTTTCATGGCTGCCGGAAAAACTTGAGAGTAGTAGTAGGAGCAGCGATTCTTCATCTTCTTCATCTTCATCATCTTCTTCTTCTTCCGATCACTGTACTGCGAAGGTAAGGATTGGGGAATACTGACCGAGTCAAAGACGAGTCGAGTTGAGCGAGTGAACTCGGTTGAATTTTGCTTTTTAGAGTCAAAAAGTGAAATTAAATGCTGAATTGTGGCAGGGGAAGGCGTCATTGATGTCACAAAGTGGAATGAATCAACTCAACAATTTCATATTCGTGTTGGCTGTTATGCAGATTCTCTACAGTGTCCTCACCATGGCATTAGGAAGGGCCAAGGTCTCTTCTCTCTCTCTCTTATTTATTTCATTTCATTTTGCTCTTTAATATTTCTCTTATTTTTTTCTTCTCAAAAAAATTGGAAAAAAAAAACCATTTAAAAAATTTGTCACATAGTGAATTTTTATTGTGTGCAGTTTGGACTGCAACTAAGTTTTTTTTGGAGTACAATATATAGCACTTTTAGGAATAATAATGAAATTTATAACAACATTTTTTTTAAAAAAAATTGCTAATATAGAAAAGTCTATCAATGATAAGACTGTTCCGGTGATTGGCTTCTATCTTTGATAGACTCTTATCAACGATATGGTCTATTACGAATAGACTCACATAACTGGATCTAAATGTTGCTATATTTGTAATTTTTGTTTGTATTGTGCTATATTTTCTAATATTTTAGGTCTGATTGCTATATGTGCAACTGTCTCTTTTTCCCGAAAAATAATATAACATAAAAAATACTTTGGTGCATTTGGTGTAACTTGCAAGCAAACCATAATCACGAGTTGCCAGAGGACAAATTTGTCTTTTTTTAAAAAAATATATATATGTGTTTTAATTTCTTTTTTCTTTGTGATGAAAAGAGAGGCATAATTATAGGTGAGATATCAGGTAGACTCAAATATTACCCCTATGGCCATGAATAAAATTATTACTTTTTAAATTTTGATGATTAAAATACATTTTGAATGTTTAAGAGTCTAAAATAAAATAAATTTAAGAGCTTAAGAGCTACCGTGGCAGTGGTTGATGGGGGAAAATGGAACAACTTTGATTCAATTCAAAAGGGTTTTCTAAACCTTTTGCTTTAACAATAGTTTTTAAAAAACATTTCAATAAAAATATTTTACCTAGTACAACCTGCAATTCAACTAATTAGGTTGAACTAAAAAAAAAAATGTATAAGGGTACAAACTTTTCACTTTTTTTTCTTTCAAATTATTGTTTTAGAAAATTTCAAACTTTATGCTATTTAAAATATGTATATATATTTTATGTTATTTATGTAAGGTCTCTATTTTAATTTGGTTTGTTAAAATTTAAAGATTTTTATTGTAAGAAAATCATTTTGATCTTTGAAATGTTTAGATGTTTTAGTTATTCTCCTCCTTCCATTGAATTAAAAAAAAAAAAAAAACATTTTTTTTCATATACATATATAATTGTTAGATAGATATTATAAATAAATATATTATTAGATAAATGATCCACACATGTGTCTATTAAACAACAAATAAAACCCATATTTTTCTTAGAGGAACAAATAAAACCCCATATTTATATTAAGTTTCATGTTAAAAAATTAATATAAATATCAAACGAATGACTAAAATAATATTATAGGTAAATTAAAATAAAATAAAATATTTAAAAATTACAAAGATGGAAATTAAAAATTTGGGAAAATGGGAAGTAAAATAAGGCGTGTGTGGTTAGAGCATGCTTATTATTATTATTATTATTATTATTTAAATACCATTAAATCATGATATTATTAAAATAGAAATAATTCAAAAACAAATTAAAAATACTGTAGTCGAGAATACGTTATGTTTAAATATAGTCATATACTAATATAGTTTATATTCTTTCAAAGAAAGAAACAAAGAAAGAAATAATAATAATGAGTAAAAAAGACTTGGAGGTTTGATGTTGACTTTCTTTGAGGTATCAATTATTTGTAAACTATGAAATTCTAGAATGCTTCAAAACGACAGCTTAGCAGTGTCGTTTTGGGATGCTCAATAAACTTGGCTTGTAATAAATCAAATATTATTGTCAACCGGTCCAAGTCAATGGCTTCTGAGTATTGAATTAAATTTGGACGTGACAATATTTGAACTTTTCAGTATACCTTTTAATTTATTTACTATAGATATGATTGTCATATATTGACTTTGCTCCCATATAAAACTGAAAATAAAATTTTATTATTCCTCAAAAAAAAAATTATGCATATAGTTTAGTTTAGAGGATTATATATTTGGATTTTCCTTTTTTATTATTGATTTTTCAAAAAATGTTGACATTTCAACTCTAATAACTAATTCTACTTCCGGAAAAAAAAATGCAGTTAGTCAATATATCATCAATGTTTATTTCTTTTTTATATATCCTCATGTTTTATGATCAAATACATCAACATAATTTTATTAGTGTCTCTTTCATGATGATTTTATTTAATTTTTATCGTTATTTTGATAATAGTATGATCGTTCAATCAAATTATTTTTAAGCGATTAGTTATCATATCTAAATTTAAAAACTAATTTGATGCTTTTTCTTGTTAAAAATATTTTAAGTTGGTTTCAAATACAACAAAATGAATCAAAATATTTATAAATATAACAAAATGTCACTATCTATCCATAATATATACTGATAGACTACTATCATCTATCAAGATAAACAGTGATAGTCACTAATAGACTGTGATATTTTATTATATTTGTAAATATTTTCAATAGTTTTACCGTTTAAAATAAATTTTCAAATATTTTTCCTAAATTTCAAGACATTAATTGCAAGCGATTTTCAGTTTGATTTTATTAGCCGAAAGATATTAAAGTTCAATTGGATCGCAACATTTAATTAATTTTTTTTTTCCTTTTTCAATGAAATTTAAACAGATGAGGCGTTGGAAAGCTTGGGAGGAAGAAACTCATACGTTGGATTATCAAGTGGCAAACGGTAATTAAACAATTTAATTTTACTTACTGTGATATCTATGGTTTATTATTATTAGGACTGTTTTCAAATATAGAAAAATGAGTCAAACTATTTGTAAATATAGAAAAATTTTACTGTCTATCAGCAATAGACCGCGATAGAATTCTATCGTTTGAGCGATAGATTTCTATATTTATAAATAGTTTGATATTTTTTCTGTTTATAGTAATTTTCTTTATTATATTATATATTTTTTCCGTTTACTTTTTTTTTCATTTTAAAAAATGCTCCAATTATTTTAAAAATCATTCTCAATTTAGTCTATATCAACTTTGTTGCTGTGATAGTTTAGTTCCAGTTGTTTATTATTTATAAATTTAATATGTGAAGATGAAGTTTATATTCAAACATGTTATTTTGGTGGAATATTATATAATGTTTTGAACTAGTTGGACTATAGGGCAAAATTAATTTAGCCATAAATATTAATATTGTTGTCAAGTACTTTAAGTAACAATAATGGGAAATTAATATGGTATCATACATACATAGTGCTACTTTTTTGGCTTTAGACCATGAGTCTTCTAAAAATAAATAAATAAATGGATAATTATTTTAAACGATAAAACGGTTGAAAATATTTACAAATATAACAAAGTACGGTCATAGACCGCGATAGACTTCTATCATACTATCGCTCAATGATAGAAGTCTATCGTGACACTTATAGACAGTGACGTTTTGTTATATTTGATATTTTGGCTCATTTTGCTATATATGAAAACAACTCTAAATAAATAGACTATGAATTTTTCTTTTTCTATTTCTTTTTTGAACAGGTTGTTTTCAGTTTTTTTTTTTTTTTTTTTTTTTTGTTACTTAATAAGTTTTAAGATTAAATTTAGACATTTATAAGGTTACATGTAAAAAAGAATGAATGAAAGCAAAAATACAAGAATAACTAAAATGCTATAGGTGGTAAAATATAGACACTATAATTCTAATATAATTAATCTTGAAATATTATATAAAACAAATTTTAAAAAAATAATAAATAATAAATAATAAAAAAGGAAAATCAAAGATGAAGACGGAAAGACAATAATTGGGGAGGCTTTGATAGAAGGTTTTGTAAAAACCTAAATTGGAGAAAATTTATATTTGTGTAACTTAGGCTTAAAATTTATGCAGAACATTAGGTTTTAAAAGTTTACATATATTTGTATTATGACTTTCCTCAAAAAAAAAAAAAAAAAAAAAATATATATATATATATATATATATATATATATATATATATATTATAAATATAATAAATTATTTATTAATGAAATAAAAATTTTTAATTTACTTAATTTTAAGTAATGTATTAGTTAATGTAATACATCATTGAATTGAATACGCAATTTCCGTAATTCTCACACATTTTTTTACGAACAAGAGAGGTGAAAATACGAAAAAAAAATTGGAATGAAAAGCGTCCATTGTCTAATGGATAGGACAGAGGTCTTCTAAACCTTTGGTATAGGTTCAAATCCTATTGGTTTTATGTTTTACTTTCTTTTCTTGTAAAATAAGTGATGTTATGGGAATATGAACCTTCAACCTCAGCATAAAAAATGCATATCAATTATTATGTGTTATATTTACTTTAACATATAATGTATGTTTGGTTTGGTAAAATGGAAGTTTGTAAATATTTATTTGTATCTTAATTAGAAGATTAATTTTAAAAGTCAATAAATAGTAACCATTAATATTTCAATTCATAGAATTAGCAAATTGGTAACAACCCAATAAATTACATATTAAATCAAAACATAATTTAAATCGTTATTTTGAGTTTTGATTTTTGTACTAGAAAAACAAAAGCTTACCGTTGGACCTGATTTTTAAAGCCTCTCGGAAGTCCGTTTCCTTGCCACCAATCCAACTCATAAAATTTTCATTTATTTAAATTCAATTCAATTGTTTGGCTGAATTGATTGAATTTTTCGGATTAACAAGTTTTTTTACAACATTCAGTTATAATTAATGTTAAATTTTCTTTCCTTGAGATTGAATATTCAAATTTTCATATTTTAAATTTGATTTTATGTAATCAAAACTAATTGTGATTTAACTTTGGAATTACTAGATCCAAATCGTTTTAGACTCACAAGGCAAACGACATTCGGACGTCGGCACATCAGTTCTTGTGCAACACCACCATTGCTTCTCTGGACGGTACGTTCACTCACATTATACCTTTCATTTTTAAATTTGCATAATAATAATAATAATAATAATAATAATAATAATAATAATAATAATAATAATAATAATAATAAATTATTATTATTTAGTGTTTTATTTCAATTTCTGTTTCGTCTTTATTTATTATTTTAAGCTTTTTGTTCCATTAGTGATTTAGTTTTAATTTACGTAGTAGTCTTTGTTTAATTTCGATTTGCATGTATATATCCTATGTTAAAACAAGTTAATTTGCATCTAGAAAATTATAAAGATGATTTTGTCCCACCCAAACATAGCTTAGTGAAATAATAAATATATTACTTTTCATTTGTTGAACTTAAAAAAAAGTAAATAAATATAACTTTAGGCTCTTGATAATCGTTTTATTTCTTATTTTTGGTTCTTGAAATAGTTTGTAAACACACTACTATTACCTCTCAGGTATGTTTTTAAAATTTAATTCAAATTTTTTTTAAAAAATAAATATGTTTTAAAATAAAATTGGAATCTGATCTAATTTTAAATATGTTTCCTTAAGAAATATGAAAATTATAGTAAAGAAAATGTGAGCAAATATTCACAATAATTTTTTCAAAAAGTAAATAATATTTAATTATAGTATAAAAATAAATTTGTAATTTTAAAATTAACTGGTTGTATAATTGAAAACAAGCATGAATATAATAATTATAGGGAGTAAAACCGTACTTTGACTTAAGAATAGCAATCTTGTCACGCTATGTTATTGGTGTACTTTAATTTATTAATCTCAATGGTCCATATTATATCTATATTCAAGATGTTTTTTTTTCCTTTTTCTTCATCACAAAATTTGGTTACACTTAATGTCACTCGTAATACTTGAGTGAGACTTTTGAAATTAATAAGCGAAGTTAAAATGAATTACAAAGAAGTCAAAAAAGCTACCTATAGTCCTTGTATATTCATTGAAGATTTGGCTCGAAATTTAAAACGATATAATTTAAGCCCTGTTTGGTAACCATTTCGTTTTTTGTTTTTTGTTTTTGAAAATTAAGTTTACTTTCTTGTATTTTCTTACCATAGTTTACATTTTTCTTGAGTACAAGAGTTAAATTCTTAGTCAAATTCCAAAAATAAAAACAAATTTTTAAAAACTATTTTTTTTAGTTTTCAAAATTTGACTTGGTTTTTAAAAACATGGGTAAAAAGTAGATAATGAAGCAAGACATTTAGAGGTGAAAGAAGTGTTTTGTAGGCTTAATTTTCAAAAACTAAAAACCAAAAATCAAATGGTTACCAAACGGGGCTTTAGTTTCTTAATTTTAATATATAATGTTTTTTAGTTGATTAAGTGAGTTTAACTCAACAGTAATTAACATGCACTTCTTCTCTTGAAGTTGGAGGTTCGATCCTTGCCTCCTCTTAATTATTGTACTAAAGAAAAGACATAATAAGTTTATAGTTCATGTGGTTTAAAAGTAATTGTGAAAATTCATGAGAAATTTTAAGTTAAAAAAACTAAATTTGAAGGCACAAGAATGATAAAATTTGTTCTTAAAAGATGAATTTGGGTTGAAAAATTGCAGATATGCTTCTTCAGACAGTTCTTTCGTTCTGTGGCCAAAGTTGACTACTTGACCCTTCGCCATGGTTTCATCTCGGTAAGTAAAATCTTTTTACCACAGTCAATTTTACTGTATTTATGGATTTCATTATTGAATCATTAATTTCCCTTTTGGTTTTTTAAAAAAATATTTACGGTTGATTTTTTTTAATTATTTTTTTAACAGACTCACGTACCTGGAAACACTTCCTTCAACTTCCAAAAGTATATTGAGAGATCATTGCACGATGACTTCAAAGTCGTCGTTGGTATCAGGTAAATAATCTAATCTAAATTAGTCTTTAAAAAAGTGTATAGTGTTTTAATGTAAAAAGTAAATATAAAAAAAAAATTATTACATCAGCCAAATAAAAATTTATATCCATAACGAAATAGCTTGAGACTTTTAACGGTTGACACTGTTTTCAATTCGAATATAATTAGGTGGATAAAGTACTATTCTTTTTGACAATATGTGGGGTGGAGGATTAAACCTCTAACTTCAAGATTGATTGTCAAATGAGCCATTTTGGCACTAATTATCTTTTCAAATGTCAATTGTTCAATTACATTCTCATTGTATAAGGATCTTACATTATATTGGAAAGATGGACAAATATCGCAATACATTAATTACTTTTTGCATGACCAATTGGTATCAGAGTAAAAAACAAAAATGATCCAAAAATGGCGAGCCTGAAAAAACACATCGAATAATCTCATTTACCCGTAAGATATTAAATCCTAGGTAGGTGGTCACTATGGATTGAACACACACAACCCCTTAACCCTTTGACTTTATTTTGGATGTTCCCACTACCACTAGGTCAATCCATGATGGTTAATTAAGATGGGGAGACTTCATAATCTTCATAGGGGCAATTACAAATATAGCAATCAGGTCTGAAGTAATATAGCAAAATTTAGATCCTACTTTCAAAGTCTATCAGTGATAGACCATCACTAGTAGAGGTCTATCACTGATAGACCATATGGCTAGTAAGAGTCTATCACATATAGATTTTACTATATATTTGCATTTTTTTTAAATTGTTACTATCTACTTTTAATTTTTATCCTTAATACAATTACTCTAGCATGAGTTACGTTTGTGATTATCAATTAGTTTTGAAATAGAACTTTTATGTTTATCTAATACATTGAATTCAAAATAATACCGTTGACTAATTAAATAAATTTATATTTTCTTTCTAACTTATTCTTCTCTTACTTATATGACAGTCCTTTCATGTGGCTCATAGTAGTTATCTTCATTCTGGTAGATGTACATGGTGAGTTTCCCGACCCCCCAATTAATTTAAAAGCTTGAGCAATTTTATTTAATTGTACTTGTGAAATAAAGTATTTTATTTTATTTAAAATTGGCTGAAAGAAGTTACATGTATGACTATGAACAGGCTGGAATGCATATCTCTGGGTGTCTTTCATTCCACTAATTGTAAGTTGAGAATTTTATTTTTAATAAATTCTATTTTATTTTAGAGATGTTTTTAAATATAGAAAAATAAGCTAAACTATTTATCAATATAGAAAAATTTCACTGTCTATCATCGATAGACTGCGATAGGTTGAGCGATAGATAGTGATAGAAGTCTATCGTGGTAAAAAAAAATTTATATTTATAAATAATTTGATATTTTTCTGTTTAAAGTAATTTTCCTTTATTTTATGTTTAAATCCAATAAATATAGGCCAATATAACATTTCAAAGTTACATTAGATCCTAACTATATAAATGTCCAAACTTAATCTTTGAAAAAAAAAAATTTCACTTCTTTAGCAACTTGAAATATTAGACGAGCTTAGTCTAACCACCAAAACATAGGTTAAAATTTCTTTTTAGTCCCTGTACTTTGAAATTTATTTTGTTCAATTTTAGTTATATACTTTAGTCCACTATGAATATGCTACAAATATATATTTAATTTATGAATCTCTAAATTAACAATACTTTAGAATATAAGTTAGCAAATATTCAAAATTTCAATTATAATATTTTGTAACATCTTAAAACTAAGGGTTGTTTTCAAATATATCAAAATGTCACTGATAGATAGAAGTGTCTATCAGTGTATATCACTAATAGACAATGACATTTTATTATATTTGAAAAATATTTCCAACACTCTTGCCATTTAAAACAATTACCTTAAAATTAAGGTCAATAAAAATATGTCAATTATAACGTTTTTTTTTTTTTTTTTTTAATGTAAATGTAGATAGTGCTAGCCCTTGGAACCAAACTTGAAGTAATAGTAGCAAGGCTTGCTCTTGAGCTTCAAGACAAGACAGCTGTGGTCAAAGGAGCTCCAATGGTGGAACCAAGTGATGATCTCTTCTGGTTTAATCATCCCAAATTTGTTCTCACCCTTCTTCATTTCACTTTGTTTATGGTAAATTCTTGCAAATTCCTAAATTCCTTTTTACTTTATGTAAAAATTATTTTTTAAAAGTAAAAACAATTTTTTTAATCATTTAGAAAGTCATTCTAAATATATCTTTTACTTGCCACCTTTTTTATCTAATTGATTTTCTTTTCTTTTCTTTTTTTCAGAACGCCTTCGAGTTTTCATTTTTCGTCTGGGTTACGGTAAAAATCTTTATTATTATTCGTATGTTTCGTTTTTCTTAGTTAAATTACAAGTTTAGTCTTTGATAAATTTATATTACTTTAAAAAGTTGTAAGCTTTCTCTAATAAGACCCTAAATTATCTAATAGTTAGGTTTTTAAATTTTTAATTTGTGTATAATAGATCCATCTCCAACATAATACACATCTTTAAATTAAAATCCATGACTTAAAAAATTTTAAAATGGTGTATAATGGATATGTGAGGATTTTGAAAAATATTGAATATTATAAAAAAAATTAAAAATTTAATAACTAAGTAGACATTTTCGAAAATTCACGTACTTATTAGACATAAAATTCAGACTAATAACCACCTTTTAAAGTTTATAGACACTGGACTAAATGTTTTTTTTTTTTTTTGTAATTATGTAATTGATTTAATTTATTTATACTCTTTATTTGCAGCTACAATATGGGATAAAATCTTGCTACCACGAAAAGTTGGTGGTCATAGTCATAAGAGTAGTCTTAGCGTAAGTATATCATTCAACAACTTCTTTAATTAATACATATATACTAATAAAAGTATGGTTATGTGCACAATTATTTTGTTTCTCTCCACATGATAATGCTAAGTTTTATTAGCCATCTAATTTAACTTGTAAAATTCAATTTTCTTTTTAGACAAAGATACTTATGGTTTGAAGGATCAAAATGTGCACTCGAATATCTCAATTAGGTTGACACATTTTTAGTACTATCATCATCATACCTCAAATCTAAAACAATTCCATTACCACAAAAGATCAATAGCAGAGAAGAGCTCATAAGTAGATACAAGTGCTGTAGGTTATAGAGAAGCCAGAAAAATCAAACACAAAATTCAATTTTATCGAATGTCCCTTTGGAGACATCCGGTAAAATTCAATTTTTCAAACACAAAAATATAAAGATTTTTTTTAGTACAATAGGTGTAGGAGGAATTAAACCACAAATCACTTGGGTCGCTAACACATCAATATACCAGCTGAGCTATATGCTTATTGTGGCAAAAAGACAAAAGACTGTGTGTACTCTCAGAAAAATGGATTTTTATGACACCGTAGTCAAGTCAAATTAAGGGAAGAGAGAAAAAATGTCATCAAAGACAAAAGGCCCTTTTTATTTACAGAAAACAATGGAAGTCTTTTGTCTATTCGAAAATTTATGATAGTTTTTTAACGTTACCAAATTTATGACGGTCCTTGAATAGAAATAATTAATCCTTTGTATTTAGCTTTGAAAGCATAATGTGAAATAAAGTTTTATTTATTTATTTTTTAAATTCAACTATTGTAGGGTGACAGTCCAAGTGTTGTGCAGCTACATTACTCTGCCTCTTTATGCTCTTGTCACACAGGTAAAATACATCAATGAATTCATATTCTTTTCCATCCTAAATAAGTATTTTTTTTTAATTCGACAAGCGGAAATTCGAACATTTGACTTTTTGGTTTGATAATATATGTCTTAACTAAGTTAAGTTCATGTTGGCAAGTGTTTAAATTTTGTTAGAAACAACCCAGAATCAATGCATTTAACCATGAAACTACAATTTAAAGAAAGAACATGACAATTATAACCTCATTTATGAAGTTCTTGAGATTATACTTCTTTTAAAATCATCAGATGGGATCACAATTCAAAGCTGCAGCATTAGAAGAACACACAGCCAAAGCCATAAAGAAATGGCACAAAGATGTGAAGCAAAAGAGAAAGAAGCATCACCATGACCTCGACTCGAGCCAGCACCAAGAAGGCTCGTCTCACTCCATCTCTGAGCGCCCTTCGTCTCGAGTTTTCGAGAGCACCAGCCAAACCCTAAGCTCCGAAGAGATGAGCTCTTCCCATCATAGAACACCCACTTTTTCTGAGCTCAACAGTCTTAGTATTATTGAGTGTAATGAGATTGTTGAAGAACTCACAGAAACTGTGGTAACTACAAAGGATGAATCTGCAGTTTCAAGTAAGGTAATGGAGATAAAAATAGGAGAGATTAGTGAAATTCATGAAGAAAAAATTACCTTAACTCCTCAAAATGAAAGACAGATTTCGTAGATTTTGGATTGAACTTTTGTCATTAATTTCATGTAAAAACTTTTGGGGTGTTTGTGCTGTAAAAATATTATCCCATCTGATGAGTATATATATATATATATGATGTTCATATATTTGATTATAAATTTATCATGTAGTGAAAGAGGCTATGAAATAATTTTGATTCAATTGCATTTTTAGTTCTTTGAGATATGACTTTAGGGACTTGTCGAGAGTCTACATTCAAATACAATTTACAGTATCGATCTAGAATTACCAAAATTAAGTAGTATCGATAGGAGACTAGATCGGACCACAGAAAAGTCTAAGGATAATTTTGACGAGCTAAATTCCTAATAAAACAGTAATGAGAGTTTAGTGTGGAAAGAGAAAATGCATAAAAATAAAGGTGCAAGAACTAAAAGAAAATAATAAATGTAAAATGAGTTTAGCATAGGAATACGAATTCACCCAATTGCTCGATTAATCATAAGACACTAGAGATAATGGTCATTCAATCATGCAAAGGCTCGACCACTTGGTTTGGTTGACCTAAACAATTGTCTCCAATTTATTAATTGAGATTTAGCCCTCAATCAAACTAAGCAAATTAAATCAATTGGGTTCAATAGCGTCCACAAAGACTTGCAATGCTTGTATTAGGCTTGAGGGGTAATTGTTGAGACGTGTAATTAACTTGGATAGTCTAAATTAAATACACGGTTTAATTTTGAAGTTCAATTAGAACATGCATGTTAATCACTTGGAACAACCAACTAATCTGACATACACAATCCTAACCTTATTAGCTACTAGGTAATTTCAATGAGATGATTACATATTACAAAGCAAATCTTAGCAAACAACATGCATCTAACTAGAGGCGTCAACTTATCAATAAACACGTATCGGAATAATTTCAAGAACTCATAAAGCTTACACCAAAATGACCTCAAAATTCAGACCAAATCTTCACAATAAAAAAATTGGATTTATCCTAACCCTAAGCAAGAAGACTTACCTATTTAGCCACTTAATGAGGCTCCAAGATAGCCAAATTACTGTCCAAATACCAAAAACAAAGAGAAATATAGGGGAAAAAAGGAAAGGGGTCAAGAGGGATGAGAGGAATTAGAACTTAATTGACCTAAAAAAGGAAAGAACAAATTTATATTAGGTCGATAGCGTCGCAACACTACTCCAAAAACCATTAGCACCTCGCAGCGTCTAGCGGCGTTGCCTTATGATATTTCTTGAGATCGTTGCGACACTATGCTACTGTCTTCCAGCATTGTATAGCACCAACCCCTGGTGCTACGCTGGTCCTATGAGTATTTTTGTAATTTTCTCTCCTCTTTGATATGGTTGTTGATTTAGGACTCCAAATGCTTCTTTTTTACTCGTTTTTCACACAAACGCCAAATCTACCTTCCAAATGCTCAGAACCTACACAATCATCAAATAACCATGTAAACTCGAATGAGCCTAATTTAAGCTGAGCGAGATAACACTTTTCAGGTGCTATCAAATAACTCCCAATTCATGTCATCTTGTCCTTGAGCATGGTAGAAGTAAATACTTAAATTAAAGACTCACTTTGTTGTAAGAATTATGACTCAAGTTTTGATGCTTTTCAAGACAACATTTGCAAGGAAAAAGTTATATAAGTATAGTTAGTCAATGAGGTAATCCTAAAAACTTTTCCAAGTAAATTCATGCAAGAACAAGAGCAAAGCCCTTCGGCTTAAACCTCAACATGCCCAAAACAGTTTTAGACGACCCTCAGTTTATTTTCCCTCTACTCTGCTCAAAGGGTCTACGCTAAGCTTCCTCAACTCAAATTAACAACAAAACACTGTAGGATAGCCAAACTTTTATTCTTTTCTTTCTTTCTTTTTCTTTTAGACTGAGTATTTATTTTCTCCTTCGTTTCAACTTACCAACACTTTTTCATAAAGATATCCAACTATGAGCAAGAACTCCAATATAGCCTTACTTTATTAACTTTCTCACCTTCATTCCAACACGCTAACACTAATGGTGAAAGAGACTAGCATCGAGCAAGAAGTTTAACAAATACTTTTCTTTTTCTCTTCCTTTTTTTCTCTATTTTTTTACCATGCTTTTCGACACTTTCATTTTTTAATTACCAAACGATTTAGCTAAAACTTAAGCATGCATTATTAAATTATGCTTTAGGCAACCTAACTACTATCATTAAGGCTTTTCGGAGTGACAACAAAAATCTAGGGCATATAACATGAAAACTTAGGATTTTTTTAAAAACAAAATAAATAAAAAAATCATGACTATACTTCAAACTTTCTCAAAAACAAACAACATCACATAAAAAGCATCTCATCCATAGTCTTAATCATAAGACAAACAATAAAGCAAACAAACAGTTCATGCATAATATAATTCGAGCTCTGGTGCTCAAGGACTTAACCAGATCACAAGTCACAACCAAAACTCAATCACCCCCAACTTCAAAAGCATGCATTATCTTCAATGTATAAAACAAAAAAGAGCAAAGACAAAATAGAAGGGAAACATAAAACCTTCCCCTTAGATTTGGATATGTATGGGATGGTGATGATGGTTGCTTCTCCCAAATCTTTTTCCTTTGCACTGACACCTAATAAAGAAAAATGATAAATAAATTTAAGCTATGAAAAATACAAAGTAAAAAGAAACTAAACTAAGAAAACCAGTAAATGTTCGACGCCTGGCTACCTCCAGAAAGCGCAAATTTTTAGCGTTGTTATGCTTGACAAATGTCACGTGTCAAGATACATAAAAATTCTCATGTTTCTTTGACCTCTTCTTGCTTGAGTCAATATAGCCTTCAAAGCCCAATAAATGCTCCTGCATTTCGAATGCACCAGGCAAGTCATTTTAGATTTTCATTATTTATAAAAGTAAAAGAAATAAAACTAACTCAACAACTGACTCAAAATAAATAAAAGAATGAAAAGAAAAATAAGACACTCCAAACTCGTAAGAACTTAAAGAAGAAAACTTGTGAATAAAAGAAATTCTAAATGATAAAGCAGACAAAGGCTTTTTAGCCTGAAGCTTTATCACCTGAGCTTCTTCGAGTTTAAACGCAAACTCTTCTTTAGTCTTGCCAACTAGTTTTGGGCACAACATGCTATACTCCAACCCATCCTCACTATCAATGTAGATCACCTCACAATTTTGTGCCTCAGCTATGTTGGAAGATAGCTGCACAGGGGTTCATATCATCTTTCAGTTGATTCAGCTATTTAAGTGACTAAGTCGATCGCTCAACTCTACATCTCAATTCTAGTCTCCAATTGAAACGAAGACTCTTTACTGGAAATGAAGATTTTTCTGCTCAATAAGAAGATTATTGTTAGCAATCTCTCTCATCAAATCTTTTAGAGACATTTCCAGGTCTGCAATGTGAGCTTGCATCGACATGGAGTACGAATCGTGTAATAGGTAGGAATTGTAATCCAATTGACTTGGATACCCTCCAATGGAGTAGTCGTGTGGCATTGGACTCCACTACAACCTAGGGCATGCTTGCGTAAAATGGCCTACAAACAAGCAAATCACACATGCCTTCACTTGTTGCGATCTCCCTGCAGCCACTTGATCAACAAAAGAAGCTAACTCAAAAAGTTGACAATTAAGGTTACTCGACTGAGGTGTTGCGCTCTCTCCTAACCTTTCATTGAGAATGTCATGTCATGCTTAGAATAAATACACAAAGAAAAACAAATCAAAAGTAAAAGAAGGCTTTAACTAGAAAGTAACTAGGCAAAACTAATTGGCTTTCTCAACAACGATGCCAATTTAAAAGTAGACTTGTCGAGGATCTTCAATCAAATACAGTTTATAGTACCAATCTAGAATTACCAAAACTAAGTATTATTAGCAAGAGATTGAGTCGAACCACAGGGAAGCCTAAGGATAGTTTTGACAAGCTAAATTCCTAAAGCAGTAATAGGGTGTTGTTTAGTATGGAAGAGAAAATGCAAAAAGATAATGTCAAATTACTTAAATGAAGACTATTAAACACTATGAACTGATCTCTGGAGTGATCGCCAGAAAGTTGGCTACATAGATGGTCCCCAGAGGTGATCATCATCATAATTGGCATTGGAGATGGTCTTCACGGGAGTTGGTAGCCAATGGTGGTCGTCGGAGTTGGTCACTGACGAAGGTAGTCATTGAAAACATCGAAAGGAAGAAGAGTTGGTTATTTTAACCATGATCAATTGTAAATAGTGCTACTATAGTAATATAGAAGCTAAAATAATCATTACTACCAATTTTTTTAACACATATCCCAAACACTAAGTGGGTTATATTACCCACTCAACCATTTTCAAGTTTGATCCCCAATCACCTAGGAGGCATTTAAGGTAAAGGAAGAAGAGTTGGTTATTTTAACCATGATCAATTGTAAATAGTGCTACTATAGTAATATAGAAGCTAAAATAATCATTACTACCAATTTTTTTAACACATATCCCAAACACTAAGTGGGTTATATTACCCACTCAACCATTTTCAAGTTTGATCCCCAATCACCTAGGAGGCATTTAAGGTAAAGAGTGGAGTTGTGAAGTCTGGGACTTGTGAACTTCTAGGGCTCACAATGTAATGAGTTAATAAGACATAAAATTGATGTTTGTTAGTCATATGGTCCACGAACTCCTTGGGCTAAACAAGGAGTGAAGTTCACAACTCCACTCCCCCTACTCCTACTCTCCCAACTCCTTGGGCCAAACACATTGTAAATTATTATTAAACGGAGCATGCCTTTATATATTTTGTTGGAATTTAGGGTTTAACATGATAAAAGAGACAATGAAGGGTGGGGAGAATCTAACATATATAAAGATGTACATTTTTCCTAGTAAAAGGAGTACATTTTCCCTAGTAGAAGGAGTAGGAAAAAAAATCTAAATAGACGGAAAATACATATCTTTATATCTTAAACTTAGAAATAATTAATGAATAAGATTAAATGTCTGTCATAGATCAAGATGTGTTAACGACTAAGAAGTCTACTACTTTTATTGTACTAAAAAACGAGATTCTACAAAAAAAAAAAAAAAAAAAAAAAAAAAAAAAAAAAAAAAAACATTACATTACATTTATTCTAGAAGAAAGAGAAAAAAAAAGGAAAAAAAAAAAAGATAAAGAAAAAGAAAAACCCTTGGAGGCTATGGGGTTTTACTGCAATTTCAAACTGAGGGGACTCATTACTCAAGCTGGAGAGATTCTGTAGAGAAGAACATCTTGGAGAAAACTTCCCCAATGTCATAGTATAATCGAATCCCTGTCTTTGTTGCAAAACCCTACATTGAATCTCAAATTCCGACCCATTACGAATGGAAGCTGCCGAAAATGGCAGAAGAGCCGATAGCTCTTCTTCTCCGAAGCCCTTGAAGTTCTCAGCTTATCAGAACCCGGCCCTATCCGCCGCTCTCACTGCCAACAGCATCCAACCTTCGAAGTTCACCTTCCTCTGCATCTTCTCCCTCTCCTCCGTATCTGCATTTGCCTTCCTTCGTATTCTTTCATGGTACAATTTGATCAACTGCATCTTCCTTTTATTTGTTTTTAAATTCTTTTGAAATTTGTGATATTCGTTTTCTGTATATGGCTTTGTTTTATCTGCACTGTCAATTTTCCGTTACTTCTGACTCCTTAGAACTCAGGGATACAGTTCCGTTCAAGTAAGTCGTAGCTTTTCTTTAGTTCTGAATGAGGCTATTATGAATGTTGTCTTGAAATAGTGCTTGAGAAAGAGTTCTGCTGGAATTCGTTTCCACATATTGTTTTATGCTCTGGGTTCTGTTTTTCAGTTAACTGAAGCTAAGGCTTTCTTTTTTCTTCCTGAATTAATGAAGGGAAAATGCGATTGTTGGCAATTTGAAGCTCAAGAACTTTCCTGAAGAGGCAGCCTGTAAGCTACTAGATTATTCTCATTTGTTTATGTCTGCTTTGAGCTTGAGCTACCACCTTGGACACTTATGGCTGCATTGATTTTTTTTTTCTCTATTAATCCTCCTTTTCTATGCTTCAGATTTGTCTGCCAAGGCTGCACAGACTGTGGTAGGCTTAATCTTTTTGGGAACAGTATTAGCCTTTTTCAAAGCGATATCCTTGTATAGAAAAAGATTTAGTGGTGTTGTGTCTGTTATATCTGCCACTAAAGGAACCAAGGAACAAACACCTCTTTCCAAGCGTCAGCTAGGGCTTATGGGATTAAAACCAAAGGTTGACAATGGGACATCTGAAAAGGCTGTAAAGCCTCCAAAATCTAAACCCTACTCATCACCTTCTTCTTCTGATGTTCTTGTTCCTCTTCATCAATCAGTTGGCAGTTTTAGTTATTCATCTCAAAGAAACATAGATAAATCGAACTCTGCCAGTGGAAGTAAAATGCAGCCTTTTGCAACCCCTTCGACATCCCCAGGTTCTGCATCTTCCTTGTATCTTGTCTCTGGAGTGGCCTCACCACTGCCTTCTGCCCAGAGTTCATCAGGACGGGATTCAGTGGTGTGTACCCCGTGGTCAAGCAAGCGTGTATCCTCTCTAAAAGAAATTACATCTGAAGAAGAGTTTGAACGATTCCTTACTGAAGTAGATGAAAAATTAACCGAGTCTGCAGGAAAATTGGCCACTCCACCCCCCACCATCGGCAGTGTTGGTATAACCAGTCCCAGTACGGTGGCTACTCCAGCTAATACTCCTGGAACTACCAGAAGTACTCCCTTGAGGCCTGTAAGGATGTCACCGAGTTCACAGAAATTCACCACTCCTCCTAAGAAAGTAGAGGGTGATGTTCCCTCCCCAATGTCTATGGAGGAAATGGTGGAAGCTTTCAAGCATTTGGGAGTATATCCTCAAATTGAAGAATGGCGTGATCGTCTCAGGCAATGGTTTTCTTCCACTTTGCTCAATCCTCTTGTACAAAAGATTGAAACCAGTCATGTCCAGGTATAGTAATTCTACTTTGTGCTTTAGTAATTAATTTTCATTTGCCATAACTGAAATTTTAATTGTTTTCTTAAGTCAAATCCACCAGAATTTAGGAAAGTCTATATTGGTTAACTTGTTGTTGATCAAGATTTTGGTGTAAACATAAATTTATATCATATAAAATATATGAGCATGTGTTATTAGCTATAATTTTAACCTCTATAATGGAACATTTTAATTTTTTAGTGTCTCGTTTTCTAGTTCTTTTGAGCACCCTCAGTGCATTCTTCAGAGAGGAGTTGTGTGGAAGCAATACATGTGAACATAAGATTTATTCCTCTTTTGTTCCTTGTATATCTCTGTATTAAGATTTATATGTGTGAATTTCAAAGTGGGTTGATTTATAACTGTATTTGAGAGTGAGATTTGCTTAGTTTCATGAGGAGTTTCAAACTTCATATCTAATGATATCTATATTGGTAGGTTTACACATCCTTTTCACCTTATTAGTCTGCTTAACTTCTTGGTTTTTTAAGGTAAAAGAAGTGGCCGCTAAACTCGGTGTCTCAATTGCTATAAGTCCTGTAGGCGACTCCACAGGATCCCTTCCCATTGTGTCTTCGGATGACAGGACTAATGAATGGCAACCAACATCGACCCTTGATGAAGATGGACTCCTCCACCAATTACGAGCAACTCTCATGCAGTCTATAGATGCCTCTACAAGTACGGCTTTCCATCATTTTGTTCAGAAGTTTATAATTGATTTGCTTGTTTTTTCATTGGTCGCAATAAAGGAAGCTTGCTTTCCTATAGAAATAATAATAATAATAATAATAATCTTTTTGCTTGCAATCATCCGCCTTCAATTCAGTCAAGATGCCTCTGGTGAATGCACCACAGTCCCCTCAGCAGAATCCCTTAGTTCCGATTATGCAAGAGTGTGTTGATGCCATTGCAGAGCACCAGAAACTCCTTGCTTTGATGAAGGGTGAATGGGTCAAAGGCTTACTGCCTCAAAGCAGTATTCGAGCAGATTATACAGTACAAAGAATCAAAGGTGGGCATAGGGCGTAGATAATCAGTTTATTATGTTTTCCAGTTTCCTGCTGTGTTATTGGTCTCTCCGGAATTTGCAGAAGAATAGATTTTAGGTAAAAAAAATTAACTGACTTTCGCACCAATGCCTTTGTGAATTCTACAGAGCTTTCTGAAGGGACCTGCTTGAAGAATTACGAGTATCTTGGGTCTGGAGAGGTTTATGATAAGAAGAACAAGAAGTGGACACTTGAGCTTCCAACCGATTCTCACTTACTCTTGTATTTATTCTGTGCTTTCCTAGAGCATCCAAAGTGGATGTTACATCTGGATCCTTCAAACTATGCCGGGGCTCAGTCCAGTAAAAATCCTTTGTTCTTGGGGGTTCTTCCTCCAAAAGAACGCTTTCCCGAGAAGTACATAGCAATTATATATGGCGTTCCCTCCGTTATTCACCCTGGAGCTTGCATACTGGCCGTTGGGAGGAAAAATCCTCCAGTTTTCTCTTTGTATTGGGATAAGAAGCTTCAGTTTTCCCTTCAGGTTGTTTGCCCTTGAGCATGTTATTTGTTGTTCAATATCATATAATACAGAATGTTACCATCTGAAACTAATCCCAACTACTACAAGTTTTTGAAACATTAATGGGATAAAAATAACCGATCTGATCTTTATTTTCAGGGAAGAACAGCATTATGGGATTCCATATTGCTTCTGTGTCACAGAGTCAAGATCGGATATGGCGGAATTATTCGGGGAATGCACCTTGGTTCGTCTGCCCTAAGAATCCTTCCAGTTTTGAATCCAGAGCCTGTAGACTGAGTGAGTCACTGTGTTTTTGCTTCCAAGTCTTTTTATTTCATAAACTCGCTAGCGGTTACATGAAACACACAAATTGTGTTTATGCAACAATTTTTCTTCTCTGTACAACATGTATCCTGGGGGAATTGCTTAAGGTCTAGCTACTGAAAGCTTCTAACTTTAGTTTCCCAGCTTGAATGTTCATGTATCCTAGTCTGAGTTCTGCAATAGTTGTACTCTACTGACCACAAATTCACAAGGATCTATCATGAGAAATTTTCATATAACACCCATTTTAGAATTCTGTTTAGTTTGGCTGGCTGTATCATTATATAGATAGGTTAAGAGTGTATTGAACTTTGAGCTTGAGTTAGCCATTTTAAAGTTTATTTGGCAGTGTTTTTGGCTCTTTAAACCGCTTTTAATTTATTAATGATACATGTTTGAGTATAATGTTGAAATCAAAGAGCTAGCACTCTCTTTGGATCCCTCCTCGCTGTCTTTTTTTATTTTGCCACAGGGATGGGAATTGCATATCTCACTGTATTGCTCGTGTTGCAGCTGGTTTTGAAATATTTTTTTTTAAGGAGTCTTTCTTCCCTTTCAGAAGATGATGGAGTCTCTTGGGATTCTAATTTCATCAGTTGGTTGTTGAATGTTGTAAATGAGGAATTATTGTTACCGATTTCTACCCACAATTGATTTTTAGTGAAGTTATCTTTCATAAAAATAAAAGTAGTTTTGTAAAATGTTTTTAGCTTCATCGTGTCAGTGGCTGTAGGCAATCTTCTGACTAACTTAGTGGATAAGATATTTATTGTCATGGTCTAATCTATCATTTTTTTTTTTTTTTTTTTTTTTTTTTTTTTTGCCTTTGTTCAAACAAACAAACTCCAATAAGCAGTTGTCTTTATCATGCTGCACATGTCAACATTCCACTCAACTCATGCTAATGGTATTATATTCAAGAACAAGAAAAACAAAAGACAACTTCTACTGTCACTTCTATAAACTTATTTTTTCACCTACTTTCTCTCCCATATTTTTTTTAGGCAGTAAAAGCCTATTCGAACATGTCAAAATTTAAAATACAAAATATCAGTTGCATAAGATTTTGAATTGAAAATATTGATAATACAATAGTTTAAGCTCATAAATTAACTAAACAATGGGGCATGAAAAGCATTTCATACTATTAGTTATTCACATTAAGTTGATTGATTGAGATACTTTAATTAAACGGGTTAAATTCAATTAAAGTTTTTTCTTAATTCTACGACCTATGATGCAAGCTATGAAATCTAAGAAAAGCCTAAACAATGCACACATGAAGCAGTCTATGCGCTACTAACATGAAGCTTGGGTTAGATGACAATTACAGATCACTAAATGCAAGCACGATGAAGGCTTCAATTTAATTAAACAAGTACGTTCATAATCACAACAAGTATTAAAGACAAAACAAATAACTGAAAAAAATTATTGATAATCAACCCAAAGTCTCACAATGTTAAATAGTGTTCTATTTAGAATAGGTAGCTTGCTTCTGTGTAAGAATGGATTATGACATAATTTTGAAGTCTTCCATTTTATAATTTCACTTGCATGTATGGTTTGTTATGTGTTACACTTCTTTTTCAAAATATTGAGATTCATATGTAGGATGACACGGTGTAGTAATTTCATTAAAAATCTCTCATTTCAATGGAGTACCTATCTATATTCATGTGTCTCTTTGTTTAAAGTCAATTAAGAGTTGTATATTGTTCGTACCATCTCTCTAGCCCTATGTCTACAAGAAAATAGAACAATGAATGATTGTGAGTACGTGTACATATTCTTTTAATTTCACAATCGCAGAGTGAAAAATTAAAATATCGACTTTTGAGATTATAATGATAACTTATTTACTAAACTATGTCCGGATTGAAAACTCTACTTAAATATTAATCTAACAATCATTATTTTGTTTTCTTTTGACAACAACCACAATTAAGTTTGAGCCTAGGACATTTGGAAGGGGAATTCTTTTTTTCCCATTATGTGAAAAAAAAAAAACAATTATAAAAGACAAGGAATGAAACAAAACACAAAAGCAATTTTTTTAGAAACTAAAAAACTAGAATATAGTTGTTGAAATGCACTTGAGAAAAAAGACTTTGATTCACCCAAAAGTCCAAAATGAATATTGCTCCACTTTTTCAAAGTTAAGAGTTTTATCATTTTGCTTACATCATCATCAACATTATTACCAAAATATACTTATTTTTTCCCTGGTCCTCTACCCAAGTTTCTCCTTTTTCCATTTTTTTTTCCAATTGTTGTTATAGAGGCGATCGATCAGTCATACATTCACCGAAGAGGTCATTGGCTCGTCAAAAGGATTGGAGAGGTTGTGTAAGTTTTCACGAGAACATGAGTTTATTTGTAAGGGATCGCTCAATGTTTCCACCAGTTGTAACTACGATTTTTTTTTTTGTCTGAAAGTGGCATTGAAGCGAAAGCAAGGGACATAAGTTGGGAGTGTCAAATATTTGAGTTTTCACCGAATAGGGGTGAGAGAGAGAGAGCAAGAGTGAGATAGCTAAAAGTAGAATATTGAGAGCGAGAGGCCCAATCTATACATACAATGTTTATTTGGATAATGTCACATAAATAGAGCGTAAGCAAAAGGACACAAACTTAAAAGGGTTTTCAACGCCTTGAGATAATGCTCATTTTATATTATTGTCTAATACATCCTATTTTTTACAAAAAAAAAAAAAAAAAAAAAAAAAAAAAAAAACCTTCTTGCATTCATATTTTCATTAATATCAATGGTTATTTACAATTTAACCATCACCTACATTTTATATAAATAAACAAATAAACAAACCTAGGTTTTTGTATATCTCTCCCCCATGCATAGCCTAGAAATTCGTATATCTTCAATCTCGTGAATCTCTTGAAACTCTCTCTCAAAACTCTAATCATTCCATCTTCTTCGATCTCTCTCAAAATACTCTCTCATCTTTTTGGCCGCCTCCTCCCTCCCTCGGACCGCCCAACCACCGTCGACGACGTCGTTCCCATTGTTCAACACGTCGTCTGCCGTTCCTGCTGTTCAAGTTTCGATCGACAGTGAGTTTTTTTCTCGACTTTTTTGGCCAAACTTCTTCGATCTCACTCCAACTTGCGCGCCGTCAAGATCTCGCACCTGTCACCAATCGCCGCCGCCGTCGTGGATTTATATGTACTTTTATGTTTTTTCGATATATAAATATATATCTTTATTTTTGAAATATAGGGTGATTTTTTTATATATACTGTGATATATATCTTCAATTTTTTATTGATACTTTCTGTTTTATGATATATACACTAATATATGTTGAATATTAAGTTCACCTGAGATTTATATACCATGATAGATAGTTTTGTTTATTTGAAAATCATTAGAGAGCTTCGGTTAAATTTACTTAAATGGAATTTAGTCAATATTACTAGTATATTTCATATATTGGTTAGAATATTTGCAAGTATATAACCATTTTCGATATATAGAGTGATTTTTCGATATATACTGTGATATCTATCTTCAATTTTTTACTGAGACTTTCTATTTTATGATATATACACTAATATATGTTGAACATTAAGTTCATTTGAGATTTATAAACCATGCTAGATAGAATCTAAACTATAGTATATATGAGATAATAACGCAAAATACAAATGAACTCAAAATAAACAAGGAACTATAATAGACAAACTCAAATAAGACAAACCATCATATAAAAATTGCATTAGAGTGACATATATATCAGACATTCAGTGAATATATTACAAGCACACATAAGCGTTGCATAATTAGAAGTGCATACATATCAGAATACTTCAAATATATACCAAATAAACAATGGAATATTACATGAAAACAAATAGATCGAACTCAAAACAAACGGTGGAATATATCACATAATATCAAAAGGCAAACGTTAAATAAGATCAAACAATATCAAAAAAAAAATGATTGAAAAAGGAAAATAAAGAAAAAGTTAAATACATTTTCTCTCTCGAATTGAAAATTAGAAGAAAATCATATTAAATGCATTTTCTCTCTTCATCTTAAATTCACTTTCTCTCTACTATCATTAAGGAAACTTTGAAAATAGAAAAATAAATATGAAATTCGAAAATAAAAAAAAAAATAAAAAATGGTAAATTTGTCCAAAAATAATATTAACAGTCTTTCTCGAAAAATTTTAAATTTAAAGCCATTTTTGAAATATATAAAAATCTCAACTTAAAATTTAGAAAATAAGTAAAATCTCATTTCAATCTAATCCCAACCCAATTGAGCTTTTCATTGTCGAATCCTCATCGCGCCTTCTATCGACGAATTGGGCAATTCTTTTGAACTACCTACTGTATCTCTAAGTCCCCAACTGCTGTTTTTCCTCTGTGTAGAGCTTGTTTTAGGTATTGGGTCTTCGTCAATTTCATCATCTTTCGAAATTTGAGAAAGTCCTTAAACATGAACAATGGCGATTGAATGTGGAAGCCGATTATGAGGATCCCAATGGCGGTCTTGCTGCGTGGAAAGAACTTATGCGGATATAATGGGTCGTGGGAAGCGCTGCAAGAGGACACTATGCTCAGTATCGAAGGCGTCTTCGTTCGTTCCCTTTCTTCCTTAGCAACCACTGCTTGAATTCAGAAAGGTCTTATTCGCTATCTCTATTGACTTCGCTAGGCTATTGTTTTTTTCTTCCATGTCTCCATTATTACATTTGCAAATGTTCCATCTGTTTGATTTATTACTTTTGTGCATTTGTTAGATTATATGATATTAAATTTGACTTCATCCATAAGTTTAAGCTTTTGAGTCAATAAGTAATTTAAAATGGTATCTGAGCATGTTGTCCAAGAATAAATATGATATTAAACTTGCCTCCATCTATAAGTTTTAAGTTTTTCGGTCTTGTTGTGATGTTCATCAAGTTAAATGCATAGTATCCCTCCTGAAATCAATAATTTTTTATCTGTATGTTTCAAAGGGTCTGGAGAAGTATCTCCACGGTTATATTCCACAGAGGATTGTCTGCTCATTCAATCCAACCTCTATGTGGTTAATGAAACATTTGCCACCTTCAGTTTTGTTTTGATCAAGGATGATTTCAATCCATAGAAACTATAAATGACTGTGGAGATGAAGGTTTTGAGTGGATGGTGATGGAATGGAGCTTTTGCTTTTTCTATTTCTCTTATTTTGCTTATCCTACCATGTGCAGAAAGGCAGCTGCATAAATGGATTTTCAACCAAGTCCAGTGGCTGTTGTGGCAAAACTTGTTGAGGCTTTTTTCAGGGAATTCTTTGACCAAAATTCATTCAGACAGGTTGGTTTAGTGACTATAAAATATGGAGTGGCTCATTGCTCAACAGATCTTGGCGGAAGTCCTGAGTCCCATGTTAAAGCTTTAATGGGTAAACTGGAATGCTTAGGTGAAGCATCCTTGCAGAATGGTATGTGTTAAATCGTCGATTAACCTAAAAGCTTAACCTAATGGGTGAAGACAAACTTAATTTTATATTAGCTAACACTTCCCTCACTTGGGCTTTAAATGGGGAGGTAATAACAATGCATAGGGTTTGAACACAGGACCTCCTGAACCAACCTGCTCTGGTACCATATTAAATAACTTAAGGTTCCATCCCAAAGCGAATTGGCGATGGGAGGAGTAACCCATCTATCATTTAAAGAGGTCCCTTGGTTTTTCCATTGTAGGATTCTCGACAGTATAGAACTTGTCCACAGCTATCTAAATCAAAATTCCATCGTATGGGCTTTGAGAAGTTTTATCTTATACCCTACACTTAATTCCTGTGATCTTGGGGACATCATGGACTTCGCCACAATGAGAGAAATCAAAATGGCTATTTATCCTATTTTTTCAGCTGACCAGCTAATAGAACTGAACCACAAAGGAAGCTTAACAGAGAATACAGTTATGAAACAGAAGTTCAAAGTAAAATTACCATAGCAAGATTCTATTTGATGTTTTTATTTATGGAGGTTCTGTTTCCTAAATCTTTGTGAAATGCTTTCCTTTTGTGTACAGTCTTTGCTTCAAAGAGTTGCTATTGGAGCATGCCCCTCAACCCCAGCAATGGCAGACTCTGTCAAGAGTTTGCTTTGGCTGCCAAGAAAACCTCATGAATCCTGGTAAAAACTCAAATAAACATGATATTTGGAATCTTTCAAATGAAACTTCTTTTTATGTTAACTATTGTCTTCTAATAGTGTAATATGCATCAGCATTTTGTGTCAGGGGATATCTTATAATCAGGTGAACTGAAAATTAAGAACGTACTCATTTTCTTCTTTCCTACAAGGAGTTTTTTTTTCTTAATGTTTAGTTATTCTTAGTACTAATTATAGTATTAGTACTGCAATGTGTTGAAACGGTCGCATAAGGAACTAAGGCCATGTTTACCAAACCATAATGAAAATTGGTATAATCGTAATAGAATTTCATTGATGGATCAATTGTAATGAGTCTGAATCGCAAATGTAATTAGATTGTTTTTAATCGCGTTTACTTAGAATTATGAATTTTGTCATAGTTACCTTTACCTCTGAGGGTCAAACGGTAACAGTAAAGATGTCAAAATCCATAATTTTTCCTTTGTAACAGTAATGGTAATGATACGGCCTAATTTCCAAACGCAATTGGATTGAGCGTCTTCCATTCATCAATCAGTTTGTGTTTTTTTTTACAGATTTTGAAGTGAGCCTCAAATGTCGGTACGGATGCAGTACACAAGTAAATAACACAAAAAGTAATCAAATGGAACCCACTTATCACATTACCACTGATTTATTACGTTTTTACTGGGATAAACGTGACCTAAGTTGTTATCTTTGTATATTGATTTTGCCCTTTCTGTGTTGGGTGATTTCTTTTTATTATATTGTTCATATGTGATTCTGTTTAAGGCAATAGAAGAACTTATATTCGTGGCATGCAAGTATGAATATATGTGGATGAGTTTTTGCATCTTTGTAATTTGCTGAATCGAACTTTTGACCCTTCAATTTAGCATACTCATTCAAATGTACTTTTCATTTTAGGCACAGGTAACAATCCAGGCATCTGTATTTCACAAGCGCTTGCACAATTGTCCTGGCTGCGAGAGTTTCAGGGGTCCCAAATTGGCGACTTCTAACAAATGAACGTCTACTTTCGGATGCGACTGCTTGGCCCTAACCAAATTCAAACTCAATATTCAATACGGCCATAACGATGCTTTGTACCACTGTTTATAAAGTTTCAGGCATGTCTTCCAATAATGGTGAATCAGAGGCTCACATTGTTACTACCGAAGTTGTCTTTCGTGTTTTGGCAGCTCCTGAACTGATTCCATAGAGATGCAAAGCTTCTGGTGTTTCTATACTTGATGCCATCGTTGAAATTGGCTATAGAAGATCCATTGTGAGAACAAGATTTTTCAAGATGGAAGGTTGAACAATTTCCATTTTCAAGTGTATTTGACATTCATATTATTTTAGTTGAGTTGAAATTGCTTTTGCCAAAACTTTATGCTCAAATCTGCAATCTTGACATTTCCACATTTCTATGGATTTATCACTTGATTTATCAACACAAGTGATGGAATCGACATTTTCATAAAAAAAAAATAAGATAAATATAATGTAAGTATTAAAAAAATATAATTTGTTTAAAAAGCATAAAAAAATTGTTTATTAATTTAAATATTTAAACTTTTTATATAATTTTTCTAAAATTAAGAATTCAATATTTCCATCAACGAGCATTTCCAATGTTGTAACCATTAGCCAATATGGTTGTACTGATTTAGTCACTCAAATGTAATCATATTGACTCGCAACGATGGGGGAATTTTTGGAGGAAATGGAAGTGTGATGAGAATGAGAACTGAAATTTCTTTCAAATATATACTTTAGGAACAAGTCTAGAAAAAAGATATACACAAATTTCTTGATGATTTTCATTAGCAATGATATGATCAATGTATTTCGAGTTGTATCGGTTTCCAAAACGTAGCATAATGTAATTCGAGTTGTATCGGTTTCCAAAACGTAGCATCAAAGAAAAGAGGGGAAGCAACCACTCATTACTTTACCAATGCTATGACATGACAATAAACTACCTTAGCCTTTGGAAATCTAAAAGGTTAGGCCAATTAAACATTAAAATTTTCTTTCTGGTGTAAAATTAATTTCTATAAATAAACTAGATCTCAATCAAAGATTATTTACAGCTAATTGCTCTCATCGTAGAGGAAAAAATTTGTATTACATGACGGCTACCAAATTCATATGACCACATCTCTCTGTACAGTTTTAACCCGCACCGGAACTAGAGGCACACAAGTCATCCGACCAACCTGCTATCTCACAAATCAAATTAGGCCTAGGCGTCAGGAGTGAAGAAAATTGAAATTAAGGGTATGATATATCTCTTACCTATTTCCAAAATGACTGGTCAGATTCCTTCCGCTAGCTTCGTTCCACGACGATGGCTCGCTTATGAGCACAATCAGTGTCATCAACTTTCTTACCCACAAAACATTGAACATACTTTGAAGTTTGAAGATGAGATGGACCAAAATGAATATTTACGGTCTTGCTTATCCCCAGAAAAAAATCAAATGAGAGCAGCAACAATTCTTGGTCACCTAAAGTCCAAAGCCTAATCTGACTCGGAGTCTATAGAAAAGAACATCCGCGGTCTGACAGAACGTTTCTGGCGAGGGAAGGAGAAAGGACTATCTGATCTTTGCCTACTTGCTTTGTCATGTCTAACATCATTCATTCCAAGAAGCAGAGAAGCTGATGCAAGGATATAGTTAGCCTCAAAATCAAGAATACGCCAGAGAACTTCGAATAAAAACAAATGCAGAAACGAGAGATGCTGGAAATAAGTAGGTTTTTAAAAATAAAAAAACAAAAAAATAAAACCAGAAACATTATCTCATTAATGTGATGAAATGTAAAGCCTCCGCAAAGACCCTCCAGCGAGTGTAATTTAAGACCCTTTTTTTACTTTAAACACGTGAAGTAGAAATTCGAACCTTTAATCTTTTAGTTGAGGATATATACCTTAACCAAGAAATTGAAAATATGTCTCAATTCGTTGAGCTATGTTCAGGTAGCTTTTTTCATAGCTTTCCCATCTTTCAAGTGGTCAATTTGTTAAATACTAAAAAAAATATAGATTAATTAATAGATCTTTGAAAAAATTTGGTGGACATGATCATTGAAGTGAAGGTGCAAAAGAAAGGGAAAACAAATATATAGATAACACTTTTCACTGACATAGTAAAAGGTCATAAACCATTGGTGAAGAACGAGAAGAAAAATAAAACACTTTACAGGCAAAACATTGCAGTAACTAGAAAAGATCTATTCAACAATTCGTGCCCCTCAGATCTGGAGCCATCAAAAAATTTAACCAATCTTCACAAATGCAACAGGCGAGGGAAAATGGAAAATCACTAACCAGTATCAGACAATGAATTGATTTCGCCTCCTGTTGATGGAATATGCTGTCTCGAATTTAATCCCTTGGAGGTTGTGGACTCCCCATTGCTACCACCTGCATCACCCCCAAGCCTGAGAGAGATCCAATCTTCAGTATGAACACCATTTGATACATCAGCCTCATCTCTGAAATCAGACTGCATAGGTGCATCTGAAGGCCTTGTAGGAAGAAATATTTGAAGAGATGGATCATCACCAGCAAAAGCTAAGGTATTATCAACCAAGCTGTCATTCATGTCACCATCAGCACGACCAATTGAAGAACCTGGAACAAGAGAAGCAGGACTTATAGCAGCCTCTGAGGTAGCTGCATATCCATTCATGGTGGAACAATTAATGGAATTATGCTGCAAGTCAACTAGAGCATCTGATACATCTGCATCAGAGCTAAACAATTGGAATCCAGCACCTCCTTGAGTTCCAGGGGGTAATGACCAAACAGGCATGCCAAATTCATCATCGTGGGAGTTAAAAAGACCTAAGCATGAATTTCCAGCAGATAATAGAGTTGGATCTTCAGGATATGCATCTGTGAGTCCAGAAGGTGGCATGGAGAAAGGAACCTCCCCTGCATCTGTATGGTTGCTCGGATAAACAGTTTCAGGTGAAATTAAAATGTCATTTTCATCATCTGAATCACTTAGAACAATGACTTCACCTACTGGAGCAATGGGATTTTGTTCAGTAAATCCATACGCTGAGTCAACATTCAAGGAAAGACAATCCGGCTCAATCCCATTATTGGTAGAGAAATCAAAGTTTACACCACCATCTTGGTTTACACTTGGATCTTCACCATCCCTACTGCCGGTGGCACTGCTGCTCATTGGGATAATCTTCTGGTCATGGCTCCCATAGTTCTCCGGTAATCTACTACCAGAAGTGAAAGTATTGATATCTTCAGGTCTGCTGACTTCCCAAACGCCATCACTATTCTTCTTGATGCCAAGTTTCAGACCACGATCTGATCCACCTTCCTGCTTTATCTGCTTCAATCCTTCCATCTTTGGTTTAACTTCCTCATTTGAAACATACAAAGTGCCCCCAGGGGAGTGCCACATGCAAAGATCACCAAGATCCCTGCGCTCACTTTCAGTTTTTGACCTCACACGCCAGGAACCATCAGGTTTAACCTCAATATCGGTAACATCTTCTCCACAATGTCTCATCTGTACAACCATAATACGATATCATTAAATCAATCCCATTCAAAAAATGTTGATAGAGGAATGCATAAGGCAGTACCATAGCTGTTATACGGTTGAAATAAGGGTCTATGATAACATTCTCCAGTGCATAGTTCTTCAGACAAATTGGACACTGCCACTGCAGTAAAAATACAAACAGTAAAATATGAGATGAGAACAAGATTTGCATAAGAAATTGATTTAACAACTTGCCTTCCTTGAGCGTTGATTCAATTCTACAAACACTTCAAGATCAAAGCAGCCCATATGAGCACACGGTTTAAATCGTCCAGCAATCTTCATCCTTGAACCACTCATCTAGAGAATGGAGCACAGAGAGGAAAAATACAGATTACTATCAATAAATGATTTCTGCAACACAAGAGTATGCTAGTCTCCAAAAAGATGTAAGAACTTTCTTGCTGAGAAATGAATCTGCACTCTAGCTTCAACCATCTTTCCTTGATTACACAGTAATTTTAGAAGAACAATATGATCTTCAGAGGGGTTGAGAGATCTTGGAAGGAGTTTATGTTTGATTCCTTTTTTACGGCCGTCCATTAATCAAACATTTTAAAATCCCCAGCTTGGTCACATTCTCTTAGATTGAAGTTCTTATGGGTTATATTGGATCCTTTTTTGTGGGCTTATTTTTTTGGATTTCCTTGTTTTTTTTTTTTTTCATTTTTCTCGAAGAAAGTTTGGTTTCTTACCAAATAAACAAAACAATGACACTAGTTCTCTTAGTGCACACTAGAAGAGTTTTATGTGATCTTCTGGGGTTTGGCTATCCTTCCCGTTCTTCATTAGTCCAACTCCAGTGCTGATGAAAAGTTAAAAGGATTGAGAAACACTTCTCCACTCCCTTCTCCCAAATAATTCAAATGATGAGCATGATAATACAATGTAGGAGACTAACGTTTTCCATTTTTTTTAATAAGAGACTAATGTCTTTCTTTAAATGGCATAAGACTTACTGGACAGCGTAGAGAAACCCCAAAAAATTCTGCAACAACCTCCAAGTCACTATCACTATCGGCATTATCTGCCGTGTTCCCACCACCAATGCAACGGCAAATACGGGCAAGAGCATCTTGAAAATGTTCACCTTCTGACTCCTTAGGAATCATGCTTAGAATCTAGAGAAGAAAAAACACATGTAAACGAACACGTGAAAAGACATAAAAAAGTAGAAATGAAAATACTAGTGATAACTAAAGACCAAACTTGTAATATCTTTTAGCTTTTAAAATTTCTGTGATAGCATACAAAATACAGTCTCTTGATGGATATCTTCAAACAAGAAATTCTTTTGTAATTACAGATTTTTTATGATTATTTTTTATTGGAAGGCCCTCCTCGTATAGCTCTCTTTGGGGGGTTGCCTCAACCCCGCCCCTAGGCTGTTGTGATCTTTTGGAATATGACACTTGAAATTTCTTATTAAAAATTAATAATATAATAATAAAAAAAAAAAAAAAAAAAAAACAAGACCTGTGAGGGACAATAAAAGTAGAAATGAAAATGAATACAAACACGCGCAATTGTAACATGTTTCACTCCCCTCCTTTATAATGTGGGAAAAGCCTCCAACCTTCTTTTTTGCCTTTCTAGTTCCAGCCATCTCCATCTTTCTCATGCACCCAATTCCAATTTACCTCTCACAAATAATCCCCAAAAATCTTATCCCTCGAGATACTCTAAAGCACCACTTTCCTAATAGCAACATTCTTATAAATAAATTCTCAAATGCCTAAACCATCACCAGTTTAAGGCTTAGCAACCACACTGCATCAACCCAAGAAGCCTCCATCACCATCCATCCCCCTTTACAAAATTTTCCCAACATCTCTAACTATCTTTTTGGCTACAGAAACTAGTAACTTAATTACAATGGTAAGTTAAGTTCTACGAAGATGCATACATAACAAGAAATGACAGTGTATAAGAACAAAGACATATTTATGTCTAGAAAACTGCACCACTAGAAAAATGTGCTGCTTCATATTGTAAATATGGCTAAAAACATAAAAGGTGCTCCAAAATGATATCCAGAAGAAACCAAAACCTAGTCAGACATTTAGCAACTAAGGTTTCCATTTTTCTTTTTTTTTAAAAGAAACAGACCATTTTATTGATCCACAAAAGTTACCTGTTGAACAGTGCGTCGTTTCACAATCCGAACCCCTAAACAAAAAGATCGGGCATCACACCCTGTTAATGTTATCTTATTCATTCCATCTTTCGTGCATGCTGTGATCTAACAGAACAAAGGAGTCAGAAACATAGGAGTTAAGAGAGAATATAATTGCTCGATTTGAATACAGGGAAATTGCAATTTAGCAATGAGAACTTACAATTGGGCCATCATCACGACCATTCGCCCCCAAAAGTTGAGAGCCGGGCCTATTAATGGCACGAACAGCCAAACCTGTGAAGCCATTAAAATTGTTATTCAACACTAAATGAACTGTCCTACTGCATAGTAGAGATCCTCTATCATACATGTATGATGCAACAATGATTTTATCCAGAATTAAACGCAGACCTACTTAATAACAAACTTACAAATATGATAGATAAATACAGTCACAAAACTGGCAATATAGTTTTGTAAACATAAATAGATAAATACAAATGTAAAACTAGAATTATAGCCCCGTTTGATAACATTTTCGTTTCCTTATTCTTGTTTTTCCAAAATTAGAAACATGAATGTGTTTGATAACTATTTCTATTCCTTGTTTCTTGGAAAAAGAAACAAAAGAATAAACTCTTTTGCTATTTTTTATTTCTTGTTCTTTTGTTTCCTTTTTTCCCTTTCTAAAGTTTAAATAGAATTTAGTTATATAATGTAAAAATATATAATATACATAAAAACATACAAAAAGCAATTATCAAAAGCTTACACTATCATAAGTCAGTCCCGAGGTAAAATTAACAATAATAAAATTGTTTCTATCCTTCAAATGTAGTCCAAATTGCAAATTTGATCAACAATGTTTTCTCTCACTCAAGTCATTCGTCTTAAATGATGTTAACTCAAATCCAACTCAATTATATTGCTCTATAAATGTTGTAGTTGTAAAATATTAAAGTAAGGCTAAATGCATGTTTCAGCGAGCAAAATTTACACATTGCAACATTTTAACTAGATCCATGTGTAATAAAAATTAAAATAGTATATAATATACATTGTGCAAAAATTTAAATTCAAAATTAAAATAGTATTTAAATTCAAAATTAAAATAGTATATTAATATACATATTGAAAAAATTATATTCAAAATTAAAACAATATATAAATCTATATATTAAAGTGAGACTAAATGCATCTTTTAGTGAGCAAACTTTATATATTACAAAATTCTAGCGGGTTCCAAGTGTACTAAAAATTAAAATAGTATAAAAATATACAATATGCAAAATTTAAAATTCAAAATTGGAACCAGAAATTAAAATAGTAAATAAATATAAATTTTGCAAAATTCAAATATCAAGTAGTGTTCTAAAAAGCCCTCCTAGGCACGCGCCTAGGCCCAAGGCTAGTGATAATTAAGGTTTTTCCTTCTTTATTAACTAAAAAGTCTAATTTACTAAGCCTAAATGCAAAATTTCTTGTGTTTAGGGTACTTTTTTCATATTTCCACTAAAACTATGCTTTCTTTTCTTAGCACTTTAATATATAGTGTGCCTCAAAAAAAAAAAGAAAAAGAAGTTCGCACTTTTTTTTTTCACCTTGTGCTTAAGCCCCAAAAGACTATTGCGCTTTATTGCACTTGAGCTTCAACCAAACCGACTTTTGTCGGTTGATTTAGTGATATATGTCAATTGGAGTAGATTTTGCCAATAGAAAAACCAACCAATCGATTAGCCGGTCGACAAGCTCAGAACAGCTCAAACTGACCAATTTGACCACCACATGTATATTAAAAGAAACCCAATCACGACAGCGTGCATTTTAAGCCAAGTTTTTTCTATCTTTAGGTAATCATTACCTCTTAAGAAAAATATTTTTTAACTTTCTTCTATCTATTTCCTCCCTCTTTTCGTTTTTCTTCTTCCTCATTTTCTCTCTTCTTCTCTCCTCCTCCGCCTCTCTCTTTTGCTTTTTTTCTTTTTAGTATCTTCTACCAGAAGAACCAAGCGCAGCCAAGCTTCATCGTGGACTGCTTTTTTTCTCCTTCTCCCTTTTGTGATCTCTCTTTCTCTTCTGCTTTCTTTTACTGTTCTCTTCTCTCTTCCTTCTCCCATTCTCTTCTTTCTTCCATCTGTTACATTTATTTCATTTAGTTCATGCCATTTTTTTGTGATTGGTTCATTGGAGTTGGGAACCAACCAAAACCGACCGACCGACCATTTGATGGTCCGCGTCACCAACATCATAAAAACCAATCAAACCCAACCGACAAAAACTGACATCGGTAATCAGCGTTGGTTTAGCCCAAAATTGACACCGACCGACCAATGATCACCCCTACTAGAGATAGAGAGCAAAGGCAATCACTGTTCACCACCCATACTAACAAACCAAAGACTAGTTTTGATATTATGAAGGAACATCAATATAAAAAAAGTGAAAAAAGGAAATGGAATAGAGAGAAATGCTTTTAGTAGTTTCTGAAGTTCAACCTCAATTTTAGGAACATTTTTCAAATTTTGGAAACAAGAAACAAGATGGATTATCAAACAACTTTGTTTCTTAAAATATTAGAAACGAAAATTAAAAAAAAAAAAAAAAAAAAAAAAAAAAAAAAAGGAAATAGGTAACATGAACATTATCAAAAAAGCCCTATAGTTTTGATACATAAAGCAGCAAATTAATAACATACCATTAATTTGTAAATCTGCATATTGAGGCCATTGCATCCTGAATGGAACCTTATCATTCAAAAGCATACACCAGGCCTAGCATAACAAAGACTACTTAGTTCAACAAACCAATCAGTTTACGGTGAAAGAGATTCACCATATCATGCACTAACCAACCTGCACATCGTATTCCTGTTTAGAAAGTAGATCCTTATCTGCCCTTGTGAGTTGGAACGTTCTATCCAGACTCTGCATCGGATTTGTACTACAAATGTGTACAAGAGGCCCATCATGAAAAATACAGAAAATCATTTTACGTATGCTATGGAATGTGAGGAAGAGTGTAACATTTTTTAAATAGGAGGAAGAGTGTAACATTAAAACTCAAATAAAAGCGCTGGGGTACCACATGCAAAGTTCAAACCTCCAAGAACCAGAAATCACTTGGATAAACAATGTTTACTCACAAAGATCAGCAATCAAAAGTGTATTTCCAAGATCAGAAGCAAGTAAAGAAATTATGTGAATGCACTATAAAACCTACTCATTACGTAGATGTAGGCTCAATAGACCACATACTTCAACTGCAAACATAACTTCTAACGTTAAAGTTGATCTCCCAATTTTTACCTGACATCTTACCTTGTTCCAGAGAAAACAAAGTTGACACGAGCTCAGTTTCTTACCCAAAAAAAATAATACTAATAACTCAACACCTCATCTATGATAAAAACCTGCTGTTGTAACTAATATAAGCTTTGTCGAAGAGTTAGTGTATTTATATATAAACCTGAAGAGAACTTCTTGACCACATACAAAATGGTTAAGGTTCGTAAATAAGATTAAAGTTTACTCGACTGTAACAATTTTGCTAGATCAAGGATTGAACAAAAAATGAACTTCATTACATTACTTTGCTCATAGTCCATTTGAACACAGATCGATCGGTAAATGTTGCTTTGCTTGAATGCAGCAATCAAACCAATCACACACACAATAAGTGATTCACACATAATCCAGCGAATCACACTCATGAAACAGCTTACTTCAGCTCAAAGTTGATAAATTCTGGCTGTAAACATGTTCTTCCATGGACTGATCTGCCAAGTACAACACTGTATCCTTGTCCCACAGAAAATAAATTGGCACATCAATCCATGACTCAAGAGCAGCCCTCAAGGGGATAGATTCTTTCTTGACTCTTTGGAAGAATCTATCCCCTTGAGGGCTGACCTCTTTGATGAAAGAAGGCCTCTCAAAGCCAGACTTGCTGATGTGATTACCAAAGAGCAGAGGCTGTCAGTTCAGAAGCTTAAATTGAAATGGCTCACGGAAGGTGACATTAATTCAAAGTTTTTCCAACAATGGGCATCTCATCAGGTGAGTACGAATTTCATAGCTACTCTTATTAATAATAGCAATGGTGAATTGTTGTCAACACCTGAAGAAATTGAGTCCGAGATAGTGAATTTCTAGCAGACTTTGTTTACTGAAGATATAGACCAGCATTCTGTTGTAGATGGAATCGACTGGGGGGGCATCTCCCTTGAAGATGCTTCTTGACTGGAAAGACTTTTCGAAGAGGAAGAAATCTTAAGTGCAGCGAATAAGTCAGGAAGCCAGAAATCACCATAACTGGATGGCTTTACTGGTGAGTTTATGAAAAAAGCCTGAACATTATTAAAGCTGAATTTTTTTGGAAACAGAAACAAAACATTTCATTGATAAAATAAAAAGAGACTAATGCTTCAAAATAAAAAATGATGAGAAAATATATAAGAGACGATTATAATTGATGATGAGTACAAGCCAAATAAGACGAGAAGCCTACAACTAAGAAGAACCAAAAGCTTGAATAGAAAGCACCCTGAAGAAGCTAGGAGACGAACCGAACCAAAACGAACAAACCAATAGAGCGAAACTTAAGGCCAGAAATTTGACAAGATTGCACAGCAACAGGCCGATATACTCCAGAAATGTCACCGTGAGAAGTAAACGAGACGCCAAAGCGAATGGGACTTTAAGAACTCTTAACAGTCAAATAAAACAGCCCCATACAATCTATGATAATGCTATCAGATCTAATCGACAAGGCGAACACCATTAAACTGTAACTCTCAGAGATCTAGGAGGACTTGCCCTCATTTGAAGACCACAAATCTCAACCAGAGAGGGTTTGTCAAGAATCAAAGGAGAAGACATTGGTGTTGCTACTATGATAGGCTCAAATCTAAGCGACCCATTGTCTTCCCTAGAAAATATGATTATAAGCTTCTTCAAATAAATCCTCTAATAACAGTTCCTTCATAAGAAGCTCTTCTTCCTCACTGCTTACACTTGCAATTAATTCCTCATCATAATCTATAAAGGAGAAAGGGGGGTGAATACCCCCTTCAAAAACTAAACATCTGACCAAGGAGAGAGAATGGATTGCTTAAAGGCTTGAGATGATATGAAGACCGATGTTGCTTTGAAACGACATTATAAGGCGTCATTGAATGTGAAGAGGAAATCGAAAGACAAGTACAAGATTTCTCTAAACTATCAGAATTACCCTCTGAGCATTTGGGGATAATGGGGACTTCTTTCTTATGAGAATAATGAAGAAGGAAGGCTTTCATATATCATGACTTCACCCTTTAGTACTCACTGTAAGCAGAGGAGATGAAAAATTATGAAGAGTCCCCTTTGAATCCTTGTCTTCTAGTGGGCTCACCTTGTGAACGAGTATCATCAATGAGAGAGCGGAACAGCCACATTAGAGCTTTCAAATTAAGATGCCGATCATGCTCTAAAGGAGCCTTTGAACCAACAACTACTTCGTGCAACTTATCTTCATTTGACAAAATAAATTCATCGTCTTCAATTAACCTTTTATCCTCAATCCACCGAATTTGCGAAGTCTTTGAATGATAAATCACCATGAAGTAAATTACTTGACTTTGGAGTGTCCACAGAAGCTATATTGCCAAATCGAAGAGAGAAATTACTAATAATACAATCCTGAACATAAACTTCCGTTGAAATGAAGCCACAAATACTTTTTTAACTTCAATTAGGGCTGCTTAACAATCTATGTAATTGAGGGTTTGGGAGGCAATGCTAACCAACCCAGCTAAATTTTGTCCGATAGCTTCTAAGACTGATCTCTTCCAGTATTCTAAAGTTAAATTTTAAATTGACAACCAACCTCCATAACTTTTAATAACCTTTGGGTGAGAGTGATTCTTAGCTCAAGTTTCGTATGAAAGTCTCCAAAAAGCTTCCACTTACCATTAAAGTTGAGGTCTTAAAAATCTTTGAATGAACTTTAGACTGGAAATAATCTTCTAAGGAAAACTGAACTTCCAAGAGTAATGAGCAAGCAAATGAGATACCACCAAAATCGAGAAAAATTCAAATCCATACTTCTTTTTATTTTCTTATCTTACCCAAAGAAAATAAACATCATCCTGAGAATTTCCTACTACTTTCAACGACAAAAAGATTTAGACTCTGAATGCTTCTTGTCCTTAAGAGATTAGAGGAAATCATGTACCATTTCCCAAAAGACCATCCAACCTTTTTTATCAATGTCGGCAGGAACTGTCACAATCTTTCTTCCTCCAATGGAAGGCCAACAGAGCATTCAAAATGTCATCCAAAAGATGATCTAAAGTTGGATAAGCTAATGACACCAAAATCATCCCTTTTTTTTATGAGAAACATTCTAACATAATTTCATTGATAGTATAAAATTACAAAAGGGCACTAAATGAAATTACAAAAGGACACCAAAATCATCCTTAAATTTCTTCTCAAGTGAGTGGATGGGAAGTTTTCATAATTCAAGAATAGCACATTCTAACCAACGAGGAAGAGGAGCTAAAAAGGAACAAGTTGACTACTTCCCACCACATCCATAAAAATCATATAATTTTCACCCCAACTACTGTAGAAGATGTTCTGAATGCAACAACTCTTCGTATCCATGGAGACAAAGTGGAGATCTGAAAATTAACGAACAAAACTGAAAGAATGTCATAGAATCTAATGACTATCAGGGGCCAATGACAGTGGAGGATGCCAGCAATGGTGAAGATGGCAGCGACGCAGAAGGACGACGGTAGACAAACAACGACGATAAGAGGCAGCAACTGTGCTACTATGTTCAGTGAGGATGACGGAGCAAAAACCTAGCAATAGCGGCAGCTAGGGTAATTGACTGTGGATAGGGTTGGCTAGGGTTGAAACCTTCAGGGAGAGAGTTGACAAACGAGGAAAGCAAACGAAGGCATGCGTGCGGCAAAGAAAAGAACCAGTGGCAGCACGACTAGAGCTAGGTCCAGTGACTACAATGGCTAGGGCTGGGTCCAACGGCTACAACTAGGGTTGGGAAGCATTTTTTGGATTTATCTTCTTGGCAAGGAGTTTAAAACCTGTATATCTAGAAAGGAAAACTATAAAAGCCTTGTTCATGTTAACCCATTTTCTTCTTCTTTTTTTTTTGAAGTGACCTTAAGGTGTTCCAAGAAGTTTTCCCGAACAAGATCATTAATAAACAAACCAATGAAATCTGGGTTTGTTTCCCAGAAAGAAGGTGGATAGCCAAAGCTAATGATTTCAGACCAATCAACCTTGTGTCTTCACTCGACAAGGTTATCTCAAAGGTCCAAATGCTTAAGAAAAGTTCTCCCTTCGATGATCAACTCCTCTCAATTGGCTTTTGTTGAAGGAAGACAAATTATAGATGTGATCCTTGTGGCAAAGACCGTGGAAAAAGGGCTCTGAAAAGGCATACAATAGGGTTGACTGGGGCTACCTCAATTATATTTTGTAGAAAAAGGGCTTTGGCGAAAGATGGAGAAGATGGATAAGAGGGTTGCTCCAACTCAAACTTTTCCATTGTAATAAACGATGGCCCTAAAGAAAAATTTGGGCTTCTAGAGGCATTCAGCAAGAGCTGTTAACAATGCAATTACAGGCCATATAAATACGAAAGTGTTCTGAAAGAAGCATTCCAAGAAGAAGCACCATAGACAAATAGACTGACTTGTAAGTTAAGGTTACCTAGCCATAGAAATATATAATTAAAGAGAACTTACAAGTCAAAGTATTTCATCTTCCCAAAAAGGTAACATTCTATTAACAATTTGAGGAACAAAGGAGGACAAGGCATACATATCCTCTCAAGGCTAAAAACACTTTTCAAATTGTCATAAATCATAAAACATGAATAGTTACAAAAAAAAAAAAAAAAAAAAAACTAATAGACAAACAAGACATCAGAACTTCTGCCACGGAAACTGCTTGCATCAGGTATCAAATGGATAAAACAAAAAGAGAAAGCAGTAGTTCAAGTGTAGATCAAAGAAAATGCACTTTTCAATAATAGAGATAATCATCTCCAGCATCTGATCCTTCATCCATTCATGTAAGTTACTTCCAACTCTTAAAATGTCAATATAATCATCTACACTTTTTTCAAAAGAAACAAGACATTTCAGACATAATGAAATCTGCAAAAAATGGAGAGGATAGCCTCAACCCATGGCCAAGTGAAATTACAAGAAAGCGCTGAAATTAGTCCAAATATCATAAATTGAATAATTGTATAAGAAATTATAAAATCAACACCAAAAAGCATCAACAGAAACATTTAAGCTTAAGCTAATAAATTGTATCCACACACAAATAAGAACGGTGTTTTTGGGTTTCCTTTTCTTTTCAAGAGGTGGGATACAGATTATCTTGAATCAGAAGTCAATAAATGTGAACTCACCCATCCGTTGGAATGTTTGTGGACATTGTGGTTATCAGCTTTACAGGAAACAGAGGATGTGCAACTGAAACCCAAAAACTGTATTATAAAATTGTTAGAAAATACACCATGAAAGAAGAAAACAAAGCACCATTAGTTATTTAACTCTTGTTAGAAAATTGACAAGGATCAATCTGGGCACCCCAAAAAAATTAACTCATAGTCATGGTTAGCGTGCATCAAACTAAAATCAAGAGATCCCTTATCCAAGGAACTTGAAATATATTCGTTAATTTAGATCAAAGATTCTCAAAGTCATCAAAAGAAATATTTTGTGTATCTCGACTAACTATTTTCTCTTTTGAGTCTTTTCAATCTAAAATCAAGAGATCCCTTATCAAAGGAACTTGAAATATATTCATTAATTAGATCAAAGATTCTCAAAGTCATCAAAAGAAATATTTTGTGTATCTCGACTAACTATTTTCTCTTTTGAGTCTTTTTTCAATCGCTAATTTGATATATACAAGTGAATAGTATATCAACAAAGCTGAAAGGGGCTAAACCTCATTCATAGTCATAGTCAGTAGAATATGATAAATCAACAGAATTTCCTGCAAGCACCATTAAGCCACAGGTCCCCACTTGGTATTCTTATAAACTTCTTCAAACTGTTTATAATTGCTTTAACAAACATACGGGTTACTGTAACTGATCAAATCCTAATTAGACTGGCATTATAAAATCACTTCCTTCACCAAAGTATCTTAATATTTCATTGTCAAACATTTCTGCTTTCTATATAGCCAATTTATATCTACGACACAAGCTACTAATACTTTTTTTTTCTCTATGTAGAGAGATACCAAACAAGCCCAAATTAATATATCAAACCATATGAAGAAGATATTTTCAAGAAAACACTATACTTCACAGCCCTCCACTGCACAAATCCATTTGAACATTCACATGGGAAGAACAAATTAAAAAAGAGTAATTATTGTGACATTAACACATGCAAACTCGTATGCAGTACCCACCAATTCCACAAATAAGAAGCCTATAGACTAATTTTTTTTTTTTTAAATAAACCATATGGTCTAAACGAAAGACAAAGGTAGTAAATACGTACGGGTCAGCACGATTGAGTCGACAGATCTCACAATAGAAGTGTTCAGGGTATGGCGGATTTCCTTCTGTAGGTTTCTCCGGAACTATAACACAACTAATGTGCTGCCACACTTGGCACCGTGGATCCTCACACTGCCCAAAAAAAAAATTAAAAAGGACTTGTGAACAAAAGTAACTGATGTTTCAAGGCAGATGGAACCAAGAAAGGGATCAAAATAAATAAACATGGGAGGAACTTATGAAGAAAAATGCGTAAAAGGAATGGTTTGATATACCTTGATCATTGATTCTGTTTGCAAAGCATTTCCACAAAGACACCGAACCTTTGTATCTAATTGCAAAGAATCATCTGTTTCACCTTTTACCTGCACATTACTGCTGTCTGAGACACCTTGACCCTTAGAAGCTAAATCTGTGGCCCCAGAAACCTGCATCTTTCTGTATAAGAAAATCATACAAGTAAGAAGAAAAGAGGACAATTGGGCATAAAAAAGGAGAATGTGAAAAGAAAGCACCACTCGAGATGATTACAAGAAACACCACAAGATAAGATATATTTATGAAACAGAAACGTGTAGATAATTACTGAATTCAGAGGAAATTCGTCAACAAGAACCATGAAGAAAAATATGACACCAGAAGACAAACCTGAACGTGTCATCAACTAGTTTTGCCACTTGATCCTTTCCAACAGCATTTTTCTTGGCCCACATTTTTGAAACTGAAACAAATCATTGCAACAGATATGGAATATACATAAAAGATAAGCCTTTGTCTCAAAAAATAAATAATAAATAATACATAAAAAAAAAAAAAAAAGACAAGTCTTGTGAAAGCCATAAACTAACTAAAACTTGAGTTCACAGACGTAAAATAATGGGGTCATGCAATGCCAAATACCAGAAGAAACCAAAGAATTTTTGGTTCTAGTTAACCAAAAAGAATTGGACACGAGACCTTAATAATAATATACCGAACCCTCAACCAACTGGCTTTCCCTTAGTCCCTCTCAACCAAGACATGCAATATGGAACAATCAACATAATAGCATTGCATGTATGTAAGACTTCAACGTATTCCAGCAAAGAATTATGAAACAGCATTCAATGTATAAAGGTGGTTTCCTCATGGACGATATAGTGTTCAATTGTACAGCTTAAGTATGGTTATAAAGAAGAATATTATCAAAATTTATAAATCATACCTTGTTCATCAGAAAGAATGGCTAGTATCCGCTCAACAAGGTCCTACAAAAACATGCCAGACAATCACTAGAACACGTCTCATATTCAACTTGTAATGCATAAGGTAGGAATCGGAAGGAATATATATCAATGCTCAACTCAACTTGATAATCATGGAATCATATTTTGGTTGAACTTTTCCAGTCTTTCCTCTTTGGCAACAGAATTTTCAGTAAGAGAAGTCAGTGTGCAAAAAAAGAGTGAAACGATATCGAATTCTCCCTAAAATCAAAGAATTATCAGAAGGATTTCAATTTCTAATTGGCTTGTAAGCCTTGCAAACCTTCCACCCAATTAGATCCCCCCCCCCCCCCCAACCCCACCCCACCCCACCCCAATTCTTGATGAGTGTGCGAAGACCATAATGATCAAGCCAGAATTTTTTCTTTTCTTTTCTTTTGAAGGGCATTAGACCCTACAAGCGCCAAGGAGAATAGGGAAGTGACCCAAAAATTTTCTTTCATTTCTGGAGAGTGTATTTGGTGAACCAGGCACTGATGCAAAAAAACAATCAATGAAAACAAAAGCAAGTTTCTCTCTCATACTGAACCTCCATTTGACAGGGGAATATCAATGAGAGCTCTGGGACAAGCTTGTTAAACTTTTTCACACGTCCTGTGCTAGTGGGTAAACTTCATTTGAAACATAAAAAAATTAAAAAAAAAATTAAAACAAAAAGCGAAAGAAGAGAGAACTTTTCATTAGAACTAATTTAAGGACAGTTGTACAACCTATAGAACCGATCGTGTTCAAGTAAGGTTGTAAGAGAACTTTTCGTTGATAAAATGAAAAGCCAAAATGGTAGTTAATGCAACTTACAAAGAAGAAACCCAACTTAAAGCCAACAATCCAAAAGGTATCCAAACCTTCTACCATAAGACAATAAAATAAAAGATCAAACAACCATAAAATGTTTGAGCTTACAATAAAATCAATCAGAACAAATAAAAGTGCTCACCACCAAGGACTTTGATAAACCCATCCAAGCCACTTAATAGAGAAACTACAACCCAAAATATAAAATAAAATAAACTCATCAAACTACATTTTTTTTTTCATCTGAACTCATCAAACTACATTTAAATTCCCACTAATGTCTAATACACTAAGAACTGTTACAAACGCCTAATAGGTCACAAATGCCTAAAAATTCACACAGCTCTTAGCAGCATAAAGGGAATCAAGATGAGCAAGTGAATTCTGCTGGCAGAAACCCAAGATAATCTTTTTGGACTTCAATAATATCTCCCATACATTCAGATCAGTTCAATTGGTACAATAAACGAAATCCTCACATGCATCATCATAAGGATTGCAAAACCTCCTTCCACAAGTTCAAAGGAATATGAAATTTTAATCCAGCCTCAACAGTTGGGAATAACAGAGATTCACTTGAAGACCTCTTAATGCCATTCTTCAAATTTAATACAAAGGCCCTCTAAGAAGACACACCCCCAGTTGCCAGAAGGATTCTACTTTCTTATACCAAGTGACAACCTAAAAGACCTATATTTGGTTGGCATGACTAATGATAATCTGGAAAACGTTCTCACTAGACTCATCAAAGATCTTGTGCTAGTCATATGAAAACACTTTTACCTAGACAAAACCAATATTTCCCCTAATTAACCTCAACATTTGTATAAAGAATACAACTTCCACAAATCACCAAACAGCGCTTTAAAAAGTTGTGCCTCATCAAAAAGGCTCCCACCCAACCTCACCTTCTTTTTTTATTTAAAAATCAATATATATATATAAATGAAGAAATATCCAAAAAGCCTCATCTCTAAAGCTAAACAAACTTTTACAAAAGCGTGGTTAATAATCCTATATTTTTCCATAAATAAAAAAATTAGTTAGATTTTTCTATTATACACCTCAAAAAACTTGTATGCCTTTTTTTTTTAATTTTGTTCAGTGACATCCAGTCTCCAGCAAAAATGAATTATGTTCATGTAGCATGTTTAGCAAAGAGTAGAAAAAGGCAAAAGCCATCATCAGACGTTTCTAAATGCAGGTACAATTATCTAAATGCACCACTATACAATTTGAATCAAACAAAATATTCAAGATAATTATGCTGAAACCATTAATTAGGGCTCTTTCCTGTAACAGCTTGCTTTTTGTCTTTTGAACCTCTGTATTGATTGACCTAGACGACCCTCTTTGACTTCTTGTGTATTACTTAACATTTCTCTGAACGAGAGACCATTCCTTACTAAAATAAAAAAATAAATAAAAAATAACAGTCAACATTCAGACAATTCACCTGCTTCTTTCCTTGCTTTGAGAGACCTAGTTGAGTAAGAATATCCTTGAGCTCTTTTATTCGAAAATAAGCCAATTTATCCTACAAGTGAAAATGCAAAAAAGCACAATCAGAATTCAAATCAGTAGCATTAATATTTCTTCACAAGATCCAGATTGATCTAATAAAATCTGAGCGAGGATGGAAAAAGATATACTCTGTCTGACCAAAGCAACGACCATCAAAAATCCAATTTAATTATTAATGCTAATTTTGGAGTTTCTCAAATGATGGATTAGAAGTTTGAAATTCAAGAAGAAGATAAACCAGCAAATAGAAAACGGAAATGACATACGAAACTTTTGGACAACTAAGACTACATCAAAATAGATGGAACAATCCATCTATCAACTACAGCAGAGAGAACACTTCATTTTATTAGACTGCAAAACTAAATGGTAAAGACATCGCACTAACGAGAAACTAAGTAAAACATAAAACAAATCATAGTTAATAATAAGACAAACGGAAGGGACTCTAATTCATTCCTAGATATCATCTCAAATGCATACATAAAATGTATCAAAGGCAATGTGCTTCAGAAACTATCCAATTTGAAGATAAAGAAGTATAATATTGAATACCAACGTCCTGTTCTTAACTAGTAAATGATAATCAATTTGCGGTTCCCTTCTCAAAAGGAAAATATAAGAGACAGCATGAAAATACTTTGCCCGTCTTAGAGTATCGTTATCGTAATTTTTTATGGGTGGATAGAATAACCAGGACTAAAGTCATAAACACGTGTTCAAATCTTATACCATACAAGATCAAAGTATTGTTCTAGATGAGTTGCATTCAGTTTACGTCAAAACTAAACGTCTTCTCTTCTCAACTTTCCAATCCTATATTGCATTGGAATATAAAATGAGCTGAAAAGATGATGTAGATAAATTAGTTAAACAGATAGATGGTATGGTACTACGACTACCCAACCAAAGTACAGAAAATCCTTCCTAAATATTCAATTGGCCAAATCCTGCTACATCTAATTTTTTCTTTATATAAAAACAAAAGTCCTACTTACTTTCTATGATCTCTTAGTTCAAGACTCGAGGCTATTGTCTAATCAACTATATTTTACAACTGAACATTTATATCTGATAGTCAACAAGTAGTTCAACAGTAACCCCTGAAAGATGTGAGAGCTTGAAAGACACAATCACTCAAAAGGCTGGCCACTTTGATTGAATTCAAGGGGATTTTAACACTGTTCAACAGTCAAAGTAAACATCCAGGGTGTAACTAAAAAAATGTAGCAAACAAACTCTAAATTAAACTTGTGATATCCTGATCATCTCAAGCTACCAGAGAAAAAAAGTGACTAAAGCAGAGAAGCAAATATCCTGCGAATTTAGCTACACGGCATTTCATTTCACAAGTCAAAATCCACATTAATCTTACTACATCAACAAAATCCTGGAGCAAGCCAAGTGACAAGGCAAATGAGTACCCCCAAATTCAAATAAAAAAAAGAAACATGCACTGAAAATCACAAATTGAACTAAAAACCAACATTAAAAAGTACCTTGCAACTTGCAACCAAGTCCATCCCTTCCAAGCAACAACCCACAAAATCCCTAACGATGGTATGCCAAAAAGACGATTTTAACAGTAACCCAACACACACCACCAACGCATGGTCCTCAAAACTGCGATTGATCTCATGAAAACGACCAAAAATTAAAAACAAAAACAAAATCAGATTTCACATACAAAAATTCAAGCAAAAAAATTAATCAACAAAAAAACAACCCACCAATTGAACAACAGATGGCGTATAAACAGATTGCAAATTTACCTAAAAGAAAATTTGGATTTGTACAAAGTGGAAGAAGAATTGAAAGCGGTATATCGATGAACGGAGGCTCGGGTCACCCACGCCGACTTCCCCACTCGACCCTGTCCTTTAGCGCAAGTGTTTCTTTTTGACCGAAACCCCAACCAGAACAAATCCCCTCCAATTACAAAGTTCGGACTCATCGCCGATTATCCATTCCGGTTTTTGAACGGAGAACATGTCCGGGCTGCGATATGCTGTACTCGTGTGTAATTTTTCACTACGTTAATTCTTTTTTATCATTTATCATTTCTTATAATTATTTAATTCGACGGCCCAGATTAAAAGATTAGGTGTAGAAGAATGTCTCTGATTCTGCCACTTCATCACATTTCTATAGATGTTGTACCCACGATATTTCCCCGAAAATCAGATAGGTATCGGATAAAAAACCAGCCCGGCAGACATTTTCGAGTCAAATAATCATTTTTTTATAATGAAAAAAAAATAATATCGAAACATTTTTTTTATGAAATATACTTTACACCAAAAAAAAAAAAATTGATCATTCATCTTGAAATTTTACGACGGTAAATAATTTAGGGTTGTGCTAGGGTTTGAGAAGGTAGAGTTGGTCTAAGTTAGGTTTACAACTTGGAGATTCATTTTAATTGTTGGAAGAGTAAATCTATCTGATTTAATTTTAGTTAGATAGTTAAATGTAAATATTTTAGTTCAGTAAGATTTTATTTGGGTCACTTTATTTTTTTTTATTACCAACTCTATTGTTTTTATCATCATCTATCTAGGTAAATAATTTAAGGTTGTGCTAGGTTTTTTTTTTTCCTTCTTTTTTAACTTTTTTTAGGAGGTAGGGTTGAGTCTAGGTTAGGATTTTTTTTTTTTTTTGGCAATGTGTATTGTAGAGAATCGAACTTCTAACATTAAGTAAAAGCTTTTATGCCAGTTGAGATATGTTCAGTTTAGCAGGTATAAGCTAGGTTTAAAACTTGAAATTCATTTTAATAGTTGAATGATAAATGTGTATGAATTAAGTTAGTTGAATATATGTATTAATTTTTATGGGATGTAAAAGTATAATCCTCATATTTAATAGATTTTTTACAACAAAAAGATATTATTTTTATATCATGGTTTTTTTTTAGACAATTTTTATATAGGGTTGGAGAGCAACGAATGTTAAAAGAATTATATAATGAAATAAAATAATAATTTGTTTGTTAGGTAAATTTCAACCAAATGTTTTAGGAAAATTACTATAAACAAAAAAAAAAGATATTAAACTATTTACAAATATAGAAAATTTTCACTATCTATCCACGATAGAATTCTATCGTTGTCTATCACTCAAGTGATTGAATTCTATCGCGGTCTATCGCAAATAGATAATAAAATTTTTCTATATTTGAAAACAATTCAAATTTTTATGTTTTTTTTTTTTTTTACATTTGATAACTTTTTAGATAAAATTGCAAAAACTATAACGATGGTGCATAATACCTTCTTCAAATTCTTGTATGAGCATTCAAGTTCCATGATCTTGTTTGAGTATTTAAAATTCTTTGATCTTGCATGGAAACTTTCAAGGGCTTCACCAAATGAAACTTTCATTAGATTCATAACAATTGCATAAGTAATTGCAACACTACAAATGTGACTATCAAACAAACCTATCAAAGAAAGACAACATTAAAAGTTCTATTTTTTCAGTTTAGCATCCCTTAGTTGATAGCAAACATTCGTTCTAGAACTCAAATCTCTTGGTCGATGGGCCGATGACACATCTTTTCTACCTAGTTGAACTATGCTTTATGTTGGCAACATTAACCTAATAAGTGTTTGAGCTAAAGAAATCATTTTTTGAACTATTTTGTCACATGATAATTTTATAATTTTGCATACGTTTGATGCTTAGTTACTGTTTTTTTAATTATTTTTTATGTCAATAGTTTAAAGCACTCATAATAAAAGTGCACTAAAAATGGGTATGATAAGATTCAGAAAGACGTCGTAACATACTTAAAAATTGGTACATGGAGAAAGCCCTAATTTGAAATAACATATTTTCCTTTCAATAGCACTTGACGTCTTGCCACTCTAAATTACGTCATACTAAATTTAAGACGAGCTATAATGATAATAGATTTTAGTACACAATTTGATTCTATTATCTCCACAGCTCGTCCTAGATTAGTAGAGTAATATGGAGCAAGGTGTGACATAATATTTATATTGCATAATCAATAATTATGGAAACATTAATTTATATCCCTAAACTTTGTGGCTGAATTAATTAAAACTTTAAACTAATAACTGTATCAATTAAACCCTAAACATGTGTTGGTGTATTAATTTATACCCTTCATTACGTTCCGTTTAGTAAATATCGTTTGAGACTTATAAATTTATCAATTACACCCATAAGCTTTCCAAAGCGAATCAGTTTAGATTCTAAATTAGGATTATATATTTCATTATAATCATTTATGCATCAATAATAGTTATCTCTTTTTTTATTATTATTATTAATCTAATATTTGAAGAAGTTTAATTATAAATATAAGAATTAGTACATAAACGATTTTAATAAATGATTTAAATTGATTCATTATGACAGTCTATGAGCTTAATTGTAATATAATTTTAAGTCTCACACAATATTTTCTAAACAAAATCTAAAGGAGGGTGTAATTTGATACAACTGCGTTTCAAAAGTTGGTCAAAATATCATTTTTGTCCCTATACTTTGAAACTTGTTCAATTTTAGTCTATGTACTTCGATTGTCAAATTTTAGTCATCTTTCAACAAATCTTAAATTTAGTCCATACCTCTAGTTTATTGTTTGTTTTTTTTAAATATTATTTTGGCCCCTATATTTTGAAGTTTGTTCAATTTTAGTATTTATACTTTCAATTATCCAATTTTAGTATTCGTACTTTTAATAAATCTTAAATTTAGTCCCCACTACTAGTTTATAGTTGATTTTGAAAAAAGAAAAAAAAGAAATTATTAGATATTAGCAAACTATAAATTTTGAAAACATATTCACATATTGTATTTCCTTGCATGAAAATTATTATTATTATTTAACCAATTTTGGTCAAAATTAACTTTTAGGGACTAAATTTAAGATTTATTGAAAGTGCATGAACTAAAATTGGACAATTGAAAGTCTAAAGACTAAAATTGAATAAACTTCAAAGTATAGGGACCAAAATGGTATTTTAACCTTTATTTTTTTAACAAAAAAAACAAAAATTGATGTCTATTAGCATTTTTACTATAAATTTTGAATGTATTTCTATGCATAAAAATTATCATTATTATTTAACTAATTTCAATACAAATTAACTTTGAAGACTAAATTTAAGATTTATTGAAAGTACAATGACTAAAATTAAATAATTAAAAGTAAAATGACTAAAATGGAACAAACTTCAAATACATGGACCAAAATGATATTTTAACCTACCAAAATTTTAATCTAGATGATTATAAGAAAAAAACTAATTTATCAAACCTTAAAAAGAGGATTAGAAATTGTTTTTTTTTTCCTTAATAATGATTAGGGAAAATATCAATTTACATCCCTAAATTTTGAGGTGATGTAAATTTAAATATTGAACAGTTATATCAATTTAAACTCAAACATTTGATAAGTGTATCAATTTAACCCCTCCATTACGTTCTGTTTAGATAAACATCGTGTTGAACTTATAATTTTATCAATTAAACTCATAAACTTTCAATTAAGATTTTGTTTGAAAATTGTTCATGCATTCTATTCTAATCATTCATTTATTAGTTCTTGAAAAAGTCTACATACGTGTAAGAATTGAATGCATAGCAATTTTCAAAGGTAATCTTAATAAAGGGTCTAGATTGATTCACTTATAAAATTTTTGAAGTTTAATTGAAGCAATTATATGTTTTGCACGATCTTTTTCAAACTAAGTCTAAATGAAGGTATTAGTTGATACACTTAAGAAAGCTCAATATTTAAACCCATACTATTATTAGTTCGTGATAAACCCACAATTTAGGAGTGTAAATGTGAAATTTAACCTAATTACTATTTCCTAATTTGAAAAACGAACATAGGTATGTGGGGTTGTGACCAACATATTTCTCCCATTATACATATGCATTGAGAATGAAGGAGTTTACATGCTACTTTTCATCTTTCACAACATTTATACTTTTACCGAATTATAATCTAAACTTTAATTTTATGGTTTATAAATATATTATCAAACATATTTTGAACAATTATTTTAATTGAAATTTAATTTTTGAATATATTACATGAAATACAACTTTATTTTATGATTTCATATTGCTTATAATTTTGGAGTTTTAAAGCAGGGTTGGATTAAAAAAAAAGACACATGGAGAGAGAAAGTGGGAAGAATAAGAGGGAGAGATGGGGAAAACAATAGGCTTCAAAGATGACTTTAATCACATAGGAGATAAAGATTTTGGATTTAAATCAAAAGTTAAATTTTAAAATGGTCACCCATCAGTCAAAATAGCCTAAGTAACACTATGTTTGAGAGTGTTTTTAAAATGACTAAAATTACTTTTATCATTTTTAAAATTAGCGTGAAATATATTTTTAATCCTTCAAAACTAATTTTGATGATTGAAAATTACATTTAAAAGTATAAAATTAAAAATTAAATTAATTTTGAGTGATTTTTAAAATGACAAAAATGAATTTAATGATTTTAAAAGTCACTCACAAACATGCTCTAAGTTTTTAGAGCGATAAGATTTTGAAGCCTAAGAATTTATTTTAAATTATTTTGAGAGGGTTAAAAAGTAATTTAAGAGAATCTCCACAGTTTTATGCGGTGATAAAATAGATTATTCCTTAATTTTTTTTTAAACCGCTTTTCAAAAAACAAAAAAATTAAGGAATTTTTTTTCTTGAAAATTATTAGGATCAAATTCACCTAACTACCACCTTTCTAAAAGCAGTTTTTCTAAAAATATATCATGTTCTTTGACTAATTATTTTAAATTACAATCCTATTTTTTTATGTTTTTTTTTTAATTTCACATCTATTTCATCTATATGAATAAAATTTCTACTAATTCAACATTTTTCTAACAATTATTTTCCTAAACTTGTATATCAAATAAATTTAGATTAAATAAAATATATTTCAAGTTAAATCACATAATTTTTCGAATTATTAACCTATGATAAAATAGATATATAAAAAAATAACCATCTATTTTGGTTACTATAGCTAAATTATAACAATTTTGTATTATTTTACAAAAACAATATATGTGAACTTGATTTTAAGAAAGATTTTGGACGTCCATGATTTAAAAAAGATAGTTGATTTTTCTAAAAGTACGGTTGTCATAGGCTATTTTAAAAGTTATAGTAATTTCAAATGGAGCCAAAGACCTCTCTTCCCACAAAGAAAATAGAAGTAAAGAATGAAGAAAGTTACAAAATGATATATTAATGATTTTTTTTTTTCTTGAGTGGACATTGATGAGAATTAAAAGTAATCTAAAAATTAGGTCCCATTTGATTACCATTTAATTTTTCCTTTTTAGTTTTTGAATATTAAACTTACAAACACTATTTTTACCAATTGATTTCTTTATTTAGTTATCTTTTTTAGGAGTGTTTTAAAAAACTAATCCAAGTTTTTAAAAACTAAAAAAAATAGTTTTTAAAAAACTTGTTTCTTTTTTAAAATTTAGCTAATAATTCATATGTTTTGTAAGGAAATATAAAAATCATGATAAAAAAAGTGGTAAGAAAGCACACATAATTTTCAAAAATGAAAAATCAAAACAAAAAATAGTTATCAACTAAACTTTTTGGGGTATTTGGCCGAGTTGAAGTTAGAAGGAGTGAGTTGTGATCTCCACCCCTTATTTGGTCCAAAGAGTTCGCATATCTTACGACTAAAAAATATTGATTTTTTTAAGGATATAAGAGAAAAAAAAAACTAAGGAGAGAAAAAATCAGCAACTGACAACCTACGGAGATTATCTTCGAGTCAAATTTCACACCTCATACACTATGGGTCAATGACTTTATAATTCTCAGATTTCACACCTCTACCCGATGCCCAAACACCTCTTTAGGAGATGCTTTATATTTACTAAGAAAATTCCATTGAATAAAACAAAATTAATGAACCATGCCATAAATTTACACGGAGATGCTAAACAATAATTTATCCTTTACTTTATGGAAAATTTCAAGAGATAGAAAATATGTTAAACTATTTACAGAAAATAGTAAAAAAAAAAAAAATACTGATAGACATTGATAGACTTCTATCCGCGTCTATCACAATTAACTAAAAAATTTGTTATTTTGTGTAAATAGTTTCTCATATTTTTTTATTTTTAAAATTTTTCTCTTACTTTATTTTATTATTATTCTTTTTTATAGACTAATAATTTCTCCTTTGGTACCTATATAGCATTTATTAGATTTAATAAACTAACATCTCATTAAACCATTCCATGTCTTAAAAAATTGTTGTTTGTTAATTTGGTATTATATTATTTTTTTCAATAATAATTCACAAAAAAAAAAATCATCCTTCATTTCTGAGATAAAAAAAACATAAACACACTCTAAAATTAAAAAATGTCACACATTTATATATTTGATTTTCATATATACTAAATAAAACCTACTAACGTACAATTAGAATATTGTCATTCTTATAAGATTACTTTTGCAAGGTCAAAAGCAATCATGAAATAATATAACAAGTTTGGTAAAAGTAAAACGAATTATTCATCCACATTTATCTAAAATCACTTTTTCAATTTTCTCTCATCTACTTTTTAAAAAATTGTCTATGTTATTCCACAAAGCTTTTAAAATTTCAATCCTATGACTCCATTTTTTTTCATCCATTTCATGAAATTTTTATCAAATTCTTCCTTTTTTTTGTGACAACTGTTTTTCCTTTTTTTTAATCAAATAATTAGATTAAGCAAAATAACTTGCAAATTAAATAATATAAAATTTAAACAATTAATTTATAATATATATATATATATATATATTATATATGCATATCACACTAATTTAGTAGTATTGTACTAAACACTAAGGTCCTGATTGGTAGGAAATTCGGATTTTGTTTTATCTTTTCAGATTCATTGAGTTCGGTAAATATGTATTTGATAGATAATTCAGATTCTGTTTCTAGAAACTGTTTCGAATTATGTGATCCAAACAGTACAAATTCTAAAAACAACAATTTTGTGTTTTCGCTCTACCCAAATTTTGAATTTTGAATTTTAATATGCAAAATTATATTAAATAAAGATAAAAACATCTAGAAATACAATATCTCATGTTATAAACTCAATTCATTTTTTTTAAAAAAATGTAATATGTGTTATGTATTGTATTATAAATTATATAATATTATAAAATAATTATATAAATTTCTTTAACATAAGCATATTAATAAATAAATTAATAATAATTTATTGTCTACTACTAGCTTTATAATTTATAAAATATAGTATCAAACATATTTTAATAATTATTTAAATTAAAATTCAATTTCGAAATCTACTAAAAAACACATATAAATACAACTTAATTTTTATAGAATCTCTTATTTTCAAATTTCTATTTTTGAATTCTCTATTAAACATGACTTAATTTGTTTTCACATTTAAAAAAAAGTTTTACATTTACTAACCACTAATCGAACGGCTGATTTTTCAAGTAAAAGTGCCAATAATTTTTTTAAACTATTTATTTTAAAAGAGCTTTAAAAATGAAAATTAAGAGAAAAGTACGGAATACCCTACCATTTAAATGCGCGTTTAATCTATCTAATTCTGGGAATCTTTTTTTCCTTTTCAGAAAAGAAAAAGGAAATTTAGATTTGTAAAGTGGGGGCACGAAATTCCCAAATTACCCCTGTCGACGTGGAATTATCACAGCCGTACAATTGGCATATTATTCACTGGAACGCTATAAGAGAATAACTCCACAGGTTGATATTATCACAAAAAATTAAAAAAAAAAAAAAAAAAAAAGAGAAAAAGACTCCATAGGTTGATTATTTTATTACGGCTGCATTTCAAGAAGCTTTCTTCACAATTTCACATTACTTTCGGATTACGAAATTACTCAACCCAAAAAAAAAAAAAAAAGTAAATTCTGTCGGCAAGGTAGAAAGTAAAAGTAAAAACCATCTTTTTGTTGTTCCAACTTCCAACCATGGTGTTAAATATCCATCAACATTTAAGAGATTTTTATCGGCATTTCCACAATTTCATGAATCGAAGTTGATGTGATAAGTAAATATCGATATTTTCATTTTATTGTAAAAAAAATCATAAAATGTAAAAAAATAAGTTACAAAATATCACGGGAGTAAATATACTATACACAATAAACATATTAATTTATTAAATAAACGTAAATGTTTATTTGTTAATTTAAATATTTTTTGAATTTTTGTTTTTATAATCTTTTTAGAAATGATCGATATCGACATTTTCATAAAATTTAGGCTTAGACCTTTTAATCAACGTTAGCATTTTAAACTTTGGTACTAACCTTTGAGGCGGAAATTCAATCTTTGCAACCTTATACTTCTTGATTAAAGGTGCTTAAATCATTTGAGTTATACAGGTTGGGCATAACAAATCGTGTTTGGTATTTTACTTAGATTTCATTAGGGGGCATTTGGGACTATGAGTGAAGTTGTTGAGTTGTGAAACTCATAGTGTAATAAGATAATAAAGCATGAAATTGATACTTTTTAGTCGTGGAGCCCACAAATTTCTTGGACCAAACAAAAAGTAGAGTTAGCAATTTCTCTCCCTCAACTTCAACTCCCCGGTCAAACATGCTCACCATCATAAGTTGGGTTGAGTTGGTAAAAACTATCAACTCAAAGTTTGGCCCACCAATTTGAGTTGCTAAATGGGTTGGCAACTCTCTTTTCTTCAGATGTTTCCAACGACGCCACTTGTCGACCACCGCCAATGACCCATTCCAGCAACAATCAGTGCATCACTTTGGCAACATACTCTAAATGTCAACTCCAGCAAATACCACCTCCCGATAATCAACTAGGCAACCATCTCCGACAAAGAGCCCCTCCATGGATGACCACCTCTGTGCGACTACCTTTGACAGTCAAATTCAACACCTTTGGCGGAGAATTTCAACCACTAACTCTGTCAATCATCTCCAATGTCTAACTCTAATACCCAACTCGATGGATCATATATTTAAAGAAAATGAAAAAAAAACCAACCAACATATACTAAAAAAAGAAAAAACTTGGGTAGTGAAAGTGTGTTTTTAAATATAAATTTGAAATTATCATTGTATTTAATAACAACTTTTTATAGTAATTTGATATTAATAGAAACATTTTGAATGTCCATCAAATCAAACCAACCGTGGGTAAAAAACACTTTTGAAAAAATGTAAACAAACATGTGAGAAAGTAAAAGTGATGTTATATATATATATATATATATATATATATATATATATATAGGCAATTCAAACAAGATCTAATTCAAGTTTTTAGATTAAAAGAAGATCAAATGATATGTTAAAAAACAACATTAACATTTTTTTTAACCTCATAATACATATGCAATTACAAAAAAAAAAAAAAAAAAGAAGAAGACATTCCATATTTTATTAGAAAAATCTATTTAATACATATACATTTGTACTTTAAAAAATCTTAAATTCATTTTTTCATAAGACATCGAGATCCATTTTTTTTTTCCAAACATGCATTCTCAATTTTAGATATAATATTTTAAAATTTCCTTTTATCATGTTTATGGTCAACAACACATACAAATGTTCTAAACCAACTAACTTACGTACGTAATAAACCTTAACTTACAATTTGACATAAGATGTCATAAAAAATCTTAAATCCCTTGATGACCTACTTATTTATTTATTTTTCATACATATTCCACTCATACATTCTACTAATATGAAAGAATATTGCAATTCTGTTGTTGTTAGAGATTCTATGTTGGCAATATTTGTTGAAGATTGGTAGATGTTACTCAAGTTGTCTCTGCAATTGATGTATGATGAATCAGTCTTTTGATTGTCTCTAGAAAAGCTGTTTTGTGAAAATATGTTTTCCTTATTTGGAGAATTTTGTCTACAATCTTTTTGCAGATTTCCTACCTTTCTTGAACGTGACTGTTTTAAGGACTAGGTTTTTTCTCTTAGTTTTCCGCTGTGCATATTTAAGGATTGGTGTTTTGCTGTTGAAGGCAATCGTTTTACCATATTACTTTGAGTCGTTGTTCTTGAGTGTTTTTGTTCTTGGGTGGATTGTGCTTTTTCCATTGAAGAAGTTTGCGTCTGTTGGGATTAAAACCCTAGCGCAACGGAAACATATCATAACTATAACTCAAAATTAATTTTAAAATTTTGAAATACTTCTACATTGGTAAAATAAATCTAAAAATCTAGGTTAAGCATATTGAATACAAAAATACAAATATTAGAGAAAAAAACTTACGTTGAATCACCACCACTTGGAGTCTTCATTTTCTCTGAACCTTGAGGAAAGGTTTGCGGGAACCTTTCTGGTAAAGGGAAAAAATTACAGAGAACTCTGACAGAATTTTGGAGAGAGAATGCTTATGAGAGAATTTTTCTGTTAGACACTATATAAAGAAAGGAGAGAAAGTGGGAAACGTGGGTCTTATCCCACGTATTAAGTAACTCCCCAACCATCACATTTTATTAATTAATTAAATTAATAATTAATGATTAATTAATTAAATCTAATTTAATTAACTAACATATTTAAATGAACATCTCTCACATAACCTATAGTTTTAATTCAATTAATTACCAAATATTTAATTTTAACCTGCATTTGAATCAAATTCAAATATTTCTCTCATAACATATAGTTTTAATGTACATCTAATGCGCATTAATTTTAACCTATAATTTTAATATAAATCTAATTCATATCAAAATAATATTTGAACAATTTCAAATATTTAATTCTCTTACAAATTAACTTTGAATCATATCCAAATTTATATTTATACTATAAAGTTTAATTTGTAAAATAAATTTTATATTATAATGTATCATTATACATTATACTTTTCCCTTAGTAAATTTGAACTTTTCAAATTTCATCCAAGAATAAATTACCTCAATATTTTTTACAAGCTAGGAAGGGGACCTAATAGACCTACAGATTAGAAGCTCCAACGATATGAGATTAACGGGCTAAACTCATTAACCACATTAATCAATATTCGTTAACTGTGGGTACACTCCACTAAAGACCCACAACTGCACTCTTCTCACTGTAGATATATTTCTGTGTCCACGAATATAGACCAATAACAACAAGTTAGTCCTTCACAAGTGTAGTGTTCGTAACACCAGCTGGGTCAAATTACCGTTATACCCTTGGGTTACTTCTAAATCCTTAAGTACCAGTGCTCCTCTAATGAACAACCTGTTTATGGTCCAACCATCAAACAGAAACCCCTCTCGGGTCAGTGAGAGGGTAGGGCCCTTTGTTCAAGTCCCAGAGACACCACTTAAGGGAACACTTATCTACTTACCCTAAAGTCGGGAAGGAGTGAAATCCATCTTATATAATTATGTTCCCAGCTCCCCACTCAGTCTTGTCCCCAAAATGGTAGGCATATCGAGTCGGCAAACGGGTCACTCTCACCCATACAAATTAAAAGACAATCGCTCGTGAACAGGAGTTCATAATATACTCAAGATTAAGACTAAGTTGTGTAGGTTAACCTATTGAAATAAAAACCTAACCAGTCAACAAAGTTACATCTAGTGGTTACTATTTCGTGGTCCAGTCTTATGCAAACTCATTACATAGGATATCCCCACTCGCACGTCTCCTACACGAACGCGTTGGATCATTGCGTTTGTATCAAATACAAAGTGGGTTGTATCCATAGTATTACCAGGATAAGGTACCCAACCCTATCCTTATACTATAGACTCTTTAGGCTGTAACTTGAACATTGATCTCTATATGTGTTTACATATTGTTCAAGACTCATAAAACAGCCTAGGATGTTAGTTTATTGGATTTTAGGGTTATTAAAACAAGATAAAATAATCAATAATATTTATTGAATAATAATGAATAACAATTTATTAATAACGGTCAAAATACAATATTTACTATCTACGAGTTTTAGGGCATAAAACCCAACAACGTCACCCTTCATCCATTGATTTACTGCAAACCGTAGCGATTTATTCGATATTAACTTGAGAAGGTATTCTCAAGCTTAGGGGGAGCCTAAACTAGTCAAGTGGAGAGGGAGTCTCACGCTTAAGGGGAGTATGACCATCTTGAGAGTGAGTCCCACACTTAGGAGGGGCCTAAGTAAACATTCACTAATACACATAATCTTAGGGGAGCCTAAGATCTCTAAAAGGGAGTCTCACACTTAGAGGGAGCCTGGGTGGTATCTAAAGAGTTAACTTGTACCGGTGTCACTGTATTTTTTGTGTCATTACAAATAAGTACAACGTTGTAATTGCTTAACATTTTATTAGTGAAGTTATCTTTTCACGGGTACTCTGCCCCCAGACGAACGTGATATTGTATCGAATTGAGTTACCAATCTTGGTGTCCGCTCTTACTTGAGTCACTGCACCTTACTTGAGTGTTTTGTGAAATGATGTACTTACTTGAGTGTTTTGTGAAATGATGTAACATTCTTCATAACAATATCTGTTGCGTAGTAGGGAACTTTTTTATTTTCAGTTGTTCTTATTCAAACAAGAGTATTTTAACTACTTGAAGTACATTGCTTACCAGCATAAAATTATATAATATATGAGAAAATTTTAAGTTGACATTTTAACTAAGGTTTAATTAATATTTTGAAAAAATATGTATGTGATTGAATGATTAGTTGATATTTGAATGGCCACTTACCTAGGATTTAATATCCTACGGGTAAGTTGGCAGCCCGCCTGTTGTAGGGTCGGGTGGGTTGTCCCGTGAGACTAGTCGAGGTGCGCGTAAGCTGGCCCGAACACTCACGAATATCAATAAAAAAAGATTGAATGGTTGAACAAAAATTAAACAAATAAAAATAGCTAACAAAAAATTACAATTTTTTAAGTTACAAAGAACTATTCCAAATATCAACTAAATAACTTAACACTACACCCTAACACACATATTTATTGCGCCCTAATTGTTTCAAGTGAATTTTAAGTGAAATTTTTTAGAATAAGGTTTACGTGTTTGTAATTTTTTTTAAAAAGTTTTAAATCTACTATCAAACACCATTTTAAAAATAATGAAACATGAAATTGTTTTTATATCTGTTTGTGGATCCACCAATTAAAAACTTGAAATAACAACAAAATAATAAGAATTAGGGGAGTATGTAATTCGTATATTATTCGTAGATTTTGTACTTTAAAAAATATTTTATTTGTAGATTTACTGAATCAAATGGATTCATGGAATATTCGTTTTTTTTTTTTTTTAAAAAAAAGGAATATCCGTTTATTTCTTAAAATTGATTTTTGTTATGAGATTCAAAATTATAAATTCTAAAAATTGGATAGAAACTTTGAAATTTGAGATTGCATATTTAAAAAAAAAAACCTAAAAAATGCATAAATATATTAAGAAAATATGGACTTTCATAAACCTATTATTTTATATTCTAAATTAGTTCATTTTTTTAAAGTTTTTATTTTTTATTTTTAAAGATTCGTTAAAGTTAAATTCGGTATAACACAAAAAAATATATATAGCATCATATATCACAACTTACTAATATTTTCAAGATAATTATACAAAATCTTATAGGAAAATTACTATAAACAAAAAAAATATCAATTTATTTATAAATGTAGAAAAATTAATAAAATATCAATTTATTTATAAATATAGAAAAATTTCATTTGTATTAATGATAGACCGCGATAGAATTCTACTGCTTGAGCGATAAACTTCGAAGTCTATATTTATTTAACTTATATTTTTATATTTGAAAACAATGTTGGTAAATTTATTATTTAGGAAACATCATTCCGATTGAAAGTCTAGTGTAATTATATTCTTAAAAAAAAAAAAATCAAGTGTAATTATACCACGACTTTATAGTTTATGGGTAATTATTGCATTTTTTTTTTCTCTTTGAAGATAAATTAAAGAAGACTTGCTTCATCAAATCAAAAGTTGAGAGTATAAATCTAACCATGTTTTAATTTCTATAATTGGTCCATGACTTGTTTTTACACTTCTCTCCCTTAAGTTCTCTCTAAAAGACCAGCCTCATGCTTCCCCCAAAAAAAAAAAAAAAATCCTTTAAGTCAAATAATTAGGTAGGATATGGATTGTGGATAACCATTTTTTTTCTCCGCTAAACTATATAAAATATCCCTAAATTTTATAGTTTGGGTAAAAAAATACCATTGAATTTTCAAAAGTTTCAAAAATACTATTAAACTTATAAAATGAGTTCAAAAACACCTTTACGGTTAGTTTTGGATGGAAACGGTTAGTGTTTTGTGTCAAAAATACCCTTAAACTTTTAAAAGGTAAAAAGGTTAAAAATATCCGTACTATTTTATATGAGCACAAACCATTAGTACAGTCTTACTTATCTATTTTCCCTCTGGTTTCTCCTATCTCTTCTTCAATATTCTCCTACTCCTCTTTTGTTAAATGTTTGACATTTGTATATCTAATAAATAAAATTGCACACTTCAGTTAATGTATATGGACTATAATTAGAATAAAGAGAATAATAGAAGCACCAAGGTGTATCAATTCAAACATTGAAATAATAATTATATCAATTTAAACTTTGATTTTTCGTAAGTATATTAATTTATACTCTTCATTATGTTCTGTTTGGATAAACATCCTATGAAACCTATAATTTTATCAATTAAACCAAAACTTTTAATAAGAGAATCAATTTTGAATCTAAGTTGGGACTTTCTTAAAATTCCTCTATGCTTCAATTCTAATAGTTCATTTTGTTAATTCGACATTTGAAGAAGTCTACACATGTGTTAGAATTAATGCATTGATGATTTCCAAAGGCAATCTTAAGAAATGGTTCAAATTGATTTACTTATGACAATTTAGAAGTTTGATTGAAGCAATTTTAAAGTCTCACACGATATTTTTTTTTTAACGATATGAAAATTTTAGGGTTAAATTGATACAATTATTATTTCAAGATTTTAATTGATACAACATCCAAAGTTTAAGATTATAAAATGATATTCCCCCACCCTTAAAAAAAATGCAACTCTTTATAAGAATAATACAGATCAACAAAGTCTAATCCAACAATATTTTTATTGTCACGTCATCATTGTGTTATATCAACTAACGGTCAACAATTTGGAGCAATTTAGATGCTAACTTCAAACTTCAACCACTAATTAAAAATCAAACTCAAACCTCAAGGTCAAACATGTTACCTTTAAAACTTCAAGACCAAATAGAAAACTAAATTTAAATATCAAGAAAGAAATGTGTTAGTTTTAAAAGCTCAAATACCAAGTAGAAATTACAGTCAAATTCCATAGACCAATTGTCAATAATTTATTTCTCAAGTCTCCTCTAGAGTATTTATTCAAAACAAACTTTTTTAACTCTTAGGAGCCGTTTGACCCACCAACTTCTTAAATTAGTGTAAACAACTTAACTTTACTAGTAAACACCATTGAACTTGCACATTTATTGACTAACTTAATATTCTCATTTTTTTTTATACTTTTCACATTTACCTAGGAGCTCTATTTCTTTCTCTATCTTTACTTTTCACATTTACCAAGTAACATCATTTTACTTTCTTAATCTATTTTTCACAATTATCGAGAAACTCAATCTTACAACTCTACGCTACAAACACAAACTTACCAACTCCAACATATTAACCTCAAACTTATTAACTCCACTTGGTGGGCAAAACCCCCCATTAACTTAAATCTATAATAACGATTGGGACCATAATACTAACAACTATAACTAACAAAAAAAAAGTCCCCTTTTTTATGGTAAAAAGCGTTGACAAAAATAGAAAAAGTGTCGGAAGAGGTTTCCCAACATCATTTCAACCGGCATCAGCAAAGCTTCGTCAAGAAAAGCTTTGTCAATGCGAAAAATGCGCATTCTTAAAAAAAAAAAAAAAAATCTTTTGCCACCATTTTTATGGTGGCATTAGATACTTTTTCTCATCTGTCACATGTGTGGGGTTGGTAAAAAATTTTCAGTACTGTTTGGACTAAATTGTTACTTTAATCAAAAGTTCGACTACACTAAATTTCTAGAGTGGCCTAACCTCCCTGACCAAAATTTGGAGAAGGAGAAAGGTATTTATACCAACTTTCCTGAAAGGGACATTGGTGGGCCAAATTTACTTAAGCTTGGCCAAGAATTGAAGCTGTACTGCAATGGCATGTTAGCTAAAGAGAAAATATCTAAGAATTATGGTAAGCTGGCATACGAAGACTATTCTTTCGAGTCAACTTTAAATTATTGAACCACGATTCTAATATAGATATATTGATACAACAACATGTCTTTCTTTTGTTCTTTTTTAATTGAAACCAATCAAGTTTTATCTTTGAAATGGACAACGTAACGTATATTACTTCTTACTGTAAACTTTTAATTTCATCAAATTATACTATTACGGTTGCACCATGTATTCTCATGTGCATAACTTTAATAGCGATGAAAAAGAGGAATGAATGAGAATTTGTGGGTCTCGCACATATTTTGAGATCAAATTAATATTTTTAAATACGACTGACGTAAGCAAAATGCACATTTTCATTCATTTTTGGACTTTAGGCAATTTCTCGTGAAAATGGGCCATCCATACAAATGGAGTCTACGATTTCTTGTTCATTCCTCTTGCTTTGTGTTTCTTACTCTCGCTTCTTGCATATGTTTTCCTCATCAAATATGAAACTTTTTTCTTTGATTTTGTTTCCTTCATTCGAATTCTCACTCTTGCTTCTTTCTCTAGTTCCTTGGCCTCGCTCTAGCGTCTTCCTCTAGCTCATTGGTCTCGCTTTAGCTTGTTCCTCTAGCTCCTTGGTCTCAATTTGGCTTCTTCTTCTATTGGTCTCGATCTAGCTTCTTCCTCTAACTCCAATTTACTTTTCATCTTCCATTCGAGAGATGAAGAATAGGAAGAAGTGCAAATCAATGATTGATGCTCAGAATCTCGCTTTACTTTGGTTTTTATTTATTTATTAAATTTCACATTCCTCTTGGAGTAAATTGATCAAATCAAAGCCCGGGGACGTTTAAACTTCAAATATTGTTGTAAATGTTGAGTTTAATTAGATTCCTAGATAATAAATGGGTTTCTTTCTTTTTTGATGATCGATGGGTATCTTGACAAAAAGTAAAGAGATCGATATAGTCGACAAATGGATTTCTTCCTACATCAGCAAATGGTTTCTGTTTTTCTTTATTTTAATACCGATGCATTTCTTGATAAAAAAATGAAAAGACTTGAGGAAGAACAAAAAGATTTAATTGAAATCTTGTTAGATGAAGAAGGAAATGGGAGCAAGAGAAAAAAACAATAAGGATGTCGGGTCAAATGAGTAATTTCGCAGGTAGATGACTTAAGCAAAAAATCATTTTTTAATCTTAAGCCAAAATTCATTTGAACCAATGAAAAGAACGTCCATACAAATTTTTTTCAAATGTTATTATTTTTTTTTTTAGAGAAAATGTTATTAGTTGTCAAATTGAATCCAATTTAATGCGGTTAAATGTTTATTGATATGTTTCATTAATTAATATCTCATAGAGTTATATATGTATTAAAAAAACGCACTGTCTCATGTTGATTTTTTTCCCTCGGTAGCCTTTAATATAGAAAGCATATTTGACATAATATATCATAAGGTTAAATTAATATTTTCTTGTACTGAACTTAATATCATCTCTAAACTCCATGGAATTGATTATTCTTTATACTTATATAGAATGATTTGATTTCTTTTATTAACAAAAGATCAATTACTAGTCCATCTCTAGATTTTGGGGGCAAAATCTATAAAGAACTAATAACCATTTGGTTTTTAATAAATTGGGCTTGGTTTCTTACAATTTCTTAATTGTAGTTTTCATATTTTCAAGATAAATTTGCACTATTAGCCAAATCCCAAAAACAAGTTTCTAAACACTATTTTTTTTTTCGATTTTCAAAACTTGACTTGAATTTTGAAAACAATATTAAATAGTAGACAACAAAATAAATTAATCATGTGGTGGAGTTGTGTTTATGAACTTATTTTCAATAACAAAAACTAAATGATTATCAAACAGTATCAAAGTTATCAATCATCTTTGTTCTAGTTGTCCCTAAATTTAAGGACAAACTTTTGGCTGGAACAATTCTAGGGTGTACCTTCTTGTCTAGTAGCTCAATCATAGGAACTCCAAAGAGCGTGCTTAGCTTGAAGCAATTCTATATTGGGTGACCTCCCGAGAATTTTTCTAAGAAACATGTGAGTGACGACAAAGCATGCTGAAAGAACATGTGTTGGTTTGTGGTGACAACTTTCACTCTTAGAAGCATTCAAGACAAGCGAAGGATGATGATGTCAAGTCGTAGGGAAATGTCGAGGCAATCAGATGCCAAACTCAAATTTTAAATCCTGAGTCTGGGACGTTACACTTCACATGTCTTGTTTTTTTTAAAAAAAATGTAGACTTTTGTCTAGCCTGAAGACAATCGAAGTCTCAAACAAAATAATTCTAAAAAATCCTTAGACCGTTAGTTGACTAACTGAAAAACGATTTCACAGTTAACTTGCTGACTAGATTTGTAGACATGATTTTTTAATGTGGTGAAAGGAAAAAAAAAAAGGTTATGTGGTATTTCACTCTCTTTCCCTACCCTTATTCTACTATCTTCCGGTAAGTAAGCCGCTGCTAACGTTGGATTGGAGCATGGATGGTTCAATCTTTATGCTTTTTAAGCCTATTACAACAAGTTGGACCCACTTTCTTTAATCAAGTCTTTCTTCTTCGTACTTGTAGGAAAATTTACCACTCCCATGGCCAATGTATATGAGAAATCACGATTTCTTCGTGACGTGATAAATTTTTTATATTTTTATTCTTATCATACTATGTCCTCACTCGCGTGCTTTCTAAAAAAATTCTCAAGAGATCATTCAATACATAATTGCTCCAAGCAAAGCACACTTTACTTTGGAGTTCCTATAATTGAACCACATAAAAGGAATAATGTGCATCCTAGAATTGCTCCAACAAAGTTCTATCTTCATATTTAGAGACAACTAGAACAAAGAATGATTAATAACTTTGATACTTTTTGATAACCATTTCGTTTTTTGTCCTTGAAAATCAAGTTCAATTATAAACATAATTCCACAAATTGGTTTCTTTATTTTGTTGTCTAATCTTTAAGATTGTTTTCAAAATTCAAGTCAACTTTTGAAAATCGAAAAAAGTAGTGTTTAAAAATTTGTTTTTGCTTTTAGGATTTGGTTAAGAGTGTAAATGTTTATTTTAAAAATATGAAAACTACGATTAAAAAATTGCAAGAAACCAAACACAACTTATTAAAAGTAAATAGTAAACAATTACCGGTTCTTTGTAAATTTTGCCCAAAATCTAAATGGACTAGTGAGGAGTGTTTGTGGGTTGGGTTGAGTTGGGTTGAAGCACTTTATAGACTCAACTCAATTGTTCGAGTTGCAAGTTTTTTAACTCTCATTAAATAATGAACCCAATCCAACCCAACCCAACCATAAAACATTTTCGTTAGGTTAGTTCAGGTTACTCGAGTCATTCATCTAAACCTTTGTTCTAAAAAAAAGTAAAATGTTACTATGCAAAAAAATTATTTAATTATTCCTATATATTGAATTAGGATTAACAACTCAATTTCAATTTAGATTATGACAATTTTCTTTTCAAAATATTACAAAATTGTTTTTAGGAACTATGGGAGAATAAACTATAAAAATAAAGAAATAAAAATATGTATATCATCGGTAAAAAAAATACTTTGTAAAGTTAATAATAAATTTGAGTTATTTAAAGTGAATTTATGAACCAACCCAACACCAACACAACTCAACTCGATTGAGTTGATCGAGTTCTTGTGAATGTTAGTTGTAATTTGATTATGCCACCAGATAGCCATTCAGCCATCGCCTCTCCATTGTTTGGTGTCCTTCTTTGCCGATTCACCTCCATCAGCAACCATCATCTTTGGAGTGTTGGATGTGTTTTTGCATAACTTCTAGCTGGAAAACCCATTCTTCAAGGAAGCACATAGGTAATGTCTTTTATTATTATTATTATTTTTTTTTTTTGGAGAAAAAACTTGTCTGCTACCTGGGCTACAAGCGTTCCTATAGACCAGCAACGTGGCTCTACTAGATAGCAACATGTGTCAAGTTTTTTTTTTTTTTTCACGCTTATTCTTAGTCTTCTCCCATTCAATTGAAGTTGAAACCAATTCGTATAACAGAGTAGCATAATAATTTATATATCAAGTTGAAATAAATTGAAACTAATTTATTAAATAGAATTAGTCATATAGTAAATGAAAATTTAATTAATTTTATAGTTTCTTTTATGGCATTGGAGTATGTGATTGATTTCAAGTAACAACATTTAAATTAATTGTTTATTAAGTTGTTAAATGTAGAATTTTTTTTTATTTACAGAATGGATAATATTAATCTTACATTCCATTTCAATGGTGTTGTTGATAATTATGAATATGTTGGAGAAATTGAGATTACTAAGGTTGTTTATAGAGATATGTTATCTATCATTGAATTAAATACATTGATGTCATAAGTAAATGTATTTAATGTTGAATGTTGTTGGCATTTAAAATCTGGTTTAGAACTACATCGCGATTAACCACACAATAATAATAGGAATCAACTGTTATTTTGTAGCGAATAGAGAACTTCTCTTGAGACTTTTTCAAATCGAACGTTTGACTCCCACATTATGGTTCTAAGTATTAATTTTGTAGAAATGATGTGTTGTTAACCCCCTGTTAGTAATTTAAGAATGTTGAGACCACATACAATCTTAGTATTAGTTAAATGACAACGCGTTTTCATTTGTTTTTTTCGTGTCCTTTTCGATCATGCCTATATATTATGCCAAATGTTAAAGTATTTTGACTTTTAAATGACCTCAGAATTTAAACTTAGATCATTTTTGGTATTTGATGTCTTGATAATAATATAAGGATGAAGTGATAATTTCACATCTCAAAAATGTATGAAAAAAGTTTTAGAAAAGAGATCATTTGTATAATGGTGGAAAATTTCGATGGCCACGAAATTTCATTTTTCTCCTATTTTGACGAAAGCTCAAGAATATTTCGAGTTTGATATTTTAAAGAACTAACTACGTTAGCTTAGTTTAAATTTTTTCAATTTTATGGTCCCGATTACATGCAGTTGCATAGTTTCACATGCCAATGTCATTTTTTACCGAGGATAACACTTTGTCAGTGTGCTACTTTTTCTAATTTTCAACTTTTCTCAATTTTCAGTTTTATTTTCAATCTCAAACTTTTATTTCGAAAGAAATTGAATTTGATAAAAACCACAAAAAAGAACCTATGTTTATTTTTAACGTTATTCAAACATTTTCTATTAAATTTTCACATTATTTCACCTCAAAATATTTCTATACTAAATACTTTATATTATTTTGTAATTATTTTTATTTTTTTAATTTATGTTCTCGCATCGACATACATTTACAATATACATATTTTATAGAAATAATGATTAAAAAATAGTCAATTATAGTCTGATTAAGCCATAATCAAAGTCCATTAACTAATTATAACATTTTTAATCAATTTTTATAAATTCTATAAAGTTTTCCAAAATTTACATCGATATTTCCAGAGTTTTTTTTGTACGGATAACTTTTTTCACAAGCACCTTTATGATTAATGACCAATTTCTCATAAATGTATGAAATGTAATCTTTACTTACGTCAGAGTCCTCTACCACACCATAACGTATGACGTTAGAGATAACCATGTCTATCGTAACCCTAACGCTATGACTATCTTTATCGGGATAAAATTTTTTTTTTTAACATTTCGACATATTTCTATAAAATTTAGACCTCAATATTTCTAGGGATATTTTGAACTTTGCATAGAAAATTTTGAGTATTTGGTCACTTTGATTTTCCTCTTTTAAACCTATCGAATTTGGTCCGTCTCTTTCCTCTCCGAGCGCCCTGTTTCACTCTCTTCTTCTCTATAAAAAATTTGCAGCAAATTGTCTGAAAATCTGCATTTATGTGTTATAATCTCTCTTCATTTCTCAAAGTTCAGTTCCATTCGACTCTGTATTGAGCTTATTGTTGTGTTTGTTTTCAGTGTTTTGTATAATATGAACCTCCTCCTTCGCATTCGCATTCAGTTCTCAAGAAATTCCATTAACCAGCTCTGTAAATCCAACCCACCAAATCCACATTTCGTTTGTCTCAGAAGATTTTCAATTCATTCATGGCGGTTGAATACTGATCATGGTAACTTCCGCCATTTTCTCCATCTATCTCAAATCCAAAGCTACCCACCTCCCGTTCTCTCTTTTACCAAATTTTGTTTGAATTTTTACTCAAATAGAGCACCTTCGAGATCCTTCAGGAGGAGAACGAGTAAGAGGTTGAAATCCAGCATCAAACCTACACTGGACGAAACCCAATTTCAGCTGGCAGTTTCTCAAATCCCTCCAAGGTTTACCTCCGAAGAACTCTGTAATGTCATTTCTCTTCATGGAAATCCTTTGGTGTGTTTTGAGCTGTTCAATTGGGCTTCACAGCAGCCTCGTTTCAGACATGATGTTTCCACTTATCAGATTACAATTAAGAAGCTGGGTGAGGCGAAAATGTATGAAGAAATGGATCATGTTGTGAATCAGGTGCTTGCTGTTCCTTCTATTGGTTCTGAGACTCTTTACAATACTATAATCTATTTTTTCACTGAGGCAAGGAAGTTGACTAGAGCTATCAATATATTTAAGCATATGCAGAACAACAGAAACTTGAACTGTAGGCCTTCAATTAGAACATATAATCTGCTTTTTACTGCATTTTTGAGTCGGGGTCGGAATGCTTATATAAATCACATGTATATGGAGACTATTAGATGTCTCTTCAGACAGATGGTGAATGATGATGGGATTGAACCTGACATATTTACTTTGAATAGTATGATAAAAGGGTATGTGCTTTCCCTGCATATTAATGATGCTCTTAGGATCTTTCACCAAATGGGTGTTGTGTATAGCTGCTTACCAAATTCATTTTCCTATGACTATTTGATTCATGGGTTATGCGCCCAAGGGCGAACGGATAATGCAAGGGAGTTGTGCAATGAAATGAAGGAAAAGGGGTTTGTGCCTAGTAGTATATCATATAATTCAATTGTGAATGCTAAGGCTCTCAATGGAGAGGTTGAAGAAGCAGTGAATTATTTGTGGGAGATGATTGATAATAGAAGATCTCCTGATTTTATTACATATAGGACGGTATTGGATGAGCTGTGTAGACAAGGGAGGGTCGGAGAAGCGACAAGTTTGTTGAGGGAATTGCAAGAGAAGGATCTTGTGGATGGTCATACTTATAGGAAACTTCTCTATGTGCTTGAAGATGATTATGGAAATCTAAATTGACGGCTGATCATGATTGAGCTGGAATCACGGACCATGTGGTCTTAGAAGGCAGGACTTAGATGTGAAATTTGATAGCAGAACCACAAAGCGTCTTAGTCAGACCAAGCAGATAGAAAACCAATCTGTTTTGATTTCTGTCTTCCCAATTGTAGTTGTGTATCAAGTGAAGGTTTAAGACTGACAGGTGCCATTTACTAAAAAGTTAAAATCCTATGATTTATCCAAATGCTCCAAGGGATTCATGTTTTGGATTCAGATTTTGACTGGTTGCTTAATTCTTTTGGTTGTAAAAGAGGTCATTGGCCTTCTACTTATCTCGGGCTTCCTCTAGGTGGTAATCCCAATTCTATCACTTTCTGGCAGCCGGTGGTGGAGAAAATTAAGCACAAGCTTCATAATTGGAAATATACATACATCTCGAAAGGTGGTAGGCACACTTTCATTCAGGCTACTCTCTCTAATCTCCCTACGTATTATTTATCTTTGTTCAAAGCTCCTTCCTCAGTCATCAATTGCCTTGAAAAGATGGTTCGTGACTTTTTTTGGGAAGGTGCTCACGGGGATGGTGGTATACATAATGTGAATTGGAGGATCACTCAGTGGCCTCAAGTATTGGGAGGTCTTGGTATTGGAAATTTTAAACACCGTAATTCCTCCCTTCTTGCAAAGTGGACTTGGCGATTTCTATCAGAGCGGAATGCTTTATGGCGAACATTTATTGTGGCCAAATATTATCCTATTGATTGTATATGGCCTACACCTGTCTCCCGTGTTTCTGCAAAAGCTCCTTGGAGGTATATTTGCCAATACATTGATTTGGTTGCTAATCGTATCCTTCGTAGGATTGGTGATGGTACTACTACCTCTTTTTGGAATGATCCTTGGCATAATTGTGGTATCCTCTCAACTGCGTTTCCTAGACTTTTTCGCCTTGCCCGACAACCGGATTGTACTGTGGCTAATGTGTGGATTGCCTCCTCTAGCGCTTGGAACTTAAATCTTCTGCACAATCTTACTGAGTTGGAAATTGCAGAATGGGCTACTTTATCATCACACTTGGCTCAAGTCAGTTTGCGCCCCTCTCCTGATTCTTGGATTTGGCCTCTAGATTCTTCTATGACTTTTACAGTTAAATCTCTTATGAATAATTTGGTGGGAGCTACTGATTCTGCTTTATCTGATCTGCATGCGTTGATTTGGAAAGACCACTATCCTAAGAAGACTAAAGTTTTTCTTTGGGAGCTTAGTTGGGGCGCCATTAACACTGCGGATCGTTTGCAGCGACGATATCCTTATATGTGTATTTCTCCCTCTTGGTGCATCATGTGTCGAAATCACGCTGAATCCCCTATTCACTTGTTCCTGCAATGTCCATTTGCTGTCAATTTTTGGGATCTTGTTTTGCCACTTTTGGGTGGTCCTACACCTGTCCTAATTCCATAACTGATGCACTGGCTTCTTTATTGGTGAGTCATCCTTTTGGTGGTACAAAAGCGATCGTTTGGTTGGCTCTTGTGCGTGCTTTTTTCTAGAGGTTGTGGAGCGAACGAAACAGTCGGCTTTTCAACGACTCCTTTACCCCCTTCAACCGTTTTATGGAATCTGTTTTGTTTACTACTTTCTCTTGGTGTAAAATTAAACACCCTTTTATTCATTTCAGCTTATCTTTTTTAGTCAGTAATTGGCATTCTTTGATGTAATCACCTCTTGGTGCTTGGGGTTTTCCCCCTCTTTCATTGATCAATGAAATTGTTTCTTTTACCAAAAAAAAAAAAAGAAGACTCTACTAGAGAACTATCATTCAATTGTGGCTACTCGGCTTATAGCTGGTGCATACCTTTTGTAGCTACACACGGCTTATAAATGCTACAAATATTAGTTATTGGTCAATCAGTGTGGTTAGCTTCTTGAGACTAGCGTATATATGTTTTTCTTTTCAATGACTTCAAAAAAAATTTAAATAGTACTTGAAGCACTTTGACCTAGTTCTTTCACATTATAATAGGTGTATTCTTATATGATAGAGACGTCTTTGTGGGAGTTGAATTACAAGATATCTTCTCCAAAAAAAAGCTTGTGATCCCTTTATGCCTCTGTCTCATCAAGTCCAAGGTACTTATGTAAGCTGAGTTTATTTAACATTGATTTTTTTTTTTGCTTGAAGAACCAATAAATTAAATTAAAGTCATCCAAGTATAGGTTGTGTAAAAGATTACTCTCTGCACTGTGTGCACACTGACACATGGATTATCCCACATACCAGGCCAGGAGGATCGTTCTCGATTTGTAGCATTTTCCATGACAACATAACAGGTTCAATCCTAGTTATAGCATTTAGATTAAATTGCAAATTTGGTCTCTATGGTGGGGAGAAAGTTAGAATTGAGTCCCTATAGTTTGATAAAATTCTCATAAATAGTTCCTACGCTAGGGATTCTCTATGAAGATTTTATCAAACCATAAGAATCATTTATGAGGTTTTATCAAACCATAAGGACTAAGTTCCAACTTTTAAAACCATAGGGACTAAATTCCAACCTTCTTCAAACCATAGGGATCAAATTTGCAATTTAGCTTAGCGTTTACTAGTCCTGATCATGCTACTGAACGGCTGTGAAGTGTAAGTATGTAATCTTCATCTGCCAATCCCAAATGGGCAAAGACATGTAATAAATATAGGAAAAGTATAGAAACAAGAAAACATTTAATAGAACTATATAATATCACAGGTGGAATTTTATTCGAGGACAACAAATTATGTATATCCGATTCCTTGGATAAAAAAGATTTGTATCACAGAATCTTGATGGTCATTTTGGCTGGAATAAAATATTAGATTAGATTACCACTTGATTTTACTGGCCACAATCACCATTATGAACATTTACAACAATTGGGGAAGATATTCTTAAAACCTAAGGAGGCAATGCATTGTTTCAATCTTTTACCAGTAGATTGGTGTCTAGTAGAATTTGCATTTAAGAACATGAAACATTGCAAGTAAAACAAATGTATGTTTATGATCTGAGAAATTAACCTATAATTTTGTAAATTCAAATTATGAAGTTAACTTTTGTATTGAGCGAATAAAAAGGATACATGAAGAGGATTTTATGTGTAGCAATAAGGCAATATGAAATAATATTGACCATAAGAATTTGTATTTAATAACTTGAAAAGTTAGAAGCAAGCTTGCTTATTTGAATATAGCGTATGGGTAAGACACCATTTACTATCTATATCAATTATTTGAAGGAAAAATAAGGTTCAAACATTGGAATGAGAGGGTTATTTTTATGTGATTGAAGTGGATAAAAATAACTAAACCATCCTCCGTTGGCCTAACGGTAAAAAAAGGAGATAAAGTCTTAATAAATGGCTAAGGTTATGGATTCAATCCATGATGCCTATTTAGGAATTAATTTTTTATGAATTTCCTTGATACTCAAATGTTGTAGGGTTATGTGGATTGACCTGGACACTCACGAATATTAAAAAAAAATGGATAGAAATAACTATGAAACAATAAAATTTATTATTCTTTTTAAAATGGTGGTGGATTTGGAAATCAATTCTAAACTTACTTTTGAGATTCAATGAAGTTGTTTAATATTAAGTAAACTATCTCTAGAGAGATTTTTCTTACCAAATAAATAAAGTTAAATTACAATTTTAGTCTTTGAACTTGAATGATTTCATTGACTACCCAAAATTTTGGGTCCAAATGAAATAGGTTTTCCTAATTTTTTTTTTAAAAAAATCCATCTCTCTCTTCTCTCTTTTCTTGCTCTCGTCTTTTCTACCTCCCCTTTCCATTTTTCTCCCTCTCATCTCTTTCGTCCCACATTCTCATCTTGTCAATGTCCCCCTTTGTCTCCCTCCTCCTTCCCTCTTCCCTTTTCTCATTCCCTAGACTTCTCTCCACAATTAGAAACAAGAAGCCGTTCAAGATCGAGAGCACAAAAAAGAATGAAAAAGAGAGAGAGAGCAAGACTACGATTGAGAGCGAGAGTGCGACCAAGATTGAGAGCAACAACAAGATTAAGGAAGTGTAGATTAACGACAGTCTCTATTGCATTTTTACGTGTTATTCACCATCATAAAATATTGTACAACCTTGTTTTTAAAATATGGGTCAGATTCCATTTCAAATCAAAATTTTGAGTCATCCGTGCAAAATTTCCTTTGAAGTTTTAGCTTGTGTCCGAACGGTTCTTGAACTTTAAAGTGTAGTGTATAATAAGTATTTAAACTTTCAATTTTGTGTCAAATAAGCCTCTGCCATATTCAAAAGTTTTAAAAATTAACTAATATATTAAATATACAATTGAATTTTATGTCCAACAAGGCTCTACACTTTCAATTTAGTGTTTAGTAGATCAGTAAATTTTAAACTAGGTCATGAATCTATTTGACACCAAATCAAAATTTGCGAGACATGTTAGACGCAAAGTTGAAAGTTTAAGGATATTAAACCTTTTTAAAAAGTTCAATGATCTATTAAGCACTTTCTAAATTTTATGGACAAATAAATACAAACGCCAAAATTTGGAAACCAAACTTGTAATTTAGCTGACAAATAATCTTTGCATCCTTCCGGTGAATAGACCATTGGTTTATTAATCAGCCAGTTATATTGATATTCATTTCATTTTCATGTCAAATCTAGTTACTTATCAAAAGATTACTGTTACAAAAGGAAAGTCTAGGATTGAACCTTTCCTAAAGATTATGAGATAAAAATAGAAGTCTAAATACCAAGATAGAAATCATACAATAAGGGCTGTTTGATAACGTTTCCGTTTCCTGTTTCTTGTTTTTCTGTTACCTGTTTCTTGTTTCCCGTTTTTTCTTTTTTTAGAACAAAAAATAAGAACATTTTTTATAACTATTACTATTTCCTGTTTCTTGAAAATAAGAAACAGAAACAGAAACTTGTTTGATAACTATTTCTTGTTTCTTGTTTTTTTGTAACAATATAATATAAAAAAAGAAGATATGTTATACACTAAACATCGGAAAATATATTATCAAAAGTTTGTGTCATCTAATACAAGTCTCGATGACAACTAAATATAATAACAAAGTTGTATCCTATCCTTTATATATGTTGCCTAAATTTGATCGGTGCCGTCATCTCTAACTCAAGTCATTTGTGTGATGTCGAGTCAAATCCAACTTAATTATATTATTATGTAATGTGATGATTGTAAAATATTAAAGTAAAGCTAAATGAATGTTTTAGTAAACAAAATTTATATAATGTAAAATTCTACTAGATTTCATATATACTAAAAATATTAGAATTAAAATAATATATAAACATGTATATTGCAAAATTTAATACTCAAAAGTTAAAATATAAAAACAAATTAATATACAAATTAAAAATTAAAATAATATATAAATCTAATTGTTGGAGAATTTTAAAATTCAAAATTAAAATAAAATATAAATATAGCAAAATTATTTTTGTAAATAGCAAAATTAATAAATAAAATATAAAAGATGGAAATAAATATATAAAAAAAACAAAGTGCCATTTTTTGAGTTGAAATTTGAAATGTAAAAAAATTAATAAACATATTGAAAATTAAAATAATATATAAATATAGTAGAATTATTTTTGTAAATAACAAAATTAATGAAGAAAATATACAAAATATAAAAGGAAAAAAACCAAGAAAAATTGTCCATTTTGGGAGTTGAACATAAAACCAAGAGTTGGAAAGAAATTAGGACATGCATGACTACCAACAAGCGTAAAATGAGTTTTGATATAAAAAAGAAGCAATATTATATAAACTAGAAACAAAACAGGGAGAAACTACTTTTTGTGGTTTCTCAAATTTGGCCCCATATGAAGAAACATTTCTCAAATTCTAGAAACAAGAAACAGGAACGGTTATCAAACAAGTCAGTTTCTTAAAAAATGAGAAACAAAAACAGAAAACAGAACCGTTATCAAACAGGCCCTAAGATTCCTAATCTTAACAATTATGTAAGAAGTTTATCATGAACCTGTTCAATCCCTCAAAATATAAAGCCACTTTCAATTTTGGTCTAAACCATTAGATGTAGATTAAAAAGTTTAAGTTTAAATAACATTTTAGTATATATAGTGACATATATTCAATTTTAGTTCCTATACTTTTGTGCATCGAAAAGACTTTCCCTATACTTGAGTTTAGCAGACTCGCTCACTAAGTGTTGTGAAGACTAGTTACCATTAGATGATTCATTACTCCTCATAACAACTAGCTCACTCACGAAACACATACGTCATTCACGATGATGTAAATATGCTTCTCTTTGCTAGAATCAGCTCATAGTTCTTTAATGGCAGTCAACTAAGGTTTGATACCTTTCCTTTTGTCTTATCTTTCATAGATCCTCAAGAAATCTTAAATTTAAAATACTCCATAAAAAATTGTCAACCACATTGAATAATTTCTTCTTAAAAAGCAACAAACAAAGATAACAAAGCACCTTCCTATTCAAATTTGGATTGTAACAGGATTTAAGGGAGCAGCCACAGGTCTGATGGAAAGATGGAATCTTATTTACATGTCTTCACCCTCTCAAACCTAAAAAAACGCTTTTAAATGCTATAAAACAAAAACTATATTATAGCAAATTTTGAACATATCTTGGTAGATAAGACACCACTCACCATTCCAAAGATTTATGGTTCAATTTGTCACGTCACCCCATAATTTTTTTTTTCTTTTAGTAAACAATCTAACAAACAATTATAAAATTACATCAAGAGAAATTTGGAAGCCTTCCAATGTCGAACATGGTTAAAAGACACCTCGACCACCTCTTAACCATAAGACGTAGCCTCAAGGAGGAAAAAAGAGACTTCAGTAAGATCTGTAGAAACATTATTCCTCCAAACAGTCGTCCCATAATTGTTAGACTTAAAAAAAAAAAAAAAAAAAAGTATTGAATAGACAAAATTTCCAACTTAATCATATAAACAAAGCTCAACCTGTTTTGAGGTAGATCAAAGTGGCCTGTACATACAAAATTTTGTCATGACATTCTACAAAACTTCTTATTACCTGCATCTAAAAACCTCAGCGAGCAAAATTTAATGCCTTGGACATTTCCTATCCATTTATTTCTATCCTATCAACCTGAGAATGCAGAGAAATGGATTGAGGGATAAGGCTAAAAGAATTTCACCACGCCTGAAATGATAATGGGAGGGTTGATTTCAACAAGAGTTGCTTTGCCCTCTGATACTAACTGTGGTAAGGCGTTAGCTTCTTTTGCTGCAACCCCTTCTCTAGTCCATAATGTTACATGGGGCCACTCATTTTTGGAAATCACTCTTTCATTCTCAATGCTGCCTAGGCGGGCTTCAAAGGCAGCCATTTTATCTGAGAAAAGTAGGGCTGTCAGCTCAACTGGAACTTCTTTGTTTTCGAAGATGCCGTAGTCAGCTACACCTTTAACGCCATGGCTTCTCTTGTGTGCGAGTGTGACATGAGCCCCTTTAAGTGTATAATCCTTGTAGTGTTCTTTCAGGAATGCTTCAACACGGGGATTTTTCTTGCCCAACTGTACAATAATGGTGGAAAATAGGATTCACATAGTGAGATTTGTCTTGTGCATATGATGGCACTACATATAAATAATGGATAAAAATTTAAATGGTATTGTTCTATGTGGTTTATTGCATGATATCGAAGCAGATCACAAATAAAATTGAAACAGAAGCTGATAATGATTTCGATAATTGCTAATTACACCATGACTTAATCCCTGTGGTGACTGTCCATTGTCCAATGCAGTAAACGAATTTTTCAGCAGGAAAAGGTCTTAAGAATATGTCAAGCTGTAACCAGAAATTTTTAATGCAAACCACTGTGCAAGATACTTCAAATAACGTGCAATGGTCTGTTAGAAAACGGGAGGATGCTTTAGAACCTAATTTAGCAAACTTTACAGAAAGTAAAAAAAATTAAATATACAGAATAGAAGTCTTGTGTTCATAATCACTCGTTGGGTCTTGGACCAATTTCCAAATGAGTGAAAGGGAGTATTAAGAATGAGTATATATAAAAGACTAACTATATCATAACCTATGAGCTAGTTTAAGCTTTGGGGGCTCTGATAGTTTTTTTTTAAAAAAAGAAAGAAAAAGAAAAACTAGTTAGTATTCATGTCGAAAAAATATCCATGGGCCAACTGGTGGTGGGAGCCGGAGTGGCTCATACACATATTCACTTACAGTGCCAAGAAGATTTTGGATCTCCTGAACAGGGAGATTGACAGCAGCAAACACTATGGCCCCAGACTTCCTCCTCTCTGTAATAGGGCTTTTAAAGTCACCTTTCGAGATCTTCTTTAATTGCTCCAACACATCTTGAACAGCAAACTCAAATGGAACCTGAATAATTAACATTGATTATTTTTATTAAGGTCTTGATCAAAAAATAGTTAACATAGAAACTAGAGTTGCCAAAACTTGCACCTTTAGGTCCATTTCTACTTCAGTTTTTCAATTTTTTCAAAAGATGAGCATTGTTTTTATTTTTTTTGCATTGTTGGTGAAATCTTGGTAAAAAAAAATAATAAGAGAAAAAACAACCTATAGACTAAAGGCAAAACGGAAATTAACTTCCAAAGTTCAAATTTTGTGGTGTCTGAAATTTAGCCAAAATTTCCAAAATACTTTTATACCTAAATAAGGTATCAAACAATCGATTTAACTCAAAAATATAAAATAAATAAAAGTTTTTTAAAGCATAAAAAATGTTTGATACAAACTAAAAGTTTTTTAAAGCTTAAAAAAGGTTTGATACAAACTAAAAGTTTTTTAAAGCTTAAAAAATGTTTGATACAAACTAAATTGAGTTTGACGCATGGACAAAAATTTGATCTTTTAAAGTGAAGTAAAATGCACCTGAATAGCATTGAGATACTCGGTGTTACCAAACAAAGTTTCTCGCAATTGCTTTTCCCATTTGGCCCATTCTTTCGCATAGGAACCTTTGGTGGAGTCCACCCTACAAAAAATTCCAGACAAATGCATAAGAGGTGGCTGACAAGAAAACACATTGTAGATTATCTATTGATATTCCTATGCTAGAAACTTCCAGTCAACAAAGTTTATGTAAGGTATCTCCTTACTATGTATTGATATATCAAAAATGGAAATAGCCCTAAGGCTTTACAAAACTAACAGCCTATGAACGACTCTCAAATGGAAATAGCCCTAAGGGTTTACAAAATTAACAGCCTATGAACAACTCTCTGCGAGAAACTTCTTGGAAACTAGAAGTGAAAATGAAAACTACAGCCAAACTTTCCATACTCCTCTCGTCCTCCCTCAGAGTTAACAACTAAATAGTCCCCAGATACAACATTCCCTCATCCCTCATCCCTCCTCCTCACGTAACAGACTTGTCTCCCCCTCATTTACTATCTTACCCGTACCCTTCTTCCTCTGATATTGGTATATTATTAATGGCCTAACAGTTAAACAATAACATTAACATCTATAAATACTTGAACAAACCACCAACCTTCCATGTCTACTAGTATGGAGCTTATACAGACTTAATCCTTCCTCTAAGATAGTCTTCAAATTATCAGGTAAAGGATTCCTGCAGTCCAAGAACAGCAAATTATTAGATGTACAAACTGCAAAAACAATCTCAATATTTTGCATTGGGAAAAAGGGAAAAAAAGCAGTGCAATTTGTCATATAAACTTTAATCTATAAAAATAAAGATGCTAGTTACACCGATTTAAGAGAGATCATCAAAGCAAAATGGCTCAGGGTGGAAACCTTTTCGTGCAAAGACCACATGTCAAAAATATGAGTAAATTTTGCTCTCTTATGAAATTTCTTGAAAATAGGTTGGCTTTTCATGGTATAGATTTTGATTCCCTCCTCTTTAATTTTAAGTTAATTTGTTTAAAAACAATAATTGGAAATGAGAAGACAAAAACCAAAGAAAGAAAACTGCAAAAGGATTTAAATAATGGAAAAGAAAAATAATCATAATAAGTATTCATCATTAAGACAAGTAAAGGGTGAAACTTCAAAGAGATTCTAACATATAGGGACGGAGAAATAATGAAAAGTAAGACCAGTGCTGAGGATGCGTTCTTATACCTATCAGATTTCAGCAATGGCATCTTAACCAAAGACCCAAAACGATCAATAAGCTCACCTTCAAACTCTCTGCGACTCTGAAAAGCATTAGAGAAAACTAATCAAGACACTAAAAGTGAAACCCAGCATGAAATGGAGCAATGAGAAGTGTTCACACCTTGCCCTCATAAAGGTGATAAAACATTAGTAGGACATAGCCTGCATTAGGGGATGCCTTGTCGAGATTTCCCTTCAGAATTACAGATCATTAGTAGAATCATTAGCTAATCAATGATGAATGAGGCACTTGTACAGTTTGAAATATCAACATAGAGCGCATACTGGATGATTAACTCTTTGCAGCACACGGAACATAAAGACAGCCAGTGCGTCAAGAGAGAAGGGGTTAGAATCAGTTCCTGCACATTCAGCAACAATAAATGATAATTATTCTGTGAAATGTGGATGGTCAGTAACCAAAACAACAGTTTCCAGCAAAGGCATATTATGATGTCAATAGACACAATCCCCTTTTAACAACACAACATTCGCAACATAATCTACATACAACAGAATTTTGAACATAACCTCCCCAATGCCATGAAAAAACACTATTGGAAGAGACAATGAGTTGGAAGCTGAGGCTTTCCTAGAGACAATTATTGTGTTTTCTTCCAGATTCGTTCCTGATTTTCTCGACTTTCCTTTATATTCAGATCAGTCATGCTCTTCATAATTTCCTTTTATTTCTTGAGCATAATTAAGTATAGCAGCCTCAGGTATCTTCTCTTTTCTTTTTCTTCACGGTTTATATGTGTCTACAAGCATGTAGATGTGCACAGTTGCAAGAAAGGCCAACCTTTAAGGTATCTCTAATTTTCTTTAAACATTTTTCCTTTATTATCATGAATTTCTCTCCAACGTTTACTTCCCCCTGTTTTCTATTCTGCATGCTTTTTGAGGTCTACAGAATTTAGTAGGAAGTCCTCAAAAAGCATGAGGTTGGAAACTTATTAAACCAGAACCAGAACCACCAAATTATTTATGATTCATACGAATCATTTCTCAGTTCTCCTCACAAGTTCAAGTTCAATTGCCTGAATTGCATCCAGGTTTAAAATCAACTTTTTTCAAAAGCCATCCCCATCGAATTTTCTAGAAGGAAATTGTTGAATTCATTGGTGAATGAGAAAAGCCATCAGTATCACAATATCAGTATAGTCCATGAACTTGCTGTTGATAAAGCAAGTTTCAAACAATTAAAAGAAAAACATGTCCCCACATATCATGAGACAAGGAACTGAACGTTATAAGCATTCAATGGCAATAACCTTCAGAATCAGGTACAATTGGAACTGCAGAGGCTCTTGTGCTATGACACATATCTTCAATCTGCATAAATTTAGCAGTTACTTATAAGGAGTTTAATAGAAACACAGAGTTCAAAAACAGAACACCCTCAGAAACTAGCCCGACCTTTTGGCCTCTCCCATCAAAAAATAGATGGGGCTCTTTTCGAAAATAGGCACAATAGTAACATACTACTAGAAAATGCTCATCTATTTTAAAAGGAATACAAATATAGCAGAAAATAAGACATTCGATTGTGATTGACATATCCTGTGTTTAAACAATCGATTCTATAAGAAAGAAAAGCAACAAATATATTCAAATGTCAAAATGAAAAAAGTTAACGAAGTTGTAACATACGCTAACTTCAATCGATTGGATAGCTTTTTGAAATTCCTTTAACAAAATGTGATATTTAAGTTATAATAAAAGTGGCCTATCAATAAAATTCTGAAATAGATTCAATTTCCTATTCCAAGGTGCAGATTTGATTGCAAGGACTAAGGTCCATCAGGTTGAAGATGTGATAAAAGTGGCCTTATCAGGTTCATCCACAAGCTGTAAATATGAATAGGTATAACATCAATAATGACATTATATAAATGTTTGAGCATAGCACCAAAATGGACAATAAATAATTTTGAAATGCAATATGCTAATGAAGAAATGGTCCAGTTACATGCACCGAAGAAGTTCTATGAGTAAATTGGACCATTCCTAGGTATATATCAAATACCACCGAAGAAGTTCTATGAGTAAATTGGACCATTCCTAGGTATATATCAAATACCACCGAAGAAGTTCTATGAGTAAATTGGACCATTCCTAGGTATATATCAAATACCAAGTTTGATAACGGACTTAATAAGTTTCTTCTGAATGAAACAATGCTCATGTAAAACTGAAAAGAAAATGCAAGGGACAGAAGGATTAAGATGACAAGAAAAGAACCAAAGAATACCCTCCAACATTAAAATCAAATGCCATCCCCACAAGTTACATATCACTGGTATTCGCACTGTAGGCCACAGAGGAACAAGGAACCTGAGTATTACAAGCAGCAACTAGAGCATTCTAGGGACTCATCCTACTTTCTTCTGGTATATTTTTTTTAATAATCTGAAGTCTCATTTCCAAATAAAAAGTTGATAATAGAGATACAGACAAAATGCTAAAATACTGTGCAATATTTGAAGCAAGGGAATTGAATTTGTAACCAAATTATTTGATAGAAGAGGCTAATGTTAGACACTTCATTTTAAATTCCTCCTGCTCTGTTCACTGAATCAATGTTTACTATTTAGAGTAAAGAACAAGAACATTACTTGTCTCCACACTTCTTCATTTGGTGCATTTTTGTCTGCAAGCATTATGGAGTATGGTTTTCTCCTACGCTCGTCAGCAACCTTCTGCCAATATCTTCCTGTACATATTAAATATATAAGCAACAAGTTAAATTGTTTAAAATTATATGTCTAACACTCTTAATCAACCATTTTGGGCATTAGAAAAATGCAATCTCCCGACAGCAATTACATTCTTCCAAATCCAAAACTGCATGTCCATACTTTCAATGCAATACATCCATATTCTCACTAGCTTCAAGAAGGAAAAGCAAGCTTAGAATGACCAAAGCAATTAGAAAGTTTGAATGAACTACAAATTAAACACCTTGAGAAGGCCCAAAAACCCAATCCTGGAACCTGTGGGCTATGCAATTTTCTCTCGACAAGAAAAAAACTCAAATTTCCAAAGGCTAAGAAGCTTTATCAAAAATAAACAACTGAAATTGAACTTTATTTTGAACTTGTGTAACATTTGCAACCTTTTAACAACTTAACTTCCCTTGTTGCAAATTGGAAAAACTTTTTGTATACCCTTCAATTGGGTCCGCCTTTTGTTGGATCATTTTATTCAAAGAAATAAAAAAATATATCGAACTCAAGAAAGATAAAATACAAACCCTACTGTAAAAATCTATCAAACTCTTCGAACTCTTCATTTAGCTTTTCAATAATCTTCAATGCTTCTTACTAATTAAGCCATGCTTTCTGGAGTTAACCAATAGAAAGAATTATACTTACAACTTAGCAGAGCATTTTTCAAATAGAAAGAAAGGCACTGTGAAAACAATTAATGCCAAAAGAGTAACAACCTATTTGCCATGGGATTGAAGTAAATTTGATAGTCAAAGTTAGGTCTTACTCTTAGTGAGAGTTGTTCTTCTTCCTTCCTTTATTTCTTTCTTTTTTGGTTGTGTGTGTGTGTGTGTGTGTGTGTGTTGGGGAAACATCTGAAATTGCTAGCTTAGAATCTGTGAAGAGTCAAGGAATTCAAGTATTACCTTTAATCAGGTCACCCATTAGAGTATTGACTGGTCGATCATCTCCAAGAGCTCCTGGAACATTCAGTATCTCTCTGCAAAGAGCAGACTTTGCACAGCCTGGAATTCCTGTAAATTGAGGTTCAAAGCAACATATAAAAGTGAACTATAAAATATCTATAACCAGAGAAATTGGTTAAACCATAAAAATGATACATGATACATTAGAGAAGATCTGTGTATTTCATAAACCGTACCAAGCTAAAATTAACTGAATGCTAAAAAAATGTGTAATGCATCTGAGGGCCACCTCAAGATCCAAAACAACAGCATCTTGTAAGAGTCAAAATGCAATAAAAATAGCTGCCAAAGAATTTCCACATTAAAACAATAAATTTATTTGTAAACTGATACAGTGTAACAACTGAACTTTTGTAGCTTTATAATTGGAGGATGTGGGAAAATGACAACCAACAATAAATGTATTCGTTGAGCCAAACTGCATTCAACCTATACATTAATGTCTTCACTTGAAGAGATTAAATATTGTTGAAACGTCAAATGGGGTAGAATAGTTCTCTTAATTCTTTTACCACAAATTAAAAGTACTAGACAGCATACCCGTACAACTGTTATATGCTTAAGAAAAGTCCAAATGCAAATGGACATGGCTGCAAGAAGAACTAGGTTCAGGTAGCCTTCTCTAAAACATGACAAAATTACACTCTCTTTAATCACCAATTGACCCAAAAGCTTAAGCTGATAGGTGAAGATAAATTTAATATTATATCTAACACTTCCCCTCACTTGTGAGCTTGAGATATGTAGAAGAACCAATAAGTGGAAATCAATATTAATTGGAAAGGAAATAGCATTGCAGGGGTTTGAACGTAAGACCTCCTGGACTACCTACTTTAATACCATCTAAAATCACCAATTGACCCAAAAACTTAAGTTTATGGGTGAAGGTAAATTTAATATTATATCATCTAACACACACATGCATACGTATATATTATGGAAGTATGAAGTTCCTCCACAAGATAATCCATAATCCTTACCTAGCTAACAAAATTTGCACATGAAAAAACTCGACCACAGAAAGTATCACAACATTGGAAATAAACAAAGCCTAGCCAATTAGCCAAATAATAACCTGGAAAAAAACCAATTAAACCCTCTGCTTTTGGCACAGCATCCTTCCCAGACAGCATTGGACTTGATGGTGCTGCCTCCTGCTCCTTCTGAAGATCACCCCTCTCGTCCATTCCTTCCTCGACAATGGCCAAGAAATCTTCTGCTCTAACTAAATTTCCAGCAGATCCAATAAGAGCCTGATTCTGAGGACTGCGTTTAGCAAACTGTTCAAGAAAAGGTTCGGCTTCACTAAGATAGGTAGCCGATGACAGTTGTCTATTTCCATACTTCCTCCTCAAGTATACAGCCCTATCATGTTAAAAGTATATCATCAACTTCATATTTTTTTCCTGTGAAGTACCTACAATTCTAGTGGAACAAGAAAGCAGCCCAAGAACCAATAATTGTATACTTACCATTCGTCAAGCATCTTGCTGAGCTCCCTTTGTTTTCCGGCTGATGTACCCCACAACTTCATTTGCCTACATTATTAAAATAAAGTATACATAATAGAAAAACAACACACGCTCAACAGTAATACTAATGTAATAATGAGTGTTTAGACAAAATACAGTAATACACTAAGGAAATTCCAAGTCCTTTTCAACATTTTTAAACTCTTACTATTAATTTCAATTCAAATTTCTCAAATATCAGCACAAAAACTTAAAGAATGAATTGGGAAAAGTTCTACAAGAGGAGGGTCATCGATTAGTCCATGAATGGAAGTTTTATTTGCCTCATCCCCAAGATTAGGTCAAAGCTTTTAGAACCATTAGCCTTATCATTATCCTTTATAACATCATTGTAAGCTTGCTGCCCAAATGACTTAAGGAAGTTATCCATAGACCCTTGGAATATCAATGAGCCACTGTGGTATGGAGAAGAATTATGGATGATATCCTCATTGTGAACAAGAATAGATTATAAGAATTTGAAGTTGGAGGGTCTTATATTTAAGATCAATTTTGTGAAAGCCTATGATCAATAGATTGGATTTTTTCTTTTGGGATGTATTGTTGGGGAAGAAAAGGCCTTGGGTAGAAATGAAGATCTTGGATGTGGAATTGCCTTAAAACTACAATCCATCTCCATTTTGAACAATGGTAAACCTATTCCCCCCTTCTTTGTAGTATATAGCATCTTGGACACGGAGTTTGATGAATGGACTGCTCTCTTGATGATGCTTCATTCTTTTAGGCCAAATAACAGGGATGATGTGAATTTGTGGATGCTGGAAAATGATGGCTCCTTTTGCGTCAAGTCCTTTTCTCCTAAGCTAATTGTGAAACATGCAGCTTTGAACAGGCAAAATTCTAATCTTATATGGAAAGCTTCATGTCCTAAGAAGGCGAAGGTTAAATTGTTGAAATTCTCTTTTGGGAGGCTGAATACTGTAGAATCCAAAGAATTCTCCGAAATTCTGCCCTTTCTCCCAATTTGTGTGTTCTTTGTATAAACAGTGAGGAATCTTTTATGCACCTTCCTTCTTTTGCACTTTGTATTTACTGGGGTGGTTGTTCAATTTGCTCATTTTACCGTGGTGTTAGGCCCCACAAAGCTTCAGATGGTTCTTCAGATTACTCAGTTTTTTGCCCAGACCAAAATCCTTTGGTCAAATGCAGTCTTTGCCCATCTTTGGAGGATCTGGTCTGAGAGAAATATTAGAACTTTTTATGGTCAAGAAACTAACGGTGACATCTTTTAGGATTTGGTTACATTTTTTCTTTTTATGGTCTTCTAAATTCTTTTATACTTATAGCCTAACACATATTTGCACCAGGTGGGCTTCTTTTTGTAACATGTTGGTGTGTGGCGATATCTCATCTCCCCTCTTTTTGTGCTTTACCTCTTGACAATGAAAGTACATTTCTCATAGAAAAAAATGCTTGCACAAGAGACCTTATACTTAATGATGAATAAAACAATTCTAGAAGAAATAATCTGGAAAAGAAAAATGATTTCCATGTTTGCAACCTGGTTGTGTATTTGAACTGAGTGGAGGAGTGAAGGACAGGAACCCCATTCATCCACTTGCACCATGCATAAGATTATTAGTCTACAATTTCCCTCCCTCAACTATAGATTCATTTTCTAAATTTACGTGTATGGCATGCCCATCCTCATCAAATCAATTATATTAATCATACCTCAAGTAATAGGCCTTGTATGCAGCTGGACCTTCTTTGAAGAGAGTTGACAAGCCATTACGAATCAAAAAAGTCCGCAGCTAAGAGAGAAATATAAATAGTTCAGACTATTTAATCAAGCAATTTGTTAATAGCAATCACAACAAAAAGTACACCTAAACAATTCCTTTTTAATTCAGTCTCCACATTCACCCAATTCCAACCTAAACCCTACAACATGTGATGCTCTGAAACTTGTTGATTTAATATCTCAGATTTCAAACCTCATGATTCTTGATTAAATCAAAGAGCCCTGTGACCACTATACACAACTAAAATTAGCATTAATACATCAATCGATTAGGGTTTCAAGAATTAAAAATGAAAGGCTTGTGATGTTTACACCATGACCCAAAAGGATGGCACACCAATGGCCAATATCTATTGAACCGTATATTATTTTCCAGAAAGGTGGTGGGGGAACCATATTGTGAACAACAAAACTGGCCCAGTATGAAATGAACCTGGAAGGAACAAAAGAACCTACAAGAAAGTCCTGCTCTTGTGTGAGGTAAACTATTTCCTTCTTATACTTTTAAGATAACTTAAACTAGACAAATAAAAGCAAAATTACCTTATACGTAAGAAATTTCAGTTTTATCATCAGATTTGCATCTTCATCAGCAAATCCATCTCTTCCTAAGGTCCCATTGCCTTCAATCTCCATCAAATTGCTTTTACTTTTCACTAATTCAGCGGCCTTGTCCTTGTTTTCTTTGAATAAATTGATGTCAACAAAAAAGCCTGGGAACACATGAAACTGTGAGCAAGAAGTCTTTTATACAGTTCAGAACAGTTAAAAACTCGAGACAACATATCTTACTTCTTTTCTTTTTCTTTTTCATTCTTAAAGAAACAAATTTTTACTAAAGATGATGAAGATGTTACAATACTGAAGCTAGCTTGGAGAGTTTACAAAGTGCAAATGAGAAAAGAGGAAATTGGGAAAGACTTATGACAGACTAAGTAAAAAAATATAAAATAATCCCTATATACATCATAAATATTATTCTATCACTTCACCAAAAATCAATTCAACTATAAACTCCACCCACTTGTACATTATCAAACTCCTCATGGACCCATCTATAATGATAAGAAATTTGTCTTGAAAGTCTCATCTCTTCATCCATGGTTCCCTATGACGAGCAACCAAACGTCTGAAAAAAGTCACTCCAAACAGTTCTTGCGAACTCACAACTCCGAAGAATGTGCTTCAAGTTTTCTCCCGCCTTCCGACCGAGAATGCGGCAAAACGGACCAACTAACACACATATTTTCCTTACAAGCTGATCCAAAGTGTTATTTATTCCACATTCCATGAAAAACTTGCTAGGTAAAGAACTTAACTTTTCTAGGAATCTTAATCCTCTAGAGAGCATAAATGACCAATTCATCTAAGGGAGAAGGATCAAGAAGGCTACAAAAAAATGAGTTACACAAGAATTCCTCCTAAGGTTTGGGAATCCACACCCTGACATCCTTTCTCCCTTGTCTAAAGACAACCCCCTCGAGCAAGACCAAAAGAGAGGCCACATCCCTCACTTTCCTATTCTTCCTCTTAAAGCCAAGATGATTATGATAAACACAATTAAAATCACTCTTCCACAAGTATGATGTCCAGTAAATCAATTGAAAATTTGAAGACAAATTCCCAGCTGAGAATGCGCTGATTTGATTAAATTTAAATCCTCAAGGATAGTGTTCTCTATCCTCTATTTATATTTGACTATTCTTGCAATGATATTTATGATTATTGAATCACCACAGAATCCAAAAGATTGAGTTGATGGGTTAATCTTCTACTAATAAACACTCTCTTTCACTTGTTGGCTTAAAATTCTACACAAAGTTATTAACAATAATAGATAAGAAAATGACATTACAACAGTTATAAGAAAACACCTCTTGCTTTGATACTATGTTAAATCACCACTAACAAAAGTCTAAGTGGATGGATTATGACAAATTTAATTTTTTATCACGACTTCAATCGTAACAACTGGGGAGCCTTTTCGCAAATTTAAAGTTTATAGTTCTTTATGGGTTACATTACCAACTTTCAAGGTTAGATTTAATATATTTTTAACTTTCAAAGTTATTTCTAATAGATCTATCAAGGGTCTGTTTGGTATGCAATCTAGATTTTGTTTTATGTTTTCAGATTTAATGCATCAAATAGTTTCAATAAATATCTATTTAGTAGATTTGTTCATTTTACAGCGATTGAATTTTGTGATCCATATAGTAGAAATTCTAAAAACAATTCTTTTAAATTTTAATTATATACAAATTTTGAATTTTTACATTAAAAAATAAAAATTAAATATAATGTTTCATATTATAAATTCGTTTTACTTTTGTTAAAATAAAATATGTATAATATAATATAAATGATATGATTTTGTAAAATATTGATCCTACATAATTTATAACCAAAAAAAACATGTGTTCATTAAATTAATAAATAATATTTGAGATTTAATTTAATATTTAGTGGGTAAGTAAAGCTATTTTTATGGTCTATAAATATATTATGAAACACATTTTGAACAATTGTTCAAATTGAAATCCATTGGAAACATGAAATACAACTTTGTTTTCCATTGAGTCCTTTGTTTCCAAATTCATGTTACCAAATCACAAATTAAGCACAGTCTGAGCTTTGTGTCAAATAGGTCTCTAAGCTTTTAAATTTAGACTAAATAGGTCTCTAAAGTTTAAGAAGTTTAAATGTGTCTATTAGATATATGGACTTTCAATTTTGTAATTTTGCCAAACTTGTCACTGTCATATTTGAAATTTTAAAAACTCATGGACTTATTAAACACAAAATTCACAAACCATAACCTTTCAATTTTGTTTTTAATAGATTTGTGACTTATACAATTCTAAATCTGATAGAGACCTATTACTATTCGATACAACATTGAGAGTTTAGAATCTTAGTAGAATTCTTTAAAGTTCAAGAAGTTATAACTATAAGGCATAACCCTAAAATTTCAAAAAGACTACACTTGTAACTTAGCCCTATTTAAATTGCTCTACGTTTCTTATTTTCCTTTTGTCTACCACTGGTAGGCTTTTTCTTCTTGATCCTTTTAGAAACGTTTCTACCATTAATGAAATTTTTGTTTGGGTTCAATTTTTTCCCTGCTAAAGGACAATATCAACTAAAAATAAGCATAACAAACCAGAGTAAAACATTAGATTTAGGAATCGTGATCATCATCTAAAAAGGTGTGAAGAGAATGCCTAAAATACTTTGAATCAGAGTAGTTGAAATCTAAAGATAAAAGGAATTCACATCATGAAAGGTTGGCTATTACCTCGATATAATGGCCACAAACCTGGCTTGTGCCTGAAACATGTTCAACACATTTGGCACAATTAATAAAAACATGACAGTAGCTCAACTCTACAGAAACAATTATTTTGAACACTGGAAATGAAAATAGAGTGCAAGTCCCGAGCAGTACCTCATTTCTTTTTGATATCGCCGAAAAGCAGAGTCGCTGTGAACATGAATGACCATTTTATAGAAAAGGTTGTCATTTGATATGGAACCAACTTTGTGGAAATTATGATAGCATTTGAAGGCAGCTGGAAGACGTTTTTCTCTCATTAGACGAATCATTTCCTGGACAGATTAGAAGTACTTCATGATCAATTCATTTCGAGGAGAGTGAAAGATGCTAATGAAGAAGGTAGCATGTCCAACGAAATCAATAATTATAAAAACAGAGGAAGAGGGAATGATGTTTCATTTCCACCAAAAAAGAATTCTTCAAAAGGAATTTCAAAATAACCAACACGTGAAACAGTGGGGTAGGGAAAACAGTTCTCAAATGATCTGGAGCAGATAAAGCAACATTTGTATCAAGAGAAAACACAAATAGAGATAAAAATTCATTTTCTTAACATGAAGTGACAACTAACCTGTAATTTAGAGGTTGAAAAATCAGCTGGGTTGGCTTGCAAGAATTTTGATAAAACAGATCTGTCAGCATTTCTTGAGTGGGAATCACCGTACCAGTCAGAATGGTCAGGGCAAAAGGCAGTACCAACGTTTTGAAGAAGTGCTTTTATTTGCTGCAATTGTATTTTACAGAAGCAGAGATAAGCATAAAAAAACGATGCCTAACAGGTGAAAATCATTCCATTTCTGTTCCAATAAGACGCAAAGTGAAAAATCAACATACAAAACCATTGTATTTCATGCCAAGGAATTTTTGTTACCTGTTTTTCATCTGACCTATTTGCAGCACAAATTTCCCTCAGGCTTGGTCCTAAATCAAGTCCACCTAAGACAAAACAGGGTATACAAACAAAGAATGAAGATTGCCAATGGAAAAGGATTAAAAGAAAATAACGGTAGCAACACCATACCTCCTTCGTTGTGTGGTAGAGCAGGAAATTCTTCCAATACTTTCTCCATGTGTTTTGAACTCTCATGGCTCACCATACGGGCCACAAGACCCTCAAGAATTTCACCCTGCACTTTTATATGATCTTTTGAGCCTGCACACCAATTCCAAATGACAATCATCATCAACTTCTCAACTGATTTAACACAAAGTGAGTAAACACTGCAGGGTCCATCAAAATGAGAAGATTATAATTTACAAGCAACACGCAAGAAAGTAAGAACAACTGTTATGTTCATAGCCGCAAGTCATGGAATAATAAAACAGGCAAAAAGCAAAGAGACCTATCCATTGAACGGATTTGTTCAATGGGATAGCGTATTAACTTGCAAAAGGTCTCAAAAGTAAACAGGGTATATAGGAATAAAAATTGGAAAAAGGACAACATGCAGCTAACAACTGTACCTGACTACTAAAAATTTAAACTGACAAAAACTATACCTGGTACAGATATTTCTGCAACTTCATCAAGAGCCTTACATACTGAAGTAGCAGTTCCTTCTTCACATAGGGCATCAAATGCAGCAAAAAAAGATGTCACCGACTTCCTTCAGAAGTTAGAAAAGAAAAGGATCAGGAGCTAGAAGATAGTTGTTTAATAACATACAGTATGTAGTCACTACAAGATTTTAACAAATGTAAATTTCACATTATTTTCAGACCGTCCGAGTTTAAAAGAGAAATCACTTGAGCACTCAAGTCATATAATCAAAATCAAACCTGCACGAAAGTAAAAAGTAGAGAAGTAGCTGCATGAAAGAAACACTTGGAACTCTGGATGATACACACACATTTAATAAAGCACTAAATGTTAATGACGAATAAAATAACTCAGACAATTCATTGCGGCAAAATAAGACTACCAATCTTAAAAGATCTTCAGAGTCATTTTTTTGGGACAAAAAAAAGGGATGAAGCACAGGTTATTGTGGCATTTCAATGTCAAAAATCAGAGAAGCAGGGAAGGTTTTACGAGTTCAGCAACTGTGAAGATATCATCACTTTTTTTGAAACAGAATCCTTAATCTAATTTTCCATGTCATGCAAAAATTAGAAATTACATGACATCTATATACATATATTTATATATATATATTAAAAAAAAAAAGTCTTCAAATGAATAAAATATGAATGAGTTGTAGAGACTGGGAAAAAATTGTTCATACCAAGTAAATTAAATGAAGTTATGGGCCATCACCTGCTTGAGAATAACCAAACATGATTAGTCGGTAAGCGCCATTTTCTACAAAAAGCTATTATTTCTGCAGTTGAATAGAACTTTGGCTTTCCCTTGCCCAGTTCTGCAACTGCTGTAACTACCACTGCACAAAATGAAAGAGTGCACTACTTAAAACCTAATGCAATATACTGAGAAAGAAACGCAATATAAAAATAATAATAACTTCAATGGAAACATAACTGACTAATGTTGAAAAAAGTAACCATAAGTTTGATTGGAGGGCAGGAAGAATGTCATGAGAAATATTATATATAAAAACTCAAAAATCAAATAGAACATCTTAATGATTGAAAATCTATAAAAAAAAAAAAAAAGGACGCTCAAGTAAAGACTTACACCAGTTTCAAATCAACAGTCATACAAAAGAAAACTAACAAGAATTAAGGGAAAAAATCTTGAGTGAGAATTCCATCCGTATCAAAGGAAAGATTGTTCATACAATTCCTTCTGGCACTCCCTCTTAATTAAATCCGAAAACAATTAGTACAAGTTGAATATATAAAGATTTTGGAGCTCCTTTTGAATTTAAGAAGGAAGAGTAATACATTAAAAGTTCAAAAAAAAATTTGAAACAGAAACAAAACAATTGAACATTCTAAATTGATATTTACCATAATCCTCTCGTGGTCGCTGGCCATGATCTCCCAAAACAGCAGTTACTAACTCCATTGATATGCACATGCGGTTACTCTAAAAGAAGAAAGGTAGCAAGATGATTTGAGTGCTGCCAGGAGATGTGAAATGACAAAACAAATATAAACATGTTCAAGATTCTCATAGCATTTTATTTTTCATGGAAAGCCGTCCTTTAATAGAGAAAAATGGAAGAAACAAAAGGAGGTAAAGGAAAAAAAGCCACAACAAAAAGAACCAAACATAAAACTTGTACAATATAAACAAAAATGGGGCACCAATCAACAAGAAGGCATAAAAAGTATGCAATGATCGAGGCTAAATACTTTAGATAACAAAATCATTGTTTTTCTAATGTTAACAATACCTCAAGGAAATCATTGAATTCTGCCTGCTTTTGTGCTGCTCCAGCTCCCCAAGCCTCTCGAAACATCCTTCCCAGAACAAAGACACCAACAGCAGTGTAGCTAAAAGTGGAATTTCATTCAGAAAAGCTTCGAAAACGTGGTGAAATAGAATGGAAACAGTAACAAGTTCCAAGAAGTCTGAATTTATGGCATCCTCCTCTTCTAATACTAAAAAATACAAATGAAATAATAATGATGGCAAATGATATTGAAGGTAGTGGGAGCAGAACAGTTACGTGCAATGACCATATGCAAATATCCTTATTCAAAAAAAAATACCAAAAAGATATGAGTACCACTTCAAATTCAATTCCTTACTGGCTTTATCAAAATGGATTTAGGCAAATCAGCATACAATACACCTTCAAAAAAGAATTAAAAAGAAAAGGCATATATCAGCATACATATTCCCGAAGCTGTTTTTTGCATATGATCCACCTTCATGGCCAGCGTACATAAACAAAGACCCTGAGTGTTTTAGTGAAACCTGTAGAAATTTCCAAGTTGAATAACCTAATAACAACTTATAGAATTCAGAACATAATCAATATACTTTTACCATTAGAGACAATAACCAGAAAGTATAAGCAATGAAGAACTAAGGCAAAAAGAGGAGGAGGAGGGGGAGTTTATGCTACAAAAGCTATTTTACCTACTACTTTGTTGTATAAGCATTGAAATTTTTTACAGAAAGATATGAATTTATCATGAAATAGAAAACGTGATCCTTCCAAACCTAGAAGAAAACCATATATTAGACTCACAAGTACAGAACCCTTTTTTAGAACTCAAGACACAGTTGTACAGCCTACAGAACAAATCTTGTACAAGAAAGGTTGTAGTATGGACCCACTTTTGCAGTATCAAAGCATAAAAATTCAAAAAATGAGTAGTCACCAAAAGAACACCCCAATTGAATCAACGTCCAAATTGTTCAATATACTTCTACTTCGAAACTAAAATGCCATCATTGAAGGTTTCAAATCCATAATGGGGAGAGAATGACATTAAATAATACATAGTAACTCCATCGGAACATAAAACACCACAAACGTTACAGCATTCTTGACAAAAATTGCAGTTGAATCTCTATACCTCCAATGTAGCCAAGCCTTTCGATACCATCTCAATCATCCTTGTTCTAATCTGACATAAAATCATATACACATTAAACATATTACCAGGAAACAAAATTCTCAAATTAGAACAATCTAATAAAAAAATAAACAATTAAATCTAATCACCTTATCAAAACTTATAAGTTTAAAATTGCCCCAGAATGACCATATAACCTTCTTTGTTTTCCATAAAGGAAAGGTTTATTAAATATGGTGGCACGATGCACGTTTCACAAAGACAAAGGTTCAATAGAAGCCAAAAGAAAAGTAAAAGGTTCACAAGAGAATTTAAATGAGAAACCATGCTCCCATTTTTTTAGAAAGACTACAAAAGGGAAAAGAAGGGGTAAACAAGATAGTTTATTAGAAGGAGCCATGAAACTAACTATACAAAAAAGGGTTCCAACTCAAAATAATAAGATTTTGCATGTAATTACAAGATTCCTGGAAAACTGACACCCAAAATAGAAGCATTAAACGTAGTGATTGGCCAAACCTCCATATCTATAAAACTATATTATTTCTCTCAGTCCAAACCCCCAAAAGCTGTGAAGAAACCAACCTACCACAAAATTCAACCCTTATGGGCATATGCAAAAGAACCTCCTTGTCAATGATGGGAGGTCTACTTGGTCTAATTGCCAGGTATGTAATAGTTAGATAGGTTTCTGTTTTATAGAAGGTGGACGGATTCGTTTTTTGGAGGTAGACTTTCCTTCAAGCCAAGGTTCACCTCTAACGAATGGTCAGTTTGCTTAGTCTCAAGTGCTCCTAAGTGGGGACCTGCTCATTTAGGTTTGAGATTATATCTTTAAGGCCTCCTTACCTTCCTGGTTGTCAGTGGGAAGGTTTTTGGATCATGGTAAGCTGTGGTCCCAAGGGATTCCCTAAAAACTTGGAATAGGTCAATGGGGATATCAGATTAAGAAACAAGATCTCCTAGGAAGAATGAAATTCTTAGATGGGCTTGAAGAAGCTAGGCCTTCAAGTGAAGTTCTTAGGTAGGACTTGGAGAGGTCAGCTTTCTGCTGCCCTAATGCAAGAAACACATCAAAATAGCCTGACCAAAGAGGACCCTCACGCCAAAATCCAATCCAAGGTAATTAACTCTTCTATGCATAATCTGCCACACAAAAAGCTTAAATATCTTCAGAATTTTTACCTTCCACACAAAGGAAAAGATAAGAGTCATTTGACGAACAAGAGCTAGCCAAACAATGAAAGAAGAAGCTGCAGGAGAAGCCGTTGAAGGGGCAAGGACTCCAAAGGCGGATATCCCCCCTAAAAGGGTTGATGCAGTAGTCCACAAGCAAAGAAAATAAAGCCATGACATTGTCGTTTCCCTAATCATCAACAGGCGGTGGAATCCCAAGGAAGGTGAAGGTGGATTCAACAGGGTGAAGCCCATACTTGGTAATAATAACCTTATGCCATAAGGTGTCATAATCATGATGAATTTGCATAAGCCATTTAGCCAAGAAGACCTTGTTTCTCGCTCTTACATTGCCTATGCCTAATCCTAGGTCCAACAGCCTAGACACCACCTCCAAACTAATGAGATGCATGCCTTTCCTCTTGTCAACCCTTCCCCACAAGAAATCCCTCGTCAACTTCTCCAAAATCTTGCTAACCACATTGGGAATTCCAAATAGGTACATAAAATAGGTTGCCGCTAAGGACAAACTGAATAAGGGTAGGTCTCTAAAGCTCCTAGAACTATGACTTGGGGGAAGACCTAAATAGGCAAGGCACCAAACTA